>CM070546.1:122527000-123727000 GCA_036346405.1 Phyllostachys edulis
AGACATTATACTCTTAAGGTCGCGCTCTCAACAAGAGTGCCGCCTAACATGGTATTTGCCGACACGCCGCTAACATTGGCCGGACGACGGGTGCAGAGGTCCAACCCCGACACCTACATCGTTAGGTGTGTTGATGAATCGCAAGGGCAAGTCTGCATGAGGTTTTAGGGTCGCTACTTCCTGATATCCAAGGCTGGGATTACACATACGAAGCTAGGCGAAGCCATTATAGGCACCGCAACATGACGCCCTCATATGTTGCCACCGATAAGTCACCTCCTTCGTCAGCAGATGTTTCTATTTCGCTAAAGTTTCTATCAAGGCGATGTTGTAATATGGGCGGGTTCCAGAGTGTTGTCAATATGGGCGGTAAGGTTACTACATGTAAATGGAGGGTCGGAGCAAATTTCGCACATTCGAAGAGGTTTACAACCTAGTCCCAAGAATGCCGATCAAATTGCGTAATCAAATCTTACATACATAAAAAGTTGCATCCTATGAGGGCCCAACATTGTCGCCGTCAAATGGTTCAAGCATTGTCGTATGCGGCCGATGATGGACAACACATTCCTATCTCGAAGTACAAGGGTACCATCTCACCGTGGGTCGTACCGATGCTAATGACCAAGCATTCCCTGCCTTCGCAATTGTTGAGAGGAGAACATCGATACGGGCTATGGTTCCTAGAATGTGACGCAGCGGGTCCAAGACCGCCAGATATGTGCCATCTCGACCGCAATGATGGTTGTCATTCACGCTGACCACGATGCAAAACGGGACTCAACCGGCTATTCCGCTAACGATGTCGAACCGCTGGTACGAGGCATTACAAGCTTAACTTCCGCGACAAGGTCTCAAAGCAAAGATCCGATGAAGATGTTCAAGAAGCTCAGATGTAAACCAAAGGCTAAGTTCGAGGTCAGGGCGGAGACAAATGACGAGGAGACCGGATAAGCATACATTTTGGAACTCGCAGGATGTCGGCAAGTGCGAGCGCCGCGAGGGTCCGCGAGTTGGGAGTTCCACGATCAGAAGCACACGCCGACCATCAGCACCTTTACTGCACTACTTCCGTGAGTTTAACGCCTTTATGCACTTAACGGTGAAAGCACGCCACCGGATTTTCCTAGAGTTCAATTATTATAAGGAATATATGGTTTATGATGTCCGGCGGTTACGGGACTGTCACAGAGGCAAGCCTTTAAGGCCATCCGCGGCCTTAGAGCTCACTTTGGTGATCATCTGAGAGGGCTCAAGCTCATAGTGATACCACCTGTAGCTCCAAGCAGGATAGTGCGCTTTGGTACCCTCCCACCACTTCCACTTCCATATCCACCAATCTCTCCATCCTTCAGTGATCTTGCGCCGTGATACTCACAGAGACCATGTTGTTGGTTTTTCCCACCACTTGCTACTCCATATCCACCACCCTCTATCTATCATGTGTCTTGGCAAGAGGATACTACCGAGACCATGTTGTTGGCTAGTACCATACTGTATGATTCGACTAGAGGAGCCTTAGCTAGAGCTGAGGAGAATGCCGATATGTGGCAAAGCATAAGCATACCTTGTAGTTCTTCAGCATCTCCGCCATACCCCCTGCACTTTGATGCTCCACCTCACAACCCTACTTATCCTCCTTCGACTGTGGCCCGGCCTATATGCAAACCATTATTGCTGCCTCCTACAAATTTCACCCATAGTAGTGTTTTTCTAAACTCCACAAAGAGTGCCTTTCTCCAAGAGTCAGAGGGAGCCAGGTGAGCCGCATATGAACTGGGCTCAAGCCAAAGGAGGATAAGTAGGTAGCGAGCGGAGCATCAGAGTGTAGGGTATGTCGCTCAAGGGCTCGCAAGGTATGGCAACGTTGCTGCCACATATCGACATTCTCCTCAGCTCTAGCTAAGGCTCCTCTAGTCGAATCATACAGTATGGTACTAGCCAACAACATGGTCTCGGTAGTATCACGCTGCAAGACCGCAGTAGATGGAGAGGGTGGTGGATATGGGTAATTGGAAGTGGTGGGAGGACCAAACTGCACACCTATCCCTCCTGGGGCTACGGCTGGTATCCCGCCGAACTGTGAACCTCTCAGATGATCACCAAAGTGAGCTCTAAGGCCGCAGATGGCCTTAAAAGGTCGCTTCTCCGTGACCGATCCAGAACCATCTGGACGACTCCACTCCTACCAGATATTCCTTATAATAATTCTATTTAGCGCGACGATAACTCCTACTATCGTGGGGTCGCCAAAGACGTTAAACTCCTGGAAGTAGTACGGTAAAGGTGCCCCCAAGTGATGCATCAGCTTCCCTAGCATTAACACGTACTCTCCTCGCACCCACTCGGGTGAAAATCCGGACCTATTCATCCTGCAGAACAGGAAAGGGTTCTAGGTATACGGCTGCTACTTAAGAAAGACAAGCTTTTAACATAATAATTTTGACAGAAGGTGAGGAAGGAAATGACAACGAGAGGAGGGTTAATAAGGTACTTAGTGCAATATAGCAAGTGGCGCGATTTTAGGTCATGCAACGGCTTCGACATTCTTTCTCGCTTTTTCTCGTCAGCAAGAACTCCCCAACTCGTCAAAGCCGCATCACCATGGTGGTGCAAGGTAATCATGATTTAACCAACATGTCCGAGGTGTCCATCCCCGCCGATCACCAATCGGAGGCGTAGCCGAACCGCACTCGCCTAGTACTTTCAAGTTATTAGAGCCATGATAGCCAAAAAGCATACGGAGGATGGCAAACAATTTCTTGAGGTAATGCACGCGTACATGGAGAAGAAGATCAACAAGGCTCGCATGTTGCTCATACCATGGATGACATCAAAGTGGTTCGAGATCCGGCCTGGGACACGGGCTGCTGTAGGGGATTTTAAGCAAAGGCGATTGCCGACGGCTGCTTCAAGACTGCGAATAAGCCGCGGCTTCCACAAACCATGCTCATATGTACGCGGCGGCGCCAGCTCCTCAACAGATTACATCTCGAGTAATACGACATCCACCACCGTATGAAGTGCCGAGTTCTATTCAGACTACCGACATCACTACAGAGACCTCGGCCGGCAGATGGAAGGGTGCCAAACGACGACCGGCAGTAGGGTCGGTTGCCGGAACGGGTTCGCTGTCACCCGTATGACAGTAAGACGACAAGACTCCATCAAGAATCGCCCAAACAACTCCTAGCCTAAGCAAAAGACCGTAGCGTACTCAAGATATAATTACCTGTCGTGATGTTGCATCCTTATTTTAATGCGCTCAAAGGCACTCTCTACCAATATGTTCTCTTGTTGTATGAGTTGCAATGTGTTTAGGTTGTAATATACTCGAAAATGGTATGCCGCATATGAGCCGCCGACGACGCTGGTATGTTATTGCTTAGGGCGACACCGATGTTCGGGCGGTCATCCGGCCATTGCCCTGCCTAGTCCTGGTGCCCTGGAGAGTGACCGGCTTCCGACGTAGCTTTGGCCTCGCCCATTGTTCGTGATGTTGAACCTATGCTCAAGACACGTTTCGCTTTGACGCCAAGGCCCTATCTACGCAAGTGCACCGTTGAGACCGGAGATTTTCAATCTTCCTCCGCGGAGATGATCATAACTTTTGTAGGACGAGCTATGTTTATAGTGTGCTATTGCTTGGTCTTCCAAAGAGTGCAACCTCCCGCAAGTAGATCGAAGGTGTGTATGGTCGACAGCCGATTCCCTCGACAACATATCGGGCGCATACATTCGCAGCATGCGACTGGAGGAGGCAGAGAGACACTTCCAGACCACTGCCTCGCTGATGGATCGGGTTTTCACTTATTGGGGTGAGACCGCACCCTAGCTACACATCCATCTCTCTCAGAGTTCACGACGGTGCCACAAAGATAGTTGGGGCCCTCGCTACTTTGTGACACGTAATTTTATGACTTCTAGTGATGAACTCTACCAGAATCTATATCAGTTTATAATGAGGCAACAAACTATAAGAATGTGAACAATGATCCTCAAGATGATAAAACATTGATGATGTACTACAATCGCCGGTAAAGTTTTCTAAGATGTCTTTAGTCATGTTCCCTGCTTTTTACTACTGACCAACATGTTGTTTCACTTCTAAGCAGAGATGGCGAGCCACCAGCTGATGCCGCGTGGCGAGTCGCCGGGACGACGCCGGGATGGGCGACACCATGCCCGGCGGCCGCCCCGGCAGGTTGGCCCTTTCGAGGTTTTGGTGCCTGAGATCAGCCTCTCGACGGTGCCAGATGTCCCAAAAATCCATGGACACCCATTCCGCCCTTCCTCGCCATTAGTTCGCATAGATTCTCGCATTTCTGCCCTAACGCTTTGAGTCGCATTATGGGACTGCTCATGATTACCACCTCGCTGCACTCTATCCATCTCGGCTTGAGCCAGCTGAGGAGGTGCCACAAGATACTGGGTTCGTGACCGCTTACGCCACGCATCGAGGGTTGTGTGATGCCTCAGCATCAAGGGGAGTTGTGTTCGCAGTTTAGTGAAAGGTGGGGAGCAGCCACGAGTTGTCAAACATGTAATATTCACGACAGAGACGAGGACATCCATGACAGTTTGTTATCGATAATCCCAAAGAATCGAATCAATGACCCTCTTCATGGTTGCTCAGAGATTGCAAAATGTAATGTAGCCTTTCTCGATTACGATGGGAGAACTAATGTGGCCTTGATAAGGGCAAAGTATATTACCTTAATTTGTTGAATGCACATTCAAGTTAAGCAATGTTCAATAATCATTTTTATCATTTAAAATAGTACTATATTCTTACCATGAGGCGCCTTTGGATCCTTAGACATGAAACGACTCTCCTTAATAGCAATTCAATATGGTGTAGTTTCTCGTGACGGACAGAGTCCATCTCTTGAGACACCTCCATTGGTGAGCCAACGAAGAACTCCTCCTCCATATAGCTTGTGGCGGGGGAGCGGGGGGGCCAGCGGAGAACAACTCCTCCTCCACGATCTATGGTTGTAGCAAGCTCGTGAAGCTTTCGGTACTCACGAGTTGGGATCTTAATAGTTTCCTTGCGCGATGGCACCTACGTGCCTACTTTTGGCGTTGTTTGCAAATCCTCAACATTGTTGACGTCGACGATGACCCGCAGGGACGATTGGTCCTTGCCCTTGAGGCAGACCGGATCCACCTCGAGGACAGAACCATATTGGCAAAACGCCTCGTGGATGGAAATAGGTTATAATGATTCTCCGCTCCACCACCCCCCGCTCCCCCACCACTAGCTATAAGGACGAGGAGTTCTCCGCTGGCTCACCAATAGAGGTGTCTCAAGAGATGGATTCTGTCCGTCACGAGAAACTACACCATATTGAATTGCTATTAAGGAGAGTCGTTTCATGTCTAAGGATCCAAAGGCAGTTCCTGTGGCAAGAATATAGTACTATTTTAAATGAAACCGTAGTAGAATATTGAATTGCTTAACTTGAATGTCACCAACAAATCAAGGTAATATACTTTGCCCTTATCAAGGCCACATTAGTTCTCCTATCAGAATCGAGAAAGGCTACATTACATTCCCACGACGAAATTGCACCTAACTGTTGAAAGTATTATTATGTCCTCGTCACCTTGAAATGAATCGATAGTTTGTACTTTAACAGAAAGAATAAAAAATTCTAATTCTTTCTTGCAAAGCAGTTTTTAGACCCAAGAGACGAATTAGCTTTATCGAAACCCTGAAGCATAGAGATTACTTATTTCTTTAATATGCTATTTGAAAGCTGAAGCGTTAGATATACCTTCCGCAAGTCTGTCAACTATAGCAGTCTCAACCATTTCGGGTTTTTTTCCCACCCTTAACTCTGACCACCGTGCTCTTCCATGCCATCTTCAATATGAATGAATGAATAAGATAAATATTGCCAGGGAGATAACTGTTGTAATGGTCCTTGACATTGGGACCATCTATAGTTTTTCCATCATAAAGGTTTTTATTTAGAATCGGTAACCAATTTCACACAATCTCTCGAAGAGACGATACTTAGCCTCTTTAGCACTCTAGAAAGTCGTAGTAAGGAGAGTATGAGCAACCATGGATGTCTGAAAATAATCACTGGTAACAAACATAAGGATAATAGCAGGGAACTTGACTAAAGACATACCGAGCTCTTTACCACTGATTGTAGCTGCTTGTCATCCCCAATTAGCACGGCATGTTTTATCCCTTGGATTGCGAGAGGGGCCATTGATTCACATTCTTTTAGGTTTGCTGCCTTATCAATAACCAAGCTGTCGCATTCCCTTTTGTGCAACTTAGACAACATAGATATAAGTTTTGCTTCATTCAAACAGATATCCTCTAACTTCTTTTTGGGCTTCTTAGGAAACTGAAGCTTCATCAGGGTATCAATACACCGAGACTTTATCTTGAGGCCATGTTTTTCAGAGTCACATAGGCCATGTTTTTCAAGATTATTAGAATGCTCGAGAATTCTAGTAAGAGATTCATCATCATCTAGACACAGAAACTTCTGCAATTCTTCTACCAAACTTTTGGCATAAATGATCTCAGCGCGTTTTTGAACCAGTATATGTTGCAATGTATTTTACCGAAGTGCTGAATGCTTCAGCAAAATACTCCTTAAAGGTGCCCTGTCTGCAAGGAACTGTGTAGTCCTCGTGCAGAGTCTCGAATAACCTCGTCCTCGTGCAGAGTCTCGAATAGGTTATGGAACTCAGGGTACATACGCCTCGGTCTCTCCCTGGCCCACCCTAGCACGTGTCTCGAATTGTAGGCCTATCGACGGGGTAGTCGTCTCCACCATGATCAGATAACTTCAGCCGCCTCCCACGACCATAGGCTCCCCGCCTGCATCAAGGCCGAGAGGCATCACACAACCCCAGATGCGGGCGTAAGGCAACAATGAGCCCAACTCATCTTGTGGCACTCGTCGGGCTGGGCGTCCGCCAAAGACTCTGCGAGATGGATGTAGTTAGGGTGTACACATCTCCCTGAGTCGTAGAAAACAAGATCCATAATAGGTACGCGAGGAAGTGTGACCTCACTGTCTCCTCAGTCATATGCTCGGGGCAGGTCATGTCCTCCTGTAACCAGGAATGTGGCACACCCGATATGTTGTTAGGGATCGCTGTCAGCCATACGCACCTTCCAGTCTACTAGCTTAGGAGGTGGCACTACTGGAAGACCACACGGCAGACTTGTAAGCATAGCTACATCCTGCAGAGTTACGATCATCTCCCCCACCGGAAGTGGAAGGTGTGAGTCCTGGTCTCCAGTGGTCCACAGCGCAGAGTAGAGCGCCACAACCGAACGTGTGCGGTGGGTCCAACATGCCGAATGCCCTTGAGCTTGGGACATCTACCTTCCCAGAGACCAAGGTTCTCTGGGGCACCTTAGGGATCGGTGTCGCCCATCCCAGCGTGCGTTGAGCAGCTCATACGCTGTGTCAACTAGAGGCTACGCCATGTTAGTCCGCAGTAAAAACAGGGAACATGACTAAAGACATACTGGGCTATTTACCACTGATTGTAGCTGCTTGTCATCCCCAATTAGCACGGCATGTTTTATCCCAATTCACATTCTTATAGGTTTGTTGCCTCATCGATAACAAAGATGTCACGTTCCCGTTTATGCAACTTAGACGACATAGGAGTGCAAAATATAAGTTTTGCTTCATCCAAGCAGATGTCCTCTAACTTCTTTTTGGGCTTCTCAGGAAACTGAAGCTGAATGAGGGCATCAAAACACTGATACTTTATCTTCACAGCATGTTTTTCAGAGTCACTGAGGCCATCAATGCTCGATGATTCTAGTAAGAGATTCATCATCATCTAGACACAGTAACTTCTGCAATTCTTCTACCAAACTTTTGGCATACATGATCTCAGCGCGTTTTTAAACCATCGGAAGGTGGTAAATTAATATACCAGTATATGTTGCAATGTATTTTACCGAAGTGTTGAATGCTTCAGTAAAATACTCCTTAAAGGTGCCCTGTCTGCAAGGAACTGTGCAGTCCATGGCCCCTAGATGACCTCGTCCTCGTGCAGAGTCTTGAATAGGTTATGGAACTCAGGGTACATACGCCTCGGTCTCTCTCTCCCTGGCCTGCCCTAGCGTAGCACGTGTCTCGAATTGTAGGCTTTGCCGACGGGTCGCCGCCCACCATGATCAGACAACTCGCGCCGCTTCCCACGACTATAGCAGAGGCTCGCAATGGGTGTAGCATACCGCAAGGCCTGGCTCCCCACCCGCATCAGCGGCAGAAAGAAGCGAAGCCTCAATCGTGGTTGTGGCACTCGTCGGGCCAGGGCGTCCGAACAGGAACAACAGGTACGCGAGGAGTGTGTCATCTCTGCCTCCTCAGTCGCATGCATGGGGTTGGTCATGTCCTCCCGTAGCCAGGAATGTGGCACACCCGACATGTTGTCAGGGATCGCTGTCAGCCATACGCACCTTCCAGTCTACCCGCTTGGGAGGTTGCACAACTGGAAGACCGCTACGTCCTGTAGAGTTACGATCATCTCCCCCCATCGGAAGTGGAATGTGTGAGTCTCCCAGTCTCCAACGGTGCACAAGCGTAGATAGGAGCGCCGCGTCAAACTGGAACATGTGCGGTAGGTCCAACATGCGGAGAATGGACAGGAGATCGGTGTCCCGTAGTTTTGGGACATACCGCTCGTCCAGAGGCAGTGCTCTCTAGGGCACCTTAGGACTAGGCTCGGAGGTCCGACGCCGGACGACCACGCCAGGCATCGGTGTCGCCCATCGCAGCGTGCATCGAGCAGCGCGTACCATTTTTGAGTATATTACAACCTAAACAAATTAGGGTCGTGAATAACACCATACGCACACCCGATATGTTGTACACATCGCAACTCATGCAACAAGAGAACATATTGACCGCTACGATAGGGTCGCTATTGCCAAGACCGCTATTGATGCTTTGGGCGATTCTTGATGGAGTGCCCAACCGCCTTACATACCAGATCTGGGGCGGCGAGCGTTCCACGCCGGGTCGCCGTCCATGTCGTTCCGGATGCGTTGCGATTGTCGTCTTCCGGCCATTGCTTCAAGCGCTCGTCGCAAGCACCCACTTCACGGCCTACCAGAGGTCTCTGTTGTGATGTCCAGGCTGTACGAATGGAATTCGGCACTCCAAGTGCCATACAGGTGGCGGATGTCGAGTACTTTCGATGATGTCTTGCCGAGGCTGGCGCCACGCCACAAGACGGATGGTTTGTGGAGAAGCCGCGGCTTGTTGCAGTCGAACGCCGTCGGAATCATGCAAACTCGCTCGATCCCGAGCTTGGCCCGTGACGTGCTTCTCGAATCGGATCTCTAACTCGCCGATGCCATCCATGGTATGAGCAACGTGCGAACGAGCCTTGTTGATCTTCTTCTCCATGTACGCGTGCATTACCTCCGAGAATTGTTTGCCATCCTCCAAATGCTTCTTGGCCATCATGGCTCATAATCTAAGTGCACCGACAAGACGGTTCGGCTTCTCTCTACGATTGCAGTGATTGGCAGGGATCGGACACCCTTGAGGTTGTACACCTCGGACATGTTGGTCATCATGATTCCGTACCTTGCACTACCGGTGTTGTGCAGCAGAGACCATTTCTCCAAGTCGGGTGCGTGTGATACCCAATGCGTGAACTCCTCAACTCCTGCCGCTGCCCTTGCCTCGGCGTCCTGCGAGTTCCAGAAATGCTTGCCGGTCTCCTCGTCGAGCTATCTCCACACGGCCTCGAACTTCCGCCTTTGGTTTTGCATGCAGAGCTTCTTGAACATCTTCATCAGGTCCTTGCTTTGAAACCTTGTGTGGAAGTTCACCATGAGTTGCCTCATGCACCAACGGTTCCTGACATCGTTCCACTGGAATGAAGGTTGCATCCAGTTTTGCATCGTGGTCAACGCGGACAGCAACCCAGCATTGCGGTCCAAGATGACACATATCTGAACTGTCTTGGACAACCGCCTGCGTCACATTCACCAGGAACCATAGCTAGCTATCGTCGCCTCTGGATTGGACGACGTCGCAACTGGTGTTCTCACTCTCAACGATTGCGAAGGCCATAGGGAGTAACTGGTCGTTCGCATCGGCTGCAACCGCGGTGAGGATGGTACCCTTGTACTTCCTAGATAGGAAGGTGTCGTCTATCATCAGCATGGGACGATAATGCTTGAACCCTTTGATCGCCTGACGAAAGGCCCAAAGGACTCTGTCAAGATCAAAACAATTGGGCCCCTCCGTAGGATGCACTCGCTCCAGCTTGTTTATGTATGTCCCGGGATTTGATTTTGCAATTTGATGCATCATTCTTGGGATTAGGTTGTAAGCCTCTAGCCTCTTCGAATGTGCCAAAAATTCGCTCCACGACCCTCCATTTCCGCCCGCCATGCCTTCTTGTAGCTAACCTGGAACCCCACCATATTGACAACATCCGCCAGTAGAAGCTTTGGCGAAATAGGGCTGGCAACATATGAGGACGTCATGTTGCGGTGCCTATGAAGCGGCTCACCTAGCTCGTATGTGTGATCCTTGAAAGACTGATTATCTGGAAGCCGTGGCGTGAGTCGCGGGCTCTCAATTGCTAAGCGGACCTTGCCAAAGACACAATTCATCAACATACCAAACGATGTAGGTGTCGGGGTTGGACCTCTGCACCAGATACGTCCGGCCAATGTTAACGGCGTATCTGGCAAATAGCATGTTGGGCGACACTCTTATTAGGGAAGCGCGGCCCTAAGAGTATAATGTCTTCATTGAACCCCCACTTGGCACCCTTTGGCTGTGGCAGAACCAGCGATGTCGTTGCGACGTCGTCCAATCTAGAGGTGACGTAAGCAATGTCGGTGGTCACAACACCACCAAACTGCACCTCCCATAGTTGCTTCTCCATCTTCCTGCAAAACTGGCTGATTCCACGTCCTCCTCGCTTTCGACCTCTTCCACCTGGTCGGCCTGGTGCTCGTGGCAATCAATATGGGCTGCCCACCATCTCTCTACTCCTTCGTTGGGCTTGAAATTGTCGGCATGTCTCCTCAGGTTTCCATCGCCCACTACCTCGCCCGCGTCTCTTCCAACACCGGCGTCTGCATCACGATTGGTGACCAACGCAGGCTCCTCATGAAAAGTTGTAGAATAATCTTACGAGTTTTAAGGTGGTCGTAGAAGATCTGTAAGATCACCAAGTACTGTAGTCGGAAGCAAAACATTTTCTATCGCTGTTGCATTTGACCAGAAAATGACTTGGTCAAGAAGGTAATTTCGCTTGAGGTCTAACGACTGACCTGAATTTCTCGAGCAGACAAGTTTAAGAATCTCAATTGACTCACATACCTGTCTGCGGGAGCGGTTTTCGAAGCATTGGCAACCGTTGGATAGCCACGTCTTTAACTTAGGCGTGCGGTTATAAATATTCACTGTAGGTGAGACTTATGCGTTTTACCTTTCCCCAAATTGTTTCCACTGTTCAAGCTTTTGAGTTCTCCGCCGTCAACCAAATCGAGCGTCTTCCTGAAATCTTCCCAAATTCAAATCCCCGACCCTTGAGAAAGAGGCAACTTGTCCAACTACGACAAGAAAATGCGGTACTCTGCGAGCAGGCAGAGAGGTGGTAAGTAACTACTTTTCGTAGTCTTTTATGTTTCAACCACTTACACAGTTCTTATGGGGATTGTCGTAGAAGAGTCGTAGGAGGACATACGATCAGGGTGTTGTCGTAGAAAGACTTAAGACTAGATACTGGTCGTAGGAGGACTTACGACCAGGTATTGTCGTAGAAAGACTTACGACTAGGTTTTATTCGTAGAAGAACTTACTACCGTTTGTTTTATGCTGTCAGTTTGCTCTTTTCCTTTGTAGGTTTAAGAGCGACGAGAAGACCTTAGCTGATTCTCTCGACTATGAGAAAGCCGAGACGAAAAAGCTAAGTAAGAAGAATGAAGACCTCCTGAATAAGCTTCAGGAGGCAAACTCTGCAATCCAAAAGTTGTAGGGACGAATAAATGGTAAGTGCTGAACTTAAGACCGCTTACGACCTTCTTTTCTTTTTCTTTGACTCTCATTCCTTTTCAAAAAAAGACCAAGTGGTCCAAACGTGGGAGCAGCGCTACATAACGAGCACTGCCTCTCCAACTAGTAGTAGGTAAGCAAATCTTTACCTATGATTGGTTTTGTTTTCCTTTCGAGGTCATTTTATCTGACTGGCCTTATTCTTTTCAAAGCAAGTAGTCGAAATAAAACGACTTCGTGAGGCTTCGATTCGCAATCAGGAGGAAATGAAATCTTTGAAGGTAAACCTTGAAGGCAACGTTTCACTTCTGAACAATGTGCTTCATGCTGAGGGAATCACTCCTCGTGAAACACGATATCTGCTCACTCGAGTGCCATTGGTGATCACGTCGGAACTTTGCAAGAGTTGGTGACCACTCTAAAGACGAACCAAGCCGAGTCGATAAAAGAAGCGGTCAAAAAGGGAATAAGTTTTGTTTTGGCAAAACTTAAATAGTGTGAGATGGGTTTTCTTAAAAAGAGATGTTTAGCTTGTAGTTTTTCGATCACAATTATCATGTATTGGTCGAAAGAGTAGGAACGAGTCGACACTAGGAAGTTCTTTCTAGTGGGCAGAACCACGTGCAGAGAGGTAAGTCTTCGACTAAGTGATGTTACCATCTCCGACTAGATTAATCAAATCAAGAACGATTAACTTGAGTTAGACAAACGTCTGGAGTAACTTAAAAATTCGTTCAACTTATTCCAGTGCACTCGGTAGGTTCGCTCTAGTAGCAAGAGTTAGAAACAGGACGACGCTAGGAAGTTCTTTCTAGTGGGCAGGACCACGTGCAGAGAGGAAAGTCTTCGACTAGGTGTTGTAACTTCTTCCGACCAGTTAAAACGAAACAAATTTACAAAAAGTAGTCGAGCAAATTTAAAAAGTGTACCCAGCTTAATTTATTTTTCAAAAATGAATAAAGAAATAAACTAAGGTGTTAAGAGTCGGCTTGACATTATTTCGACCATGTTTTAAACCCAAGCTCTTTGTGTTGGCAGCAAAAAGGGAGGAACAAGTCGACATTAGGAAGTTCCTTCTAGTGAGCGGGATCACATGCAGAGAGGAAAGGCTTCGACTAGGTGATATTACCATCCTTTCGACCGGTGTAAAGATAAACTGGGTACTGGTCGTAGAATGTCTTACGACCAGTGTATTGTTGTAGAAAAGCGTACGACTAGTAACTGGTCGTAGGTGGATCTTCGACCAGGGTATGGTTGAAAAAATTGTCAAAGCACTACTCAAAGTAAGACAATAAAAGTAGAAAGAACCTGATGCTTTATTGCAAGGTTGGTCGATTACACATAGAATTTGCGTAACTGGTCGATGTTTCAAGAATTTGAGAGAATTCAGTTGTCTTCCATTGTCAGTCGTACCGAACTTGGTCGCATAACTTCGACCACTGTGTAAGGACCTTCTCATTTGGGGGAAAGCTTGCTTCGATTAGACTGGGATTGAATTTTTCTCAATACCAAGTCACCTACAGAAAGGCTACGAGGTTGGACCTTACGATCGTAGTATTTGCGCAGGGCTTGCTGGTAGACTGCTGAACGGATTAAGGCTTGATTTCTCTTCTCTTCGAGCAGGTTGATGTCATCCACTCGAAGTTGCTCTTGGACTGAGTCATTGAAACTCTCGACCCTTGTAGACTTGATCTTTAGTTTTAGTGGAAGTATGGCTTCGGCACCAAAAACTAGGAAAAAAGGTGTTTCGCCTGTTGCCCGACTAGCAGTCGTGCGAATTGCCCATAATACTGAGGGTAATTCATGTACTCAAGCCCCTGAGCGCTTGACAAGCTGGTTGAAGACTCGAGTTTTAATTCCCTGTATTATTTGGCCATTCGCTCTTTCGACTGTCCCATTGCTTTGAGGATGGGCAACAGAAGTATAACACAACTTTGTACCCAACTCGTCGCAAAATTTTGCGTTCGAAAATTGTTTACCATTATCTCTGATTATTTGACTTGGGACTCTAAACCGAGTAATCACGCTTCTCATCGTAAACCGTTTTGCGGCTTCCGTTGTTATCCCAGTCACAGGTTCGGCTTCGATCTATTTTGTGAACGTATCAATAGCCATAAAAAGGAACTTGAAGCCTCCTGGAGCTTTTGGGAACAACCCTAGGATATCAAGACCCCCAGGTTGCAAAAGGCTAAGATAGAGGAATTATTTGCAATGCTTGAGCCGGTTGGTGTATTTGCCTGCTATGAAACTGACATTGTACATATTTCTTAACCAACTCTTTGGCATCATAAAGAGCTGTTGGCTAGTAGAAATCTTGTCGAAAGGCTTTTCCGACCAACGTTCTGTAGGAAGCATGAGTTCCACAGATGTCCTCGTGTATGTCGTGGAGGGGGTTTAGTCCTTCTCTCTGCGGTATGCATCGCATGAGTACCCCTTGATCTGGCCGTCGGCTAACTACGCATTGGCCTCCATATTCGAAACCAGAGGTATGAAACACGTATCTGTTTGGTTACCATTGTTCCATTGTTCTGCTACCCTGGTTGATTAAATGTTTGATGTAGAGGGAATGTTTCTGGAGATCAACATACAGGGTGCATATCGTTCCTTCTCAGGAAACAGAAATGATTATGGACATGTTGGGAATAGTTTCTTCTTCTGAAATGCTGAATGTATGGTCCTACTTCTATTTTAATAGAATAGAATTGATGGCTGATACAAGACTGTCATTACTACTTAAATTATGAGCCATACTGAGATTGACCTTTAAATTATATTTCATACTACTTATATTCTGATAGCATGTTTGCACAAGATACCATTCCTGAGCCTTGCTGTGCCATCCTTCTTTCTCGTAAATTGAACTTCTGAAAAATATAGGCTTGGGACAATCTGCGCGATGAAATTGAACTGCATGGGACATTTGATAATGCAACAGTCCCACATTTCAACAACAACTCTTTTGTGGATGATTTAAAAAAACTCAATGATGTAGGTAAGGATGATGATGCAACTTGACCAAACGGTATTGCAAATTCTTTTGATTGTAATGAAACTAAGTTCTGTTAATGGTTGGATTCCAAAATCTAGGCTGTGCAATGCTCATTTCTGCCGAAAAGAATGTTGGCAGAGCCCAGGTTAATTTCTGCCTCTTCATTTATTGTTTATTTATTCATTTTTGAAATGGGCACCTTTTTAGCAGTTTGACAATGTCTTTTAGGACATGTATATTCACCCTGAGATATTCCAAATACTAAAAGTTGTCTTCAATATTTTTTCTTGCAATTATATGTAAGGGAGAGGGAGGTCACTGCTCTTTCAGATTTATGCAACGAAAATGTTGTCTGCTTGTTTCGAGCATGGAAAGAGTGTGATAGAACATCAGATAAGTTTCTGGTGTACTTGGCTCTGGATTGTTGTGACAGGTGCTGTTCTTGGTTCGCCAATTTGGTCTAAGATTGTTTTTTGTTAGATAGCATGTAAACCATCTTATCAATGTTTTTCAGATCCTTGGTCTTGGTGTTGACATGTTATCAACGGATGCAACCACAAAAAATTCCCTGTTCAAACTACTAGTGGCAGCTGTCCACTATATTCACCTAAAAGGTGTGGTGTACCGGGATGGATCTGAAGCCCTCAAACGTCCTCTTCCTAGCAAGTATTGTCAAACTTGCTGATTTTGGCTCTGGTAAGCTGTTTTACTCCTCCATTCGAGCAAAAGCTCATTATGTTCTTTCAGGTGCGCTGATAAAGAGACCCAACGAAGGCTAAGCGGAGAAGCATATGGAACAAAGGGGTATATGGTGCTACGGAGCTCATGTCGGAAGTACATAGTGAAAAGGTTGGTCCAGTGAGTAGTATATCTAGTGATAAACAACCTGACTCATATCACATCCTCATCACCACCAACTAATGGTATTATCTTCTCTCTCACAGCAGTTTTGCTTCCCGGACTGAAACCAGCAATGCCTCCATTGTAACATTTCCACAAACACATGACGCAAACTGATACGGCACAGATTAGAAGAACCCTAATTTGTACGTGAGTTGGTCCGATCTTTCACGGTACTTGAATTAGAAACAGCAAATAGCTCTCGAAAATTGCACAATAAAACAGCAAGAAATAGTGTCTACGTGTATATGCTCAGGTCTCCCGACAGCAGCCACAAATGAGGAGAGTAAACTCACGGTTTGAACCAAAGAACAGCAATAACCTGAAGTATTACGCAGCCCTGGACAGCAAATGATCAAGCATTGTGCTCGACAAAATAACAGATGGGTTCCTCCTGGGCAATAAGAAACAAGTATCTGTAGTTAGAAAGAATTCACGTATAAAAAGATTCCAAAAAAGATCAGAAAAAATTAGAAAAATATGTAGAATTCAGAAATAGATATAAAAATTGTAAAACAAATGAGACAAATATATTGAAAATGTAATAAAGAGCTTTATTAATTTTCAAATGGCTACCTCATTAAAACTTTTGCTAAGTAAAAACTCAACATGTGAAAACCTTGGCAAAGGAAAAAAGAGTACAACATATAGTTCTACATACATCCTTGTTTTGAGTGTCGTTGTCTAGGTACAGATTTTCGAACACCTCCAACAACTCTGGATTTTCCATAGAGTGTTGTGTTCGTGAATCAGCTTGTTCCCAGTCTTTCATAGTTAGAAGTATTTCCACCATCTCACTCGTGAGATATGTTCTCTCCTCCAACATTCTTCCAGAAAGACTGAAAGCGGACTTGGAGGAAACCGTCGAGACATGAAACGTTAATGTTAGAGATATATGTATAGTGTGTTATTCCCCATTGTTATGAGGGGTTATTTGCATATTCACCTCCTGTACTCTGTATATATATACTGACCCTTTGGCCTCCTGGAATACAAGTTGCTATTCATAACAGTTAATACATCACGTGCAAGTATAGACAACACGGGATGTGTTAACTTATGTGTGAAACCTAGGTTAGACATTCACACTTGGTGCAAGAGGGGGCCAGGAAGGCGAATCCTTAGCGAGCAGAACCGAATCAAAATAGAGCTTTGTAAAGGTCTTATCACGTGCTCTAGACTGCTTACCTAAGGTAGTGAGCAGGGGCATCGACGGGTGTCCAACCAACTAGAGAAGTCGCGTCTTGTTGGTAAAGCTGTACAACCTCTGCAGAGTGTAAAACTATTCGAATAGCCGTGTCCCCGGTTATGGACAATGCCTAGTGATTTCATGCAAGGGGTAGACTTTCTCAAAAAAAACTTGTTGTCGTGGTTTGTTTCGAGTGATCTGGGAAGTGAACATGGTGTTCACGAGTGGTTTGGGAAGTGAACAGGGTGTTCACAAGTTGTTTTTAAATAAATTTGATTACTTATGTATTAATCTTTCAACTTCTGCTTTGCAATCTACTTACTGTATTTCCAGTCAATATTGCGTTCGGCAAAGTAACCATAAATACTATCTGCATACATTTCCCTACGACTTGCTGAGTACATTCAAAGTACTCACGGCTTGTACCCTCTAGTTGATCAGCCACCGAAGAGGACTCAGGGAGCAAGCTCTTTGAAGAGGAGGTCTTCGAAGACCATACGTGCTAGGAGACGTCCTCCACTCGATTGCCTGTGGGCATATCGAATGGCTTCCACGTGTGTTTTGTTTTGTGCTACGAGCCCTCTCTTTTGTGGTAGCCCTGCCTGGTAGCTCTGTAAAAATCTTGACTATAAGGTCTTTTGCTGCCATTAATATTAATTTGTCTGCCTCTTCTATAGTTTGTTGTATGGTTTTGATTACATCGATGTTGAAACTGTCTTGACTAGCTCACGATCATGGGCCCGGTCCGTAATGCCTGAGAGAGTCCCGGGGTTACTTACTTGGGGTCCCGACGCATCTGGACTAGGCTCATCCTCATACTCTGATCAACAATTTAAGCAAGATTGAATATGTTTTGTACTCAACAAGACTTGTAGTGTATCGCAACATAATTATATATGCAAGGCTATCAAAGGACGAGACTACTCTACGCGTTATTTTCAACATTAAGCAAGTTTTATTTACAATAACGTTATATAATAGTTTGCAACGGAATTTATAAAGATCAGTTGACAGATGTTGAAATAACAAGTAAGTAACTCAATAATAGCAAAATCACAACCCTCCTCAGCCGCGATCAATAAAATTATTCTCGGCCATAGACATGACACTCACACAAATCAACCATCTCAACATTTTCAACAAACTCGTTTTGCAAAAATCAAGACTATACCCAATGAGGCATCACTAAGCACGCTCATGACCGTGAGCACAGTTATTTAAATATATTTACACTCTGTAGAGGTGTACAACTTTACCCACAGTATATCAGTTCTCTAGTTTGTCCGGTATTCGTCGATACCACCACACACAACATGATAGTATGCAGCCTAGAGTTCATAACAAAGCGTTTACATCACCTAGCCCTAGCCTTGCACTAGCCCAATGAATGACAACCCTCACTTCGATCCCAGGTACCTCCCGTCAAAGTGAGGCATTCACTATTGTATCAGCAAGCTTTGTTCCCAACGTCTCGGCGAAAGGAGCCCCTTCGAGCAAGCCTACCCGGTCATGCTTGTACTACTATGGCCTACCAACATGTAAGGCTAGTTTTCGATGATTTAATTAGCTAAGGTCGTCTTATACCGGCACATATGGTTATGCGCTTAGGCTTAGATATGATTCACCAGCGTTCGGTCCTTAATTGACCCGGGCGAGGACCTCCCCCTATCTACTTGTGAGATAAACCTCTCACACTCCACAGATTATAATATAACTACCCCGCGTCATAAACTAAGTTGTTCATAATCATTTTTATACAAAATAACAGAGGTAACCCCTCTGGACCATGTGTCAAAAATCTCCCAAATTCATACTCATAATTCCAACATTTATTCAATTTTAGCGAAACTAGAGCCTAGCTAAGATTCTATTCAATATTCCTATTCGAAATACCCAAATTGACATCATTCATTGTCTAAACCATATCCTAAAGGCTACAACGGCAAGGATATCAACATTTGAAGGATGATCATGCATACAACAGGATGATAGCTATTGTTGCCTGCAAATATAGCAATTTTAAGCAAACATACAAGCATGCATAATAGATTTTGCAGAAAGAAGTACAACAATTAAAATAATAGGATCAACATGATCAAAGGATGTGCTTGCCTTGCTCTAGTATTTCTGAGTATGAGGATGGAGGGTCAAGTATGAGGATGGAGGGTCGTCGAATAATTTGCCCACTGTATCATCGTCTATTCAAAAGAGTCGATAACAAATCACAAATAGAAAAATAATTTAAACAACAACAAAATCCAAATATTTTTGCATATTCAGATAGAAAATGATTTTAGAAATCTTCTCTCTCTGCCACACATATCTATCGGGTCAGTTTAATTCTATGGACCCTATACTCCTCTTTCGATGCATGTTTTAGCCATGTCTTCCTTTTTGTTTTTGTGCTCATGCAATGTTCATGAGACATTGTTTTTCGCTCTATCATTCTTAACTCTTTGCCACATCATTTTTCATCCTATGTGGCTATTTATTAGTTATAGACATTGCTGACATGCTATCCATCATTGGAGTGCTCTTAAGGAGCATGGTTTCATTTATGGCTTTATCTCTCTTTTTAGCCGGAGCAACACACGAGATTGAGGTCCTGTTTAGCACGGCTTCGGCTTTTTCACTCGAAGAAGTCAGAAGCCGTACCAAATAGACGGCTTTCTCCAGTAGTTTTTGGAAAAGCCGAAAGCTGTTTTTAACGTGGGAAAGTCAAAAGCCGGAAGCCGCCTAGGGGCCGCTTCTATAGCTTTGGCGGGATTGGCTTCGGCGACACTTTAGACATTTTAAACAAGTCATCATTTGCCTGAGGGGCATTTTAGACATTTTTTAACTCAGAAGCTCCAGCTAGTCTACCTAAAAGCCAGACTGGTAAACATCAAACTCTTTCAGCTCAGTCGTACAGCCGTTCAATCTTATAGTTTAGCCGAAAACTATTTTTTTGAAAAGCTATAGCCATGCAAAACAGGTGTGAGCATGTATGGGTGTACGGTGAATTGAATCCAGCGTATAGCCGTTGGAAAGTGACCGTTACTTCCTGGGTTCGTCTAGGCAAGGCTCGACCACATATTAGTCCCACCCGGTCTATCCAATTCGACCTGTTGTGTCGAGGTGATGCGGATGGGGGATTCCAGGCGACGCGGTAGCGACTCCGGCATCATCCTGCAGGATCTTCGGCGAGCTCCTCCCGTGAGGTAAGCCAGCCTCCTCCCGAACCCTAATGCAACTCTAGCTCTCGCCTATCCTCCTCTGATTTTGCCCTTTCTGGACGATGCAGAGGCGACGCGGTAGCCTCTGCGGCGACATCCTCCAGCGACCTTCATCGATTCCCCCCGGCGAGCTTGTCCGGCAGCCTCTTCCCGTAAGGTAAGGTATGCCAGCCTACTCCCTAACCCTAATCCAACTTAGTTCCTCTGGATCTCGTGCACACTACTAGATCGATTCCTCCACAGCGACCGGCCCTTCTCTCGCCGCCCACGATCCGGTTCGCCCCCGCTGCCGACGAGCGAGCGGAGCCATCCACCGCGGCTTGCATGGTGGCTAATCGGCCGTGGACGGCGGGAGAAGGGCTGGATTCTTGTTGATGAACTATTAGCAAATATTTAAGTTACAACTTTTCAAACTCCAGTGGCCCAAAAACCCTTGTGGAGATAAAAAGAGAGATATGGTTGTTGCACCCCATTTGTTTTTCCCTGCCGTAATTAAATGGTCCACATTTGCTAGGTACTTCACAGAGTAAGATGCCGACTAGAAAGGCTTGTGAGAGCCACAGAAGTTACCGACATTTATCTACTCTTTCATAAAGCCCTGAGATAACATATGGCATACCTTAGAGCATTAGTGCAGTAGCTTTGTAGAACATACTAGAATTGTACTGTGCATGTTGCTGTTGGATATTTATTGTCATCAGTGGTAAATGGACTGGTCTAGGTTGAGAGGTAAAGCCTATTAACTAAATATTTTGTGTCAGCATAGATAATTAGATATAGGCGTATAGCTAGCAAATCCGATGGTGGGGATGAATTGTGATGCTGTTATGGCAGCACTTTATTATTGTTGTTTGCACTCGCTAATTTGAAATCACCACTCATTTTGTTCACAGCCCACGGATTCATCTCATACTTGATCATGGCGGCTGTGGCGGCACCGGCGGCCGGTGTCCATATGTACCTGACATTACTTTGAGGGTATGTCTTTCACCCTTTACAATATTATAACCCCATGGGGTGCAATGCCAGTGCATTCAACAAAGAAGGCCCCCACTGTGGGGCTGCTGCACAATGGGGAGAAAGCTCGGACGGAAGATGCTCAGAAATGGTGCGTCAGGAAGGGGTTTCTTGTGGCCACTTCTGGTGATGAGTTGGTCTATGTCACCCAACTTCACTCAGGGTGCATTGAGAGGCGCAAAGGAATGGAAGAAGAGTTCTCCTGTGCCGAGTGTGATGGTAAAGATGGAACCATACTGCGCTTGTTGATCTGGCCGTCCGCTAACTACACATCGGCCTCCATATTCGAAACCAGAGGTATGAAACACGTATCTGTTTGGTTACCATTGTTTCATTGTTTTGCTACCCTGGTTGATTAAATGTTTGATGTAGAGAGAAAATGTTTGTGGAGATCAACAGACAGGGTGCATATCGTTCCTTCTCAGGAAACAGAAATGATTATGGACATGTTGGGAATAGTTTCTTCTTCTGAAATGCTGAATGTATGGTCCTACTACTTAAATTATGATCCAGGCTGAGATTGACCTTTAAATTATATTTCATACTACTTATATTCTGATAGCATTTTTGCGCAAGATACCGTTCCCAAGCCTTGCTGTGCCATCCTTCTTTCTCATAAATTGAACTTCTGAAAAATATAGGCTTGGGACAATCTGCCAGATGAAATTGAACTGCATGAGACGTTTCATAATGCAACAGTCCCACATTTCAACAACTACTCTTGTGTGGATGATTTTAAAAAACTCAATGATTTAGGTAAGGATGATGGTGCAACTTGACCAAACGGTATTGCAAATTCTTTTGATAGTTTTCTTTAGAAAAATACTTGAGCTCTGCCTCGAGCACCTTGTCGACATCCTAGTGCTCATCCAACCTTTAATGGCCCCTTTTTCCTCTCAGGAGATCACCCTCGGAAGGCCTTCACGCCAGTTTCTTGCCGCCAGCCACCCTTCGCCCGCTTCTGCCTTCCTCTTCGCTCCGTGGGTTCCCTCTTTCGTGAGATACTCGTGTGCTCTTAAAGCATTGCTGAATCGTCATAGTTGTCTTAGGCCGAAAGCTCACCATGGCCCTCGCCGCTAGTACCCCTAAGATCGCCCGAGCCATGGGGTTCCATTTTTACCCTTAACGGCCGCCCCTGTAGTCCGGCTCACTGGCGACGAGCGCGGCAAGGAACCGCCCAGAGCCTCCTCTGTTTGGTCGAAACTAGACAACTGTTGTAGTTGCGTCATTAAAGCCGAATCCTGGTCGTGAGGGCTAAGCAGTAGTTAAAGATCAAGTTTATTAATGTTGTGTTAGACTGACGTGTGGACCCAAGAATAATTAATGAGGGGTAATTAAAACCGGATTTTAGCTAATAGTCTATGACATGCGGGGCCTAGTGTGTTAAGTGCACAGTGTACCCACCTCGTAGACCAACACGGTTCACTGTTCAGCGAACCAAGTCGCTGACAGATAGGCCCATCTGTCAGTGAATAGTTTTCTTTAGAAAAATAAATAAAACAAAAAGAAAAGAAATGGACTGCGAGCCTCACCTGTCAGAGAGAATTTCTCTCTCCTCTGGTTATTTTTGGATTTAATCCAAGTTTAAACTTTGGAGAGTCCGTTCTTGCTCATTCTAACTCCAAATTTAATGAAACTTGTTTCTAAAATTTTCTAAATTCAAGAAACAACACCACTGTTGGCAGTGGTGTTGTTCAATTTGGAGTTCATTTGAATTTTCTTTTGTATTTATTTGCTTTGCTTGTCTGTTTGTTCGTTTTCCGATGCGATCGTCCGAGTAGAGTTCGAGGACACGGAAGAGCCCCAGTCCGAGCAAGCGCAAGAATTTCAAGACCCACCTGCTTTTGAGCCAGGCAAGTTGACATTTGATCATATTGAACATACACTTGCGCAAATTTATATGATCAAATTGCATGATGTATGTCAAATTTCAAGATAGATACATGTCGAATTGATACTTTAGTATTATTATACCATCCTTTGACATTTGAATCACCTGATCCTTACCACCCTAGAAAATTTATTGGTAATCTTTACTAGCTATAGGTCATACTTAAGTGCCATGCTAGTCTTGCTTAAGTATCAGGGCATTAATTGCCCTAATCATCATCTTTTAATCATAAAACTTGTTTTGGGCAGTCATTGGAGGAAAATGACTAGTATATTTGAGATGACCTAGTTTTATGCTTCTCAAAACCCGAACTTGCTGTTACCACATCTAGGCAGATGGTATAATGGTTGGTGCGGATGTAGCACGAGAAATGGTGGTATGTAGTATGCACCGCCCAGATAACTTTAAGGACTTAATCATGTGATGACCTCCTAGTGTAACACAGTGCAACCACAAGTCTATAATAGTGTCAACCCGGTAAAATAATTTGTATCCACTAGTGCGAATTGCACCATTGGAGTGACCCACGAGTCGTATCGCTGGTCTTAAGCTGTCGTGTGTTATGAATACTATGTGTTATATTCAAGAGGCCCAATGGGCAATATATATAGAGAGTACAAAGGGGGGGTTGCCATATACAGATAAGGAAATACAAGGAGTCCTATTCTAACACCCTCACAAACTCATGGTGGGTCACACACACTGAGTTTGGAGAGAAAATACAAATGTCCGTGGCTTCGTGAAGAAGACAGCAACCTGTAACTCTGATGGTACAAACTGTAAAGCAAGAACTCCCTCCTGCACCTGTGAGCGAGTATATGAAGCATCACACCAATGTGCTTGGTGAGCTCATGCTTCACTGGGTCCCGGGCAATACTGATAGCACACTGTCAGACACTCCAAAATCTGCAAGTAGCCACCTCAACCAAGTAACCTCTGCTGTCACTGCTGCCATAGCTCTCAACTCAGCCTCTGCACTCCAACGGGAAACTGCAATCTGTCTCTTAGTCTTCCAGGCAATCGGCGAGCGTGGGCGGCGGCTTCGGCGAGCATGTTGGGTGGAGGCTAGCGTCAGAGGCCGGCGTCGGGCGATGGCTCGGGCAGAGGCTGGCGTCAGGCGATAGCTCGAGTGGACGAGTCATCGCTCTGGCGACGGGAGCAACGGCGGCATCGGCCTTTGACGACAACAAGGTAGTGGAAGGAGCTAGGGAGTACAAAGGGGTTGCCATATACAGATAAGGAAATACAAGAAAGGAGTCCTATTCTAACATCGTGGACACGGGTCGTTGTAAGATCGAGGTGGCCGACTAGAGGGGGGTGAATAAGCGTTTTAAAAAGTTCTTTGGCTAAAACCGATTTCTAATGTGGAAGCTAATACAAATATGGTTTTGCATAATTAAAGCCTAAATCAACTAGGTTCAACTAAGTGCACCAACAAAATGAGACTATATAAATGATAGCAATAATACACATACAATTAAGCAATTTAGATATAAGTAATGTAAATTGCACAATGTAAAGCACAAGTAATCAAACCACAATGACACGGCGATGTTTTTCCGTGGTGATCGGAGACTTCTGGTTGCCTCCCTAATCACGTTGAGGCAAGCCTAAACTAATTGGACCGGCTCCACAAATTGAGCACCCGCCTCCGAGGTAAGTCCAACCACTTGGACCGGTTCTAAACCGAACCAACACCTCGCTCCACTAGGGTTGCTCTTTCCTCCACTCCGGAGATGGCGAGCACCACACCACTCACAAACCGCCCGGGTCTTCTCACAATCTTCTTTGAGAAGTTGCGCCACCACGCCGTCTAGGTGTCGGCAAACACCAAGAGTAACAAGTCTCCAAAGCTCACTTAACCCAATCAAGTGTCTAAGCTCAAATGGATACGAAATCCACTACCTAAGGCAATACATGCACTTAGGGTTTGCTCTCTAACCTCACTAAGTGCAACACATGCACAAAAGAGAATAAGAGGCTTGCTCTTTGCTCAAAGGAATGTCTAGGGGCACCAGCACACAACCAGCAACCTCTCCCAACCGGCCAAGGTGGCTTTATATAGTCCACACACAAAAACTAGCCGTTGGGAAAAGATTCCAGAGAACCTGGACAAAATCGGTCTGACCGCCTTTAAATGGCGGCTCGATCGCTTAGCTCAACGGCTATAAAACTAGCTGATTGAGCTCACTGGCCGTCGACCGCCATGTAATGGCTAGGTCGATCACCACCGTCGATCGCCTATATAAACGGTGCTGAAATGGCTAAGGACTAGAAAAGACACCTCTCTGGAAAAAAATGGGTCTCGACTCGAGGTCGACCCAGCACCAACAACGCTGGGTCGATCAGGCCAGCGCCTGGCGGTCGACCTTGCCCAACAAGTGCATTTTGACTTTTCACAACTCAGATTTGCAAAAACACATTTTGCTAATTTGATGCAAGATGCACAAAAGGTTAAAGACAAGACTCTCAACAAGTTGCAAAATACATTTGCCAACTTTTAGAATCAATGCCTCAAATTGCATTCCGCTTCAACTCAATTTGCAAAACACATTTGCCAAATTGACGCGCGATGCAATCAAGGATTCAAGTGAGATTCTAAACAAGTTGCAAAATACATTTGCCAACTTATAGAATCACACTACAAGGAATAAGGTACATGGACTTACACTATTTGCAAAACACATTCGCAAACTTAAGTCACATGCTACAAGGGTTATCCATGAGCCACAACTATTTGCAAAACACATTCGCAAATATTGGCAACATGTTAAGATGAGCTAGAGCAAACACAATGAGCCATCAACACATGACTAACTCAAGTTACTAGTCAAAAATCCCTCTTAATAGTACGGCAACCTATACTAGCAATCCGGTCTATCAACCAAACACCGAGACCGGTAAAAGACTAGTCATACTTAGCCCTAGCTAGTCATACTTTTGCCTTGCGTCACTTGAAGTTTGATGACGCACATCCTTGCTTCAACTCCGGGTTCTTGACTTGATGCTCATCAACACATGATGACATCCTTTGCTTGCCCTTCATCAACACATGATGAAGCTTCTTTTGACTTGATCAACACATGATTATATCTTCTTCATGAGCATCATCGACACACGATGATTTCCTTCATCTTGAACTTGATGCACATCAACACATGATGCATCCTTTACACCAAGCTCTTGACTTGACGACCATCAACACATGATGTCATCTCAAATTGTCAACCTCATGGAACATAACCTATTTCATCCAACTCATAGAAAATGTTAGTTCCAACAATATGATTATCATTAATTACCACACCATGCCATTAACTCATAATGGTTGGGACAAGATACCACAATCTTTCCCTCTTTGGTAATTGATGATAATCACTTAACTTGCAAGTAATTGAATGTAGATTGGTATGAGTATATAGGCACTACACAAATTGTATATACTCAAAGAATATATGAGCACACAAGTCTCATATACACATATGAATATATTAACTACATAAGTTAAATATATTCAAGGATATGTGAGTGCACATGAACTACACAAGTTATGTTATATTCACATATAAGTATACTTAGACTACACAAGTCTTATATACTCATATGAATAAATTAACTATGCAAGTTAAATATATTCACGAGGATATGTTTCAAAGTAAAGATCCCAAATATATGTGGAAGCAGAATATGGATCAATACTAATGAAACCTCAACATATAGAATGAACTCCCCTATATGTGTGCATACATGAATATGTAGTAAGAATATATGCACTTATTTAGGTTAATTCTTTTGGTGAAGTTCAACCTATATTATAACACCCAAAGTTACATTGCAAATTAAAATTAATAAAATTATTATTTTATTGGATTTTACGAAATTTGAAAGAGTTTCATTGCTTTATTTGAATTTCGAAATTTTAAAAGTCAAAAGTAAAGTTTATTAAAGCTTTTGAAGTTTTATTTGAGTTAAAGTTGAAAAATAAAAATTAAATTGATTTACGGAATTTTTGGAATTTTAAAAGCTTTTTCCTAAATATTTTAAAACCAAAATAATTTATTTGCAAAATTAAAAGCCAACTTTAAGTTGGAAATAATTTTATTAAGTCCAAAATAACTCTAGGAATTTTTGAGAATTTTTCTAGAATTTTTGAACTCCATTTGCTATCTTCTAAAAATTGTAATTGATTTATTGTTATTGCTACAGTATTTCGGGAAAAAATTAATAAAAAAATTGATGTCCGCACGGCCACCCATCCCGTTTTGTGTTCTCAGCACATGCATGCTTAACGTGCTAGCGATGCAACGAGCTGCCACTTGCCCTTTTGTATTTAATCAATACATGCATCCTTCTTTATTCTTTTAGTCCTTTCTTTCCTTCCCTTTCTTCTCCACTGTGAAACGTTTTCCTTTCTTCTCCAGAAAGCTTGCACAGCCCCGACAGCCATTAGAGGCCAATGAAGCTCTTCAAAACCCGCCTTTCCTCCAGATTGTTCTCCACGAAAATTATGGCATTCAAACCGCCACTCCCCACCTCCCCATTCCCGCCTGCCCTCAATCACGCCAAGACGTTCATGGGATTTTTATATAATCGCCGTGATGGCCGCACGACTGATCTCCTCGCCGGGTGCCCTCCGCCTCTATAAATAGGAGCATCGGGCGCCTCCTCCATCTCATCCCAAGCCCCCAACTCTCCGTCTCCTCTCGCTTTCAGCGGATTTTGAGTTCTTCTCCATGCCGCAAAACTCGCTTCTCTCTTCTTCTCGTGGCAATCAAGTCTCCCCACCACCTGACCCCGTTGCCATCGCCGCCCACGCCTACCGTCTGCGCGCTAGACTCATGGAGTACCTCCGGCGTCGTCATTGCCGTCCGAGCCGAACCACGCCGCCGCCAAGGTCCTCGCCGCCAGCCATCTCGCCACCCACCGCCGCTGTTTTGGTAAGCATTGCACTCGCCGCTCCCTCCTCTGTTTGCTCATACCCTCGGCGGAGCTCGCCATGGCGCAGAAGACCGGCGAGCTCAACGCCATGCCGCCGCCATGACGATGGTCGTGCCACCTTATATTACCTGCGTCGCCACGTCACCCATTTTGCCGATTTATGCGCCATGTCCTGACCCGTCATCTACCGCGCCACGGTTGAGCAGCGCTGAACCCTTTGCATTGTCTATGGCCGAGTCCATGGTGGGCGTTTGATCGAACCATGGACCGAGTCCGTTGACCGCATGAACCCACCGGTCATAGACTCAGCAATTTTCGGTTTAAAATAATTCGGCCGGAAATTCCTTTTCTGAGCGCTGACGTCATAATCCCAATTTTCCTTTAGGAAAATAATTCGGGAAATTCCTATTTCATCATTTCATGTGATTTAAAACTTTCAAAGCCCATATCTTTTGAATCCGAACTCCGATTTCGTCGATTCAAAATTTTAAATTCTTATAAATTCAAGATATAGCTATCTAAATTAAAATTATTTAATTTGGAGTTCATTTGAATCTTTGTTTGAATTCTGTTTGAATTCAGCTTATTTTCGCGTATAGATTTCGAGACTTCGGAGAGTCAGATTTCGACGCCGTTTGAGAACAACTAATTGAGCAAGGCAAGTTACACTCTTGATCATATTGATCCTATTATTTCAAATTAATTATTATGTTTTAAATTATTGCATGCTTATTTCTATACAGTAATTTAAATTCCCGTTTTAAATTTGTAGTTATGCCTAAATCCTTTGTACTGCCATTCTTGATATTGAAATATTCATACCTTGTCGCCTTAGATGAAAGTCTAGTTCATGCAATAGTATGAACTAGAACACTTTGGAAAAATTGATGCTCCCAAAAATGTTTGATTTGGAGAATTTTTCAGCCAAAAATCAAATGTTGTTTAAAAGTCTATGGCATTGGGTTGTCATGGAAGTTTGCAAATGATTTTGGAAAATAAAACCAAATTGAAAATTGGTTTGTACTTGGGCGAAATGGTTGTCTGGATGGTGCATGTTAATGCACGGGCTCAATCTCGGTTAGGGTTGAGGCCCATGGGTTTTAGTGGAAGTCGCCCAAGTCAGTTGAGGACCGGCCTTTGAGCGATCCTTTGCTATGCCTATAATGGGCTATGCCTCACCGTACAACCACATGTCTCCAGAATGGGGCGTGGGATCTAGCTGATTAATTTGTAGAGTTTCATCGCGGTTTATCCTGTCTGTACGTGGGTGGTCTTTCATGGCCTGTCTTTCATGACTATTTTATTCCCACTTGGCATAAGAGGGCACCCACAAACCCGTGGACGGTCGGTCAAAAGGGATTCTGAAAACCTTAATGAGGGTGGACTGTGGTGGAATGATGCATTGTAAAGGCTTTGTCATGAACTAGACTTCTTACCTTTGACAGTGAGAGGTGGCATTGACGGATGCCGAACAAACTAGAGGAATCATGTTATGTGGGTAAAGTGTACAACCTCTGTAGAGTGTAAAACTATTCGAATAGCCGTGTCCACGGTCATGGACATGCTAGCAAAGCCTCTCAAAGTTAGACTTTGGTTTTGATTTCAAAAGACTTCATCAAATGGATTTTGCAAATGGGAATTGGGCGGGAAGCCATGTGATAGGAGGGTATCCTTCACCATTCATGTGTGAATGTTATCTGACTATAAAATTACTTTAGAAAATGAATTTTAGTTATGTAATATGACTTTGGAACTTAGTACAAGTATTTAAAGAAAATCTTTGCTTTATGCAAATCAACCATATTAAGCCTTATTTGAGATATCCATGTATGCATGTCATCCCGTTATTTGTGGGTGTAACTTGCTATACGGTAGTTGTGCTCATACTTGCTTTATGCAAACAAATTTGAGAGAGAAGATCTTTCTTTGCTGGTGTGGATCTCGACGACTAGGCCGCTTCCCCAGTCGATTGCATGTGACAGATTAACTGGACTCTACTACATCTACGTCTTCCGCTGTGTTATTTATTGTTGGATTGTAAGCCTTTCTTGTGATCAACTCTATTGTTAATTATTAATATAATTGTGCGATTTATGGATGTTACCATATCTGTTTAACTGTGTGAACTAGCTACTGATCATGGGACTAGTTCAGAAATGCACAAAGGATTTGGGGTGTTAATCCCGGGTCCGACATATATTTTGGATCCGAGGAATGCAACAGGGTATAAGAATACAAAGTAGAATGCATACCTCTTTTGTTCTTTATATCCACACGAGACTAATCATAAGATATAACAACAAGAGAGTTAGTCTCACAAATAGATTTGTCATTATAAATGCATACCTGTTTGGATTTTCCTTTTGTTTATCCAATGAATTTGGTTTGTCATTAATCACATACATGCCTTCATGATTATCACCTTTATATCCAATTGAGACTAAATAATAAGTATATCAATAAACATGTTAGTCTCACAAATGCATTTGTCATTAATCACATACATGCCTTCATGATTATCACCTTTATATCCAATTGAGACTAAACAATAAGTATATCAATAAACATGTTAGTCTCACAAATGCATTTGTCATTAATTACCAAAACACTCCATTAACATATAATAGCGGGTTAGATTCTTCAATCTCCCTTTTTTTGGTGATTGATGACAAATCCTTTATCAATAATAATATTTGGATAATAGTCAACATAAGATAGGAATTTAAACTATTGAACTACAATCATGCATGATACTAAGCAATTTGAACTATCTTCTTTAGGTATTATGCATGCAAAGGTGATAACACAAGAGAGAAACACAAGAGAGAATCCAAATATATTGATCATGTAAACATTTCCCCCTTTGGCGTTAAGCACCAAAAAGCTAAAACAAATTCAAGCGAATAAACAGATAAAGCAGAAGAAAGAGCTTGGCTAAAGAACTTATTTTAATTTTGGACAAAAATGCCATTTTCTTTGTGCCATTGCTTGGTCACGGGCGGTCATTCTTTATCTGGCGGTCAGGATCATTGGGTCGGTCGGTCGGACCATGGTGACCAAAAATAGTCTTGAGTGGAAGTCAATTTTTGATCAAGAGCTAATGGCACAAACTCTTCTTTGATGGCCTTAGAGAGTAAAGCAAGTTGAACACAGGCCAATTAGGAGATTAGAAGAGACTTGATTTGAAACACATTCAAATAAGAACCAATGAGAGAAACTCCCCCTAAATATATGTACAAGGATAAGAGACGACACCCATTGCATATAAGAGGATTTTTAGGAAATTTTGGCGGAGTTTCCTCTAAACAATTGGTCCAGGGAGCATGACAATAGATAATCAATATATGAACATCATGCAACAACAGGATATAATTACAAACACATTATGGATAAGGATTTTTAATGAAGCATAATCTATAACATAAACATTCAACCATTGAACATGCACCAGTCTTGGATGATACAAATGATTGCATAACACATAGCATAAGACATTAAACATTTCATCATCCAAAAGAGACTTAAAGCAATAAAGCATCCAAGGTTTATAAGCTTACATGAGATATTACAAGAATAATACATAAGCTTATCCATACAGAACATGGTCTATTGACCTAAATATGAAAACTGGTCATCTAAGAGGGAGGAGCGCCTGACGAAGACGAAGGATGATCTCCCCGCTGAGTGAAGGATGGAGGGCGCTGACCACGACCGAACCTCTGATAAGCAACAGGCAAGTACTGCTCCTGATACTCAGTGAGTCTCTCATCCATGCGAGTCACTCTCATGTTCAGATCCTTAATCAAAGCTCTAGTCTCTACATGCCTCTGAATGCTCTCTGCATGTCTCTGAATGTTTTCTGCATGTCTCTGAATAGACTCTGTATGCAAAGTGTCTACGCTGGTCTAAAGGCGAGCAAGAGCTGCCAGAGCGCATCTGATCTGATGACCTGCCTTTGGATGACTCTGGGACGATGAGCCTGTCCTGAGGCAAGAGGAGGCTGGAGGGACACACGAGGTGGAGGAGGAGTCGAGGAGGAGGATCTCTCGGTCTATACTCCTTATGCTTCATATCGAGAGGGAGATCAAAAGTAGTCATTCTCTTAATAAGCTTCATGATGTAGGGAGCAAAATAGATAGTTTTGTTCTTATCTCCCTTAGAAGTAGCTATCTCCCTGATAATAAGATCCATAACATCAATTTTAGTGCCTTCAATAATGCACTTAACTACATTCCAAGCTCTCCCATGAATCTCATCATTGTTCCCACTCCTAGGGAAGAAAGTAGCTCTCATGATTACATTAACAATCTTTGGGGAGAGGAGCAATCGATTACCTTCCCAACAGTATATGGATGATTCTGATCATAGTATTCATCTACCTGAGTGAGAGCTAAGCATTCTTGAACATGTATGTTTATCCCATCTGACTCCTTTAAATTTAAAGCTAGCATGAAATCATTCTTGGAGGCTTCAAATTTTTTATGTCCCGTCATCCAAATAAGATGATCATGCTCAGGGGATACATAAAATGTTGCATAAAATTGTCTAATGACCTTGGCATGAAAGTTGCAACTCAGAGATACCAAAGAATCTAAGCCTACTCTCCTGAACAGACGGAATAAATCATTGTAGACTGGATTCTGTCCTATATAACTCCACTTCACAAATCTATGATTATCAAATATCTTCTTAGCATAAATAACACGATAGACATTCTGCTGAAACATAGTGTGAAACATCTCTGAGGTGGCATCCCTTTGGAATCTAAACTGGTTGATGTGTCGTAAAGTTGTATACCTTTCACTTTTAATTTTGGACACATCTAATCCAATGAACGGAGTTGGATCTGGAGCTACCTCCTCATCCTCATTCTCATCACCATCATCTGACCCTTCAAAATTTTCATTCTTTGCCATCTTTATTATATTTGTAAACTTATCGATCTTTCTATACGCATCTTGCATTTGCTCGCCTCGCTTCCTCGGGAAAGTCTTCAACAGTTGGACGAGGATGGGACGATCGACCAGCGGTGATCTTGCGCGGCATGGTCGCTGAAATGGATAGCAAAGAATTGTCAAAGGAATTTCAAGGAATGAAATAACAAGTATTCAGAAATTGCCATTCCTCATTTTTCTGTCAAGGGCGGTCAGACTTATTCATGCAATTGGTTGCTTGAAATACCCTTAATTGCTCAATTTGGATCTTTTGGAGAAAGTTCTCGAAAATGAGAATTCATTTGCGAAAATAAAAGATTATTTCATAAAAACTATTTAATATTTGGACTTTAAAGGGCTATATTAGTTTGAAATGCTCTAAAGATGTTTGTTTGATTGATTGTGTGAAAATTTAGAGCAATGTACAACAATTCTCTCAAATCCCAAAATCCTTGACCTGCAAGTAGACTAGGAGTGTAAGAACATATATTCATTATGCCATTATCCTACAATGCAAACTTTTGGGTTTTTCCCAAGATCAATGTCCCTCTGTCAGTGGCGGTCAGACCGCCCGGATTAGATGTGTCCAAAATTAAAAGTGAAAGGTATACAACTTTACGACACATCAACCAGTTTAGATTCCAAAGGGATGCCACGTCAGAGATGTTTCACACTATGTTTCAGCAAAATGTCTATCGTGTTATCTATGCTAAGAAGAAATTTGCTAATCATAGATTTGTGAAGTGGAGTTATATAGGACAGAATCCAGTCTACAATGGTTTATTAAAATGCATTAGAGAGTAGGCTTAGATTCTTTGGTATCTTTGAGTTGCAACTTTCATGCCAAGGTCATTAGACAATTTATGCAACAGTTTATGTATCCCCTGAGCATGGTCATTTTATTTGGATGACGGGACATGAAAAATTTGAAGCCTCCAAGAATGATTTCGTGCTAGCTTTAAATTTAAAGGAGTCAGATGGGATAAACATACATGTTCAAGAATGCTTAGCTCTCACTCAGGTAGATGAATACTATGATCAGAATCATCCATATACTGTTGGGAAGGTAACTGGATTGCTCCCTCTCCCCAGCATTGTTAACAGAATCATGAGAGCTACTTTCTTCACTAGGAGTGGGAACAATGCTGAGATTCATGGGAGAGCTTGGAATGTAGTTAAGTGCATTATGGAAGGCACTAAAATTAATTTTATGGATCTTATTATTAGGGAGATAGCTACTTCTAAGGGAGATAAGAACAAGACTATCTATTTTGCTCCCTACATCATGAAGCTTATTAAGAGAATGACTACTTTTGATCTCTCTCTCGATATGGAGCATAACGAGTGTAGACCGAGAGATCCTCCTCCTCCACCTCAAGTGTCCCTCCAGCTCCTCTTGATCTCGGGGACAGGGCTCATCGTCCCGAGTTCATCTAGTCTTGAGGTCATCGGGATCGGGATGCACTGCAGCGGCTCTTGCTCGCCTTGAGACAGCGTACACTTTGCATCTGAGTCTATTCAGAGACATCTGCGAAAACATTCAGAGACATGCAGAGAGCATTCAGAGGCATGCAGAGACTAGAGCTTTGATTGAGGATCTGAACATGAGAGTGACTCGCATGGATGAGAGACTCACTGAGTATCAGGAGCAGTGCTTGCCAGTTGCTTATCAGAGGTTCGGTCGTGGTCAGCGCCCTCCATCCTTCACTCAGCGGGGAGATCATCCTTCGTCTTCGTCAGGCGCTCCTCCCTCTTAGATGATCAGTTTTCATATTTAGGTCAAATAGACCATGTTCTGTATAGATAAGCTTATGTATTATTCTTGTAATATCTCATGTAAGCTTATAAACCTTGGATGCTTTATTGCTTTAAGTCTCTTTTGGATGATGAAATGTTTAATGTCTTATGCTATGTGTTATGCAATCCTTTGTATCATCCAAGACTGGTGCATGTTGAATGGTTGAATGTTTATGTTATGGATTATGCTTCATTAAAAATCCTTATCCATAATGTGTTTGTAATTATATCCTGTTGTTGCATGATGTTCATATATTGATTATCTATTGTCATGCTCCCTGGACCAATTGTTTAGAGGAAACTCTGTCAAAATTTCCTAAAAATCCTCTTATATGCAATGGGTGTCGTCTCTTATCCTTGTACATATATTTAGGGGGAGTTTCTCTCATTGGTTCTTATTTGAATGTGTTTCAAATCAAGTCTTTTCTAATGTCCTAATTGGCCTGTGTTTAACTTGCTTTACTCTCTAAGGCCATCAAAGAAGAGTTTGTGCCATTAGCTCTTGATCAAAAATTGACTTCCACTCAAGATCGTTTTGGTCACTGTGATCTGACCGGCCGTGAGCCAACTGGTCGACCGACCCTTCAAGCGGTCCGACCGCCAGACGTGATCGACCGCCGCCGTGACCAAGCAATGGCACAAAGAAAATGGCATTTTTGTCCAAAATTAAAATAAGTTCTTTAGCCAAGCTCTTTCTTCTGCTTTATCTGTTTATTGGCATTTTGGTGCTTAATGCCGAAGGGGGAGAATGTTTATATGATCAATATATTTGGATTTTGGATGAATTTTGAAATCAAATAACTTTTGATAGGTTGGCCTTTTGAAAAAACTTTTGAATACAAAAAATGTTTAGAATTGCCAACTCTAGGTTTTTCCTTTTGAGATCATTTTCAAATTCCTTTTAGAACCATTTTTACATAAAGATCTAGTTTAGGTCAAAAACAAGAAACTAAGATCTACAAATTTGGCTAGAAACTCATTTTTGTTTAAAATAGGTTTTTCTTGAGCTAAAACCTTTGAGAAACCTTTGAAAAGCATTTGTATACATTTTGCAATTAATTTTTCAAAGGATTACTAATAGTTATGAATTTTTTGACTTTTGGCTAAAAGGCTCAATTTTGAAAAACATTTCTAGCACTTAATTTCTTTGGGCACATTTAGGGATGTAGTATACATGGTCATGATTTAGCACTCCCCCTTAATGTGCCACAACTTTCTTGCTCTAGAAATCAATAAACAAGCTTTAGCACAAGAGCAAGAACAACCCTTTTAAGATTTTACATGAATGCAACCTACACAAGGTATAAGGGCTAGATATTTCAATGTAAATACTTGTTACCGAGATAGTATTGGTTTATGATATGAATTGATCTTCCTCAAGCTTGGCTCCAAATTTGCATAAGATGGAATCCACCTCTTTATGAGTGAGCCAAACCTCCAATACTTCTCCAAGTACCTATTTAACATTTAAGCACCTTTTGGTACCCACACTCGGTTGGGTCCTTGAATGTTAGTCACAATAGATTTGGGCACCCAAATAGCCCTAGCATTAGTTTTATGTAAACTAACATTCCTAGCAAACACATTGCCATATTTATCCTTCCTAAGCAAATAATGATTATTATAAATAATTGCTTAGGAGTGATACCTTTGGGACATTCCTTACTAAAATGTCCTTTCTCCCGGCAATTGTAGCAAGTATGGCTTTTGCTTCCCCTTGATGTCTTCTTATCTTGCTCAATTCCGGCTTGCCTCTTCTTTGAATGTCTTGACTTGACATCCTTTTGATTTGGGCACACCGAGGCAATGTGACCATTCTTTTTGTATCCAAAGCACTTACATTTTTGAATTGTCTTCCATTTTACTTTGGGATGCTCTTCATCTTCTTCTTGGTGACGATACCAAGTCCTCCCTTGTCATTTTTGTTATTATGACACACGGAGGAAATGTGACCCTTCTTATGACAATTAAGGCACTTAATATTCTTCGTGTGTCTTGCATTGTGTCTCATCTTGCTATTTTCCTTCCTCTTCTTGGGAGTAAATCCAATACCACTCTTATCTTGTAAGCATGTTTGCTTGCTCAATATTTCATCGAGAGTGGCCTTCCCTTTATAGCTTCTTTCTAAGTCAATCTTCAATTTTGTGACTTGGGCCTTGAGCTCATTATTTTCCTCTACAAGGTTAGTATCACAAGACATAGAGGAAATAGAAGCATCTAATTTTGAGCAACAAGACATATCAATTAAATCATTACAAGAAGTGGATACATTAATTTTAGATGAATTGCAAGATATAGGAGCAAGACAAGACAAATCATCTAATAGATCACATGTAATCCCTATATCCACTTTAGAGCTAGTATAATTTTTAAGAAGGAGGGTTTCATGTTCATTCTTTAAAACATCATAATTTTCTTGAAGTAAGTTAAATTCTTTCTTCAAAGCTTTGAATTTTGAAACCTCCTTTCCCATAAAAACATTTTGCTCTTCTAGCATATCAATCAACTCATCATATGAAGGCTCATCATTATCATCATCATTATTTACCTTCTTTTTACCTTTTGCCATGAAGCAATGAGGTGATATTGATGGAGTTGAGGATTCATCATCGTCGGAGCTAGAGGTTGAGCATTCTTCTCCCGACGTCCATTCTTCTATGCAATCATCGCTAGTGGAAGTGGACCTTTCATAATATTCTTGAAGATGGGTCCACATCTCATGAACATTCTTGAGATCGCATATGGCATCAAACACATCTACACTCAAAACACTAAATAAATCGTTAATTGCTTGAGCGTTGAGATGTAGGCATTTCTCTTCCTCATTTGTTGGAGCAAATTGATCCAATGGAGGAGAAAAGCCAACATCTACAGTCCGCCATATATTTAGGCCCATGGTCTTAAAATAACATGACATACCGATTTTCCAATGAGTATAATTTGTGCCATCAAATAGAGGTGCTTTACCTAGGTGCACAAAATCTCTAGTTGCCATCCTTTACTCTCTAGACGGTTAAGTCTAATAGATAAGACCAAGCTCTGATACCACTTGTAAGATCAAGGTGGCCGACTAGAGGGGGGTGAATAGGCGTTTTAAAAACTTCTTTGGCTAAAACCGATTTCTAATGTGGAAACTAATACAAATACGGTTTTGCACAATTAAAGCCTAAATCAACTAGGTTCAACTAAGTGCACCAACAAAATGAGACTATATAAATGATAGCAATCATACACACACAATTAAGCAATTTAGATACAAGTAATGTAAATTGCACAATGTAAAGCACAAGTAACCAAACCACAATGACACGGTGATGTTTTCCCGTGGTGATCGGAGACTTGCCGGTCTCCCCTAATCCACGTTAAGGCAAGCCTAAACTAATTGGACCGGCTCCGCAAATTGAGCACCCGCCTCCGAGGTAAGTCCAACCACTTGGACCGGTTCCAAACCAAACCAACACCTCGCTCCACTATGGTTGCTCTTTCCTCCACTCCGGAGATGGCGAGCACCACACCACTCACAAACCGCCCGGGTCTTCTCACAATCTTCTTTGAGAAGCTCACCGGCGCAACGACGCCACCACGCCGTCTAGGTGTCAGCAAACACCAAGAGTAACAAGTCTCCAACGCTCACTTGACCCAATCAAGTGTCTAAGCTCAAATGGATACAAAATCCACTACCTAAGACAACACATGCACTCTCTCTAACCTCACTAAGTGCAATACATGCACAAAAGAGAATAAGAGGCATGCTCTTTGCTCAAAGGAATGTCTAGGGGCACCAGTATACAACCAGCAACCTCTCACAACTGGCCAAGGTGGCTTTATATAGCCTACACACAAAAACTAGCCGTTAGGAAAAGATTCCAGAGAATCTGGACAAAATTGGTCTGACCACCGTTAAATGGCCGGTTTGACCGCTCTTAGCTCCAACGGCTATAAAACTAGCCGTTGAGCTCACAGCCGGTGCTTGCGCGCACCAATATTATCCAAGTCTTTGGGTAATATCGACCACATACAGGTTACCCCAATTGCTTGCCTCTGGTGAGATGTGCCTTTTCCTTTTTGCTTCGGCTACCGCTTCCGCTTTTATGTAATGTATCCTTTTGACCTGATCGGCCTTATTGTAAACTTGACCCGATGCGGTCTATGTGAACTCTGATATTTTGTAATTAATGTATGGTACCGTTTACATCCTGTATGAAATGATTCAGTGATGTATCTGTGAGAACTATCTGCTGATCCAGGGAGTACTGCAGTTTATTCACGTAGGATTCTGGATTGGCTAAATCTGGGTCCCACAGAGCTGGTATCAGAGCATACGACTGTAGAGCCCTTAGTTAGACTGGTCGTGACTAAGAATAGTCTTATTTTCAAAAGCTAAGAAAAGCTTTGGCTAAAATATAGCGTACTTATTGTTCTGACTCACCACTCTTAGTTCTTTACTTACCTTTACTTTCCTTATGATTTTACCCTGTTTCTAACTCTCTCTCGTTCAAAATTGTAGATGGCTGGACAGTCTTCCGAGGGCTCGTGGGATTTCTTCTCTCACGGCGAGGACAACGGAGAGTTTGTGGGTATTGTCCGCAAGCTCATGCAGTATTTGGGCTATCGCCACCAGCCCATCTTAAGGGGTCGGAAGACCCAAATCCTGGATACTGTTGTACCGGCCCGTGGCGTGGCTGGCCCCATGTGCTCGCTGGCTTGCACGCCCGCTGCCCCCCGCGCAGCGATAAAACGAGCCCAACGCCATCGCATTCTCCCGTGCGCTTTTATTTTCCCGTTGAGGCAGGAAGGAGAGAACCAGAGAGGAAGAGAAGGGAGAAGCGAACCAGAGAGCAATTGAAGTTCGCGCAGCTGCGGAAGTTGTGCATCGTCTTGTGAGCACGAAGAAAAGGTAATTATCATCGACATGCGGCTATAGTTTTAGCAATGTGATTAGCACGTAATTAGCTTTTATTTTCCCGTTGAGGAAGGAAGGAGAGAACCAGAGAGCAGTTGAAGTTCGTGCAGTTGCGGAAGTTGTGCATCGTCTTGTGAGCACAAAGAAAAGGTAATTATCATCGACATACGGCTATAGTTTTAGCAATGTGATTAGCACGTAATTAGCTTTTATTTTCCCGTTGAGGCAGGAAGGAGAGAACCAGAGAGGAAGAGAAGGGAGAAGCGAACCAGAGAGCGGTTGAAGTTCGCGCAGTTGCGGAAGTTGTGCATCATCTTGTGAGCATGAAGAAAAGGTAATTATCATCGACATGCGGCTATAGTTTTAGCAATGTGATTAGCACGTAATTAGCTGAATGGTAGCTTCTTATTGTAGCAAAGCAGTAGGTAGGGTTGTGTAGTCGGCGTATGCCCTTACTTGACTTAGAAGATTTAGTGTTGTTAGTGTGGTAAATTTGTACTCAGTGTGGGCAATTACATACATGACTTATATGTGCTTGGACGTAAAATTACACAATGATCTGCTGAGTGTTAGGAACTTGAACATAAAATTTCAAAATATTCTGAGGTCGTTTAACATGTAATTCAAATGTGCATGAGATGCAATAGAAATATAATTAAAACATGGAGTATGAAAAGATGGTGTAAAGTGAGCATGACAAAAATTATAGAATAATTCATTTGAAAAACCCACAAATATGACTGGAAATAAAATTACACAATGACCCGCAAAGTTCTCGTAAATCTTAGGATATTTCTGTATTTATGGTTGTGTGCCCCGCAAGATTGCATCTGCACAAGTGCATCTGAAGAAAGCTGCCTGACGTACGATAGCAGTTGCTAGATGGTACGTGCATTGCATATAAGTGGCTTCATATGCACCTGTGTTAGGTACTTCATGGCAGAGATTCAAGATGTTCGTGTTCCACGGGAACGCTCTCGTCTGTGACGGACCGCTGAAATGGACTGTCAAATTGTGGCCGACCGTGATCCCGCACACAGTCTAAGGACATGAGCGTCTCAGAGCTAAGGCAGTACGTGTGTTCCGCGTCCGATCACGCCATTGCAAGCTGCGCATCGAGTCATTGTATGCCTCAGTGGTGGGTGGAGCAGGGGAGACCGTTTGGCAACTTATGAAGGTGACAAGTGACGCTTCATGGGCTAATTACGTGGAGGTTATTTGCAACCCTACTGCTGCGATATATGCACGGCCGATGGTCTATGTTCAGTTCGTGGAGAGGATGGGGACATTTGGCGTGGATGGTTCCAGAGAAGCTGTTGGTGAGGAGCCAGCATTGGTCTCCAGTCGTGATGTAGACGTCGGTGTCGGAGGAGACGCAGGCGAGGAAGTGGGCAATGGAGACCTAAGGAGGCGTGCTGACAATTTCGAGCCCAACGAAGGAGCAGAGACATGGTGGGCAGCCGGTATTGATTGCCACGAGTACCTGACCGACCAGGTGGAAGAGGTCGAAAGCGAGGAGGACGTGTAAACAGCCAGTTCTGCAAACGAGGAAGATGGAGAAGCTACTACGGGAGGTGTTGTGACCACCGACATTGCTTACGTCGCCTCTAGATTGGACGACGTCACAACGACATCGCTGGTTTTGCCACAGCAAGAGGGGGCCGAGTGGGGGTTCAATGAAGACACTTCCCTAACAAGAGTGCCGCCAAGCATGCTATTTGCCAGATACGTCGTTAACATTGGCCGGACGTATCGGGTGCAAAGGTACTTCATTAACAGAGCCATGACGGCCAAGAAGCATCTCGAGGATGGCAAACAATTCTCGGAAGTAATGCACACGTACATGGAGAAGAAGATCAACAAGGCTCGTTCGCACGTTGCTCGTACCATGGATGGCATCAAGTAGAAGTTCGAGATCCAGTTCAGGGAGAAGTACGTCATCGGTCAATCTAGAGGGGATCAGAAGCAGGTCTGCATGATTGCTGATGAAGCGTCCTGCACCTGCAACAAGCTGCGGCTTCTCCACAAACCATGCTCCCATGTGTACGCGGCGGCGTGGCGCCAGGCCTCATCGTGTTACATCTTCGAGTACTACGACATCCACTACCTGTATGGCCTTTGTTCCATTAAATGCGGCACGGACATCACTACAGGACCTCTGGCGAGCTAGGTGAAGTGGGTCTTGAATGGCCTTGCAAACAGTAGGCCGTGGAAGAAGACAATCACGACGCATCCAGAATGACATGGACGACATCTAGCGTGGGCAACGGGCACTCCATCAGCAACTGCCCAAATAGACCTAGCCCAAGCAGCACACCGTAGCGACCAAGATATAATTACCCTGTCGTGATGTTGCATGCTTATTTTAATGCGTTCAAAGGCTCCTTGGTCATATGTTATCTTGTTGTATGAGTTGCAATGTGTACGGCATATCAGGTGTGCGTATGGTGTTACGACCCTAATTTGTTTAGGTTGTAATACACTCGAGAATGTTACGCACGTTTTGATCTCCTGTCACCTGTTTCACTTTATTTTCGTTTCCGTACATCCTGTTTTTACTTCGGCCTAACATGTTGTTTCACTCTCGGCAGGAGATAGCGTAGCCTCCAGTTGACGTCGCGTATGAGCTGCTCGACGCATGCTGGGATGGGCGACACCGATGCCTAGCGTGGTCGTTCGGCGTCGGCCCTCCGAGCCTAGTCCTGAGGTGCCCCAGAGAGCACTGGCCTCTAGACGAGCGGTATGTCCCAAAACTGCGGTACACAGGTCTCTTGCCAATTGCCCGCATGTTGGACCAAACGCACAAGTTCCAATTTGATGCGGCGCTCCTATCTGTGCTTGTGAACCGTTGGAGACCGGGAGATTCACACCTTCCACTTCCGGTGGGGGGAGATGACCGCAACTCTGCAGGACGTAGCTATGCTTACAGGTCTGCCGCTGTGCAGTCTTCCAGTAGTGCCACCTCCCAAGCAAGTAGACTGGAAGGTGTGTATGGCTGACAGATTCGGTCACCCGATCCCTGACGACATATCAAGTGTGCCACATTCCTGGCTACAGGAGGACATGACTTGACTTGCCCTGTGCATGCGACTGTGGTGGCAGTGAGGATACATTTCCTCGCGTACCTGTTGTTCATGTTCGAATGGATCTTGTTTCCTACGACTCAGGGAGACTACGTGCAGCCTAGCTACATCCATCCCGCAGAGTCTTTGGCGGATGCCTAGCCTGACAAGGTGCCACAGTACAGTTGGGGCTCCGCACTGCTTTGCACCACGTACCGAGGGTTATGTGATGCCTCTCAGCGCAGTTCGAGCGGGGAGCCAGGCCTTGCGGTATGCTACACCCTGCTGCAGCTATGGTCGTGGGAGTACTTCCCGATTGGCTGGCCGCATTTCCGGAGCATCGTACACCCATTCCAGTTGAGCGCCGAGTTGTACGGTCATGCTAGAGGCGACGACCCCATCGATAGGCCTACAATTCGAGACACGTGCTATGCTAAGGTGGGCCAGGGAAAGACCGAGGCGTATGTACCCTGAGTTCCATAACTTATTCGAGGCTTTGCATGCGGATGAGGCCATCTGGTGGCCATGGACTGCACAGTTCCTTGCAGACAGGGCACCTTTAAGGAGTATTTTACTGAAGCATTCAACACTTCGGTAAAATACATTGCAACATATACTGACATATTAATTTACTACCTTCTGATGGTTCAAAAACACGCTGAGATCATGTATGCTAAAAGTTTGGTAGAAGAATTGCAGAAGTTACTGTGTCTAGATGATGATGAATGTCTTACTAGAATCCTCGAGCATTCTAATAATCTTGATTGCCTGAGTAACTCTGAAAAAACATGCTGTGAAGATAGAGTCTCGGTGTATTGATGCCCTAATGAAGCTTCAGTTTCCTGAGAAGCCCAAAAAGAAGTTAGAGGACATCTGCTTGGACGAAGCAAAACTTATATTTTGCACTCCTCCTATGTTGTCTAAGTTGCACAAAAGGGAACGCAACATCTTGGTTATTGACGAGGCAGCAAACCTAAAAGAATGTGAATCAATGACCCTCTCGCAATCCGAGGGATAAAACATGTCGTGCTAATTGGGGATGACAAGCAACTACAATCAGTGGTAAAGAGCCCGATATGTCTTTAGTTATGTTCCCTGCTATTATCCTTATGTTTGTTACCAGTGATTATTTTCAGACATCCATAGTTGCTCATACTTTCTCCTTGCTGCTACTTTCTAGATTGCTAAAGAGGCTAAGTACGGACGAAGCCTCTTTGAGAGATTGTGTGAAACTGGTTACTGAAAGCACTTGCTAAATGTGCAATATAGAATGCACCCTTCCATCAGTCGATTTCCAAATAAAAACCTTTATGATGGAAAAATTATAGATGGTCCCAGTATCAAGGATCATTACAACAGTTATCTCCATGGCAATATTGTTGACAGACTTGCGGAAGGTATATCTAATGCTTCAACTTTCAAATAGCATGTTAAAGAAGTAAGTAATATCTATGCTTCAGGGTTTCGATAAAGCTAATTCGTCTCTCTTCGTTCTAAGACTTCTTTGCAAGAAAGAATTGGAAGTTTTGAGAACCATGATTTTCTTTCTGTTAAAGTACAAACTATCGATTCATTTCAAGGTGACGACAAGGACATAATAAGGTAGTTTTCGTTCGCAACTTTGCAAGTCTTTCACGTACATTGTGCTCTTTGTTTTATGACATCATCTTAGAGAACTCATCCTCAACCATGACCTAGATTTTCTTGGGTTTTAGGAAACCATGAAAATATTCTTGTATATCGAAAAATGTTCACGAAGCCTCAAAACTTCCAGTTCTTTCTTGCATAGCAGTTTTAGACCAAAGAGAGCTTTATCGAAACCTTAAAGCATAAAGATTACTTATTTCTTTAACATGCTATTTGAAAGCTGAAGTGTTAGATATACCTTCCGCAAGTCTATCAACAATATTGATAGGGAGATAACTGTTGTAATGGTCCTTGACGTTGGGATCATCTATTATTTTTCCATCATAAAGGTTTTTATTTGGAAATCGACTGATGGAAGGGTGCATTCTATATTGCACATTTAGCAAGTGCTTGTGGTAACCAATTTCACGCAATCTCTCGAAAAAGCTTCGTCCATACTTAGCCTCTTTAACAATCTAGGAAGTAGCAGCAAAGAGAAAGTATGAGCAACTATAGATGTCTAAAAATAATGGTAACAAACATAAGGATAATAGCAGGGAACATGACTATGGACATACCAAGCTCTTTACCATTGATTGTAGCTGCCTGTCATCCACAATTAGCACAACATGTTTTATCCCTCGGATTGCGAGAGGGGTCATTGATTCACATTCTTTTAGGTTTGCTGCCTCGTCAATAACCAAGATGATGTCGTGTTCCCTTTTGTGCAACTTAGACACAATGAAGGACTGCAAAATATAAGTTTTGCTTCGCCCAAGCAGATGTCCTCTAACTTATTTTTGGGCTTCTCAGGAAACTGAAGCTTCATCAAGGCATCAATACACCGAGACTTTATCTTCATAGCATGTTTTTCAGAGTCACTCAGGCCATCAAGATTATTAGAATACTCGAAGTTTCTAGTAAGAGATTCATCATCATCTAGACACAGTAACTTCTGCAATTCTTCTACCAAACTTTTGGCATACATGATTTCAGCGTGTTTTTGAACCGTCGGAAGGTGGTAAATTGATATACCAGTATATGTTGCAATATTTTACCGAAGTGCTGAATGCTTCAGTAAAATACTCCTTAAAGGTGCCCTATCTGTAAGGAACTGTGCAGTCCATGGCCCCCAGATGACCTCGTCCTCATGCAGTCTTGAATAGGTTATAGAACTCAGGGTACATACGCCTCGGTCTCTCCCTAGCCTGCCCTAGCGTAGCACGTGTCTCGAATTGTAGGCCTGTTGACGGGGTCGTCGCCTCCACCATGACCGTACAACTCGGTGCTCAACCGAAAAGGGTGCACGGTGCTCCAAAAATGCAGCCAGCCAATCGGGAAGTGCTCCCACGACCATAGCTGCAGCAGGTATACACAAGGCTCTGCTCCCGCCAGATCTCGGCCGAGAGGCAAGGCTCGTTCCCCGCCTGCATCAAGGCCGAGAGGATCACACAACCTCGATGCGTGGCGCAGCAACACGGGGCCCCAATCAGACTTGTGGCACTCGTCTTGCTAGGCGTCCGCCAAAGACTCTGCGAGATGGATGTAGCTGGGGTGTACGCAGTCTCCCTGAGTCGTAGGAAACAAGATCCATTCGAACAGGAACAACAGGTACGCCAGGAAGTGTCCTCACTGCCTCCTCAGTCGCATGCACAGGGCAAGTCATGTCCTCCCGTAGCCAGGAATGTGGCACACCCGATATGTATTTAGGGATTGGTCTGTCAGCATATGCACCTTCCAGTCTACTCACTTGGGATGTGGCACTACTGGAAGACCTGTAAGCATAGCTATGTCTTGCAGAGTTACGGTCATCTCCCCCCACCGGACGTGGAAGGTGCGAGTCTCCCAGTCTCCAACGGTCCACAAGTGCAGATAGGAGCGCCGTGTCAAACTGGAACATGTGCGGTAGGTCCAACATGCTGGCAATGGGCAGGAGGCCGGTGTCCCGCAGTTTTGGGACATACCGCTCGTCCAGAGGCCAGTGTTCTCTGGGGCACCTCAGGACTAGGCTCAGAGGGCCGACGCTGGACGACCACGCCAGGCATCGGTGTCGCCCATCCCAGCGTGCGTCGAGCAGCTCATACGCAGCGTCAACTGGAGGCTCCTGCCGAGAGTGAAACAACATGTTAGTCCGTAGTAAAAACAGGATGAACGGCAAACGAAAACAAAGTGAAACATGTGACAGGTCTTTTGGGCTAGGTCTGTTTGTGCAGTTGCTGATGGAGTGCCCAACCGTCGTACACAGTCTGCATCTGGGTCGGCAAACCCATTGCCCACGCTGGCTGCCGTCCATGTTGTTCCGGATCCGTCATGATTCCCGTCTTCCATGGCCGGCCTGTTTTAGTGCGTCGTTTGGCACCCACTTCACCTGCCCCGGCCAGAGGTCCCTATAGTGATGTCCAGGCCGTACGAATGGAACTTGGCACTCCAAGTGCCATACAGGTGGTGGATGTCGTAGTACTCGAAGATGTAATGCGCTGAGGCCTGCCGCGCACGCCACACATGGGAGCATGGTTTGTGGAGAAGCCGTGGCTTGTTGTAGGTGCAGGACACTTCGTTAGCACTCATGCAGACTTGCTTCTGATCCCCTCTAGCTTGGCCCATGACGTACTTCTCCCTGAACTGGATCTCGAACTTCTGCTTGGTGCCATCCATGGTGCGAGCAACGTGCGAACGAGCCTTGTTGATCTTTTCCATGTATGTGTGCATTACTTCCAAGAATTGTTTGCCATCCTCTAGATGCTTCTTGGCTATCATGGATCTGTTGACGATGTACCCAATGGTACGGTTCCAGCTCTCCATGATTGCAATGATCGGCAGGGACATGACACTGTTGTACACCTCGGACATGTTGGTCATCATGATTTTGTACCTTGCACCACCGGTGTCGTGCAGCAGAGACCATTTCTCCAAGTCGGTTGTGTACGAGTTAACCCAATGCGTGAACTCCCCAACTCTTGCGGACCCTCCTGCCGTTGCCCCTGCCTCGGCGTCCTGCAAGTTCCTGACATGCTTGTCGGTCTCCTCATCGAGCTGTCTCCACACGGCCTCAAACTTCCGCCTTTGGTTCTTGCATGCAGAGCTTCTTGAACATCTTCATCAGGTCCTTGCTCTGAAACCTTGTGTGGAAGTTCGCCGCGAGCTGCCTCATGCACCAACAGTTCCTAACATTGTTCCACTGGAATGGTGGCTGTGTCCCGTTTTGCATCTTGCGGTTCGAGATTGACCATGGCCTGCGTCACATTCGCTAGGAACCATAGCCAGCTATCGGTGTTCTCGCTCTCAACAATTGCGCATCGGTTGCAACCGCGGTGAGGATGGTACTCTTGTACTTCCCAGATAGGAAGGTGACGTCCATCATCAGCACGGGACGACAATGTTTGAACCCTTCGATTGCCCTAACAAAAGGCCCAGAAGACTCTGTCAAGAACAAAACAATTGACCCCTCCGTACGGCGCACCCACTCAAGCTTGTTTATGTATGTTCCGGGATTTGATTCTGCAATTTGATACATATGAAACCACTTATATGCAATGCATGTACCATCTAGCAACTGCTATCGTACGTCAGGCAGGTTTCTTAAGATGTAACCACTTCATTCTGAGCATATAAATTATTGTACCATAAACTACCATAAAAATGCACTCGTGCAGATGCAATCTTGCGGGGCACGCAACCATAAATACAGAAATGTCCTAAGATTTACGAGAACTTTGCGGGTCATTGTGTAATTTCTTCATAATTTAAGGTACTCTACATTTTCTCGAAAAATCTAGGAAATCTACTGTTATGTGTACTAGGCATTGTTTTCATTTAAATCGTTTTGACAACATGTTCCAAATTGTTCAAAATTTTATTTCCAGTTATATAAATATATTTGTGGGTTTTTCAAATGGATTATTCTATAATTTTTGTCATGCCTACTTTACACCATCTTTTCGTACTACATGTTTTCAATTCTATTTCTATTGTGTCTCATGCACATTTGAATTACACGTTAAAGGACCTCGGAATATTTTGAAATTTTATGTTTAAGTTCCTGACACTCAGCAGGTCATTGTGTAATTTTACGTCCAAGCACGTATACGTCATGCATGTAATTGCCCGTGCTGAGTACAAATTTACCACACTAACAACACTAAGTCTTCTAAGTCACAAGTAAGGGCATGCACCGACTACACAACCATAACTACTGCTTTTGCTACAATAAGAAGCTACCATTAAGTTAATTACGTGCTAATTACATTGCTAAAACTATAGCCGCATGTCGATGATAATTACCTTTTCTTCGTGCTCACAAGACGATGCACAACTTTCGCAACTGCGCGAACTTCAACTACTCTCTAGTACGCTTCTCCCTTCCTGCCTCAACGAGCAAATAAAAGCGCACGGGAGAATGCGATGGCGTTGGGCTCGTTTTATCGCTCTGCAGGGCGTGGCGTGCAAGCCGATGGCGCCGCAGGGCGGTGTCACAGGTCTTCTGACTCGATCTGCATTGCATCTTTTCTTTGCATCCGTGAAGCGCGATGCATGCACGCAAAGAAACTTCCTTCTTCTGCTTTGGCGTCTTGGCGCGATTGCTTTGTCTTTGCGGGCCCCGGTAGCAGGGAAGCTTCTTCTGGGCAGCAGGCGGCGATGCGGCACGCGCTTAGAGAGGGGCTATAAATGGAATTTGGAATTTTGGTGGACCACGGGGATAGGGCCTTTACACAGTGGTCGAAGTTACGCGACCAGACTCGGTATAACTTGCAATGGAAGATGGCCAAATCCTTTCTAAGGAATATCGGCCAATTACGCAAATTCTATGTGTAACCTCTTACTTTCTCAATAAAGTTTATGTTTTCTTCAATTTTTATTGTCTGACACTGAGCAATGCTTCAATGATTTTTTATTTTTATACACTTGGTTTTCTTTACACTGGTCGAAGGAAGGTAACCTAGTCGAAGTCTTTTCTCTCTGCATGTAGTCTTTGCCCACTAGAAGTAACTTCCTAGTGTCGACTTGTTCATCACTTTTGCTGCCAAACACAAAGAAAACTAGGTTCAACAAAATGTGGTCAAAATAATTTAAAGCAAGCTCTTTTCGACTTAGAGGAGTAAACTTCTATAATTTGTCCAACTACTTTTGATAAACTCGATTCGTTTAACCTGGTCGTAGGAAGACACACCACCTAGTCAAAATCTTTCCTCTCTGCACGTGCTCCTGCCTACTTTCTAGCGTCGTGTTGTTTCTAACTCTTGCTATCAGTACAACACAATTGAGTTTACCAAGAAAGGTCGAACGAATTTTTTAAGCACACTCTTTTTCTTTGTCCAACTAATGTTGATGCTCTTGATTTGATTCACTTGGTAAGGGAAAACAACTCAGCTAGTCGAAGTTTTCTTTCTATCCACTAGAAAGAACTTTCTAGTGTCGATCTGTTACTAAGTCTTGTAACCAGTGCCTGACAATCGTGATCGACAACAAAAGTCGGATAAACATCTTTTAAGCAAACCCTTTTTACACTATTTACTTAGTTTCGATAACTAAACTAAGCAAATAGTCGGGGGGCTAGGGATAAAGTTATAAATATGACTTTAATTCTTAGTTTTAAAATTTTTATTTTCTATTTTTTTGTCTTATGAGTTACTAACTACTCGATTAGACCATGGTTATTAAGGCGGTAAGGCGAGGCGAGGCGACCCACCCCCTCGCAACACACTTGTTGCTGTTGAACAGTGGGAGACATCAAACGCTAGTTGGCCCGGCCCAGCCCAACCAATCAACCCACTCAACAGAGAGCACAGTAGCAGAGCAAGTGAGCAACTGAGAGCATAAAGGCATAAAGCCTTGACCCTCCTTACTCCTCCCTGCTTCTCTTCTCACTTCGGCCGACGCGAAGCGACCCGGCCTCCCCTCGAGTCGCCGACGCGACCCCGCCTCCCCCTCCCTCCCTTCTCCCCACATCCTTGTGCTTGTGGCGGCGACCCGACCTCCCCGCCTCCCCCTCCCTCCCGACTAGGCAAGGTCGACAACAGGGCGGTCGGAGGTCGAGCCAAGACGACCATGGGCAGCAGCGGCGGCGAGCGAAGCCGGGTCAGACCACTGTGCCGCCAAGATCCGGGCGGGCGGCGCAAGACCAAGGAAGGAGCCAGACGGGCCGGAGGCGCAGCGCCGAGGAACCAACCGAATCAAGTCCAGGAGAAAAGAAGGAGAAGCAAGGGAGCCGGGAGGGAGGGGCCGGGGTAAGAGGAGAGGGCGAAGACTCACCTGGAGAGGGCCACGCCGAGACAGGAGCCACGCAGATCTGCCAAAGCCGGAGCTGCAAGGGGCGAGATGGAGTCGCCGCCGCCTAGGGTTCTAGGTGAGTCTCGCCCTCTCTTTCCCCTTCTCTCTCAGGCTCGGGTCGGGTCGGGTCAGGTCCTCTTTCCCCTTCTTTCCCAACACTTCCTTCATTTCATTTCGCAGGCAAGCTCTGGCTCCTCTGTCTGAGGTGTCGCCTCAAGCCATTCGGACGCCATACTCCGCCTTCGCGATGCCTTCGTCCTAAGGCGAATGCCATGGGCATGCTTGTCAAGGCGGGGACGACACCTTGGGCACCGGATGCGCCTTACCGCTTAGGCGTCGCCTAAGTGACACCTAAGCGACGCCTTGATATCCATGGATGAGACAATTTGCAGGAAAATGAAAGATATTCATATCGTCTTCACAATAATATTCCCTATTACAAACTACTCTGACGAAGAAGAAGATCCAATTTGCATCTCCTCCACGGCCTTCTTGCTGGCCATTCTTCGATCAGTCGTATTGTCTCTGCTTCAGGGCGGTCGAAATCGGCTTCGATCGGTTGAAGGTTAATATTACAGTCATGTGCCTTAAGCTTTGCCAAAGCATAACTTACTGCACTTTCGACCGCTTCTCTTATCGAGTCGGTTTGATTGGTCTTCAGAGTCATTAACTCCTCCACTAGAGTTCCAACTTGTTGTCCAATAGTACTCGTATGGGCAATCAAGGTGTTTGTCAATAGGAGTGACCTTAGCACCAAGTCCCCCAAGCATATTATTGTTAAGGAGGGAAATGTTGTCTTGAAGGTTGATCTTCGTGGACTTCATCTCCTCCTGAGTACAAGTCGAAGCTTCTTGGAGTCGTTTTATTTCGACTGCTTGCTCTGAAAATATAGTACAACCAGTCAGAAAAACGCTTCATAAAGACTAGTAAACAAAACTAGTCGTAGGTAAATGTATTCTTACATGCTAAACGAGAATCAAGCTTTTTGATTTCATGATCATGAGAGATAACATCTTTCTCATGCTTCTTTTTCGATCGTTAACCTTTGCAAACATGACTTTTTCATGGTTGAGCAAATTGGTTATGATCTTTCTCACTTTCGAACCAATAAGGGAAAAAGTGATACGGGTGCTAAACAAGTACTTGAAAGCTTTGTTTCCTTATAATTCTTTTCATACCTTTTGATCTTCCTTACACTGGTTTGAAAATGAGAATGTCACCTAGTCGAAGTCTCCCTTATCTGCACGTGTTCTTTTGCCCATCAGAAGGAACTTCCTAGTGCTAAACAAGGAATTAATTCCAAAAGATGTGATCTTAACCAAGGAAACAAAGCTTTATTTCATAAGGTCCAAAATATACATATTACATGTTACAAAAGTTGAAAAAATCCTAGTAACATTTCTTGTGCAACATTTCTTCTAACTGGTTAGTCTTTTCGACCAGTTCCTTGGATTCGTTATTCGAAGTGGTCGAAGTTGATCTCTATCAAAAGAGAGCAGAAGATATGTAAATTGGTAAGTGCTTGTTCAATATGTTGTTTCCCTCCGATACGAACTTCAGTCTTGATCGGAAGTTACACATCATAGACAATGAAGTGCTCACCTAGTCATTGGAATCTTCTTTACCAAATTCCTGTGGACTTCAATCCATGAAACAAATTGACTTTTTGATTACCTTGAAGTCATGTTCTATGGATTTTCTTTTTCCACGATCTGAGTTCACAGTCATAGAAAGCTTTGAAGATAGAAATCTCACCTTTCTCTTTTAAGGACCACGGTTCGTCATCTACCCTTTCCACTTCAACAAAAGTTTCGGAGAAGTTCTTCTAACAACATCAAGATGGATGACTTTTTTCATAACCATCCTTAATTCTTCACATTCAAACTTCGGTCCGACTATTTCCTCGAAAGAAATCTACTTGGACTTCAGGGGTTCGGGGATTAACTACTGCTTAGCCCTAACGACCGGGATTCGACTTTAATGACGCAGCTACAACAGCTTGTCCTGTTCGACCAAGCAGAGGGGCTCGGGCGGGTTTCCTTCACGCTGTCAAGGCGGCCGGACTACGAGTGGCGGAAGGCTAAAAATGGAACCCCATGGCTCGGACGATCCTAGGGGTACCGACAACGAGGGCCATGGTGTTTCACCGTTGTGGTGCGTTGGCGTTTGGTGGCGGCGGCTTTCAGCCTACGACGACTGACGATTTGGCAAAATGCTTTAAGCTAGAATTCGAGCGCATGAGTATCTACGAGCAGTAGGGAACCTGCAGGGGCGAAGTGGGAAGGCGGAGGCGGTCGGAGGGTGGCCGGGAGGGTGGCCGGTGACGGTCTGAAGCGGCGCGAAGGCCTTCCCGTGGGGGGTGATCAACTGAGAGGAAAAAGGGGCCATTAAAGGTTGGAGGAGCACCAGGATGTCGACGACGAGGTGCTCGAGGCGGAAGGAATCAAGAAGGGAATTACCGGAGGTGGCGCGGTAGCGGAATCTGCTGTTTTGGTAGGAGAGGAAGAAGGGGCTCGGGTGACTCCTAGGGGTAATGGAGGCGACAGGGGAGCGATTGGGAGCAGGGCGGAGGTGACTGAGGCTTTTATAGCCACGGGGAACGAAGACGGCCGTTGGACGCCTTGCCTTGATGGTCGCGCGGGGTGGCGAGCTCGGCGCTAGTAGAGGGGATGGCGGAGCCGGCGGGTGCGCGGGCACACGAGGGAGGTGGCTAAGACAGGTGGCGAGCTCCAACGGTCGGCTGCGGGAAACACGGGCGTGTGGACATGGCGCGGCACAGGAGCGGCGGAGGCGGACGCGGCGGGCGCGCGGACTGGAGGGAGAGAGAGAGGGCTAGGCGCGGCGCTAGCTCGGGCAAGGGCGGCGACGCACTGGTGAAGCACAGGGGCGCGCAGGCGGGCGCTAGAGCGGAGTAGGGAGGTCACTGCTCTTTCAGATTTATGCAACGAAAATGTTGTCTGCTTGTTTCGAGCATGGAAAGAGTGTGATAGAACATCAGATAAGTTTCTGGTGTACTTGGCTCTGGATTGTTGTGACAGGTGCTGTTCTTGGTTCGCCAATTTGGTCCAAGATTGTTTTTTGTTAGAAAGCATGTAAACCATCTTATCAATGTTTTTTAGATCCTAGGTCTTGGTGTTGACATGTTATCAATGGATGCAACCACAAAAAATTCCCTGTTCAAACTACTAGTGGCAGCTGTCCACTATATTCACCTAAAAGGTGTGGTGTACCGGGATGGATCTGAAGCCCTCAAACGTCCTCTTCCTAGCAAGTATTGTCAAACTTGCTGATTTTGGCTCTGGTAAGCTGTTTTACTCCTGCAAGTCACGTAGTTCCCCTCCATTCGAGCAAAAGCTCATTATGTTCTTTCAGGTGCGCTGATAAAGAGACCCAACGAAGGCTAAGCGGAGATGCATATGGAACAAAGGGGTATGGTGCTCCGGCGCTCATGTCGCCAGTGAGTAGTATATCTGCACTAAACACACCAGGATGGTAGGATCCCATGGTATTATCTTCTTGCTCATGTCACATCCTCATCACCAACTAATGGTATTATCTTCTGCTCACAGCAGTTTTGCTTCCCGGAGTGAACCAGCAATGCCTCCATTATAACATCTCCACAAACACATGACGCAGACTGATACGGCACAGATTATAAGAACCCTAATTTGCACGTAAGTTGGTCCGATCTTTCACGGTACTTGAATTACAAACAGCAAATAGCGCTCGGAAATTGCACAATAAAACAGAACAGCAATAACCAGAAGTATTTCGCAGCCCTGGACAGCAAATGATCAAGAATTGTGCTCGACAAAATAACAGATGGGTTCCTCCTGGGCAGTAAGAAACAAGTATCTGTGGTTGGAAAGAACTCACGTAGCAAATCAAGTAGCAGTAATGATAGATGGTAGTTTGTCTGGCCGGCAGTCTTATGTGGATCAATCGGCAGCCAAATAATTCTTCAACCCAAGCACCTGTATAAGGTCAGGAACTGAAGAGCAGAATCACCAAGATTCAGCACGCCAACTCAAGAGCGAAATCTTGAATCAACACAGCGCCAAAGGGTTATCGGTTCCTCACAAACTTGACTGGAAAGAACATGTAGCCAACTCGGCGTTTTTCTGGAGATCAACCTAACAAAATAAAGTCTAGTAATCATCTGCCTCGCGGTACATGATCGTTGCACACACACGCACACAATTCCAAGTCAGATTCGGGCTGCACATGCACACAATACTAGTCGGAATCTAAATAAGCACACGACTCAAAACTCATCTAAGTAAAGGTAGCACACGCAAGTGCTTGACCCTTAATCCACCAGCAAAACATGCATGCACAGAACTCTACATAATTTAAAGGAACCGACACCTAATATGCATGCCACTTGATTAAAAATTCTATAAATAAACTAGAAATCGATCTAGCTCAATTAGATAAGGTATTTGAACCAGACTCGGAATGAGCCCCAATAGAAATAATTCTCTTTAATTCCGTGACTTGGCTCGCCTTGGACCTCCTCGCACACGTCTCCTTAGCTTCGGTGCAGCGACTCCTCATGTGCCGCCAGGCACGGCAAACAAATATCGGCTGCATCTTCACTTCCCATACCGTCCTTCCTCGCCTCCCTCTTGGCACTAACAAGTACCTCTCCAACTAGAAAAGAATTAACATCAGTTGAAACGTTTACGGTTTTTAGACCCGTATCATAAACCCTCTAATCCAGCTTCTCCGAGGCTACATCCACCATGATCCCATGAAAGTATCTTGTCGAACACTATGTGAGCACCCACCCCTCCAGGGCTAAAAGCACTTTGCCACCATGATGCTATTTCCACAAACACCACGCATCACTGATTGTCTGATCTAGAATCAACCACCCAATGTCATCAATGTAGCAGGTGTCCTGGCCGTGTTGCGCGCGCTCAGCCATGCATACCCATGCAGCCATGCTGATCCATTGCCCATGAGCACCTCACCGCCGGCGTTTGCATTGGCTGTGTGGCGGCGTCATCTCCCTCGTAATAGAAAATCACCATGCATGGCCCTAGTAGACTTATGGTCAGCTCCTCCTCATCCATCGACTGTTCGCCAGCCTTGCTTTCCATCACTTTGACCTTGGAACGCATTTCATCGAGCACATTGGTGGCGTTGCTATTGGGTCCCTGAGGGGTGGCAGCAGCAAGGCCAGCTTGCACATGTCCTCCCCGGTGCCCATCACGCTTCCATCGATCCCCTTAGTGGTTGTACTCCCTGTTTGTTGTGGGCCTGTGGCAAACTCCTCACGTACCGATGGTTCACTAGCTTCGCTAGGCATTTCATCGAACACCTCGGTGGTGGTGTTGCCTGGTTGCTGTAGGTTGATGACGAGCTCCACTTTGCATGGTGGTAGCGGCCCAGACAGCTTGCACGCGCTCTCCTCGGCGCCCACCATCTGCTTGCTCCTCTCCTTCACTACTTCGGCCTTGCCTGCGTCCATCTCTTGGCCACGTGCACGCGCTCTCCTCGGCGCCCACCACCTGCTTGCTCCTCTCCTTCACTACTTCGGCCTTGCCTACGTCCATCTCTTGGCCACGTGCACGCTGCTTGTTGTGCTCAAGCTCTGCCTCCTCTGTTCAATCCAAAATCGTTGCACGAGTGACGCGGCTTGGCGATTTCAACAGCACCACCGCCTGGATGTCGTCTATACAAAGAACTTGATGTCCAAATTTGGGCTGAACGACAGCAGATGATATGGGAAATTTTGATTCATGCTACTAAGAAACTTGCCACTTTAATATATGCCACTCTAAAAACTGTAATTCGAAAAATGCTACTAAGAAACTTGTCTTCTCTTATATATGCCACTTTAGGACTTTTTTGCCCCTTGGGTCTCTTCTTCCTCCCCTCACCTCTCCTCCTTCTCCTCCTCCTCTCCGCTCCCCTCCGCCATCGCCTCTCCACAGCCTTGCCCGCCTCGCCTCCTCCGAGGCTCGTGTGCCGCCTCCTCCTTCTCCCGCCCCTCCCTCCCTCCTCGTGCCGCTCCCTCCCACCTCCTCTCGCATCCTTCCTCTTTCCCCTCACTTGCTTTGCCGCCCGCTCTCCTCAGCCTTCGTCGAGGAGCTCGAGCCCCGCTCCCACTCTACTCCGCCACTACACCGCAGAGGGAGTGGTGGTCGTGGTCAGGCGGGAGGAGGCGTGGGCGAAGGCCAGAGGCAGGCTGGGCGGAGGCGGCAGGAGGAGGGGGTGAGGAAGGATGCGGAGAGGAGGTGGGAGGGGAGCGGCGCGAGGAGGGAGGGGGAGGGCGCGGGAGAAGGAGGAGGCGGTACGCGAGCTCGGCAGAGGAGACGAGGCTGGCGTCGGCGTCGGTGGAGAGGCGGCGGCGGAGGGGAGCGGAGAGGAGGAGGAGAAGGAGGAGAGGTGACCGGTGGGGAGGAAGAAGAGGCCCAAGGGGCAAAAAAAGTCCTAAAGTGGCATATATAAGAGAAGACAAGTTTTTAAGTGGCATTTTTCGAATTACAGTTTTTAGAGTGACATATATCAAGTGACAAGTTTTTTAGTGGCATGAATCAAAATTTGCCTACATCTTAATATCTTATCCTCGAACACTGCATTGTACTTTGCCGTTGTCCCCGTCTGCCTCAATTGTAACAATACGCACATCAGCATGTTGTACTCATCCATGGAAACGTCTTGACTCGTCTCCTTCACAGATCAAATGTCGGGTTGGAATAACGGTACTCGCAGTGAGACACCCACCCTTCCCTTGGAATTACATATCAGATCAAGAGAAAATCGTGGATCACCAGCGAGTAGCCTGATCGCACAAATCGGCGCCAAACGATACAAGTAATTGGGAAATTTGGGTGAGAGAATAGAGAATGAGATGAGGAACCAGAGAACAAGATGGGGAATTCAGCTTTCTATAACATAAGTCCTATGTAGCATACAAGCCCCCCTCTAATATAGAGCATAGGAATCCGGCTGGTAGGCCCCTTGGTCCATGCACTCAACTAGTGATGGCTAGATGGGCCGCACGACACGACACGGCATGGGTCTGTGCCGGCACGACCCATTTAGTCACGACTTATTCTGGCCCGCGAATTAAATAGGTCGTGCCATGCCGGTCCATGTGCCGGTGAGGCGGCCTAAGCACGACCCAACGGCCTTTCATGTTGTGTCGTGTTGGCCCGAGCCTAGTTGGCCCGATGGGTCAAGTCCGGCCCACTTAGTCCGTTAGGCCTGAAAATTAAAAAAACAGAAGAAAAAAAATCCAAAAAAAAGATTAGGAAAAAACATAAAAAATATGTAGAATTCAGAAATACATATGAAAATTGTAAAAAAAAAAAGACAAACATATTGAAAATGTAATAAAGAGCTTTATTAATTTTCAAATGGCTACCTTGTTAAAACTTTTGCCAAGTAAAAACTCAACATGAGAAAACCTTGGCAAAGAAAAAAAGAGTACAACCTATAGTTCTACATACATCCTTGTTCTAAGTATCGTTGTTTAGGTACAGATTTTCGAACACCTCTAACAACTCTGGATTTTCCACAGAGTGTTGTGTTCGTGAATCAGCTTATTCCTGGCCTTTCACAGTTAGAAGTATCACCACCATCTCACTCGTGAGATATGCTCTTCTCTCCAACATTCTTCCAGAAAGACTGAAAGCGGATTCAGAGGAAACCGTCAAGACAGGAACCGTTAACACATCACGTGCAAGTATGGACAACACGGGATGTGTTAACTTATGTGTCGGACCCCGGGTTTTAAATACCCAAAACCCTCATGTGTGTGTGTGTGTATTGTACTAGTCCTATGATCAGTGGCTAGTACACACATCCACAATATCGGCATACACATCCATACACATTTATATACAACATGAAATAAATATGGTGCATAAACTTAAGCGATTAGATAATTTACATTACAAAGGTCGACCGGCCAAATAAAAGATCAAGTATCAGAAGTAGCAGCGGAAACATTGTAATTTAAATGCAAAAGTCTAGCGGTATGCTCTTCCAAACCCTCAGGCAACCGACAAGGACAAGACCTTAGCAAGACCCGTCCCCCATACCGCCGGTACCGGGAGCAAAGAAGGCGTCGTCCGGACTAGGCTCATCCTCATACTTTGATCAACAATTTAAGTAAGATTGAGTATGTTTTGTACTCAGCAAGACTTTTAGTGTATCACAACATAATTATATATGCATGGCTATCAAAGGATGAGACTCTACTCTACACGTTATTTTCAGCATTAAGCAAGTTTTATTTGCAATAACGTTATGTAATAGTTTGCAATGGAATTTATAAAGATCTGTTGACAGATGTTGAAATAACAAGTATGTAACTCAATAATAGCAAAATCACAACCCTCCTCAACTACGATCAACAAATTATTCTCAGCCATAGACATGACACTCACACCAATCAACCATCTCAACATTTTCAACAAACTCTTTTTGCAAAAATCAAGACTATAGCCAATGAGGCGTCACTAAGTACGCTCATGACCATGAGCACAACTATTTAAATAGATTTACACTCTGCAGAGGTGTACAACTTTACCCACAGTATATGGGTTCTCTAGTTTGTCCGGTATCCGTCGATACCACCACACACAACATGATAGCATGTAGTCTAGAGTCCATAACAAAGCGTTTACATCACCTAGCCCTAGCCTTGCACTAACCCGACGAATGACAACCCTCACTTCGATCACAGGTACCTCCCGTCAAAGTGAGGCATTCACTGTTGTATCGGCAAGCTTTGTTCCCAACGTCTCGGTGAAGGGAGCCCCTTCGAGCAAGCCTACCCGGTCATGCTCGTACTACTGCGGCCTACCAACATGTAAGGCTAGTTTTTGATGACTTAATTAGCTAAGGTCGTCTCATACCAGCACATGTGGTTGTGCGCTTAGGCTTAGATATGATTCATCGGCGTTCGGTCCTTAATTGACTCGGGCGATGACCTCCCCCTATCTGCTTGTGAGATACACCTCCCACACTCCTCAGATTATAATATAACTCCCCCGCGTTACAAACTAAGTTTTCCATAATCATTTTTATACAAAATAACAGAGGTAACCCCTCTAGACCATGTTTCAAAAATCTCCCAAATTCATACTGATAACTTCAACATTTATTCAATTTTAGCAAAACTAGAGCCCGACTAAGCTTCTATTCAACATTCCTATCCGAAATACCCAAATTGACATCATTCATTGTCTAAACCATATCCTAAAGGCTACAAAAGTAAGGATATCAACATTTGAAGGATGATCATGCATACAACAGGATTATAGCTATCGTTACCCGCAAATATAGCAATTTTAGGCAAACATACATGCATGCATAATAGATTTTGCAAAAAGAAGTACAATAATTGAAATAATAGGATCAACATGATCAAAGGTTGTGCTTGCCTTGCTCTAGTATTTTTGAGTATGAGGATGGAGGGTCGTCGAATAATTCGTCCACTGTATCGACGTCTATTCAAAACAGCCAATAACAAACCACAAATAGAAAAATAATTTAAATAGTAACAAAATCCAAATATTTTTGCATATTCAGATAGAAAATGAATTTAGAAAAATATTCATTCATTTTGGAGTTTGTATGTAAAAGTTATTAATGCTTTAAATTTGCTCGGTTAAAAAAAATCCTAAAATAATAAAAGGTGATGTCGAAAGTGTATTTTCGGATGTTTACGCTTTCCAATAGAGAGCGCATTTCCTTTTAACTGAAAGCGGCTTTTCTCATTTTTATATTTTTTAGATTTTATTAACTCACATGCAATAGAGAGTGCATTTCCTTTGAACTAAAATCGGCTTTTCTCATTTTTATATTTTTCATATTTTATTAACTTACATGTAGGTCCTACTTGTTAGGGACTCATATTTTTATTTATTAATTTTATTTATAAAAATTGAGGCGGTCCCACATGTCATAGATTCATTAATTATTTACTAAATGATTAAACTTATTTTTTATTGTAATCCACTGACGGATGGGGTCCTCACGTCGGTCTCTCGGTTTTCTGGTTTTAAAAGCATGTTTTAAATTATATTTTTTATTAACTTTTCAGCTGGTCCCACATGTCATTGACTTAATATACTTAATCACTATCATTAACGTTAAGCAAACCTTAATCGTGAGTGGGACCCACTAGCAAAGAAGAGAGAGAGGAGAGAGAGAGTGCAAGACATGGCCGAAAGCACCATGGCGAGCTACGCCGGGCGAGGCACCATGAAAGTCTCGGGGGATGGGCAAAATGTGATCCTACTGAGTGGTAGTAGAGGCTGGAGAGGTGGACGAAAACGGTGCTACGTCGGCGAGAAGCAGCGGAGCTCGTCAGGTTCGAAGTGGTTTTCGCAAATGAAGACTACTCGCGGCAAATGATGGTGCGTGTTGGCTCTAGGGGCAACAATGATGCTACGGGCAACGGCTCGAGGAATAATGGTCACCGGAGCGGCGACGCCATGGGTGGCTATGACGAACTCTATGCTATGCTAGCTAATCCACTAATCTAACACGCACAATAGCTCTAGGGGACTTCTAGAAGCTCACCAAGGTCCTTGATGGCGTCAGGGGATGGTCGGAGATGCTTGTCGACGTTGAACAGCGGCGGCGCAGAGGAGGCTCTCAGTGCTGGCACTCTATGACGATGGAGGGGCTACAAGAGGGTGTGCATTAGCTCACAAGTGTGCGAAGTGTGAGGGAGACACGAGGAATTGGACTGGGACTCACCAGAGTGGCAGCGAACCAAAAAAGAGTCAGCAACGACCGGATTTGTGAAAGAATCTTGATTCCAGTGAATTCCTGAGCTTGGATCCACATTAAGCAAGGAATAAGCATCAGTGGGGTATGGAACGCAATGTGATGCGGCTTGGTGAGGTTCAAGCTCACCAAAGTGCCGAGAACATGGAGGTCTGGATTGGGGTGTGCGTCGGAGATGAGGAAGATGACGGTGCAATCACGCTACGAAGTTCCCAGGGTTACATCAAGCAAGGAAATAGTATCATTGAGGCAAGGGGCGTATGGTGACACAGGTGACGAGGGCAAGTAAGCTCACTAGAGGAAATGGCGGCGCAAAATGTGCTTACTGGCATCGAGAATGACACTCTTGTTCCTGGCAAACCAAGGAGTGAGATGCTATGATTCTTGGCGGGAGGCGAGAATGGCGAGCTAGAGAATTCGTGACGTGATCAAAAGTTTAAATACGACTAAGTTTGGTGTGATAATGGTGGCGAGATAACGGCGATCACGATGAGATAACGCGCTCGCGTTCGGGTTTCTCCACCCTCGCGGGAAAAGGCGGTGATAGGAGGGCAGCTAGCATAGGCGCAGTGACGTACGGTGCAAGTGGAGGGCAGCCGAAGGCGATGGGAGCAGTTGGGACGCTAAACTGTAGGTGGTGGTCGCTAATTGAGGGTGGAGCAGGCGAGGTGCGGGCGAACTGGCGCACGGGCTCATGCGCGAGGTGGGTGAAGGGCTCCAACAGGTAGGGCCACAGCGTCAGTGAGAGGGAGAGTGGGGGCGCGGGGTGGGCTAGGGTGAGGCATGGTGGATTTGGGCCGGGTGAAATCCGGCCACTGGCACGACGCGAATTCACAATAGATTTTGAATTTTCTAGAAAGGCTGATTGGTTTTTGAATTTTTTAACTTAGCAAACGTGGTCCAGAATTTATGAAACTTTTGTGGTGGCTCCTGACTTAGTATGGTTTCTTTTGTAAATTTTTCAAAATGTTATGTGTTCTTTATTTTTCTCGAAAATGCTTTCAAGCGGATGTTTGCATGTGATTTCAATATTTGATTTATGCACAAGTTCAAAAACATGCTCAAAATATTTTCCCACGTATAAACATGCTAGAAATTGTTCCCACACTTATTTTCACTATACTGTCCTAAAATTGGGATTTTTGGGATGTTACATTATGGCTATGCCACCATTACAAAATTTCGAAGCCTTCTAAGTTGAAATCCATCGTATTGATGTCCAGATAGGTGGATAGTTTCCCCCTCCTTGGGTGAGAGGTTGGTCTTGGACTTGCTTGAGAATGTGCCGCTGCAGAAGAAGGTCTGTACATGGAGGAAAAGCCTACACCCCAGATCTTGCCCCACAGATTTGTCTTGTTACTTCAGGTGGGTGCTAGTGGAGGTCGTTGCAAGCGGACTCACTGAAACTTATTTTCATACCTTTGGAAAATATCATGTAAATAAGAACGAACATCTGCAAGATAGTTAGAACAGTCTAGCCCTGTGGCATCACTAAGAAGATCAAGAACATTAGGAAATCCTTAAATTTTAGCTCTAAGATCTAAAATAAATGCAAATGCATATATGAAAGGGAATTCTCTTCAATATTTAAGGTATTTACTTTTCATAGCAATAATAGCCTCTCGTAAAACTGTGTCATTTTCATACATTTTCAATTGACTAGCAATCTATAAAATACTATGCACAATAATAGGAGATGTTGGATAATAGACAGTGGACCAAGCAACAGCGGCCTCTTAAAAAAATTCTAAAAACTGAAATATCTTCTCAGTAATGAACCAATGTTGCTCAGTCAATAGTACAGTGACGTCAGTGCTCTGATAGTGCATTTGAATAAAAACAGAAAAAGTGCTCTTATATGGTAAAAGACTCATAAGCATCAAGTAAGTAGAGTTTCATCTTACTGGTATGTCTAAACCAAACTTTCTTGGACGTACATCCATTGCCCTACAGAAGTTCTTATATGCTGCTATTCTTACGTTAGAATTATTCAAGTAAGATATCGCATCGCGAAAAGCTTTAATATACGAAGTCAACCTCTTCAAACCACATTTGACTATAAGGTTAATAATATGACAAGCGCATCGATGATGTAGTAAGAAAGAATCGGCGTATGTACTCAACACTGGAGTAAGAATATCCATGGCCCTAGTGTTCGAAACGGCATTGTCTAAAGTAATTGAGAATGTTTTGTTTGTAAGACCAAAGTCTTCCACGACTTTGATAATACAATCAATAATATTCTCACCCGTGTGTGCTACATCAATTATTTTGAAACCTGTAATTATTTTCTCCATTACCTAGTCGTCATTAATATAATGAGCAACTACACTAAGATAATCCTCCCTAGTCCGACCACTCCATATGTCCAAGGTCAGGGCCACCGAAAATGTGCACATACTAAATAAACTATAATTTATCATGACATTCATTGTAGTATTTTACTAGATCCCCAGTTGTTTTCTGTCTAGAAATGGTATAAAATCTAGGATTATGCACAGTCCTAATGTAAGTTTGGAAAGAAATAGACTCTCCAAAGCCTAACGGTAAATCCTTAGAAACAATTAAACGACATATGGATTGACGGGCTACCTTAGGATCGTAGTCCCAGCTACGTACTGTACCGTCGAGGTTGTAATGCAATTGCGTCTGCCTCATCACCAGTCCTTGCTTGGCCTTACATCTTGTAGCATGTCTAAGCAAATGCCCTGTTCCACCTGAAGACTTTGCAGACAATTCATGACGACAAATTTTGCAAACAACCTATTGTATCTAATTTCCTTGTGCGTCTGGCTTGGTTGTCCTATCGAAATTCTCCCAGACTCCCGATGTACACGAGCCCGACCACTTTGCTCCGGTGGTCATCAACGAAGATGCTACCATATAGCCTCATTACAAAACTCTGTCTTTCCCTTTCGATGACAACTCCGGTTGGTTTGAGGCAGCCGCAACCTCCATGGATACAACTTCCTCCGGTGAAAGTACAAAATCACCAAGAGCAAAGCTATCGTAATTTTTCATAACGAAAACTCTAAAACTGAAACTAACACTGTTATTATTTTCATCTTAGCATAGCAAATAATAACAATAAAAATAAGCAAAAACAATATTGTACCTTTTTGTTGAATTGCTGCTGGAATATGATTTTTCCAAATTTTGGCACAAATGTTTTAAATTTTGCCAAATATCTCACTAGGAATTTAAATTTGCACAACAGAATTCGAAAGAGAGATTGAGGAATGGATGGGTGTTGAATGAGGGGGGTATGGTGGCTATTTATAGAAAAATCTAGGATTTCTTTGAATCTTTCTGCTATTTTTAAAGCCTCAAACGGTCAATAAACGGTCGGATTTTTCAAAAATCTGAACATTACGGGCTAAACTGGCCAAATGGGTCGTGTCGTGCCTAAAAGTGCCCCGACGGGCATTTTTCGCCCGGGCCATGCCATGCTAGGCACGGCCCACCGTGCCATTTCAACCCATGCGCCGCCTCCCCATCCCTTTTCTCCCTCCTTCGCCCTCGCCCATGCCCCTTCACTTGCCACATGTCACCGCCAGACGCACATCTCAATCGCCCACGCCACGCCGACCGCCTCCCCCCCTCCTCCTCTTCCTCCGCCGACGACCGCCTCCCATCGTCCTCTTCTCCTCTGCCTGCCGCCTCCTCCTCCTTCTCCTCGCGTCGGCCGCCTCCCCCCGCCCCCTCTTGTAAGATCGAGGAGGCCGGCGTGAGGGGGGTGAATAGGCGGTTTTAAAAAATTCTTTTGGCTAAAATCGAGTTTTATGCGGAATTGTAAATCAATTCGGTTTGCTCAATTAAAACTTAAATCAACTAGTCTTGGCTAAGTACACCAACAAGCTAAGACTAAGACAATGATTGCAATCCTAAGGTGACCAGCAAACAATTTAATTCTATAAAAGTAAATTGCAGAAAGTAAAGCTCAAAAAAGCAAACGACAAGAACACTTGAACTTTTTCCCGTGGCGATCGAAAACTTGCCGGTTTTCTCTAGTCCACGTTGAGGTAAGCCAAAACAAATCGGACCGGCTCCACAAATTAAGCCTTACACCTGAAAACCACTCAGGGTTTCTCTTCCTTCACTCCAGAGATGGCGAGCACCAAGTCACTCACAACCGCCCGGGTCTTCTCACAATCTTTTTTAAGAAGATCACCGGCGCAACTCCTCCAAGCCGTCTAGGTGTCGGCAAACACCAAGAGTAACAAGTCGGAGACACCCACTTGAATGAATCATGTGTCTAAGCTCAATGGATACTAAATCCAACACCCAATACAACACATGCATTAGGATTTTGCTCTCTAAGCTTGCTAAGTGCAACACATGCACAAAAGAGAGGAGATGGCTTGCTCTTTGCTCAAGGGAAACGAAAATGGCACCAGCCTCCTCCCACACCCGGCCACAAGGGGTATTTATACACCCACACACGAAAACAGGCCGTTGGATGAGAATCTGTAGAAAAATAGGGACTCACCGTCAACCAATGGTCGATTAGACAGCCCTAGCTCCAACGGCTATAAAAACTAGTCGTTGGACACTCAACCGGATTGACCACCCTCACAATGGCTGATCAGACCGGACCAAGGCCGGCAGACCGCCAGGGGGCAGTCAAACCGCTCCACAAAGGAGTCAAGCTGAGGGGAAAACACCCCTCTATGAAAAAAGCAAACCAGTGGACTTTGACCATGGGGTCGGTCAGACCGGCCAATACATGGCGATCAGATCGGAGTCCTATCGGTTAGACCGGTCACCACTGGCGGTCAAACTGTCAGGTCAATTAGACCAGCATTTAGCCTAGTCAAACCCAAGGTAGGCCGGTCAGACCGCTTAAAGTTGCTAATTGATGCGCAATACAAACAAGGGATGAAAGCGAGATTCCCAACAAGCTGCAAAGCACATTTGCCGCCTTTTAGAATCACGCCATAAGGAATTTGGTGCATGGACTTAAACCATTTGCAAAACACATTCGCAAACTAAAGTCGCATGCTATAAGGATTATGCATGAGCCTCAACTATTTGCAAAACACATTAGAAAATATCGGCAACATGCTAAAGAGAGCTAGAGCAAGTACTAAGAGCTATCAACACATGACACACTCAAGCTACTAGTCAAGACTCCTCTTAATAGTACAGCAACCTATACTAGTAATCTGGTCTCCACACCAAACACCGAGACCGGTAAAATGACTAAGAAACAAATCCTTAGCATATGCTAGTCATACCTTTGTCTTGAACTTTCCTCTTGGAGCGATCACTTGATGACGAGCATCTTCACTACAAGTCCGGGATCTTAACTTGAATATCATCAACACATGATGATCTTCTTCACTTTATGATCTTGTCTTGATGCTCATCAACACATGATGACATCATAAGACTTCATCAACATGGGACTCAACATGTTTAACCAACTCATGGAAAATGACAGTCCTCACGATGACTGTCATTAATTACCAAAATACTCCATTAACTCATAATTGCGGGTCCAGATTCTTCACATCTTCTCCTTCCACGTCGGCCGCCGCCCCGCCACCGCCCCTGCCCCCTCCTCCATCTTCTCTTCTCCCTCTAGCCTTCGTGCCCCATCGCCTCCGTGCCCGCACCCGCACCCGGCATCCTCCTCCTCCTCGTCGGTGCCGCCTAGCGCCCTTTGGCCTCCTCCCTCCCCTCTTTGCGGTCAGGCCAATTGGGCCAAGTCGGTCCCGTGCCGTGCCTGGCACAGCCTGGCACTATGCAGGCTGACCCAGCCCGACATACCGGGGGGCGGGCCCAAGCACGGCCCAAGCTATCATGTCGTCTTGGCCACCGCCTTGTAAACAAGTGTGGGTCGTGCCATGCTCGGCCGGCCAACAATGCTTGCGTGCCTCGGTAGGGCAGCCAGACTACTATCCGCCACCTCTACACTCAACCCGCAAAACAAACGCAACTCACATGCACTGATGTGGTTCTTTGCGACCCCACTCGCCATTTCTTCTCTAGTCCACTCTTGCTTATCTGGTTCCAGTCTTCTCCATTCATATTTGCTCAACTTCTTCCTTTTCCAAACTTATCAATATTGTTCTGGTACCTGCCGATATGGCCAGTATGTACCATTCTGCCACAAAAAATGATACATAATAGCCAATAATAGCTATGTGTTCCATATCGGCCTCGATACTGGTCAATACCGGCCATACTGATTCAATACCAGCCATACCGGCTCGATACCGGTCATACCGGCTTCGATACCAGCAATGCCGGCCATACCGGTGGAATCAAAAAATACCGTTTATTGAACTCATTGAAGTATATGTTGTATTTCAAGTAATATTACAAGTGAAATTTAGTGTACATACAATTAAACATATATATACTTATAAATATATATTATTATATTAAACTCCAGAATGGTACACCGGTATGAGTCGGTACCGGAATGTATCATTCCAAGAGTCAAACCGGTATGACCTCCGGAATGGTATTGATAGTATGCTTTCCCCCTTGCCATTCTTCTCATGTGTGACAAAGATGGCCGTTGCGACTCACCTAAGATGCAAGCCACCATCGACGACCGTGTCCGCTACTGCAATTATCTTCAACTCGGTAAGGCGAGAAAGCGCGGCGGCGACACTAACCCTAGGTGGTGGCGGCGGGCATCTATTACCAAAGCGTCGCATGGTGGGAAGAGTTATTCTACGCAAGCGCATCTGGGCTATGACCGCTGGATGGTTGGTGGTTGTGACGGCCAATCTCGGTGAGGTTGAGGGCACTGGATTAGGATTTGGATAATGTTAGCCCACTAACGTCTGATGACATCGGACGCTTCATCTTCATGCATTCCTATCCACAAGTATCAGCGCCTCTCTCACCCAATCCTCATTTCTCGTCTTTAGGCATTCCTTCGCTTCCCTGTTGAGAGCAGTAGCAGTAGCACACAGCCTCGATGGGACTCAACGAGCTCGACGGGCTCGGCCACCAACCACACCACCCGCGCATCCTCCTCCGCTCGACACAGCAGTGAGCGGCCAAGCAATGGATCTCCTCAAGCTCAGTGCCACGGGGCTTCGCGTCAGCCCCGTCGGCTTCGGCGCCTCCCCACTCAGGCACATCTTCAGCGACGTTCCCCATGACACCACCCACGCTGCTGTCCATCGCACCCTCGACCTTGGTGTCAACTTCTTCGACACATCCCCGTAACCTCCACCACCACCTCTCTCTTCCTTTCCCCACCTCTCGCGGGAGAGGCTTGATCTGAGCCAGCACCCCTTCTCATAGGTACTACAGCAGCACGGTCTCGGAGTCGGTGCTCGGCGACTACCTCCGCTCCATGGGCTTCCCGCGGGGACCACATCGTCATCGCCACCAGGTGCAGCCAGACTTCAGCGCCGCCCGCATCATGTGCAGCATCGACGAGAGCCTCATGCGCCTCGGCCTCGACTATGTCGACATCCTCAACTGCCACGACATCGAGTTCACCAACCTCGACCAGGTCCGTGTCATGTGCCCACCACCTACTCGATGAATTGAATTCTCCCCCTCATAGCTTTAACCCAAGATTTGGTAACTCTATCTCGTTCGTTCAGCTTGCAGATTGCGAACGAGACGATTCTGGCGCTCCAGAAGATCAAGGAGGGGGAGGGGAGGGGACTGGATCTAATGATGCGCCTGCGGGTTGGGGGGGGGGGCGGGAGGTGCATGGTGATGGATTTGTTCCAATGTTGCAGACGTTTTCATCTGGGTAAGTTTTATTGCAGGAGTTTGTTCATTTTGTTGCAACAGTTGGCTCGAAATGTTACATGGAGTGTTTTTTATTGTTGCGACAAGATGTATTTTTTGTTGCAACGGTGTATTTGATTTGTTGAGCAAGAGTAAAACTTTTGTTGCAGCCCTTCACCATTTGATTGTTGCGCCATTGTTCTAACAATATTACAACAATTATTTACGGATGTTTCCACAGTTATTTTCAAATGTTACAATGTTGTAACATGAAAATTTGTTTGTTTGGGACATTTGAACTAGTCTTTAAAAGCGTTCTTCTGCATCTGATTTTTTTTAGATGTTCTATCATCTTCTTTGAAATGTTGCATCCTCTTCTTTGATATGTTGCATCCTCCCCACCACCTCTTCTATGATAGTCCCAGTACGAACAAGTCCTTTTTTTGCGACCGTTAAAAAAAATGTTATACACGTTCTTTCTTTTTGTTGCATAGTGTACAATAGAAAGTCTTTTATCGTACGTCCAAACGCTAGTCGCTTCCGTAGGATTTAGGAGAGGTTCTAGTGGCGGAGTGGGGAAGAGGAAGTAGCCGAAATGAGGTGAACCACACTAATCAGGGGTTCCTAGCAAAATACACCAGCGAACAGCCAGTAAAGGAAAGCGTGTGTGCGTGTGAGGGTATTTGCAGGGGCTACATGTCCCACCCACCTTGATCTTGCCCACCTTTCCTTTTTTATCCAACGGCTGTAATCGATCCTAGTTACAAGCAGCCAAGCATGAGGCTATTCAGGCACATACACACATGGAGAAGTTTAACAAACCGCTACAGTGTAAGCTGCTATGCAGCTCTAGCTTCCAATCAGACAGCAAGTTGAAAAACAATATCTTACTAGCATTTCACATATTCAAGTTACGGTCTTGGCTACACTTAAGCACAATTGATCTGTTATCACACTGTTTTGATTCAATAAGGCATCAGGTATTCAGGTCCTTCAAGTACAAGCATGTGAAACTTCAATCCAACTCAATTTACAGTTACAGCCCTATCAGATTCCATTGTGTAAAGGCACCACTCTACTACAGTCATGCTCATGCATAATGATATTATAAGCCTCTGATAAATAATGCCCAAATCATCGAGTCTCTGAAGCTCACTCATTGGCCCATTACACCCCATTGCACACTACCAGGCTGGAAAAAACTTGGATCAAGAATCCTATATTATCCAAGTAATTATTGAAAGCCGGACTAATTGCCATCAGATGTGGTAGGGTGCTTGATACTGCGTCAGCAACCCACTGCCGGCAATCATGTGATGCAGGGCAAGGACATCGGGGTGGATAGTTCACAAGTACTTGATCATCCCACGGCCTTCTACACTGAGCTTTGACGCCTGAAGATTTTTCTTCTTTGGTGCTTTCAGCTGCTGCAATTTCTTGTTCATCTGCATGCCCAACAAGAGCGATTACTGATCTAATTTCCACAGTTCACATAGCCTGACATAAGCTGCCAGCTTGCAATAAGCTAACAAAACAGATTAGTCTAGAAGGTGGGGACAGAACCTTCAGCCGGCGCTGGTCTTGGACAACTTGCTTAGCACGAGCCCTTATCTGCTCGGGATCAACTTTGGACTGTGGACGAATGACAAAGTCCAAAGGCGACGCTTCTGGTCTAGAAGCATGCTGCCTTGAACCACCTTGCCCAGACTTACGCCTGTATTCACAGCACAAAACAAATTAATAAAGCAAGTATGGGATGGCTACACAACCTGCACAAAAGGTAAAACGAATAAAATATGTGATCGGACTTACTGAGAGAAGTCAGCATCAAGATCATCGTCTCTGGATTCCATTCCAGAACTACTTGACGAAGGCCTTCATCAAAGGTAATAATAACCAAGGAGAATATAAAACAGACAAAGAAAGTAAAGATTAGAATATTGTCATTCAGATATTATGTCTTCTAATGGAAGATAAGTAAATGTGAAGTGCAGCACTCACTTCTTCATTTGAGGTCGCCTGTAAGGAGCTCTTTCAACATCATATCTCCTCATATCCTCAAATCTTGTGCTCTTGTTGAATATTGGTCGACTCTGTTATTTTAGATGACAATTAGTCATTATAGACCAAGAACCTTCAGCATCAAACAATCATACAAATACAAATGATTAGAGAGAACAAGAAAGTACCCATTTATCAACGAGTTCCTTGGCCAGTTTTCTATTAGCGGTAGTCTCCTCATCAGATTTTGACAAAAACATAATGACCTATACATGCATCATGGGATAGAGTTAGTAGTTAGTACAAAGCAGATAATCTGAAAGAGAACCTTCCAGAATGCAACAAAAAAAACTATACCTTTCCCAGACCGCTTTTTTTTAGCTGCTCCCTTCTGTCATATTGCTCCAAATCAATGGGAAACTGTGTAAAAATAGACACAAACCTTTCATAAGAAAGTAGGTCTCGAGGAATGACAATTGAAGTCATAATCATAGTGAAGTAAAACTGCGTTCTGATACTAAAACTAAGTTCCATAGTACAAAAGGAAAAGGGAAAGTTTGCCTACATCAGTTAGTAACTTCAGCACAGCAGTTCGAATATTCATATTTGGCAAGCTTCCATCAGGTAAAGGTTCAAGCCAGTTTTTTAGAAGAGTGAGTACTCCATGATCAAGGAATTCCTGCTGGAGATTCTTCCTGCAAAATAGTGACATGTGAAAAAAAAAATTATAACTAGCTGCAAGAGATAGCAAAACAGAAAGTTATGTTGCTATCAATGGCTACATCCGAACATCTTACTTTGAGAGAACATCTATGAGCAGTGGAAGCTTCATAAGTTTATTAATGGCTGGTTTTGATTGCCTATTTAGGTTTGCATCTTCTTCAGCCGCTACTTCAAACTCAGCAATGAATTGTTCCACTATAAGACCAATATCTGCACGTGGTCGATCATTCTTCTTCTTCTTCTTACCACCCTTCAAGAGCCGCTCAATTTCGTCATCCTCTTCACCTTCCTCTGCCTATAATAAAGATAATTAGTTCACATAATACTGGCAAAGACAAAAAAAAAATCAGGATCAACAAAATATTCTGTAATTCTTCATGTGTAAAGCACCATATCCCCCTAAAACTGCAATCTACTCCTGCAGGGAAATGGCGTTATGTGATAGGCCTGTAACATACCAACATCATTCCTCTATTACTGAATACCAGCATTCCTTAGGTGAATCCTAGTTACATTCACTGAGAAAATCTTGCCAACTTGGATATTGGTATTAGTCATTACTCACTATAATCAATCATTGATATGAAAAAATACCATAAGCAACCACAGCCCATAAAGGATAAGTTAAGTAATAAAATTAAGGGTGAATTCCTTATATGCCACCAAAAGTTTGCCTCGTCTCTTATATGCCACTCATTGTGTCACTGACACAATCAGGGATTTCGCAAAATTCCAATGGCATATAAGGAATTAATCCCAAAGTGAATGCTATACTGCGTATTCAGTTTTTTTTGTTGGTTAACCAAAGGGGTAAAAGTCAATGATTTCCACAATCAATGACCTTCAATAACAGACCTTTGACTCAGCCTTTATGATAATTTGTCTAAAAATTGACCTACAGCATCTGAGCAATTAAGGATGAATACCTGAGGATGGTGTCGAGGAGAGTGGCCATCATTATCACTGCCATAGCGGTCAGCTGGGTCAACCCCACTATCATCGATGAAGTTATCATCATCTAAAGTTCTAACACCTTCTTGATCATCCTGTTCCACGAGAATAAAATGTTAGCAGAGGGCGTGAATTTGTCCCAGATTATGAAAATAGTAGGTCAAAGAGGAATGTCAAACTAAATAAAACAATGCAACACACCTAACCAATACCAAAAATATGTCTTAACATGTCAAATGGAAGATTGCGCACTAAGTATCTAGTACACATATCATCATGTGAAAGCAATTTCCCCTAAAGGAAAAATTGCAAGAATAGAGCAAAAGCAAACTCAGTCATCATGGAGATGAGTAAGGTATCAGCAAACAACCCTACCACTGCCATATCATCTAAAAATAAGATATTATCCCGACAGAACTCAATAGAGTAGTGTTCTAATTATATTTAAGTAAATAAGATATCACAACAGATCAAAATACTGCTTCAATCCAGAAGAACCAGAACAAATCAACAAAACAATTTGATATTCTATGACAGGAAAATTAAAAGCCTCTGAAGCACGGACACTTCAGTTTGTTGCCGTATCCGTGTCGGACATGTCCGACACGGACACGCCGCGGACACGTGTCGGTCAATTAAACAGCGAATTTTAATTTTTAAAATTCCCGACACGTGTCGGACACGACTTGGACACGTATCTGACACGGCCTAGCCAGGCCACCCGTGCGCATAACCCTAGCTCCCATCCTCTCCTCACGATCCCAATCCACCCGACCCCTGTTGCCCACACGCCGCCTCAGCCCCATAGCCCTCCACGCGCCGCCGGCTTGCCACGCCTCCTCCCTCTCCGTCGACCGGCAGGCAGCCCCTCCCTCGCGCGCCCTCCTCCCTCTCTGGCAGGCCCCCTCCCTCGCGCACCCTCCTCCCTCTCCGGCAGGCGCTGTCCCTCGCGCGTGTCGTTGTATATATAGCCGTGTCGCCGTATCGGTATTTTTTGGAAAATGACAAACCCCCGTGTCGTGTCATGTCGACGTATCCGTGTCCATGCATCATAGTTAAAAGCTATCACGGTTATCTCATAAAACCAAAGCTTTCCTTGCAAAATTAAGCCAATAGCATCTGGGTGGACCAAGAACAAGTGCATTTCAAGAGCCTAACCATGATTGATTCAGTAATAACCAAGCGCCACGTTCACATCTCAATAAATTCAAACTATGCAGCGAAGGCCAAGCTACAACTTACATAATTTCACCAAGTATGCTACATAGTGTCTACAATACATCCTAATTGTAAAGTGTTAGCAGCAAAACAAAATACTGCCCTAACACGGAACATCTAAAGAATAATGAGTTCCATAGGAAACCAATCCATAGCAACTGGATGAACCATCAGCAGCAGTATACAAACTAATTCTGCCACAGCCAGCAGCCACACCATCCAGACAAGCTATATCGATCACCATAATGAAGCAACGATTTGAAAGCTCATGAGCAGCTAATGAAGCTATAACTTTTTTAAAAGAGTGACCTTTAATACAACATACAAACACATACAGTAAATTACGGTTGAAGAACATCTCGAATACATTGAAACATCGGAAGCAATTGCCGTTACCTCAGAGTCACCCCCGGCGATGGTATCCCAGAGCTCCTGGATCTCCCTCTCCCCTTCATCCTGCTCCTCACCGCCGCCGCCGCCGCCGCCGCCAAATCCCTTCCCTCCGGAGCCCCTCTTCTCCCTCGCCATCCCCACCCCTCTGTCCCTCTCCCTCCCGTCATCCTTCCTCCTCTTCTTCTCCTTGCCCCCGCCCCTCGCGAGGTCCCTCAACGCCGACGAGCCCTTCCTCTTCTTCGCCGCGTCGGCCTCCGGGTCCACATCCGCATCCGCGTCCGCCAACGCCGCCGCCTCCTCCCCCCAGCCGCCCAGTCCGTCGCCGGGCATGCCGTCGCCGCCTCCCCCGCCCCCGGCCTTCTTGAGTAGGCGCTTCCGGGGCTTGGACGAGGATCCCGCCCCGTCGTCGCCGTGCACGGGCGTGGGGGAGCGGTCGCGGTTCCAGTCGGCGCCGCCGCCGTCATCACCGAGGTCGTCCTCGAGGTCATCGTAGGGCTGAGGCCCGGGCGAGGGGTCGCGGGCGTCAAAGTCCATGAGCGGCTCGCCGTCCTCGTCGATGTAGCTGCAAGCGTGGATCGCAGGGGGGGAGGTCGAGGTGAGGCGACGAAACACTAGGAGAGAAGAGAGAGAAGCTTCGGGGAGGCGGAGGACGAGAGGTACTTACCGTTCGTCCATGGCGATGGCGGCGGCGAGATGCGAATCCAAACCCTAGGTAGGAGAGAGAGAGAGAGAAGACAGGAGAGGGTAAGGAGAAGAATCGGGGGAGGGAGGAAGGAGAAATCGATTCGGAGATGGGGAGGGAAGGGAACCGGACGACGGGAAGACGGCGAGATGGGCCGGGCTTTGGATTTTGGGCTTTGGGTTGCTAAGAGCATCTGTAACCTGTGCTTTTCGCTGTGTTTTTTTCCCGGTACCAAGAGAAAGAGGAGAGACAGGGTTGTTCGAGAGATTTTGGCCTCACGTAATAACAAATTTGGTATCCTCGCGGCTGAACACGAAGTGTACCCAGGGGGTCAGTCTCCATCTTTATCGTGTCCTGGGGGTCGGACTTCTCTCGCACGCCACGTGTGAAGTTCGGCCCCCAGAGGACTGGACCTAGCGCCACGTGTAAAGTCTAGGGCCGGACTTCACCTTCACCGTGCCCAAGGGTCTGGACTCCTCTCGTCCATTCATCAGAGGGTCAGACGGCACCTCCACACACCACGTGGCAAGTTTGTGCTACTCGGGGCCGGACCTGCTCGTCTGTGCCCCAGGGCACGGTATTGCCGTCTCTGTTGCTCTCGGGCACAATCTCGCTTCACCTTTTTAATTTTCGTGTGCATGCAAAGCATCCCGCGTGGGAGAGAATGGGGCCACCTGCTGCTGCGCAAGACCCTACACTCCTCGCATTCCCGCGTGGGAGCTCCATCCCATCACGTCCATCGTGTCCCATCATGTCCATGCATGCAAAAAAAAAAGCTCGCGCGGGATTCCCTCCCGTTGCTTTGCGGTCGGACGAAATTTTTGGCTCGCGCGGCTATAAAATCTGGATCATTCTCGCTATCGCTCTCATTCTCATCCTTATTCTCTCTCGGCGTAGAGAGACAGAGAGAATAGAGCGAGCGAGCGAGTTCCGATTTCGCCGTCGATTAAGGAGTGTTTAGAGCCATGATTAGCGACCGTATTAGTATAGAAAATTTGACATCAAGAACAGATAATATTTTCTCCTATGCATTATTTTTATTAATTGTGTAATTAGTGTTACATTAATTTAGTCATAGTTAATTAGTCGTAATTAATTTAGTCCTTATTATTTAGTTTTAGTTAATTAGTCAAAATTAATTAAGTCCTAATAATGCAACTAATAATGCAACGCTTGAATGCCAACTATGTTGGCTCAACTCCGGCTCCTGCAGCACTTGGGGAGCGTACCTGCAAAGAGCTACCTGAAGACAAGCCACCAGAAGACCCTCATAATGAAGTAGTAAGCCCTTTTCTCCCTGAAGATCGCCACCCGTCGAAGTTTGTGCACTGCTGCAGATGTGGTGGACAAGGGCATTTTGCTTATGGATGTCCCCAGAAAGGGAAGCCAGAACAAGCGATTCTCTGTGCTAGCTGCAACGACACTGGACACTATTTCATCAGGTGTTCCAGAAGAAAAGAAACCCGGTATCAAGTCTGCTACTACTGTGGCAAGGAGGGCCACTTTGTCAAGTAATGCCCTTTGCAAGCAAACTTGGCTCCACAAACAGCCTTAGTCCTGGAAGACAGATCAGAAGAAGTTGTGACACCATCTCAAGCAATCATAAACTGCTCCAGCAATGAAGACCAGCAGCACTCGAGGACATCCTTGACCTCTGCAGCACAACCTCAGTGCGTGAGTAATCAAGCTGCCCCTCACCCAGCCGAAAGAGGCAGAACCAGTCCCAAAGCGCTCAACCTTCAAGCTCCCTGCCACCATCAAGACAGTGGTTACAAGAGGAAGATGAAAAATCAGGAGCAAAATATTGTGAAGACCTCCAAGGCTCGTGTGAATGTTGGACCATCCCTTCAAAACAAGATACCAAGGGACAACCTTCCTGAGGTTACTCTTTTTGCAACAATCACACCAACGGCAGGGAAAAAGACCAATGCAAGGACTAAGTCCCAATTGCAAGAGTACAGGAGTTTGGGCTTGCCAATGCCCCAAGGCAAGGCAGTGAAGCACCCAGCCAACTCTGGCACCTCCAAGTTATCTGCTCAAGGCCAGCCTCGCAAGAAGCCACCTCATGCCTCTGGTGTCACGTGCCTCTACTGCAAGGAGTTGGGACATTACGCTAAAAAATGTCCGAAAAAGCAGCAAACAGTGAAGTTGGCAACCGAGCAATGGTTCCAGTCGAAGACCCCTTGCTCTCCACCTCTTCTTTCTAGCCACTCCGAATCTTAGGGATGAGATTCCCTTAAGGGGGGTAGGTTTGTAACACCTTGATTTTCAGAGCCTGTTTGAAAATTTTCAAAATAAAGAGAACCATTTGGTTTTGATGAGAATTCAAAGCTTAACCTGAGAATTTCAGAATTTGAAGTGTTTAAAATGACTAAACTAAACTTCAACTGATCCAAAGCTTGGTTCTTTTGGTGTTGCTCTAGTTCTCTGGAGCTATCTTTTCTTTTCTTGATAGGATTTCCTTTCCTCCATCCTATTTGGACATTCTTTTATGTCCAGACCTTCCCTCTTGTTCGACCTATGATGTTGCTTTCTCCTCCTTGTCTATTCGGGTCTTCCCTTTTCTTTGCAGATCCCTCTCTGTTGAGACCTCCTTTTTGTTAAGATTACCTTCCTGGTCCAGCCCATTCTTTGGGTCAGGACCTTCCTTAATCTTCTTCGTAGTTAAACCTCCCCTTGAGGTTTAGACTTTCCTTGTAGCTAGACCTCATCTGAAGTCTAGACAATCTTTGTGGTTTTGACCTTTCCCTCTGTTTTGGGCACTCCCTAGGTCTAGACTTCCCTTGTGTTTAGACCCTCTGTGTGCCCAGACCTCCTTACCACTTGGACCTCTCCGGTGGTTCGAACCTCTTTTTTGTCTGGATCTCCTTGATGTCCGGATCTCTTTTGATCCTAGACCTTCCTTATGTTTGGGCATACTCTCATGCCCACGCCTTCCTCTTGTCTGGCCATCTCCTTGAGGCTAGACACTCTTTTGTGTCTAGACCACCCTTCGTTGGTTTGAACCTCTTATTGGTTTAGACTACTTCTTTGTTGACTCGAACCACTTTGGGTTCATTTCAATCCTCCTCAATTCATGTGAACCTCTTCGGGTTCATTTGAAAGTTTGCTTTGTATAATTGAACCACCTCTGTGCTCAATTGGACCCCCTTTTGATTCCCTCTGAGCCGTTCAAACCTCCCTTGCAAAGATCTGAACCGTTCAGACCTTTTGGGATCCTCATCCAAGGGTCGAGACCTCTTTAGGTCTAGACCTCCCAAGTGTTTGGACCTTCCCTGGTCCAGGCCTTCATTCTTTGGTTCCTCTCTGGATTAGACCTCCCCAGGGTCTAAGTCTCCCCTCATAACCACATGAGCTCCTTTTATGCTCTTACGGACCGCTCGGAGATCACTTGGACTCCCTTCCACCCTGATCCTTGCAACCTTCTCCTTGGAAAAGTCCTCCTCGTGCAATCCGGTATTACCGCCCAAACTCGCGGTATTACCGTTTCTCAGGACACCCTTCCCACTTATTTGGACCTCCCCGCGCCTTTCAGGACCTTCCTGTGGGCCTCCTCTGTCTCCTTGGTTAGATCTAACGGTTCGGACCTCTCCTTTGTTAGATCTAACAGCTCTGACCTCATCCTTGTTAGATCTAAGGGTCCAGACCTCCCTAGCGTTTGGACCTACCGCTTGCCCTTGCGGTTGTACCACTTGGGTTTAACCCTTATAGCTTGAGGACCCTCTGATTCGTGCTGAACGGCCCGATCTTGTTGGTGCGTTCGGCGGTCCAAACGTCCCCTTTTCCTCCAATCGTCCAATCTACATCGGACGGCTTGGCCTGATTGGCACGTTCGCTGGTCTGAACGTCCCAATCACCCTGTTCCGTTCGATCAAGATCTGATGGCTCCTGTCCTTCCCGCGTATCCTTACCTCCGCGGACCTCCCCTTACTATTGACCTTGACCGTTGGCCCTCCCTTTCGGAGATCTAACCGTCAGGACCACCCTTTGCCTTTGATCTTGACCGTCAAACCTCCCCCTCAAGGATCCGACCGTCAGGACCTGCTCCTTGAGGATTTGACCGTCAGGACCTGCCCTTTTGACTCCTGTCCATAGGACCTCCCCGTTATTTTGTCTTTTGGACCTCCTGTCCAGGACTACCTCTCGAGCCCTCAGGACCTCTTAGCCATTGGATCTTTTGTCCTTTAGACCTCCCTGTCTGCAGGACCTCTTAGTCTTTTGATATCTTTGTCCCTTGGACCTCTTTGCCCTCTTGACCTCTCTACTCTTAGGACCTCCTAAGCCTTTCAGACCTCTCTTATGGGTCAGGACCTCCCTCTTTGACCCAACTATTTCTAAATTTGACTGGTCCCACTTACCAGTCTTACCCATTCTCATTTTCTCCGCCACACAAGTACCTTGTGCATTTAATGCATGTCATGCTACATTAAATGCGGCCATGTACGTGGCTACTTACTCCGAATGTAGTCACTTAGTGGCACCATTGTTATCTTTCCTTGTTCCCTCCCTTAGCAGCATGCATTGTCCTTTTCTTTTGTCCTTCACCAAATTGGTGATGACACATACCTTGCCCCTCACCTACTTTTGACCCATCTTTGACACGTATACTTCCAGAGCCTTCTTCACCACCCTTGGCTACAAATAACTTGAGTAGCCCTTCTCGCATCACCTTTGGCCAATCTCAACACCTTTGCTCTTGCCTGGTTGCACTGCATTGAAGCTTCATCACCAAGGAATTCCTGAAAACCACGCTGTCACCTTCCCGTCGCCAAGGAGACCACCGTAGCCTACGCCACCTTCAACAACGTCGCCCCCGAAGAACTCCCTAGAGCACTCGTGCCAGCCTCAACCACCTCTACTGTCCTTCGACCTCCCCTACATCCATCATTTCCTTCTTAACCTTGGTAAGTCTTTTGGTGTTTCGATTTTATCCTTACTCATACAACCCCGAAAAGTGGTTGTACCTATCCCAGGACCTCCCCTCCTGGATCTCCACTGGATCTTCATGATCTTTTGCAAAGACCACCCTCTCCAGTAGACCTCCTTCTGGAAGTTCTATTCTTAGTTCTTTTAGTTTTATTCTTTGCTTTTCATTTTTAGTTCAGTCTGTTTGGAGTTCCTTTGGATCTTTATTTGCTTTGCCTTATTCTCGTGTAGATCACTTCGTGTCCGGAGAGCCAGAGCGTTGTGAAAAAGTAGTTCCTTAAGCTTTCAAGCAAGAGGCAAGTTACACTCTTGATCATATTGCACCCAATATTTCAACTTATTTATGTTCTGTTTCAAAGTATAATGCATGCTTATTTCTATTAAGTAATTTCAATACCTGCTTTTAAATTTGTAGTTATGCCTCTTTCTTTCATATGGCCAACATTGCTATTGAACCAAGCTTGTCGTCACCCTTAGGTAAATCTTGGTTAACACAATAGTGTGAGCCAGGAACATTTAGAAAACGTATGCTTAGTCTTGCTTAGACCAAAAATATTTTATTTGGGGAAATCTTTACCATCATGACCAACTGCTATTTAAATGTTTTAATCCATGGCATTAGGTTGTCATGGTGTTTCGCAAATGCTTTTGGAAAAACAAAGAAAAGGAAAACGGATTTGGACTTGGGTGAAATAGTTGGCTTGGCTGGTGCAATGTTTGTGCACGGACTCTATCCTAGGTAAGGTTGAGGTCCAGGGGTTTATGGTGGTCGCCCAAGTCATTTGAGGATCGGCCTTTGAGCGTCCCTTTGCTAAGCCTATAATGGGCTATGCCACAATCGTGCAACCACATGTCTCCAGTGTGGGGTGTGGGACCTGGCTGACTAATCTGCAAAGTTCCACCACGGTTGTTCCACTTTGATGTGTGGGAGGTCTTCTATAGCCAATGGTCTTTTATAACCTATGTTCCCACTGGCGTAAGAGGAGGCACGAATCCGGTGGACTTGCAACCCATCCAGAAGCGAAACCTTAGCGAGGAGGGGCTGTGGTGGAACAATGCATTGTAAAGGCCTTGTCATGAACTCTAGACCTCTTACCTTCAGCAGTGAGAGGTGGCATTGACGGATGCCAAGCAAACTAGAGGAATCATGTCGTGTGGGTAAAGTGCACAACCTCTGCAGAGTACAAACTATTCGAATAGCCGTGTCCACGGTCATGGACGTGCTGGCAAAGACCACTCAAAGTTAGATATTGGTTTTGTTTTCAAAACAAAACTGGTTTTGGGAATTCTATCCCATGGTTTTGGGCGGGGAGCCTTGTGACAGGAGGGTATCCTTCACCATCTTGATGATGAATGTTATCCAACTGAAAACTATGATTCACCAAAATGAGTTTTAATTATTGTATTATGCTTTGGAACTTAATACTTGTAATTGAAACTAAACTTGGCTTTATGCAAACTAACCATAGTAGGCCTTCCTTTGAGATATCCATTTATGCATGTCATTTTGTTATCTAACGGGTGTAACTTGCGAGCACGGTTGTTGTGCTCACTCTTGCTTGATGCTGTCTTTAGCAGGAAATGAGAGCTTGTGGTGGGCTGTGCTGTAGACTAAATGGTCGAAGACGACTAGGATGCGCCCTCCAGCCGATTACCTATGGTGTATCGGGTGGCCCATGTATTTATCTTTTATTATACTTTGCTTGCTGGTTTGTAAGCTCTCTTGTAATCAACTCCTTTGATATTAATAAAGCTTGTGTTGTTGCAATGTTACCACTATTGTTGTTGTGAAGAGCTAACCATGATCCTTGGGACTAGCTCAATGACACAGTGGACGTAGGCCGATCCCTTGTCTCATGACCTTCCTTAGGTTTGGTCATGGACTTGGGGTGATCCTAGGTCTCTCGGCCACTCCCTGACCTCCTAGTGGTCTTGCAAGATGTCCTGAGTGGTTTTGATGGACCTCCTGGGAGAAGACCTCCTCTCGGGATTGGCCGGGCGGTTCCCTCGAGTGGTCCTACCGGAGCCCGGTCCTACCGGCGCCTCAGGTGGTTCTACCGGACCTCCTAGGAGGTCCTGATGGACTTTCCAGGAGATTCTAGTAGACCTCTTGGGTTCCCTAGAGCCGAGGCGCTACACCATCCCTGCTACCCGTATGGGACCGTGATAACCTTATGACATGTGGACCACTAGCCCACTACCGCACTGTTTAAACCTTTAAAGGTTTGCTTGCTTATTTGCTTGGGAGTTGTGACACCACCTTTAAGAATATTGTTGGAATTCTTCATTTGGAACACTGATAAGCACTCTTTAAATCATTTGGAACACTGATTTTGTCGTCTCTATGTGTGTCCGTATAGGAGAGGTTGAAGATCCAATTTACAGGGGAGAATAGCTCCCCAGGATGGGGACGGGGGAGAATAGCTCCCCGGGACGGGGACGGGGACGGGGACGGGGAATGGAGATTTTTCCTTCTCTCGAGGAGGGGATGTTCCATCACTCCCCACTGGGGAATGGCCCCATTGCCATCCCTAGTGAGGCGTCTCCTGCCGCTGGCTACGGTAGGAAGGAAGGGAAGGAGGTGATCAGATCGACGGCGTAAGACAACAGATCGGTGGTGGCGACTCCATTTAGAGCGTGCTAGGGTTCCGACGGGGAAGGAAGGGAAGGAGGTCAGGGTGGAGGAACAATGGGAGGTGGCAGGGGCAAGGGCAGCTCCGACAACAACGAGGTCGAAAGGGATAAGGCGATGGTGAGGGTGAGAGGAGGGAGGAGGGTGAGCCGGTGAGGACGAGCGCTATAGGAAGCAGCGACAACAGGGTAGGACACGGGTCTTTGAGTACGCGTGCGGATGGCTAGATTTGCTCCTTAGCGCCGATCGTACGTCCAAAAGTGTTCAGGATCTAAGCGGAATTCAAAGAACCACGAGGGTCTTTATGAAAAAGAAGCGAGCACAAAACTTGTACCCCGTCGGTTCGGCCGGGACCCTGATGCAACTTCGGAAAACATGGGTTTTTTTTTGTAAAACGGGTGAGGTGGGTGCTCTATGAGCTCCCTAACTCCTTCCACTCTAAGTTATATGTATACTAGAAGATCACCCGCGCCCTTGGCGTGGGCACGGACGCATCGCCTCGCCGAAGACGTGCAGCGAGCCAGCCTTGACGTGGCCTACCGACGCGCGGGCGCTGCTCGTCAAGAAACCGTGGATGCAGTTCGAGGCAAGGCGAAGGAAGCATCGAGCGACGCGCGCACAAGCCTCCGACCGGACAATACGGCAAATGGCGGCCAAGACGAATACACAAGCGCAGCGCGCTCCACGATCGCGCCCTTCCGGAGACGATCGGACGGCCGTGTTTTTCGGGGCGACGTGGCCAGGGCCGCTAGGGGCCCTTTCCATCAAGAATTAATATGCATATGTATATGTATATGTATATGTATATTATTATTACTATTATATATTATATTATTAATAATATTGATATATATTATGAAGGGGGTACGAGGATACACCTGCTTCTCGTTGTGGGTTCTGTTTGGTTGCATTTTCATTATACTATAAAATGAGTATACTTTTAACGTTATTTAGAATTTTAAAGAAATATTCTTCATGAATTGTTTGTTTTAAAAAGTTCTATTTGGCCTAAATAACAGTAAGGTGTCTTGATTGATTTCACCTATCTTTTTAAAGAGTTGTATCTCAAACTAGAGGAGTGGCTTTTGACACCTCAAAGCCTCTTTAGAACACGTCAATGAAAAAGCTTAGGAATAGGAAAACACAAGAATAAGATAGGCCTGCAGGTGCAAGACAGAGATAAGTGGATTATAAATGAGGTGAGGAGAGAGATGAGGTTGGTTGGATCTTGGTCCAAAGGCCGAAAAAAGTGACTGGGTTTTTTAAGAAAATTAGGCAACTTAGCGACGGACAGCCCCAACCTATTGCTAACTGGGACATCTCATTTAAAAAATGTAAGATTCGTCATTAGAGAGGAGTTTTGGCTGGTCGCATGCAACTAAATGGCAACCAGTACTGATTCTGAAACATTTCCTTTCTTAGGGGGTTCTACAACATCAGCATGCGGCAATAATCTGGAAATTAAACACCAAAGCAATTGAGTACTCGATCCGAAGATTGATCACATCAAGCGGTACCAGCCGCAGGGCTGTGCCCACGTTCTGTAGGAAGAACAATGCTTGCATTGGGTGCCAGAAAATTGGAGACCAAACAAGAACAATGGTCGCATTGGGTGCCTGAAAATTGGAGCAGCAAACAAGAACAATGCTCGCGTTAGGTGTCTGGAAATTGGATAGGGGAACAGGAGCGGATTGGACATCAGATATTAAGATGCAGCACAGCGTCGTTAACTGTACGGTAGGTTTGTCTTAAGTCTTAATCAGGCTATGGTTGGGGCTTTTGCAGAACAAGACAATGTGACTCGCCTTGGGCAGGGGTTTTCCCTGCGAATTTTTTTTAAAATAATATAATCTTAAAAGACAATTCCAAAACTAAGGAGTCTTCCAAAAAAATTACAAAACTAAGCTACTGTCGCCAGTGACAGGGACACTGTTCACCCTCTCAGAATACCGTACTATTTCTAGGAATTTTTAAATGTAACAAATGAGCTCAAAAATTTATGAATTTTTTTGTGGAACCTCACTGCACAATTTAATTGCTTGTAATTTTTCCATAATTTTATCCATTCTGAATTTTCTCCAAAAATCCATTTAAGTATATTGTTTGTAGGAATTTCTAAATATATAAAATGAGCTACAAAAAGTATGATTTTTTTAAGACTCCTTACATAGTGGGCTTGATTGTGTAATGTTTTCAGAATTTTATATATTTTGAAATTGTCTCGAAAAAACACCATGACATACTCTAGGTAAGAGACACTCATTTATATGTGGGAGTATGTCATGGTGTTTTTTTGAGACAATTTCACAACATACAAAATTCTGGAATAATTAAACAATCAATTCCACTATGTAAGGAGCCTTCAAAAAAAATTCCTAATTTTTTGAGCTCATTTTATATATTTAGAAATTCCTACAAACAATATACTTAAATGAATTTTGGAGAAAAAAAATATAACAGATAAAATTATGGAAAAATTACACAAACAATTAAACTATGTCGGGCGGCTCCAAAAATATTTCATAATTTTTTGAGCTCATTTTCTATATTTACAAAATACTAGAAATAGTACTGTATTCTGAGGGGGTGAACAGTTTCCCTGTCGCCATTTCAAATTGTGACAGTGATATAGTTTTGTAATTTTTTGGGCGACTCCCTAGTTTTGTAATTTTTAAAAATTAATATTATTTAAAAAAATCTTGCCTTGCAACCTTGCAATAGTAGTCATCCTTAGTCCTTTAGCAGTCCAGCCCGTGAAGCCCACCACCACACCAACTGCAAATCTGTAATGTAGCAATTTTGGGTGCCAGGTTTATAGTAGAGGTAGCGGACACCTTTGTAATGTCCCAATTTTCTGAAGTTTAAAAATCTTTTTGAGTAGTTTAGCTCTGTAGGAAAATTTACCAAAAGTTTATTTCAATTAAAATAAAGCTAAATATGGACTTCAAAAACAAAAACAATTTAATATGATTAATGTCAACATCAACTATTGTCAAAATTATTTTATTTAGATTCTATGTGCTTGGATATATTTTCTAGAATTTTTCCGAGTTCATTTGCTATTTTCTATTTGCCATTTGCATTTTCTACATTTTCTAAATTAGAAAATGTATTTAAAATCTCAGAAACAGCCTTGGGCCAAATCCCTAAATCCTGGCCCATTCCTTTCTCTCCTCAGCCCAGCCCATCAGGCCTTTCTCTTTCCGCGCCATCCCGCTCGCGCTCGCCCTCTTCTCTCTCTGCAGGTGGGCCCCGTCAGGTTCTTCACCACCGTGCCTTCGTCCTCCTCACGTAGCTTCGCCCTCTGCCGCCATTGATGCTCCCTTAAGCTTTATCCGACAATAAGAATTCCAACAAGAAAATCTTGGGCGAACGGGTCGTTTTGATTTCCGTTATCTCCCTGCATTCAAATCCGACAAAATCGCATTCCGTATCCCCTTCTATCTCTGAAATCGTATCGTGGCCATCTCGGACTTGATTTGGGATCTCGCCACCTCAGCCTCACTGGACCCTATAAAAGGCACCCCTGGGATCACATTGTTCTCCGCAACTCAAACCCCAACACCCATTGCCTCCGAAACCCTAGCGCCGCTGCTATTTAGGTTTTAGGGTTTGCCACCGAAGCTCTTCATTTGCGAATTGTGCTGCCGTCATCAACGCCTCGTCATTCTCGACCACATCATCATCTCCATCGTCGCTTGGGCTACCTCCAGTACCCCTCCACGTCGCCAAAGCGTTGCCGGAGCTCAACTCCGACAATACTCGAGTTTCTTCTCCGCTCAAACCTCGTCGCTGGCTGCCTCAATCGTCCTTGACCACCAGTAAGCACACCAATAGGTTCGCAATAGCGTCCTTGTCACGCTGGTACCACTCACCGTCGGTGAAACGCCACTGTTCGCCGGAGCCTTTAGTTCCTGAGCCTCCTTGCCATCGAGCTAACGTGGCTGTCCACGTTTGTGCCAGCTCAGCCTCCAACACCTGCATGTAGCCCTCGTGTTGGTCCAGTCACCGCCGAGTCAGAGCTTGCGTGGCACGCCAAACCCAAAACCCAGATCTGCTCCAAATAGGTTTAGTCCACCGTGAGCCGAGTCAATGTCAAGTGGGTGCCCTTGTCAGTCCACTGTTCCATAGGCCCATGAACCTGTAGACCAGTGCACCAAGTTCATGGACCCGGTCCATGGACTGTGGGGTCACCTATCAGCCCCTATTCTTTTTCCCGAATTTGTTTTAATTCCGAATTACTGGGCTGCGTCAGCATACGTCATAATCCAGAATTTCCAATAGAAAAATAATTCAGAAATTCCAGAAATTCCAATTTTGTTAATTCTTTAGGTTTAGATCTTCCAGAAGCCATATCTTCTTCATCCGAACTCCGATTGAGCCCATTCAAATTTTAAAATTTATCTAAATTTGAGCTCTATTTTGCTAAGATTTTTATTTAATTTTTGAAGTTTTTTTCTCTCTGTTTTGTATTCATTTTGTTTATTTGCTTCGTTTGCGAGTAGACGTCGATTCTTCGGGGAGTTTTGAGCAAGGAGGAGTGCACCAAGATCAAGACCAATCCAGGATTTATTCCAAGGCAAGTCGTAGTCTTTTGATTATATTGAACCTATGTTTTCAAAAGTATATTGTTTTATAACAATTGCATGCTATCTTTATACAAATTGTTTTGGGATTAGTTATCACCTATTGTCATTATGCCTTCATTGAATATTTGAATGCCATGAATCATTTGTCACCATAGCATTGATAATTTTAGTTGGATATATTTGTATCACCAATATGGGTATCGTACAGATGCTTAGTCATGCTTAGTTACGATGGGTTCATTATCACTTGTGTCATAACGATTAATCTTGACTTAATAAAATATGGAATCGTGGTGGTTAGCCACTGTTGATAAAATTTATGTACCATGACAGGGTATGTCATTGGTCTTGGTTAAATAAAATAATTTTTGCTCGGACGAGCGGTTGTGCAGCGAGGGTTTGGATTTAACATGTTGTGCGTTTGTAGTAGACTCGTCTGAGTAACTTGCCAATGACTTAATCTTGTGCGCCATTGAACTGAGCCTTTTCGTACAACCACATGCCTGGTATGGGACAGACCTAACTTAGTAAGTTATGGAGTTTTGGCATTGACTACTCAGGTAGTATATGGGTGGAGGTGTGTACCTTGTTAAGGTCACATCTATGGGCGAGGTTATTGTCTCTAGGTCCAACGGTGTGCGTCGAACCAACGGTGATGTTGGGGTTGACTGTATACACAACGGGAGAGTCAATTGTCGAGATAAAATTTCTGAAAGGTTTTGTTATGATTGGTGATCGCTACACTGATTATATCTTGTGGGTAAAGTGTACAACATCTGCAGAGTGTTAATTGATCTATTCAAATAGCTGTGTCCTCGGTTATGGACATATCCGGGAATTTCACACGAGAGAGAGTTTCTTTATAAAATGTACCGGAGTGTGAATAGGAAGTTCACTTGATGAATATAATGTTCATTTGGTGAATGGGTAATTCACTTGGTAGTTTATCTTGGGAAGTGAATGGGGAATTCACTGGTTGTTTCAAAGCAATTGTTTATTTGTTTAATATTCTTTTCAATTACGTATTTCAATCTATTTATTGTATTTATCGTCAATGTTACTTTATGCAAAAGAACTATACAACTAACCTTTGTTCAAACTTTGTATGAATACTATTTGTATACTATTTCTCTACCAAATTGATGCCCCAACCGTTGGGGCCTTCCAGTCCGACGGCAGACGGCCTAGAACAAATGGATCACCCCTGACTAGGAGACTGGTGAAGAATGAGACATTCTGGAGAGTGGTTGTCATCTCTCCCACCAAAAGTGGAAGGTGTGTGTCTCGAGTCTCCACCTGTCGACAAGTGTTGATATCACACTACTGTCCAGGGTGAAGTAGCGTCCGACCGAGAGCAGCCTCGCAAAGGGCAACAAGCTCGTGTCCCGAAGGATTGAGAAGTAGCCAAGGTAGTTAGGATCGCGATCCTACTCTTAGAGTCTTACGATTCTACGAACCCACGACAGCCTGTCGATCCAAATCGCACTATCGATCCGATCCTACAAGTAGCGAGCATCAAGCTGTCGGTAATGCCTCTCAGACCGAAGCACGAGGGGTGAAGGGCCATCCGCGTCCCAGGTGATCCACAACTTGCACCTGTGATGCTCGTCGTAGAAGGGTTCCAATAGCTCCGGTAAAGGCATGACTAGCAAAAGATGAAAAACACAGATTAATAGTGAATAAATTAATAATGACGATGATTCACCAGAAATAAAAAATTACGACTAAATGCAGATAACAAATTAATATATACTAATTAACTACGACCAAATTAATTACGACTAATTAAATACGACCAAATAATTAATACTTAATTAATTGCGACATAATAAGTACGACTAAATTAGTTGTGACTAAATTAATACAAATAATTAAATACCACTAAATTAATTAGGAACAATTAATTACCATAAATGAATTACAAATAAAGAATTACGACTTAATAATGACAACTAGATTGTTTAGGACTAAATTATTTACGATGAATTAAATACCACTAAATTAATTATGACCAATTAGGTACGACTAATTAATTAATACTTAATTAACTATGACTAATTAACACTAACTAATCACGACTAAATAATTTGTAATTAATTAACTATGCCACGAATAATTACGTAAGATTACTTTAACTACGACTAATTAATTATGACCTAATTAATTAGAAATAATTAACTAACACAAATTTGATTATGACTAAATTAATTACGCCTAAATAAGTACAACTAATTAACTAACTACATAGTTAATAAAGAAAACATGTATGTGAAAAAAATACCTACTAATATGACCGCTAATGATGGCTCTAAACAATCCTTAATCGTCTGCGAAAACGAAAGTGACTGAGGAGAGAATGAGAGAGCGAGTGAGCGATGATGATAGTGAGCGAAGCATCTCACAGTCGACTCGGAATTTATAGCCATCCAACGCAAATCACGGCCGACCGCGAAGCGAAGGGAGGAATCAGATTCCCTTGCGCGTGCGGCCTGCATGCATGCACAGACAAGACGTGATGGCGGTGATGGACGTGCGACCGGGCGAGGGGCTGGGACACCCGCGTCTCCGGACAAGGCGGCGTCCGGACCACCAGCGACCGGACAAGGCGGCGTCTGGGCTACCAGAAACCGGACAAGGCGAAACGCGACGTGTTCGGGCCACGGGCGCGCTGACATGGCAGCGTCCGGGCCACCAGAGACCGGACAAGGCAACACGCGGCGGCATCCGGGGCACGGGCGACAGGACAAGGCGACATGCGGCGCGTCCGGGGCACGCGCGACCGAACAAGGCGACACATGGCGCGTCCGGGGCACAGGCGTGCGGAGAGCCCGTGTCCAGGTGAGGGGCGCACAGATAAGCTTGTCCGGTCCACGAGCGAGCGAAGGTGGACACGTGTCCGAACAAGGGACGTATGTGCTAGGAAGGTTGAAACTCATTTCAAATCGAGCTTTTTTTTTGGTGTTAGATTGAAAGGGAGGGGGTGTGGGGATTAGAGAATGGGGAAGGAAAGGGGCCAAGGGGAGGACATGGGGAAGAACCTCATCCATGACCATGAGCTGTATGGAGATTGATCGATGAGTTATATGATTGGACTGGACGTTGAACCGATAAATAAACTTACTTAGAAAAAGTAACCGCTTTACAAATAGACAGCCCATTAATTAACCTGTACTGCTTTTACTCTTTCTTTTTTCGATTAACTTTTTACTGTTTTTACGGCTGTCTTGCACGCAGTGTTGCGCAAAATTAAGAACTGTTAGCTTAATTAGTAGTATGCCACTTATATTATAGGGAATCGCTATATAACTTTTGATAGTTTTTTTAAGTTAAAACTGTTACTTTTTCGTTTGTTAGATATGCTATAAGATTTATGTTATTAATGTGTTGTAAGAAAAAAATCATAATAGTTGAATTTTCATTCGTTCGATATACTTTGAGATTTTCACTTTTTTTCATCTGATGAATTGGGTCTGAATTTATTATAATTTTTTATTCAGAACATAACGAGTTCACCATATTACCGTATTTTGTTAGTATATAATTTTATTTTTTGTCTTTATTTTTGCTCATCCTTTCAAAGTACTTGTGAAGAACATAACAGATTCACCACATTGCCGTTTTTTTTTGTCTTTATTTTTGCTCAACCTCTCAAAGTACATGTGAGATTTTGAATCATGTAATGGAAATATGAGTTATTAAGACTTAATTACAGTGACTAAGAATCAAAATTATATAAATAATTTACTGTAATTTATATGTAATGGGGTTGTAAATAAACTTTCGGAATATTACCGTGCCTGATGACGACTAGGCGTGACCAACGTATGCACGTACAGTCGCCGACGTAGGGCTAGCACGTGGACCGGAAAAGCTAGCACCTTGACACTTGTCTTGTTTGCTACGGTCGATTTAATTCGGGCTACCCGGCTGATTGTGCCGGCAGGGATTGATGAACAATTCAACATTTTTTTTCGAAGCAGGAAATTCCCAATTTCATTAACGAAACTGTTCAGACTACAAGTAACTCTATTGATTGGTTGGTCAACATTTTACAAGTAACGAGACAGTAGCGAAATCCGCGTATTTCTGGAAAGTTAATCGATCTCGCTCTCAAAAGTCAGAACTTTACTTCGATCGGAACAATTATTCTGTGTTGAAAGTTTGAATTACTTTTATCTGAAAGTTGGGATCAAGATTTGAAAAGTTGGGTGACGAGCCGGCGGATGGCAGAACGGCGGCGTGCTCTCGCCCGCGGCTGAGAAGAAGCGGCTGGGGTGGCGGTGAGGTGTGGCAGGGTAGCAGCGCGTGAAGGTTGTAACATGGAGTCAGTAGCATCTTTCTGCGCTGCAGCAGCTGGCTAAAACAGTGGCAGATAGATTTGATACCGAAAATTCCATCGGAACGAGCTCGGCTAGCGCTGATGCGTCTCCGTCTCGTTTTAATTTATTTTTATTAATATCCTCTCGCTAGTTTTATTTTCAAATCTGACTCTACGAGGCGTGGCAAACAATACAATCACGTCACGAGATAAGTTTGGGCGTTGAGCTAAAAATAGATTGTTTTGCCACGTCACTAGTACAACATTATCATGTCACCATCAGTGCAGCGGTAGGATTTGATCACATCAGGATTGATGACGTGACGGTGTGTATTTGCCATGCCACGAATTGTGGTGCGACTAAAATAGCCAGGTTTGAAAATAAAGTTAACGATAAGCTATTTTATATATATATATATATATGTGTGTGTGATATGCTTTCCTTTTGGGTTGGCCCGTGTAAATAAATGGAAGAAATCTGGCCATGTGACTAGCAGCTCGACATAGATACACTTGTCATCCTTGTCTTTGTCATTTTCGCAATTGACTCGTGCGATGCCATCCCCTGCTTTCTCCGTTTTGTCTTTCACTTGTGCATTTCCTCTCCTCTGTTTCATTCTGCAAAGACTAGTAATTTCACAATGCAATCACGTCTCCGAATGGCAGCGCCGACAAGTAATTTCACAATGCAATCACGTCTACGAATGGCAGCGCCGACAGAGCCCATACGGCCATCCAACATATACATGGATCGAGACCATACATGCAAATTGACTGACAATTGAGATAGTCAGATAGATATATCCACTTGAACACGAGATCAATATCCAATCCACACAATATATTGATAGATACGGGTGAATGCAACACAAATCTGCAGGTGGCACTGTGGCAGCACAGGGCTCATGGCACAAAGTGACAGAGAGCATAGAAACGCCGAGGTGGAACACGCGACCGTGCGAAACAACTCAGATGGACGGTAACTATGTAAGTACTAGTTACTCACTGAGAGGCCGACAAGGACGACGAGCGGCACGACGGAGGCGTACATGAGCTTCCCCCCTGCGGCACGGCGGCCGCGAGGCCACACGGCGGCGCTGAGCTCGGCCACCCCGGCAAAGAAGGCCGCTGCGATGGCGAGGATGCGCAGGTCCCTGCCGAGCCCCGGCGGTGGCTCGGAGACGACCAAGGTGATGGCCGTGGAGGCGGTGGCTAGGCCAACTGCCCCCAGCGCCGCCGGCATCTTACCACCCACGATCGTGACCATCTTCAATTGGTCCTAAAATCAATGGAAGAGGTGGGCAACAGAAAGGGAGAGTGGATCGAGTGGCGCTGGTGCAGCGGGACAGAGGCGCGCAGAACTAAGCTGGAGAATTGGAGGCAACTGCAATATGCAAATGCGAGAGGGCGAGCACGCTTCTTATATAATCCCTGCTGTTAAAAAAAAAGTCGTTTTAGATATCAACACGGTCTATAAAATACAACTTTAATTATTATAATATATTTATAAAATTTAATAAAATTATAATATTATGAAAGTACTTTTCTAGACAAGTCTAAATATACGATTTTCATGTACCTTATCCGAATATTTAAAAAGACATTGATAAATCAAAGTTTCCATAGCTCGACTACACGCATTTCAAATCGAATGGTTTCTGTGAACCGGAGGAGTAGGAGGCTCTGCGCTCCCCGTCGCGCGAGAGGTGTCGCGATCGTACATCGGAGGAAGCTTCCTTCTCGCGCGACTGTGTGAACCGGTGGAGTACAGTATGGCATGCGGGAGCACGCTACCTTTGCCACGTGGCGTGTGCTGTGCGAGTGCCAAGCATGCATGCTCGAGAGTTCACACTCGATAGTTTATACTCAGTTTATATATAGGCGCAAGTTGCCTTTGCATGCGATCGTTGCGCCACCAGCCAAGCCAGCCCAGGGCAGGGTGCTCTGCCCCATGGATTCGATCCAAGGTGTGAACCATTTCATTCCCATCGGAGGAAGGAAGCTTCCTTGGAGCGCCAATTGCATGACAGGTGGGGCCACGCTTGGAACCTTCCTTCGCTGTCCACAGAGTCTGGTTGCTCCCACCATTTTTTACGGGGGCACTTCTCTACGTGCCACTGAGTAACTTCGTTTGTTCTTTATATATGTCACTGATGTCTCACTGCCATATGGATTTAGATCTTGCATGTCAATCTCACAGTGAGTGACATATTAAGAATCGTGTAGTTTGCCAGGAACATTTAGGGAACTAATCCTTTTAAAAGCTCAACCAGATCGTCTCACAAGCTAGTGCCTAGTGGGTATGCAGAACAACGAATAGCTGGACGAACAGCTGGACTTGACAAAGGGGGTTTGCGCAACGTGATATCAAACAAGAAAATTACACGTGTCTACGACTCGAGACGGGCCATCCGACGTGGAGGCAGTCGAGGGACGCCGAGTGCTAATATACACACCAGCGAGACATTAACGAGAAAGATTGCCACCCACACAAGGAATTTATGAAGCGAGTCGGTCGGATCGATCGTGCTGCTTTCTTCACAACTATAAATAATAAATACTCCACTAATAACAATCTTGCGCTATCCAGTCGTCGTACTCGCCTCTCTTCGTCAGCCTAAAAGCCCAGCACACAACAACAACCAGGGGCGGACCGTCCATCCGGACCGCCCGAGCTCTGGGGCGCCAGCGGAAACCACCCCCCCCCCCCCGACTCGGCCCAGCGGCAGCCCACGGACACTAAAGCTCACGGTCACGGCCCAGCGCAAGAATGGAGGCGTCTTCTTGTTGTCAGAAGCTTCTTGAGCCGCCCCCACCTCCCAACACAACCCTAGCGCCACGCCTGTGCCCAGCCCGATACAAGGCACACAAGAAGTCATGAGGCGGCGGCGGCCAAGCGAGTCCAGACTTCAGAGGGCGAGGCGGCGGCATGGGCGAAGTCTAGAGGGCGAGGCGGCGGGCACTGTCGAAGTCTAGAGGGCGAGGTCATGAGGAGCACACATGGCGGCGAGGCGAGGCTCGGCGCTCGCCGCCCGGCCTCCTCTCGCTCGGCCCGCCTCGCCGCCCTGCGCCATCAAGGCCAGAAAGGCGGAACTAATAGTCCACCGGTGTCACAGGACACCGGATCCCTCAGAAAAAACAATAGATATTATCATATATATATATATATACTATGCGTGCACCCCCTAGCCTAAAAGCTGTGCACCTCGGTTTAGCCTAACCTCCGGTCTCTTGCAGTCTTTTGTTGCATAAATTACTATTTAATATAGTGTTGCCTGAAAATTATATATGTTGTTATATGTATGGTGAAGTGGTGAACCCCGGTCATTTTCGTTCTAGTTCCGCCCCTGGCCTCAGGCCTCCGGCTCTCCCACTCGGCGGCTCCGGCCTCCGGCGTCACGCGCTCTCCTTCTCCGCTCCGCTCCGGCTCTCCTGCTCGGCTTCAGCATCCCTTCTTTGGATGACGGCCGCACATCCTTGATCGTCTTCTTTGGATGACGGCCGCACATCCTTGATCGCCGTCCATCGCTGAATCTTCAAAACTAAGCACAAGCAAAACACTGTTTTTAGGTAGTATAAAATGCTCATTAAAATGAATGACATGTTCATTAAGGAGCAAGTTCACCTGAGTTTGTAGTTTCTTGTCACATGCTCTTGTTATTGGTCCTGTCGACAACTCAAGACATATATCATAAGCAGTAGGTGGAGGGGAAGAAGGTGTCGTAGGGATGCCCTCATCATCCTAGCTTTTTATAAAAACTAATAATATCCAAAAGTACAACCGGGAAATTCATGCCCGAACATGCCATCAACTACCCAAGAAAAGGAGAAAATGATTCATCATTATCTTCACTATCGTAAAAAAAAGACTTGGTGGTGATGGTGAGTTTGTGATCTACCTCTCCGTCTCTTGACTTGGTGAGATATTTTGTGCATAAATACGTGTAAGCATGCATATTTTATTTGAATGATCTTCTATGGATAATTAGATTATCTATGCATGTGACTAGTTTATCTTATGCAAATTATGTATGCAACTTTCATATATAGGAATAATTACCTTATACATATTGATTTTTTAACTTTGCAACTTATATTGTGTTTATTTGAGATCCGTTGCAACGCACGGACACTAGGCTAGCTGGTAAAATCGTATCAGTTTCACACTAGTGTAAGCGCCGTGTGAAATTATGTCGAATTGTTCTATTCATGTTGTTGCATTCTTGAAATTACACCGGAGATTTCATAATTCAGATGGCAATCAGATTACAAGTAAAACTAAATCGAGCAAACTGGAGATTCGTTGTAGTAGGGTTAGGGGTGCTAGTGGTTTGGGTTGGAATGGATTAGATTTTAATATGGATTGACTTTGGATGGGTGGAAACGGTTTGAGGCATCTAACGGTTTGGGGCGGGTTGGGTTTTAAATACAAACAGTTTGGTTTAGTTTAGTGTGTGTTCAAATTTTTTGGGTTCAAATGGTTTCAACCCATAGGCCCAACCGTGATTTTAGCCCACGGGAAGACAACAGCCGTACTCGTCCCCACCGGTCATACACCATGACACCATCCGTCGCTTGCAAGCTCCCCTGCCAAATCTCCATCACTCCCCGTCCCCTCCTCCCGCTCAGATCCAGATCCACCCGGTGCGACGCGCTCCAAGCTCCACTCGCCGATCCAAACCACACCAAATCTCCCGCACTGCATCACTCCCCCCTCCCCGCCCAGATCCAGATCCATCCGCCTCTACTTCCATCTTCCTCGATCCCATCAGTCGTCGCCGTCGTCGAGTCCGTGTCAGTCTCGTTCTAGTAGTAAAATAAGAAGATGTTGGTGTGAGTCTGGAGTCTCCTCTGATGTGTCGAGTCTCGTTCTAGTTCGTCTCTATTCTTGGTTTAGGAGTGTTTTAGGTGGGCTTATTGCTGTTGGATCTGCAATCTGATGGTGATGCTATTTCTGCCGACCTTTATTACTCTGTTACTGCTGCTATTGTGCTACGAGACATCTTGCTTCTAGCACTTTGGTTTGGTTCCAATAAAGAAATTGAACTTTGTTCATCTCTTGACGTTTGTCACCGTCTGCTTGATGCGCTTGAAATTGACTTGTTGGAATGCGTGGAATCAACTCTTGTGTTTCTATTCACTCCAATTGTGTGCTTGTTTACTTGGCCCGAAGGTGAACAACCTTTGTGACGCGATGCGATGCCAATGCCACGGAGAACAACAGGTCAATTTTCAGATTAAAACTCTCGCAGAAGGTACGTTGTCCAAATAGAATAGCAGTGATTCTTCCGACTTGTACTGCACACAAAAGTATTTGTGTTGGTAATCTTGGCCCTTCCGCTCTCTCGGATCAGTAGTAGTAGTAGTACTTATCCAAATGGCATGGTTATTTTAGTGAAAAGGGACTGGTACTTTGTTGACAGGATGTGAGAAATGCGATACACGGTTCTCCCCGCCCAGATCCAGAGCTCCTCCTCGTCGCCGTCGTCCTTGGCGCCACTGTCGCTGAGGAAAGAGGAGCAGGCGAGCAGGTCCTCTTGGGAGGCGGAGATATCTCCGCCGCACTGCAGCGCCACCTCGCCAATCATCGACTGCCGGAAGCGAAGGCGTCGCCGGCCATCGTCGTTCATCGACTCGACCCGACTTTAAACTAGGCTGAGGTTAGGTGGGCTGAAGATGGGTTAAAATGGGTTGGAAAAATAGGTTACACCATTACTCCCTCCATTCTTGAAAGGTTGACGCTGCCCAGGAAGAATTATTACTACTTGACGTCAAGAATATAAAACCGGAGGGAGTATTATGAAATGGTTTTGTTTAGTTTGGGTTAAAGTGTTATTTGGGTTGGTTTGGTTTAGGTCCTAATGGATGATCGGTGGATTGATTTGGTTTGGGATAATGTTGTTTGCTGTCGTGGTCTGGGTTAGGCGTGGGCTGGGTTTTTGATCATTAGCAGGTCTAAGTAGGGTACAACGAATTCCACGCCAAACCAGAGAGGCGGCGGAGGCGGGTGTCAGTGGAGAGAGGGCATACCCTGCGGCCCTGGGCACGAGGACTTGATGGGCCTGCTTGAAGAAGGCGGCGGCCGAGCGCGACGAGGAGTTGACCACGTCCAGCCACCTGCAACTTCTCCATGGCCGACGCAGCCGTCGCCGCCGGCGGCGGCTAGTTAGGGTTGGAGCTAAGGCTTAGCGGCAAACGCCGACGAGGAACAGAACCGAGAGGGTAACAGTTACTACGCTGTGCTGTAAATCGGCAACTTTTTTTAGACGCCTGGACGGTGTGGGCAGCCTTCGCTGATTGACAGGTGGAAGCGTGGGACCGACATGTTAGAAATGGATTGGCAATTCATAATGCAGCATCATGTAAGATGGAGCAAGCCTAATACTAGCAATCAATCATGTTTTCCAGCCTGAGCAGTCCCATGGTTTTCATTTCCCAATATGTAATTTTGTTCATGTACCAAACCATGATCAGCCGTTGGGACCAATAACATCTCTGTGTTAGTCTGTTAGTAGTAGCAAGTGAAGTCAAACAGAGAACATTTTTGCACCCCACTGGCATAACATAAGAGGAGCTGAAATGAAGCACAGGGGCATCGAAATGTAACTCGTCTCCAGATAATGCCCGCAATGCTTGGAAGCAAAGATGGTTAGACATCCAGTAAACACATCCCAAGGTGCAAGTAAAAAACATGCAGTGCCTCCTTTTCAGATGATAAATTGATTGCCAGAGTTGCCCAAAACTACTAAAGAATCAAGGTGCCCACGCGCCCATTCCATTATTTCAATTCCAATGCATGCAGCACAGCATCATTGCCTCACAATAGTGCACGCAACATATCGCAAAACTGTAATTCTCACGGCAGTTGCAGAATTTTACATCTTACAGTAGGGTAATGGAGCAAACATCACGAACAAGAGATACTGTCCGTGTAATACATGTTATGCAACAGTAGGCTTCGCACTAAGTTAAGAAGAGATATTGCACTGAAAGTAACTGGTTACCAGCTATAGAAATAATTCACGAAATAGGGCAAAATGCTGATCAGATACAACGTACGAATGGAGTACAAGAGCTAGTCTTGCCTGTGCTAACTTAACCTTTATTTTGATTTCCGTGGTCTGAGAAGATTCCAGTCAAGCTTTTCACGCTTGTTTGACTTGTGGGATCCACGTCCATTGCTTTGTGAAGATGACTCACCATCAACATTCGGACCTGTGGTCTTCAGCGGCTTATGAGATGGTGGTGTTTCCATCTTAAGCTCAGGCTGCTTCCTCTTTAGCTCATTCAGAGATATGCTTTCTGAACTATCAATATTGGAGTCTCTAAATCTTCTTGATACTTCATCCGTTCTGCATTTTCATTGCAAATGACGTCATATGGAAATTCATTTCCACCATCAGCCGTTGAAAAGCCTCAAAATTACATATGTCAGCCAACGACGGATGCATCCACCTTCCACCCATATAATAACATTCCGACGATTTTGAGCAGTGCTCAGTGGTCACTAGCAATTTCAGTGAAGGTACAAATGCAAGTATTCTTCTGGTATACATTGTGTCCATAGCCCTCTATGGCATATTGGTGGTTTATTCAAGCGGCCAAATTGAATCTGATTTTGACAAGCATTGTACAATAAAGAAGTTTTTTAAGCTCATAATTAAATGGTATATTTGCAAACATATATGGATGTCCTCGAGTTCATGGCATATATGTAGAACTTTCATTAAAAAAATGCCTTCAATGTTCATACTCCTCACTCAACTCAACATTGCAATGTATATAGTTCCTTAAACAATACATAGCTCGTATTTGGGCTCACAATCACAGAACAAATTGAATTGTACAGGTTTAGTGAACATGTTGATTACCCCATTGGTCCTCATTATGAAATATTAAGTAACCCATAAGATTTAGTACTTAAGTATAGAATCGTCTTAGAAGCTCAACTGTTAGCATGGACTTTAGCAAAGAACAATAGATGTTATATTAAATAGTCAGACAATATCACTATAATCTGAGCTGTTAAGAGGAAGCTTGCTGTATTTCGAGATGAATTATAAATGCTAATATAGAGTCCCAAAATAGCCCATGAGATTATGTGTACAATAAGCAATAGCTTCTAGCCTACGCACTATCACTACTACGCTTTAAGTTAGCAACGGATTATCTATCTTTTACAAGGTTGAAGAATCACTGTTAACAAAATATTAAAATTCAACAGAAGGATGTGCTGTGCAAATTTTACGAGCTTAGTTGCCAGACTCACTAACGGTCGGTACGGGGTACAGGTTCAGTGTGGATTTTGGGATGAGAAGTGGTGTAATGTGAGTCAGCTGTACCAGTTTCCTGGTAACTATGTTTAAGAGGATTTGGACACACTTATCATTCAGTGATCAAAACTAAAAAAAAATCTTAACACATACACAAGGCATGAATGCTCGACCTATAGCTAAATTATATCCCATAGCAGATAGTGTTGCTAAGGTAACTTAACAGAGTGAAGGAGACAGTCAATAGCTAACCTGCTGGAATTTCCACTGTCCTGATGATAATTACTAGGTGAAGCTGATTGTGTTTGGCGGCCACCTGTTGCCTCTTCATTTAGTTTCTACAGATCTAGGCTTGTGTAAGGGAACACACATGTACTGATGTACACAGGGATAATTGCCAGAATGACATGTAACAGAACAACCTTCAAAACTCACATCGATAGACGGATTAAAATTCTGGAATGACAATCGACCCTTTACAGCTCCTGGATGTGGATTGCCCTCCATGATAACTATGCTGAATTAAGAAATTAGTATTGGTTCAGTTGCACTGAAAGATCAAAGTAATAATTCTCCATAAAGGTTTTGTTGCATAAGCTAAGCAGTTAGTAATGAAACGTTACATCTCAGGAGGAAACAGGAAAATGAATTCCAATGAGAACATAATTAACGAAAAATGTGTGCTAGCTTTGTAATTTATCATCGCTGGTAACCCGTATGATGAACTTCAAAAGATAGTCACACAAGCTGACAAGCATGTAACACTTTGCCCACACACTCCCTCTCCCGAGCTGTGACTACACTTTCATATCTTACTTTCGCAATATGCAGTGCTTGTCTAAGCATAATAGATGCTGTTCACAGGGTTTCTAGTGGGTTTTCGAGCATAACAAACATTTCAACCAAAAGGCATGCAATCTTCAACCAATTTCCCTTATGCAATTCAATTTTTATTGGACCAAAACTATGCTTGAGAACTCGAATATGAGCTCACCGTAACTTACTATACTATACAAACTTGCCATGCTACCCTGAAATTTAAATCTCGATAGTACTTCCATAAATCCCAAATCTCTTTATGGCATTGTATTCAAACACAATAACATCAGGTGCGAAAAAATTAAACCCGAAGCTTTTAATCCCCATACCACTTCCTGGCGACTTGAACCGACGACCCAACGCCTCCACTCGCCGCCGTCACCACCTCCGCCGCCGCCTCCGCCTCTGCCTCCACCTCGGGCTTCTCCTCAGCCACCTTCTGCGCAACCGCCGCGCGCTGCATAAACTGCAGCACCACACACACACACGCAAAGAACAACAACAACAACCCATGAGATGCCAAGCCATGGCGAGAGGACCGGGGGAAAAGGGGATCCTCACCTTCAAGTTCCTGAGGGTGCTCGAGAGCTCCCGCTTCGCCGCCATCACCGTGTATGCCGTCGCCCGTCGCTGCTTCGATGCCTCTTTCCCTCTCTCTCCCCCAAATTTAGTTAGGGTTTAGGGGACTCGCGTAGCGGAAGCCGTCGGGGAGGAGTGGGGTGGCCAAATGGTTGGTCCGGCATGGACACGGGCCAATTTATGCATGCCCGTTTAGACATGGCCTGTTTGGCCCGACATATTAAACAGGCCTACTGGCCCGTCGGTTCAGATGTAGACCTAGGCACATGATGCCGAGCTTATACGTCATGCTGTGCCGGCCGTGCACGTTTAGTCCTTCTTGGCTTGAAAATTTGCAATAATTCTAGAAAAATACAAACAAAAATAAGTTTTATACCATAAAAAGAGACAAATATATATTCAAATGTAATAATTAGCTTTATTAATGTTTAGATGATTTCCTCGTTAAAAACTTTGCTAAGTAAAAACTCAACATGAGAAAACCTTAGCAAAAAAAAAAAGAGTATAACCTATAGCTCTGCATATGTTAATGTTCTAAATGTCGTTGTCTAGATAAAGATTGTCAAACGCGTCAGCCAACTTTGTATTTTCTACACAGTCTTGATCTCGTGCATCAGCTTGTTTCTAGTCTTTAGAGTTGGAAGTATTTTCACCGTATCACTCGTGAGACATGTTCTTCTCTCATCTAATATTCTTTCAGAAAAAATTAAAGCAAACTCAGAATAAACAATCAAGACATATATGTTATCTTATGTCACCATTGCAAAAATATTGAAGTGCTCTCTCTGGTAATCCACGGTATCACTATCCAGATAGGTGGATAGTTCTCTACTACTATGGCAGGCGATGTATTTTGCTTGAGAACTTGACGTTGTAGAGTCTGAATCATTGGAGGACGAGCATGTACCTCATATTTTGCTCCATACAATTTTCTTCTTACCTGTGGTGGGTGGTGCTGGAGGTCGTTGCAAGCGAACTCCTTGAAATTTTAGTTCATACCTTTGATAAGCATAAGATAATTTAGTATGAATATCTAAAAAATAGTTAGAATAATATATCCCTCTAGCCACACCAAAAAGTTGGAGAACATTACTGAATCATCAAGTTTAGCTCTCGGATCTAAATTTTCATAGTAGAATTCAGATAAAAGAGTGGAGGTTGGATGGTAGCTGAATGATAAGGGTTTGCTGCCTATTTATATAATTTTTTTTAGATTGTTTGAGTTCTTTTTCGTATTTTAAAGCTCTCCAACGGTTATAAACATCTAGAAATTTCAAAATTTTAACTGTTATTGTGTCTGATGGGTCGAAAACGTGCCTATCGTGCCTTACAGGCTGACCGTTGTGTACCTATGCCTAAATGGGTTGTGTGCTTGTGTCATGCTGTGCTAGGCACGGTACCGTGTTGTGCCAGGCAGACCCACTGGACCGAGGTCGCGACCCAAGCATGGCACAATGGTCGGGTTGGGCCGACACGACCTGTTTAGGTGATGGGTCATATCGTGCCTGGGTCGGACCAACAATACTGTGCTTCCAGGCGGGCCAGCTGGCACGACCTATTTAGCCACCTCTAGAAGAGCACAAGGAGCATAGGAGACCGACTTCAAGTTGGGTTCGGGTTGCACAGTGGCAGCTCCAAACCTGTTACCCGCATGGTGAGAGCATGACGAGTCGGGGCCCACGTGTCATATGTCGACTAGTAGGATGCTCGTGCGCTGCAACGGAATCCCAAACCTTACAGAAATAAAATTTTCCTTTAACACAAAAAATGAATAAGCCATTACAAGATAGTGATACATACGAGCATCGCATTAGTGCAACATGGTAAAACAAAAACTTTGTGCAATAATTCTGGAAATGAACGGTAGCAAACAATATTTTTTCATAGTTATTTCAATACATAAATAACTGACATACCATCATTAAGTAAACAATTAAGTGTTGTCCAGCTTGGGACTGTTCTGCATGGGTTCGTACGTATGGTCTGTTTTTGGAGGAAAGATTGGAATGCTTCAGGGTCCTAAAGTATGATGTTAAAGCTAAGCGTTTGTCCAAACAAGGCCCAGGTCCTGAAAAGGTATGAAATAGTACATATCATTTTGGTACCACAACTGATTAGTTTTGAGGATGACACATTAAATTTCAGTATCAATTCTAGCTCACTAATCACTGCTTCAACTCATTATATTTTGTCAACAGGGACACAGTAGAACCAGAGAATTAGAGTCTCGGGATTTGTTAGAGCGGTTGCCAGCTTTGCAGCAGTTACTATACCAACTTGTTGGATGTCGGGTAATTATCTCTTCGACTCTAGGCTAACAAGTCTTAGATACGAAAATCTTTCAATTTCTGTCATTTTCTTCTCTTCCTATAACATAACATCACTTTGCATTTGATGTTGCAGCCAGAAGGAGCTGCGAATAACAACTACTTGGTGCAATATGCTCTAGCTTTGTTAAGCTCTAGATTTTGGTCATTGGATTTGTTTGTGCCCTAGCCACTACTGCACCTTTTCCTCAAGGCTTATAAGCTATATTTAATTTCACTTGAAGGCTATTCTTTTATAAACTCATTTGTCTTTCCCAGCTCTTTATTCTATCTAAATGATATTGGTGAAAGTGGAACAATTTTTGTATTGTTTTTGCTATAACTCTACAGTTTGCATCTATGTCCTATATATTTTTTAAACACTGTCATGCAATGTGTATATGATGCATATCCAGACACAATTTATATGATGCATACCGCATCAGCAATGTCACCAATTTATTTGACATTTTGACATTTACAGTAATAGTACGAAATGAAAAACCACTGCACAACTATTTATCTAGTCTGAGAAGGGAGGACTGCATGTTAAATGATATAACCTACCTCTTTTGGTTTTTTCTTCAAGGAGCCTTTGCAAAGTGAGAGCTTGCCTCCAGTCAGGTTGAATCTAAAGAAAAGGCATGGAAGTGTACATTGGTTAGCATCGAATTCAAGGTGCCTCCAGTCAGGTTGAATCTAGAGAAAAGGCATGAAAGTGTACATTGGTTAGCATCGAATTCAAGAGCATCTAAAGAGTTCAATAATAAACAGTACAAATTTACTGAGTCAAAACTATCTATCTCAGAAGTTGATTTAATAAAATAAAAAAATAGATTTGTTTAATAAAGAAGGAAAATGACATTTTTCTCAGCAAAATTGGCAACAATCTGCACTAAATAAAACAATTCTGCAAAGTAAATGGCATGTTTCTTGACATAATACCTTCAAATTTCATCAAACTTTGAGTAAACATGATCACAAGCCATACATAATTTCTACTTTGGCATTTAAAAATAAACATGATAACAAGACATACATAATTTCTGCTTGTTCCCTGTATTCCTGCATCTTGTTCTCGTTTTCATCCATTCAGATCCTACTTGTATATTATCGCTACTGAATTAACTGGTGGTGTAATGTTATTTCTGAATAAGTGTGGTGAATTCAAGCAATTATAATGACCTTCAAGATATTTCTCTTCTTATCAAGAACCATCCTCGACCATATATTTCAAATAAATTGCCATGTTAATAACTGCACGGTGAAAACACAATAAATAAAATTCAGAACAAAAACTAACAAAGCAAAAGATCAATGTGTTCATAAATCTCAGCATCAAAATGTTAATTCTGAGAACAAGCTAAATGTCCTTTCCGACAAATAATTATGTTACATATTAGCGGTTTAGGATCTCGTTTGCGGGCGAGGGGTGGAGCGCGAAGGGGTGAGGGCGGATCGGGGAGATGGGCGAGGGGCGAGGGCCCTTCAATGTCAAGGGCGAGGGCATTGCAAAGAATGCGGCGAGGGCGACACGGTGGCGACGAGTGGGGGGCGGCGTGGATGGGGGGAAGGGACAGGGCGATGACTAGGGGGAAGGGAACGGTCGGGGCGATATTTTCATGCGTGAGGATGCGGGCGATATTTTCGTGCGTGAGGTGGACGATGGGTGGGACGCATGAGGTGGATGATGGGTGGGACGAGGGGACGATTGCCCCCACCGTGCGGGGGTAAACTCGAATCTTTATTAGTTAAGAAGATAAGAAGATTAGGATTAACTCCAGTCCAGATTACATCCAAATTCCAAACTGCCACGGACCCAACTTTAATCGCAATTGTTAGCTACATAAATTCTCAATATAGCAAAACCTCATCGACAACTCTAGTTCGAACAATCCATAAAAGCAGTTTGGCGAGAAGATGCCCTAGTCGAAGTGCATCGATGCAACATCTCTAGGAAGAAAAATAGTCCAATTTTGGTCATAATTTATCAGAATCTAGTGTGCATCAGTGAATCTAGTTCTACTTCATAGGAAGGCAGTCTTGCTTTTCTAATTAATCCAAGAGAAGACATTAGATACTGCACATTGGATGGTCCTAACTCTTAACGTAGCAATGATAAAACCCAAGTCCAGATTCGACCCTAAATAAGTAAAAGTAAAAGTTTATGTACTTTAGTACACTAAACAATCAAAAGCACAAATTCCTAAAGCATAAAGAGGATCAAAATATCTGTCAAGTTTAGTAGGGTATACAATCAGACCATGTTTATCCCCAATAAATAAACAGACTGAATGGTTAAACAATTCCCATGTATTATTAAATCGACCGAATTCTTAAATACTCAATGCAATGCCAGTGGGAGAAGGTTCACCGTATACTTAATCCTCTGGCAAGAAAGCTACCAAGCTAAACATTGCCAGCCGACTTAACAAGCATAACAAGGATAAATTCAGGGCACCATGATTACAAAGAAAATGTAACACGGCATGATTCTAGCAAGTTGTAGGAGATCATGACAGATATTTTAAAAGAAGCTAGTACTATCTTGTAACTACAAGCATACTATTTTCACTCAGGAAAGCAAGAGTTCAATAGAAACCCAGCATTAAAACATAGTTCTCAATCTCTAGTTGATTGAACTTTAGCTCCACATAGGCTCACAGTTCAAGAATTCAATTGTGCACGTAAACTCAAACCGACAAAGATGATATTCACGCAAACAAATTGGAGAACCCATTATAAAAGTTGACAGAGTAAGCTACCCCTCTCAGTAACTTAGCATCGTCATCATTCATCAAAGATGCCCAATTTGAAACTCTTATCAATACAACGAACTATATCATATCGTGTGCGTAGTAAATGAAGGATGAGGAACCCCAAAATAAACCCTCCTATTTCCTCACAGGAATTCAACATATCCTATTATCCTGAGAACAGAGACCATAGGCTATTTCAGATAGGGAAATCGGTACAACGCTGCGCCCCCAAATTAAACCCTCCCAATTGACGAGCCCCAATCATCACGCAAGAACTCTAAAAGCGAGAGGAAATTAGCAGGAGTAGAGCTAGCACCTAGTTGTAGTAGAGCTTGAGGCCCATGCCATCGTGGATCTCGTAGTCCTTGAGGGTAATGTGGTCCTTGTAGATGTTGTGCCACTTACGATGCAGATCTTCTCGCCTCGCCCCCTGCTCAAGGCCAAGATCCACGGAAGTCAGAGTCGACGACTCGAAGAGGAACCACACCGCCGTGGCGCCATCACAGCAATGCAGAGGCGTTCCTCCGCCGCCACAATGACGCGTGCGATCGGGAAGGAGCGGCAGAAGAGTCGAGATCGAAGGAATGGCGGGGATGAGAAGACGTTGGGGAAGGAGGGAAGCGCGTGCAGCGTATGCTTGCAATGCCGAGGCGGGCACGGAGGTGAGGGAGGCGGCGAGGGAGGTCGGCGGCGATTCATCGGGTGGGACGATGAGGACGGCGGCGGTTGCGCGAGAGGAGGGCTAAGGTGGCAGCGTTGCCACCGTCGCCAGCAAGCACGTGGCGGCGTGGGCGGCGCCGCGGTGACCGTGCTCCAGCGCCACGTGTCGGGACGGCGGCCGCTGACGCACGGTGTGACCGTGCGCCAGTGGTGCTATTTTTGCCAATACGATTTTCATCTTGTTATTTTTTGCAAATACGGGGACGTAAACGGCTAGATTAGCCAAAAATTCATATTGGTCTCGCTCTGTAAGTCTGTATGATAGTAGGAGTCGTATACGTGTAGAGCTCGTATATGAATCGTAGGCGTAGCACGCCATAAATAAGCTTTCACGTAAGCCTGTGTGTGATTCGGCTTGATTTTGTTGTGCTTTTCTTCTTTCTTCTCTCGTGGCAAACTAATAGGGAGATCTGACAGGAGAAATTTAAGGGGTTAAGGTAAATTCGGCAAATCATCCGAGTTCATACTTCCTCATGGTATGGTTGCTTTCAGAATTCCTCTCTTTTTTCTTCTAACTCTTCCTCTCTCTTTTTTCCAATTCCTTTAGAGTGTGATCAATCTGTGGTAGTATGGTGCGTTTTTAGTTCAGAACAGAAACCAAAGTTGCTCATGTTATTACTCCTTTGAATGTTTCGACAAGAGAATAGTTGAGTGTGCAATGCAGCAAGCAGCGTTATTACTCCAAATTTATTCCAGAGGAAGATGCTGTTCATATATATGTTTCTCTGTCGATTGGGGAAAAACGAACGTATCCATGGCGAAAGATACAACAATTCTCGAGATGGAAAGCTAACTAATGAGTTGTTGTTTTTTTCATTGTTTTATGATCCGCTCTCTCTCTCTCATCCTTGTTCTGTTCTTGAGTTATTATATATTGGAATAGATTAGGTAGTTCTCTAATGGCGGATTCTTTGCACTCACAGGATTTCGAAGAGTATGTCGAGTTGCAATCGAAGATGTTTGTGCAGTACTACCGTTGCCGGCCAATATTGCTTCTGAACAAAGGAGCATGTGGACAACGACGGGAACAGGAGTAAGCCCGCTAATCGTTATTACTTTTTCCGTTTCTTTCCTGCTGCTTATGAAGATGTGTTTACTGATGGTCAACTGTATATTTTGCAGTTATAATGCCGGCATCTGCTCTTGATAGGCTCAGTAAGGTTTCTAGCATGTTTCGTAATAATCGTCTAGTATAGCCAATGTTCTCATCATACTTCAACTTGTGTGCATTGTCTTCTAAATATATATTTATTCATGTTCTTAATTGCTTCTGTCTTTCAGCTTATCTCCACATTGAATATCCAATGCTGTTCCAGATTCAGAACCCTAGCACTCAGCAGATTTCGCACTGCGGCGTGCTTGAATTCGTCGCCGACGAAGGTTACATCTATATTCCGAGCTGGGTTAGTACTGTTCAGAAAAACAACCCCTTACGCATGCAGTTCATAAATTAAAATCAGCCATCAGAACACAAGCTGATGTTTCTTATGTTAATCCCTGCGTTTTTTTTGCTTCAGTTGATGGCGCATCTGGGTCTCCAAGAAGACGATCTCGTGTTGATGAAAAACACGTCCCTTCCCATGGGCACGTTCGTCAAACTGCAGCCTCACACGATGGACTTTCTCAGCGTCTCACACCAGAGAGATCTGTAAGCACACACTCGTTTCTGGGTATTCTGACGACACGGCATTTTAATTTCTCGTGATTCAGAGGCATGCGAAATCGTGATTCAGTCAACATTTGGTAATTTCTGAATATATATGTGCAGACTGGAGTACAACTTCGGCAAGTACGCGTGCCTGACGACCGGCGAGACGATCACCGTGACGGAAGGCGAGAAGAGGTACTGCCTGAACGTCATCGAGGCGAGGCCAGGCGATGCGATCAGGACGCTTGAAACGGACTGCGAGGTGGAGTTCGCGCAGGCTCTCGACTACAAGGAACCCGTGGCAGCGATCATCAGCCAAGGTGAGAACGCGATAATTCAGTCACAAACAACTACTGTGATCTTTACAGTTTTTGGTTTTGGCGACTAGAAGGCTCTGTTTCAGATAGAAATCTTGCTTACCGTTTGCAATGGTAAACTCCTCAGCGGACGAGCCGCAGCCGCCGGTACGGTTCACCGGCGTCGCGATGCGGATGGACGGCAAGCCGGTGGAGCAGCAGCCACCTCCGCCCGTACCATCTCCGGCAGCAAGTGCTGGTTCTTCGGCTATTAGGGCAAAGAGAGTGCTTCGGTTTGGCCCCTCGGTGGCTGCCAGTAGCATGAACGAGGAGGAGGATGATGACACGAAGGAGGTCAAGCGGTTTGCTGGGCAGGAGTACTCTCTGGAGGACTGAAGGAAGACAGAAATAGTCTGTGGTTCAGAGCCTGTTTGGAACTTAGGAGTTCTTGGGATTTCTCAGAGAAGTACACGGCTTTCTACGAAAATTTATGTGAAATTCCTAAGGTAGACTACGACTGTTTGTTTGTTTGTTTTTTTGAATGAATAGGCAGCAGGTCTGCCCTTTGCATTTATAAAGCAGAGTAAAACATGATAAAATAAAAAGATACATCTACAGTGGGAGGGAATCCGCAACTGAACATGCTTTGCAATACCCTAACAATAGCACCAGAGCTAGATGCACCAACTTTCAAACTCTAACCATATCCTAACACCGACCAACTCTGTCGAATACACACATCATCGCTAAGGGAAGGGCAACACCTCCCATCCAACGCATTGGTGCTTCAAACTGGTTAAAGCCGGGCAGTGCAGAGGATTGCCCTAACATCGGCTTAAGAGAGAAGAATAGAAGCAGGTGCAATGTTGGTCCACACGCTGACAGGGCCACCAGTGAGGTGCTTCATATGAATTAGGTGAGCAAGCGGTTCTTCCTCTCGACGACAACAGTGGACGATACAGAACCGAAAGGTGACAACTCCAACTCCTCTCCCCCTCTGCCCACACGGCTCATTCAAGGTGGACTGGACCAACTACTACGAACGGGGCCTCTGGAACGGTCATTTTGCGCCTCGAGACGACACTGCAATGGAAACAGCCCCCCTACACGGGCTCTTCCAACAGCAACAACCTCTGCTTGGGCTCTTCCAACGGCTGGCCTGCTACCCTTAGGACAACGGCCTACACTCGGGGCTCCCTCGGCATAGCAGCATGGTTGTCCGACCTTCTCCTCTACGCCTCACGCAGATCGTCAAGTGCACAACGAGAACCGTGGGGTGGGGGCACTAGGCCAGGGATGAGGAGACTTTTTCTGCTGTGGCAGGATGATCTCTGGATGAACTTGCCTATAGATGTGCTGAGGACTTGCACAGGTGTGCCCTAGCAGCCGGGCAGTGGTGAGCACGGGACAGCGCGACGATGTGGTTGCCGCTCGATGGAGGGGCATCCGCCCGGCGTATGCCAAGACGAATCGCGGCTCCACTTGTGACGGTTTCCCACTACGCCGACGCCCCACTGAGCCCACGGGCGCTACGTGTGCAAAGATGGCAGCGTGCAGGGATCCTCCCGACGCGTGCGAAGACAGCGGCTCCCCACGTGATGGACTCCTCGGCATCGGGGCCCCCAAGTCCACGGTCAGTGGCAGCATCGACAGGTAGTGGTCTGTGGATATCATGGGGATATGCTCACGATCTTAGGATGATGATACAATTGGCAATGGCGTTGAAGGTTTGTCGAAACACATGTTTTCGGCAAAGTTCAAGCTCTGTCAGGCCTCAGGTGGTCAGACCGGCCAAAGTAGCGGTCTGACCGGCCACCTCTGGCAGTTAGACCGACCCTGGTTTTGGCCAAGAGGCAGACGGTCTAATCGCCCAAGAGGCGGCGGTCTGACCGGCCATACATGGATTTTTGAGTTTAGAGATGGGCCAAAAATAGAGGGTGTAGGCAAGAGAGGGGTTTCTTCTACACTTAGTCTCATAATTTTTGAAGTTTTGAGTCAAAAGTTCTATTCGTTTAAAAATTCCAGAAGGTTTCGGATTTCTAGAGTAGAATTTTGGCTAAGTCCCCTGCTGGGCAGTCAGACCGGCCATGGGTGGTGGTCTGGCCGGTTTTGACTTGTTCATCGGCCATGTTGGCGGCGATGTTTGTTTGTTTAGGTCAAGTTCATGGGTTTCAGTGCATATGTATCGCATGATGCATGTTTTGACTAACGTGGGTCAAGTTGCGAAGAACTTGTTCCTGGAATCGATTTCTTTGTCTATTGTTGTGCAGGGCGCTTGGAGGTCAATGACGGTTAACAGCAAGGATGATCAGGACTAGGCTTGGAGAGCTGAGGTTCAGAATGATCGAGAATGCCGGGTGAAGTGAGTGGATTCAAGCATGGCGCAAAATGGACAAGGATGACCGAACAGGAAGTTCAGTGCGACGGGTTGTATCAAGCAGCGCGGGGGTCGGTGCAAATGCCATGGTGGTTTCGGTGGGAGTCGGATGGGAGAGACTTGCCGACATGAAGAGAGCCGTTGATCAATCTACACGTGGCGAAGCATTGGATTGCTTTATGAAGATTGGACTTGGTCTTCGGAGAAGGATCGAGAAGGGATATTTTGGTAACTTCACCTAAATACCGCCTTGGTGACCTTTTGCTAACCCGCGGTGCAAGAAGAAGCGGTTTAGGTCAAGAGGAGATGAAGACGACGCTTTAAAATACGTGCGTAAGTGAAACCCGTTTGTGTGTGGGCTTAACGGGTGCCCATTAGGAAAAACCTTCTAGAAGCTAGCATCCACTATAAATAAGAGAGGGTGCTGGTTATGCACCCCCCCAACTCTCATATCTAAAACCCTAGTTTGTGTTTTAGGGTTAGGAGAGAATTGTGGAGAGGTTAGGATTCTAGGGAGATGAATTGATTGTGTGCTCATGTGTTGAGTCTTTGTCCTCCTGAATGGAGTGGCTGTAAACCAACATCAATCCCAAATCAATCCAAGCAAGATTCCTCAAGATGAGTCTCTTTTTGTTCTTGCTCTCTATTTTGTGATTTTGGGGCTTTCTTTGATCTGTGAGTTTTTCTTTGATTTCTGGCCTAGATCTAACTTGCTGTGACATGTGGGAATACATCTATGATCATCTTGATCATCAATCACCCACAAGCAAGTGTTTGGATCATATTTTAGTTTTGACTCGGTTTTGAAGCAACCTTCATTAAAACGGGAAAAGGTCGAAACTTTGACAATAATCTTCACGATCGTTGATTGGAATAGGTTCCTGACATCCTAAGGAAGGTATGTTTCAAGTTTCGTGAAGTTTGGAGTTGTGGATCAAAAGTTAGACCAATTTGTGATTTTGAGTTCAGGCTGATTTTACTGTTCATTGGCTTGGAGGTCAGACCGCCAACTACAAGGAGGTCCGACCGCCCAACTAATTTGGGTTTGAGTTTTTGTTATTTTGGTCTATTTGTTTCGGGGTTTTGATTGGATTCAATACAAGTCTTCTACTGTGCTTGTATATTGATCTTCATAGCTTTCATAGTTATTGGAGTGAAATTAGTATTGAATTCAATCAAGGAGAAAAAGAAATTGTGCTCCTATTCACCCCCCTCTAGTCGCCTTTTCGGTCCAACAAGGTCGCCCTTGGGCGGAGCATCCTCGCGTGGGGGCGGGGGCAGGGGAGGGGAGGGGCGGCAACAAAGCAATCGGGGCCAAATCTAGATCTGGTCTCCAAGGGGCGGGGCGTCGACGACCCAAGAGCTCCAGCCAAGGGAGAGCGCAGCTCCGCGACACCGAAGGTCCGCCACCACCTCAACGGCCACGGTCGACTCGCCGCCGAGTGTAGGATCAAGGATAACCGACTAGAGGGGGTGAATAGGAGGTTTTAAAACTTTTAACAAATTAACAATTTACCCAATTAATAACATAGTCTAAACAAGTTATACTTCTAGCTAAACAAAATAATCACAATAATAAGCTAGAAATATAAAAGCGAAGGTAAAGACTAGAAATAACCACAAAGACACGACGATGTTTTTCCTGTGGTATCAAGACTTGCTTGTCTTCACTAGTCCACGTTGAGGAGCTTGACGCCTCAAGCCGGCTCCACGAATTAAGCCTTTCCTCAAGTCACTATGGTTGTTCTTCCTCCACTCCGGAGAAGGTGAACACCGAACCACTCACAAGCTTGCACCGGGCCTCTTCACAATCTTCTTCGAAGAGATCACCGTGCTCCTTCTCCAACCGTCTAGGAGTGCGGCAACACTCCAAGAGTAATGAATCAAGGTCTTCACTTGACGGCACTCAAGTGCACATGGATCAACTAAGAAAATGAATGCACTTGAATGTATCTCAACAAGCTCACAATGAATGCACAAGAGTGTTTTGAGTGTTGAGTGAATGCAAAGGCTCTCAAGGCTCTATGAATGTCAAATGGGCACTAGCAGCCTTGACTTGAGTAGTTGGGGAGTATTTATAACCCCACAAGCAATTATGACCGTTGGAAACGAAACCGAGAAGTCAGCGAAATCGGTGACGATCACAGTAAGTGGGCATACGACCGAAATCTGATCGAGCACGATCAACGGCTAGACCAGATACTAAAAAGGAAAAAGTAGTCGTTGAAATTTCCAATCGAACGACCGCAGTAAACGTCTTGACGTCCGATTTCCCCGTCGTCCTGTTTTTACAAGCATACGACCGCTTGTAGGGTTTCGCGATTTACTCAAGGATTGCAATGGTTTTGGAATTTTGTACGCCATATAAAAATCGAATGACCGCAGTCGATGACGACCGCTCCCAAAACACGGAATGTCCGATTTCGAGATAAGTTTCGAGCAGATTTTACACTTGTTCTTTTTTATTGAACCGCCTCATAAAATTGAACGATCGCAAAACGCAGACGATCAGTAAGTCACGGGCAGACGACCGATTTCCATGAGAAAGTCAGAGGCAATTTGCAACGCTTCTGGTTTTATTGAACCGCCAACTAAAATACGGAATGACCGTACTGCGGTACGACCGTTCAAGGACCCAGGCGTTCCGCTTCAACACTTAATTGGCTGTTCCTTCAAAATGCGGTACTACCGCGAGTAATGTCCCAATATATCAAGACTAAGCGATTTGACCTTAAGTAGAACTAGCAGTACTACCGATTTTGAATGAAGACTTAGAACTTTTCAAACATTTTCAAGTTAAAAATTCAAATGCATGCATGATCCTAAATTGATCCATATGGCATAAGAATATGCTATCAAGCTACTAGCCATGATCCCTCTTAATAGTACGGCGTTTATCCTATAATCCGGTCTTTCAACCAAACTCCCAAGACCGGTAAAATAGAAAAGGAACCTAGACCACTAGTACCTTGTCTTTTAACCCTTGTGGATCTTTCATTTTCTCCTTTGGCATGCATCTTTGTGTCAACAAGTTCACCAATGGGACTTAACCTTGTAAATACTCAATAAACTTGTTAATCCCATATTCACATATTGTCATTAATTACCAAAACAATTTTTAGGGGCCTAGATGCTTTTCAATCTCCCCCTTTTTGGTAATTGATGACAACACTAATAATATGTGAGAAAGATTGGTTTGAATATACCATAATTGTATATTCTATTGTGGCTTAACAATGAAACAATTCTTGCAATAAGCATGAGAGAATGTATGAGAATTATTTTCTTGTTAAGTCTATTTTAAAGAAAGCTCCCCCTAAACAAGTGTATAAAGAGATAGAACATTTTGTAGAAAATTTGAGAAATTTGGTCGGAGTTTCTTTAGCAGATTTGAACTTGAGGAAATACAATATTAAGATAGGACAATAAGTAAGATTGCATTTAAGATAATAAACATAAGCATCCAACAAGTTCAACAAGTTAAACGACACATAATTAAACTATTACAAGCACAGATAAGTTCATCATTACAAAATAAGTTCAACATATATGAGTAACACATATAAGTCCATAGTAGTAGCAAAAACTTGCGCTTTCTCCCCCTAAAGCTATATATGTTCACTTCTTTTTTCTTTATCTTCGTATTTCTCCCTTTGGCATCAAATACCAAAACGGCTCGAGACGCTGGGATCCTGAGGAATGACGCCTGTGAAGGTGGATCTGTCAGAGAGTAGGAGCGAACAGATCGGATCTGAGAGGCAGGAGCGAGAGGAGCTGAAATCGATCTGAGTAATCGAACCAGAGGAGCGGGATCCAAGATGCTAACTCAGAGCCGGAGCTGGATCCAAGAAGAAGTCTCTAAAATCAAGTCAATCTCGAGTCATGACCTCGGTGGATCGGAGCTGGAGGAGCAACAGAGGCAGAATCAGATCTGAGGAGTGAGTGCTACACCGGAGCAGGAGGAGGTACAGGAGGCACAGAAGATGGCCTAGAAATAGGAGGCCGTCGAGTGAAGCGCTGTGGAGTCTTCAAAATTCCCTCTATGATAGTCATGCTCTCCACAAGTGCAGCCATCCTATTATGGGTCTCATCGAAGAAATCATTCTGAGTCTGCTCCATCTCAAGTAATCTCCCTCGAGTCTCACTCTGGAATTCAACCTGTTCAGCCTTTATTTCTTGCAAAGAATTAAGAATGAGCTGCTGATTCTGAAGAAGTTGTGCAATGGAGCCTTCATCAATAATCGACCAAAGAAGAGGCACTTTGCCTCGAGAATGGGATCATCCTCGTGAGCTTTGTCGAGGAGGAACGCCGCCTCGGGGTCTATAGGATTTATGAACTGAGCCAAGACCACCATGATATGCTATCTTCTGAGAAATCAAGGCCATAATATAAGGTGCATAGTAAATCCTCTTGACTCTGTCATTCTTGGATGAGACTATGCCTTGAAGGATAACATCCACAACATCAAATTTTACGCCTCTCATAATATGATCTATAATGTTCCAGGCGTGTCCCCTGATAGCATCAAAATTGCCGCTCTTAGGATAAAAGGTGTGATTGATAATCCTGTTGATTATGCTCGGCAATGGCTTAAGTCCGGTGATGGTTCCTAGCTTGCATTTGACATTGGAGTCATAAAATCATTCCAAGAAGGAGCTAATAATGCTGGACTATCAAATATTTTCTCCCAAGAACTGGACCTTACTCTTAAGATTTGTTCAAATTCTTCCTTTATACTTTGCAAATCTCTAGCCACAGAAATCCACCTAAAAGATTGTAGATCAGCTGATACATGAACTGTGGCGTAAAACCGTCGAATAAGCTCATCATCATAGTTTTGCTTTAAAGCCACAAGGTCGTGAAGACCTACATTATAGAACAACCGATATACTCCATCAGATTTCTCCAAGTCATTCAAGTGAGTCCACTTGATACATTTATGGTCAGCGAATTTTCTGTTTCTTCCATAAAGTTGCTCATAAACTTGCTCTTGAAAAACAGTATGGAATCTTGGATTCACAGAATCAGACTTGAGAAGATATTGATTGACATGCCTTTTTATTGCGTAGTCATCCGCTGAAAGAAGGCGTAAATCAATAGGCGATGCTGGAGGTTCACCCAAATTATCAAAAGTGCCTTCTTCTTCAGAGTCGTTCTCAGATTGAGTCTCATCATCGGAGACATAATCCTCACTAGCTTCGCTTGATTCTCGTGCCGGCCCTTTTCCTTTGCTGTGCACGACCTTCTGACGAACTGAGCGTGATTGCCGTGCAGGAGCTTCTCGACGTCGACGACAAGGCGACTGAGTAGGAGCCGCAGAGGATTGAGGAGAAGATTGTCCTCGAGGAGGTCCAATTGGTTTCCTCGTCGCAACCCTCATCCTAGGCATCTTTAGAACCAAAGAATAGGTTACAAGATATTCAAAGGAATGAATGGAATTGAATTTAGTTGAAAAGAAATAACATTTCGTTCTTGATCAGACAATCGGTCGTATCATTGTTTCATTGGCGACGATCAAGACTACTGTCGTATCAGCGCCAAGAATCGGACGTTCGATTATCCCGACCGAGTTCTAGGGCTATCAAATCTTGCATATTTTGGTGATTTTCAAGGATTGAATCCATGGATCGATCGCAACCATCTTAAGACACCAAAACACACCTTTTGCCCAATTAGAACAACGAAATTTATCGCATTTTCAATCAAACCCTAAACGGGATATCCTAGGGTTCTAGAATAGATAAAACGCGAATCAAACAACGTTTTACCTTGAGATCTGGGGGAGAAGAACCCTGGAAAGACTTGCAACACGAAGAATCAAAAGATTTTGGAAGTTTTGGGTGGATTTGAGGAGAGGTTTGGAGACTCATGCTAAGAGAGAAAGAGAATGAAAAACGGTCGAACCGTTCGCGAAGTTAAAAGAGAGAGAGAGCAAGGAGTAACTGCAAAGAAGTTATTTTCTCTCCCAAACCGATGCGGTCGCATCGACATAATGCCGCCGGTCGCTTCAGCGCCCCGTATCATTGTTATAACGCCGGCCGTCATCGCTTAGCGGTCGCTCGCACAGATAACTCCTGCCGTTCCGATTATCCCGAACTTCGGATTTTCTAGGAACGAGATTATTTTGCAAATGATCCCTAGTTTTGTACTCAAATAAATATCATTAAGGATCATTATGCATAGAATTGACTATTGTCTATCTAAGAACATAATTTTTATGATCATAGCTATTTTTAATAAAGATTTGAGAAATATTTTTATAAAATATACAAATAACATCAAATGAAATACATAACATGAGGCAAGCGTTCAAACAACATTTGAATAGTCTATGATATTTAACTCAATCATCAATTTGCAAAAGCGGCCTTCATCTAATGGCTTGGTGAAAATATCCGCTAATTGGTCCTCGGTTCTTATGTGGCTAATCTCAATATCTCCCTTGCTCACATGATCTCTCAAGAAATGGTGGCGGATATCTATATGCTTGGTTCTTGAGTGTTGAACAGGGTTATTAGCAATTTTTACGGCACTATCATTGTCACACAAAAGAGGCATTTTATCAATTTTTATTCCATAATCCATCAATGTTTGCCTCATCCATAGCAATTGAGCACAACAACTTCCCGCTGAAACATATTCGGCTTCGGCGGTGGATAAAGCTACGGAGTTTTGTTTCTTGGATGACCATGATACTAAGGATCTTCCTAAGAATTGACAACAACCGGAGGTGCTTTTTCTATCCACTTTGCAACCCGCATAATCAATCCGAATATCCAATTAAATCAAATTTAGCACCTTTCGGAACCAAAGGCCAATGCTAGAGGAATGCTTTAAATATCTTAGTATTCTTTTAACGGCCATTAAATGACACTCTTTTGGAGTTGCTTGAAAACGTGCACACATGCAAACATTAAACATGATATCGGGCCTAGATGCGGTAAGATAAAGTAAGCTACCAATCATAGATCTATAAAGCTTTAAATCTACCGGTTTACCTCCCTCATTTAGATCAAGATGACCATTTGTAGCCATGGGAGTCTTGATGGGCTTTGCATCTTCCATGCCAGATCTTTTAAGTAAATCCTTCACGTACTTCGATTGACTTATGAAAGTCCCATCTTTGAGTTGCTTGATTTGAAGTCCAAGGAAATAGCTTAATTCTCCAATCATAGACATTTCAAATTCTCTAGACATCATATCACCAAATTCCTCGCAAAAATCTTGGTTAGTAGACTCAAAAATAATATCATCAACATAGATTTGACATACAAAGAAATCATTATCTATGACTTTAGTGAATAACGTTGAATCAATTTTCCCAATTTTGAATCCTTTTGAGACTAAAAAATCTCTGAGGCGTTCATACCATGCTCTAGGAGCTTGTTTAAGACCGTAGAGCGCCTTGGAGAGTTTATAGACATGATTTGGATTCTTTGGATCTTCAAAACCGGGAGGTTGTTCAACAAATACAAGTTCGGATATTTTACCATTTAAGAATGCACTTTTAACGTCCATTTGAAATAATTTAATATCAAAGCATGATGCAAAAGCAAGTAATATTCGAATTGATTCAAGCCTAGCTATGGGAGCAAAAGTTTCACCAAAATCCAAACCTTCGACTTGTGAATACCCTTGAGCGACCAACCTTGCCTTATTTCGAACAACTAATCCGTTTTTATCTTGTTTGTTCCTAAAAACCCATTTTGTGCCGATGACATTGTATTCTTTGGGTCGTTCCACCAATGTCCAGACTTCATTTCGAGTGAAGTTGTTGAGTTCTTCATGCATAGCATTCACCCAATCGGGATCTTCAAGTGCTTCTTCTACATTCTTTGGCTCAATAGAAGAGACAAAAGAGTAATGTTCACAAAAAGAAGCAACACGAGAGCGAGTTTGAACACCCTTACTTACGTCACCCAATATTTGATCTATTGGATGATCTTTTGCAATTGCATTATGGATCCTTGGTGGTTGATTTGATGGTTGAACATCTTCTTTGTTGTTCTCTTCACTAAGTTGTATTTGACTTGTGGAAGAGGTGGGTGGTTCAACTTGAGTGGAAGATGTTGGATCAACTTCGGCTTGATGTCACCTATTTGCATATGTTCCATTGCTTTTCTTAATGCTTCATTACCTACATCATCCAAGTTCTCATGCTCTTCTTGAGAGTCGTTAGTTTCATCAAATTGTACATCGTGTCTTTCTTCAACCAAACCGGAGTTTTTATTGAAGACACGATAACCCTTGCTATTTGAAGAGTAACCAAGCAAGAAACCAACGTCTACAACGACTATCAAATTTTGAAAGACGAACACCCTTCTTTAAAATATAACACTTGCAACCAAAAACTCGAAAATAAGAGATGTTCGGTTTCTCCTACAAGAAGCTCATAGGAAGTCTTTTTCAAAAGACGATGTAAATAAAGACGATTTATGGCATGACAAGCGGTATTAATAGCTTCCTACCAAAATACATCGGAAGTATTATATTCATCAAGCATTGTCCTAGCCATTTCAATCAATGTACGATTTTTCCTTTCTACTACTCCATTTTGCTCCGAGTGTAGGTTGTGGAAAGTTCATGCTTTATTCCAAGTTCATCACAAAAGTCTTCAACTTTAGTATTCTTGAACTCGGAAACATTATCACTACGGATTTTCTTTATTTTAAAATCAAATTCATTTTGGGCCCTTTTGCAAATCTTTTGAAAATCCGGAGGTTTCACTTTTGTCATCTAGGAAGAATACCCATGTGAACCTAGAGTAATCATCCACAATGACTAAACAATAGCTATTACCTCCAATACTCTTATAGGTTGTTGGCCCAAACAAGTCCATATGTAAGAGTTCCAATGGTCTAGAAGTTGACATGATACTTTTGGAAGGATGAGAATTAGCGACTTGTTTACCAGCTTGACAAGCACTACAAAGTCTATTTTTCTCAAACTTCACATCTTTCAAGCCAACAATTAAATCATGTTTGAAAAGCTTTTTGAGTTGAATCATTCCAACATGAGCTAGCCTTCTATGCCAAAGCCAACCTAATGAAGTTTTTGCCATTAAACAAGTTTTTAAACAAGATTCATTTGAACCAAAATCAACCAAATAAAGATTTCCAAATCTAAAGCCTTTGAAAGCTAAAGAGTTATCCTTTGCATTAGATATGGTAACACCTTCACTTGAGAAAGAACAAATTAGTCCTAGATCACAAATTTGAGCAACGGATAACAAGTTAAAGTTTAATGATTCTACTAAACAAACATTAGAAATGGAAAGGTCATTTGAGATAGCAATTTTACCCAATCCTAATACCTTTCCTTTGCTATTGTCTCCAAAAGTGATCTTTTCTATTCCTTGACCATTCTCGAATGTGGTGAACATTTTTCTATCACCGGTCATATGTTGTGTGCATCCACTATCAAGCACCCAATGTTTTCCACGGTTTTATAGTTCACCTACAAAACAAGAAATTAAGTCCTTTTAGGTACCCAAATTTGTTTGGGTCCTTAGAGGTTAGTGACCAAGGATTTAGGCACCCAAATAGCATTCTTTTAGCGCCTAAAATTGAAGTGCCAACAAAACGAGCAATTATTTTACCATCCTTAGACTTTTTAAGCATGTAGCAAGAATCATATATTCCAATGGATGGAGTCTTAGCCTTAGGACAATCTTGTTGCACATGTCCTATTTCCCAGATTTATAACAATACTTACCATTTTGCCTCACAAATCTTGTGGACATGTTTGCTTGGTTTCTTACCTTTCTTAGGCACATACCCAAGACCTTCCTTGTTGAATGAGCACCTTTGCTCACTCAAAAGTTTGTTAAGAGTGGCCTTGCCCTTAAAGCATCTTTCCAAGCTCTTACTTAGCTTGGTCACTTGTTCTTTAGCTCATTGTTCTCATGAACAAGCTTTGAATCATTTTGCTCAACACTATTATGACTAGCATCAATATTAGAGCAACATGGCATAGCAAGAAGGTCATCACATGAAGTAGATGCACTAGTCTTAGCAATTTCTACACTAGGTATTTTATCAATAATATCACATGTGATTCCTATACTTGAACACGATTTATTTGAATTTTCTTGGATGAGCAAGTTGTGTGCTTCCTTAAGTTCCATATAAGAATCTTTTAGAATATTGTATTCTTTATTTAAGACCTTATATTTTTATTTTTCCTTTCCAAGATATTCATTTAAATCATCAAGCATATCCATTAATTCATCATATGTTGGTTCATCATTAATAATGGATTTTACCTTATCTCCTTTTGCCATGAGGCAAGTAGGAGTGGAGAATAGCGATGGTGCTTCCTTGATGGCGATGCCGACTAGTCCCTTCTTCTTGGCGGACTCTTCCTCATCGGAATCGAAGTCGCTTGACTCATCATTTGAATCCCACTCTCCAATGTGGGCTTCATGCTTGCCGTCCTTGTGAAGCTTCTTGAAGAGCTTCTTCTTGCCATTGTACTCCTTCTTCTTGAATGACTTGTTCTTGTCATCCTTCTTTTCGGGACAATGGGAAGCAATATGCCCCTTTTCTTCACAATTATAGCACCGAATGTTGCTATAACGCTTCTTGTCACTTGAGAATTGCCCCTTCTTGTATTTGTCGAAATTGTAGCTTCTATTGGGGCGTCTCTTCATGACCCTCTTCATCCTTCTCACAAGGAGTGCATACTCCTCATCGGAATCTCCTTCTTCATCTTCATCATCGCTTGACTCCGCCTTGGCCTTGAAAGCGGTGATTTTCTTCTTTGAGGAAGATGTCTCCAAAAGCTCTTCCTTGTCCCTTTTGAACAGCTCATTTGTAATAAGGTTTCCCAAGAGCCCCGTTGGTGTCATCCTTGGCAACTCGGGTGAGTTGAGAAATAGAGTCATCAACGTCTCATATTTCTCCGGGAGAGCCCTAAGCATCTTACGCACAACATCAACATCAAGAAGGTTAGTCCCAAGGCCTTTGAGCTCATTCACAATGTTGTTGAGTCGTGAATACATCTCATTGATGTTTTCATGAGGCAACATCATGAATGTCTCATATTTGATCCGAAGCCTATGCAATTTGGCTTCTTTGACCGTGGATGTACCCTCATGGATTTCCGAGAGGGTGGTCCAAATAGCATGAGCATTTTCCAAGTTACTCACTCTATTGAACTCATCCGTTCAAAGCGCCAAAAGAGCATTCATAGCTTGGGCATCTAAATGAGAGTTACGTGTATCTTGATCCGTGGGTTCTAGTGGATTAAGAGGCATAGCGTAACCATCATTTACGATTTTCCAAATGCTTGGACTCATAGCCTTTAAATAAATTGACATTCTAATTTTCCAATAAGCATAATTTGAGCTATCAAATAAAGGAGCCTTTCCTATAGCAATTCCCTCACTAGTCATCCTTTTCTCTCTTAGACGGTTAAGTCTAAATCAATGAGAGACCAAGCTCTGATACCACTTGTAGGATCAAGGATAACCGACTAGAGGGGGGTGAATAGGAGGTTTTAAACTTTTAACAAATTAACAATTTACCCAATTAATAACATAGTCTAAACAAGTTATACTTCTAGCTAAACAAAATAATCACAATAATAAGCTAGAAATATAAAAGCGGAAGGTAAAGACTAGAAATAACCACAAAGACACGACGATGCTTTTCCCGTGGTATCGAAGACTTGCTGGTCTTCATTAGTCCACGTTGAGGGAGCTTGACGTCTCAAGCCGGCTCCACGAATTAAGCCTTTCCTCAAGTCACTATGGTTGTTCTTCCTCCACTCCGGAGTTGGTGAACACCGAACCACTCACAAGCTTGCACCGGGCCTCTTCACAATCTTCTTCGAAGAGATCACCGTGCTCCTTCTCCAACCGTCTAGGAGTGCGGCAACACTCCAAGAGTAATGAATCAAGGTCTTCACTTGACGACACTCAAGTGCACATGGATCAACTAAGAAAATGAATGCACTTGAATGTATCTCAACAAGCTCACAATGAATGCACAAGAGTGTTTTGAGTGTTGAGTGAATGCAAAGGCTCTCAAGGCTCTATGAATGTCAAATGGGCACTAGCACCTTGACTTGAGCGATTGGGGGTATTTATAACCCCACAAGCAATTATGACCGTTGGAAACGAAACCAGAGAAGTCGGTAAATCGGTGCGATCATAGTAAGTGGCGAATGCAATACGACCGAACTCGATCGAAACACGATCAACGGCTAGAACAGATACTAAAAAAGGAAAAAGTAGCCGTTGAAATTTCCAGTCGGAACGACCGCAAGCAAACGTGCGGTACGTCCGATTTCCCCGGTCGTACCGTTTTTACAAGCGGTACGACCGTTTGTAGGGTTTCGCGATTTACTCAAGGATTGCACTTGTTCTGGAATTTTTGTACCGCCATATAAAAATCGGAATGACCGCAGGCCGGTACGACCGTTCCCAAAACACGGAACGTCCGATTTCCAGATAAGTTTCTGAGCAGATTTTACACTTGTTCTGTTTTTATTGAACCGCCTCATAAAAATCAGAACGACCACAAAACGGTACGACCGTAAGTCACGGGCGGTACGACCGATTTCCATGAGAAAGTCAGAGGCAATTTGCAACGCTTCTGGTTTTATTGAACCGCCAACTAAAATACGGAATGACCGTACTGCGGTACGACCGTTCAAGGACCCGGGCGTTCCGCTTCAACACTTAATTGGTTGTTCCCTTCAAAATGCGGTACTACCGCCGAGTAATGTCCGGTCATACCGCACCAAGCGGTACGACCGCAAGTAGAACTGCGGTACTACCGATTTTGAATAGAAGACTTAGAACTTTTCAAACATTTTCAAGTTAAAAATTCAAATGCATGCATGATCCTAAATTGATCCATATGGCATAAGAATATGCTATCAAGCTACTAGCCATGATCCCTCTTAATAGTACGGCGTTTATCCTATAATCCGGTCTTTCAACCAAACTCCCAAGACCGGTAAAATAGAAAAGGAACCTAGACTACTAGTACCTTGTCTTTTAACCCTTGTGGATCTTTCATTTTCTCCTTTGGCATGCATCTTTGTGTCAACAAGTTCACCAATGGGACTTAACCTTGTAAATACTCAATAAACTTGTTAATCCCATATTCACATATTGTCATTAATTACCAAAACAATTTTTAGGGGCCTAGATGCTTTTCACCGAGAATGCGTGAAGAATCCAAACCCGCCATTATGAGTTAATGGAGTATTTTGGTGATTAATGACAAATCTACTTGAGAGACTAACACCTTCATTGACATAAGTTGATCGTCATCAAATCAAGACTCGGGATGAAGGAATCATCATGTGTTGTGATGTTCAAGACAAGGTCCCGAAGTAAAGAAGATCATCATGGGTTGATGATGTTGAAGTCAAGAAGTTCAAGTAAAAGATGCATCATGTGTTGGTGTGTATCAAGAACTCGAAGAAAAGGAAATCATCATGTGTTGATGATGTTCAAGAAGAGGAGATGATCATGAGTTAATCATCAAGTCAAAAGAATACCCATCATGTGTTGATGGAGGTCAAGTAAAGAATGCATCATAGGTTGATGCATATCAAGTCAAGAACCTGGACTTGAAATGAAGATGTGCGTCATCAAGCTTCAAGAAGATGCTCAAGACAAAGGTATGACTAGCTAGGGCTAAGAATTTGTTCCTAGTCTTTTACCGGTCTTGGTGGTTGGTTGGAAGACCGGATTGCTAGTTTAGGTTGCCGTACTATTATGAGGCATCTTTGACTAGTAGCTTGAGTTAGTCATGTGTTGATAGCTTATTGTGTTTGCTCTAGCTCTCTTTAGCATGTTGCTATTATTTGCGAATGTGTTTTGCAAATAGATGAAGCTCATGCATAATCATTGTAGCATGAGACTATACTTTGCAAATGATTGAAGTCCATGCACCTTCTCCTTGAAGCATGATACTATTGTTTGCAAAAGTGTTTGCAAATAGTTGAGGTTTATGCATAATCCTTGTAGTATGTGACTTTAGTTTGCAAATGTGTTTTGCAAATGGCTTAAGTCCATGTACCTTATTCGTTGGTGGCATTGATTCTAAAAGTTGGCAAATGTGTTTTGAAACTTGTTGAGAATCTTGTCTTTAACCTTTGTTTGCATCACTTGTCAATTGTCAAATATGTTTTGCTATTGAGTTTGTTGATTGATGCAAACTGCTGTTTTCTCAGGAAAAACGGTAGTACCGACGTGCTATCAGCGGTACGACCGCAACCTGGTCGTTCCAATGTTTTGTTGGCGATACGTTTTTTACAGAACGACGCCTTCTTTAGCATGAGTTGCTTTGTTGAGGTGCGGTAGTACCGGAGCTTTCGTGGCGGAACTACCGCTTTGCGGTATGACAGCGTATCCTTTGGCGGTATTACCGTGTGCCGTTCGGACCGTCTGAAAGTGACATGATCGTGTGGTTTAAACGTGCGGTCCGAACAACCCTTTGAATCTGAGCCATCCACATATCAGTCCGATCATGCAAGGCTGGTCGCTCCTGTGAAGCGGTAGTACCACAGTTCTTGAGCAGAACTACCGCAGCTCGATAAGTCCGAAATTTGGAGCGGTACGTTTTTTCCAGTAAGGGTCATTTTCGGTCCTCAATGGAAGCGGTAGTACCACAATGCCTTGAGCGGAACTACCGATTAACGGAACTACCAAGATCTTGGTTGGCGGTAGTCTGCGTGACTATTTCAACGACTAGTTGAGCTTACGATATAGCCGTTCGTGCTCGATAGAGGTGCGGTAGTACCGCGACTTTGTTGGCGGTAGTACCACTTGTGCTGATTTTTCAGTAGACTTTGTCCCAACGGCTAGTATTTGTATGTGAGCTATAAATACCCACCTTGGCCGTTGTGGGCAAGCAGCTGGTGCTATATTTATTTCCATTGAGCTAAGAGCAAACACTCTCATCTCTTTTGTGCATGTGTTGCACTTAGTGAGTTTGGAGAGCAAACCCTAACTGCATGTGTTGCATTAGGTAGTGGATTGTGTATCCACTTGAGCATAGACACTTGATTAGTTCAAGTGAGAGTCTTTGGCTTGTTACTCTTGGTGTTTGCCAACACCTAGACGGCGTGGAGGCGTCGTGGTCTAGTGATCTTCTCAAAGAAGCTTGTGAGAAGGTCCGGCGGTTGTGAGTGGCTTTGTGCTCGCCATCTCTGGAGTGGAAGAAGAGCAACCCTAATGGATCGAGATGTTGGTTCTTGTTGGAACTGGTCCAAGTGGTTGGACTTACCTCGGAGGTGTTTGGCTTAATTTGTGGAGCCGGTCCAATTGATTTTGGGCTTACCTCAACGTGGATCAGGGGAGACCGGCAAGTCTACGATCACCACGGTAAAAACATCATTGTGTCATCGTGGTTTGATTTCTTGTGCTTTACTATATTGCAATTTACATTTCTTATATTAAATTGCTTATTTGTTTGTGTATGATTGCTATCTCTTGCTAGTCTCATATTGTTGGTGCACTTAGTAAAGACTAGTTGATTTAGGCTTTAATTGTGCAAAACCAAATTGATTTACAACTCCGCTTAAAACTCGGTTTTAGCCAAAGAAGTTTTTAAAACCGCCTATTCACCCCCCTCTAGTCGGCCTCCCCGATCTTACAACGCGCTCCATTAGCGAGAAGCGGGGAGGGAGAGGGAGAGGGAGAGGGAGGGGAGGAAAGGAAGGAGGAGGGTGGCCACCGCTGGTGCCAGACAAGCGGCGCACACAGGGGGGTGGGGTGGGGTGGGGTGGGGTGGGGGTGGGCAGGGGGGGCTCTTGGGGATTGAGGTGTCGCCTCCCGGGTCGTCCAAGACGAGCGACACGGGAGCGAGAAAGCAAAAAATTGTAGACTACGACTGTAAACATGTTGGAGCACATCTGTAATGAAACTATGACGAAACTATGCCTTTTCTCTTACTGAGTTAACTAGATTCAAGTTCCAATGACATTTTGTTTGTTCCTGGTTAAGTAGAGAAGTTACTGTGCCTTTGTAATGATACTATCCTGTTCTCTTACCGAGTTAACTAAATTCAAGCTCCAGTGATATTTTGTTTGTTCCTGGTTAAGTGGAGAAGTAATGTGCATAATCTAAATCCAAGCTGTTCTGGATGCAATTTCTATTGTGCAAACACAGACTTTGCTTAAGTAGGAAAAACCAGCTGTTCACAACGCATTTTTCCTCAAATCTTTCCGCAATGCAAGAAAATACAACTTGGATAAAAATGATTATTATACTTGAATGCAACCACAGAAGCTGTTCACAAATCACAATGCAAGCAAAATAGAGAGAACGTTCACTAGTTCACAGTTTCTTTTAAGTATCAACGGGTTAAAAGTTGGGAAATTTGACTTGAAAGCTTGAATTCAAGCATAAAATTTTAAAAATCCTTGTTGAACCCTCAAATTTTCGGGTTGAATGTTTCACTAGCTATGAGGTATTTAAAAGTTTGAATCTTCAAACTAAAAGTTCCAGGTTCACGTTGAAAGCTCAAAATTTCAAGTTAAAGTTCAATTTTCGAGTTAAAATTTTCACTAGTTTGTTAATCTTCGGTCACCATTTGTTTGAAGAACAATTTAAAACTGATGTGCTGCAAATCCAAATTGCGTGAGGGGTTTTGCGTTAATGTTCCTTGCCTCTTTTGCTTCCCACAGGCACAGCGTTAAGTAACCCGGGCTCGCGAAGAAGGCGACGCAGCCAAGGACAAAAATTACCCAAAGCCCACAAACCCCTCTCCCTTTCGCCTCCGGCGAGTCCTCTCGCCGCCGCCGCCGCCTCCGCGGCCGAGATGTCGTCGGTTTACCGCCCTCCGAGGGAGACCGACTTCGCCCGCTTCCCATCGTCCACCCCTATCGTCATCGACAACGGCGCCTCCACCTTCCGCATCGGGTAGGAGGACCCCGCCGCTTGGAACTCCCCAAACCCTAACCCTAGTAAGACTCCGCGGGTTATGTAACGGTTGGTTCGTGCAGGTGGGCGGGCGAGGCGGAGCCGCGCGTCGCCTTCCGCAACATCGTGCAGAGGCCGCGCTACCGCAGCTCGGGTACTGCACATTACGGTTATAGAATATTGATTTGTGTTGGTTTGGTGATTGGATGCTGTGAATAGTTCGGATTTCCCCCCTTCTTGCGCTTGCTTGGTTGCTCCTCAATGTGCGGTTTCAGAAGTTGAGTATGCCATTTCATTGGTGATTGGATGTTGTTTTTGAGCACATATTTTGTTGTGATGCACGGGAATTGGGTACACCATTTAAATTCTATCGATGATTTGATTCTACTTTGGTTCATTTGCTGCTTAGGTTCTGCGAGTAATTCTCAACGTTTTCAAGTCCAGATGCCTTTAGAGTTATCTTTGTGATTGTGCAAGTGCACTGTAAGGTTCATACTTGTCTGAATATACGACAGGGATAGCAATTACTTATCTGAAGCTCTTATGCTTGTGCCAGTTGATAGACTTGTAAGAGGATTGGAGAAAGTGACAATTCAACTGACTGCAATTTGTTTTCTATAGCAGGTGAAACTGTCACAGTTGTTGGGGACACTGATCCAGCTCTAATGAAGTATTTTGATTGCACACGATCATCGATTCGCTCACCATTTGATGATGATGTTGTCTATCAGTTCGAGTACATGGAATATGTTCGTCACTCCTATGACATCACCTACATTTCTTTTGAGTTCTCTGCAAGATCTATAGATGGTTTGTTATGCATTTTTAGGCTTGAAATAGATAAAACGGGCGATCAATCTGGTCTGCCATCTTTTGCCCAGAATAGACTTTTAATATTCACATTCTTTAGGCATGCTCAACTCTCAACTACATGCTTGATAACAATCATATTAGAAAGAGTTCATATGAGTGTGAAAACATCAGAGTAATGCATATTCAACGTTTTAAGGATAAAAAAATGCATAGTCTAAACTCTAAAGTTAAGCACCACCTTTAACTCTCTGCTATGAGTATTGGCTCCATTATGTAACCAATGAATGATAATCTCTCTCATAGTTCATGCAGCCCTTATAGCGACACTAGATGCCAATCACAATTGTTTTATTTGAAACATTTAAAGTGCGGCATGTGGCTGCTTATTTCAGAATGATGATGTTTGACAGTCCAGGCTGTAATGCTTTTGTAATGAACGTCTTGATATTTTTTAACCTTTTTTTAATCTGGTATTACTTTTGTGTCGCAGATTCTTGACTATGGCTTTGATCGATTAGGTGCCACTTCAGAGGTAAATTACACGTGTCACACTTTCCTTTTTTTTGTGTTGTAGTTGACTTATTTTGATATTTTCTTGTTTTCTTGGTATGGTAGCTTTGCTTCACTTTGCACTTGATACATAAAACCTAGTAAATGTTAGCTAGTCCCGTCGAATCAAAGAGGAGGGAACCAGGGGTTGTTTATGTATAACAAATTGACAACTCTAGATACCAATGAAGTGTGTGCACTGATAAAAACTAGGGAGTCTCCACTAGAAATAGATTTTATCATGGGAGATTCTTATACGGTCAGTTGATTTCAGACTCAGAATGAAGCGTTTTAGGAATATAAGTGCAGAATTAGCCAGTTGATGTTTTCAAGTCAAACACAAAGTCTCAAAGGCTTTCAGAAAGAACTTTAGTCTCAGCCTCCGAGAACAGACGAGTAAATGACAAGAAGGGACTAACGAGTGGCATTTTAAGCAACTACATTTTAGATAGACGATGAGCATGGACCATCATCTCACTCACTGAGTTTTTCCTCTTTAACAGTGTATGGTAGACCAAAAAAAAAGGAGAGTTGGTATTCCTGAACTAGTAGTTTGCTGTTATCATACAATGAAATCATCTGACGGCAAAATCTGATGTTTCTTCACTTGAATTATCTATTTGCATGTATCCTTTGAACTTCAGAACATCATGTTTTTTCACATAAACTATTATTTGGTTGAATGCTGTTGAAAGCTAACAGTGACGCTGGGCAGGTGAGCCATCCCATTCTTATGACAGAGTGTGAATGCAATCCATCCTTTTCTCGAGCCCGGATGGCAGAACTTCTTTTCGAGACATATTGTGTGCCATCTGTTGGTAATATTTCCAATGATCTTCCTGTGCCATTGTTATGAACTGCATCTGGTAGTATGGTAGTAAATTAGTTACGCCCTTGACATAAGCATTCAGTGCTAATGCTGTTTTTTTACCCTATCTGAGTTTCAGCTTTTGGCATTGACAATGCATTTAGTTACAAGTACAATCAGAAGCTTGGAAACTGTGGAGAAGATGGGTTGGCTATTTCGTGTGAACATGGAGCATGCCATGTTGTTCCAGTAAGTTTGTTTCCTCAAGACATGCTTCTCCCCAACTTTGTGCAATTTACAAGTCCTTTTGGCATTGCATTTGGCTGATTTTCTCAGATGTCCAGAAAAATGAGTACAGTGCATGTGCATAGAAGGAAATAACATTGAATGCGTTGTGAATTTTAGAACTCCGGTTGGATAAACTGTAACAGTCAGTACTGGATCATATGATAAGTAAATTGAATTAAAAGAGACATTGCCACTTTTATTAGTAGATTAGTTGCCCTAGTAATCTGTGTCAGGATGCATTTTTGTTGATGCCCAGGCATACTTTGTTGTTTTCCTGATCCCAGCCCCACTACTTCCAGTTAAAAGTGTGCCTTAATCTATTGGCTATTGTGGAAATATTTAGGCAACTATGTCATTTCAGTATTCTGTGCATGAGGTTCTGCTTACCAAGTTTTCCATGTTAGACACCATATTATTCACAATATGGATTTTTTTTTCTTGATCATGATCCCTGAAAAAGTCAACAAACAAAAATAATATACAACATATTCATCTAAGTGTTTCTGTGTATATTCTTCTTAGAAACTTGTGTCTGTCCACCTGTATGTTTCAAATTAAATTGTTGCTCTGTGAACTAAAAGCCTTGTTGGATCTGTTTTCAGTTTTTAAAAGGGCAGCCCGTGTTGGGGGCATGCTGCAGAACCAGTGTTGGTGGATTCCACATTACTGATTTTCTGAGGCAGCTTCTCTCTCTAAAATATCCCTATCACACGTAGGTATCAGCAACATATTTCTGAAGTTCTTCACGTTATTTGTTTTTCCTACCATGTCTAACAGTAGCCATTTTAAATTTTAATAGGGCAAGCATTACGTGGGAAAAGGCTGAAGAGCTGAAGAAGGAACATTGTTATATAGCTCTTGATTATATGTCAGAGTTGCAGATATTTAAGGTAAGAAACTTTTATATATTGTTTTGTTCTTATATCAATTTTTAGAATCGTCCAATTCCAATTCCCAATGTGTTTGTATAAAATGGACAGGGCTTTTGACTCTAGTTGATTATCCTGATTTTTTTTTGTTCTCTGGAAGTGTATTTATATACATTTCTTATAATTATATAAACATTCTTGTAACACTTCACTTTGCAGAACAATAAGGAAGAAGCTGAAGAGAAAACTAGGTACTGGCAGCTACCATGGGTTCCCCCACCTAAAGAAGAACCACCATCTGAGGAAGAAATTGCAAGGAAAGCAGCTTTGAAGGAAAAGGCTGGTCAACGTTTGCGAGAGATGGCTGCCGCAAAGAGGTCGCAGAAGATAGCGGAACTGGAAAAACAACTTTCTTATTTGGAGGAACTAATGGAGCAACTTGATGGAGCTGAGGAATCAGAAGCAACAGTTATTCTAGGTAGATCTGGGTATCTTTCCCAGCAGGAAATCAAATCTGCTATTTTGAAAGCAACACAATCCCTAAGGAAAGCAAAGGGGGAGTCCAGTGGTAACGAAGAGAAAGCAGATGCTTCAGGGGCTGATAAGTATCCGCTTGTGTCTGTCCCTGATGAGATGTTGACACCAGAGCAGGTGTGTTTGCCCAGTTATCATCTATGACTATTATGTAGTTAATTCATGTGCTTTTGGGAGCATCTTGCACCTGCATGTCGTGAGCATAAACCTAACCTCCCAAGTTTAGAGACTTTGAACCACTCACCATTGCTGTGTTCCACTTTTGCATGTTGTACCAGTTAAAGGAAAAGAAGAAACAGATAATAATTAAAACCACAACAGAGGGCCGGATGCGCGCCAAGCAGAAACGTTCTGAGGAGGAAGCATTGAGGGATAAGCAAGAAGAAGAGAGGCGGTCGTAAGTTGCGATATGCCCAGTCCTAAACTTATAATCCATATGCTTCTCATACTTATTCTTACATGCATTGATAATATCCTCCTTTATCAAATTTTGTGGCACCGTCTCCTGTTGACGCTCAAAGCAATTATTTCAAAGCCATTTTTGACAGTTTTTGTTCTTCGGACACATTCCTTGCTCATGAAAATCCAAATATAGGAGAAAAGTACATTCTTCATTTTTGTAATACCAAATAGTGTTTACCATTATAGCAACCACATATCACTTTTTTAGAAGTTATGTAAAGCCCCTGTTTTTTAAGAGCAAAGGGCTAGCCCCTGTTGCTATATTGAAAAGCAAAATGAGTTCTGATATGAACCATGCATTCTTACCGTTTCATGCTTTTGCGTTTCGTGTTAAAGATTTTGTCTCTCCAATTTGGTATGAGTTCTCTGCAGCCTGTCTGAGACATCAACATTACATGCTGACAGGATCTGCAGCCCGATTAATATGGATAGAGTACTCTCTAGCTGTTGTAGATATCTGCCAGGTGTTCTATGCTGCTTTTGTGATCTGTTTCACTCAACTATGCAGGGAGAACCCAGAGTTATACCTTGAAGAGCTTCGTGCCCGATACTCAGAACTTTCTGAGAAAGTTGATCAGAGGAAGCGACAAAAAGTTAATGGCAACCAGACAAATGGCAACCATAGTTCATCTGGTGGTGTAGGGCGTGGGGAGCGTCTAAATGCCGCCCAGAAAGAAAGGATGCGGCTGCTCACTTCTGCTGCATTTGATCGGGGAAAAGGTGAGGACACTTTTGGAATGAGAGATGAAGATTGGTTAGTGTACAAAAAGATGAGCAAAGACAATGACGACGATGATGACGGGAACGATGATGATGAATCAGAACTTGCTCGAATCGCATCAAAACTCCAGGTAAAATCTCACTCAAGCTTTCCTGCTCGTCATGGCCCTTTTGTCTTACTTAGATTTGACAACTCAGTTGTTTCTATTACAATCATAAATCATTTGATGCTTCCCTATGCAGGAGATGGACCCTACATTTGTGAACAAATCCGAAGCTGTTCAACTGACTTCCGAGCCTCCTAAAGTCCGGCCTCTTACCGCCGAAGATTTCAGAATTGCAACAGGGATCGAGCGGTTCCGCTGCCCTGAAGTGTTGTTCCAGCCTGGTATGATAGGAATCGACCAGGCCGGCATCGACGAGATGGTCAGCATCTCGCTTAGGAGACTAATGGAGGACGAATCTGTCAAGGAGCGCCTATGCCAGTCCATTCTCGTCACCGGCGGGAGCTCGCTGTTCCCAGGCATGATCCCACGGCTGGAATCCGGGATCCGGCAGTTCCGGCCCTACCTCGCGCCGCTGAAGCTCGTCAGAGCAGCTGACCCCATTCTAGACGCGTGGAGGGGCGCTGCCGCCTTTGCAGCTTCCAGCAAGTTTGGGAGGCAAACTTTCAGCTTAGCAGATTATAGAGAGCATGGCGAAAACTTGTTTCATCGGTACAACATTGTTTACTCACTGTAACGTCTCCTAGTAGTGAACAAAACAGCATTAGGCTATTCATTGACAGCCAATATCAAATGTAACAGTTTTTTTTTTGCACAAGTGCATTAATGGTTTATGATCCGATGCGAGGGTATTAATATGCTATTAATGTCCTCTCCTACGGGCATGGGGCATCTTTAGCTTTAGACAACTCCGGGAGAAAAGTAGCTCGTATAATAGTTTGATACAGACCATCTCGACCAGAACGAGCACAAATTAGGTTCATTGAGGATGCTCTTTGACGAAGGGTTCCTGATCGGTGGTGCAGTCTAGCGTACATATCTATAATAGTTTATCATGCTACTGTAAACAAGAAAGTCAAGATGGCCGAGTTGGTCTAAGGCGCCAGTTTCAGGTACTGGTCCGAAAGGGCATGGGTTCGAATCCCATTCTTGACAATGTTTTGTTTTTACCTTTTGTATTTTTTTAAATACAGATTTTTTTTTGGAGCAGCCCTCGTCCCCATTTTCAGGGATCCAAGAATCTCAAAATTGGTTGTGAGTTGTGACACTTTTCATGACAGTCTCGAAGAATTTGGTCATGACCTGTCAGCTAACGAAGATGCCTAGATGCTATATGATCGTAAAAATCTAGCCTCCAAGACCAATAAAGGCAATACGCAAGAAATAAAGCAATTACTATGCTAGCAAATATACGAATCTCGTTTTGTGGTAACGTCCCTACATTTGAGATGCGGTACAAAAAGCCTCGTCTCCCTCCGACCACCAAACACCCCCAACAATAGGACGGCAAAAACGTAGCCACTCCCCCAGAATTGGCACCCTTGTCACCACTATAACTCACAAATGGCTCCCTCAACTTTACCAACTTTAGGACAGGCCGAGCAAATCCGTTTCTTGCCTGATCAGCTCCTCCCAAAGTTTTTGGATTTGGTTTCAATTCTTGCACAAACATGAACGAATTCCGAAAACTAAAGCGCGGGATCAGTACCAAACGAGGTGACCACCTCATCCAAAATGGTAAAGATTCGTCGATTTCGATTATTCTTGTCTCGATTCTGTTCTTCTTACATGTTTTCAAGTCATTGTGAGCTTGATCAATGTGGTTTCAATCTCTTCTGGAAGCATCAAAGCACTTCTGCGAGGATGTTTCTGTGCTCACCTGCCGAGAAGTGAAAAATGACCATATCTGTCATTCGCCTCAGCGTCTCTGATAGCTTAATTGCTGCAGGAAAAAATCCATTTGATGAATGGGAGGAGCAACAACGATATTGGCCTTCACCGCGGGCGCCGCCAGTAAGCCCCACGGGGTCGCCGTGGACCCCAAGCGGGAGCCAGAAGAAGCCGGTGCTGGGCAAGGTGAAGAGCAAGGCTAAGAAATGGATGCACCTGCTGCATCACAAGAAGAAGCCCGCGCAAGAGGAGGTGATGTGGACGCCCAGGGCAGGACCCAGCGCAGACGACAGCAACTGCAGGGAGGAAGAACAAGCTTCCGAATACTATGGAACCCCCAGTACAGCTCAACATCCACTTTCCTGTTTGTCTGCCAGAATATCATATGGCATCGAGTCAGTTGTTAAATTGAAACGAAACGCCATTGCCGATCTCCAGTTCAATTCAGTCAAGACATCAATTCTTGTATAGTTTCATTATGATGAAACGTGATGAATGTTTTTCCATCTGAATTGTAGCGGGTGAATCAGAGTGGGCGCCTGAGGTATACATGGAAGCATCACCAAGGCAGAACTCGCCGGTCCCGAGCCCCACTGCATGCAAGGAACGGCCATACTTCATGGTCAGCAGCAGGTTCGAGTCAGAAATGAAGGAAGCCAATGAAATGCTGAGGGAATCGAAGCAGCTCCGCGTCAACACAGGCAAGCGGAAGACTGTAACATTCGCGCCAATCATAGAACGCGGGTTAGAGAATGAAAATAATGGCTGGAGAAGCAGGGAGCTGTCTGAAGCAGCAATAGAGATATTCAGGAATGCATACACTACAGTCTATGAGGCTGTCCTCAAGATGGTCTCTAGAATCCAAGACACAATGGCAGCATATAATATTGACAGAAGGCACATGCTAGAGAAGGTAATATCAGTCAATAGATACCTTATGTTGAAGCTGGAGCCTGGACAAGATGATAAAGTACTCTCAGAAGTCATTACTGAGGCTGTCCTCAATCTGTTAGACACCTGGAGTGAGAGTGTTGAGCGGCCTTTGGTGCAGAGGGCAAAGGAGATCTCTTCTTGGTTTCTGCAGGAAGGTAGAGAAGAATCACCTCCTGTTCCACTGTCCACACATCCTTGTGCGTACGAAGGTAAGCTTCACCAAGTGTGCATCGTATCTGCAAAACATTATTATTGAGTATTAGCAATACCTGGAGACTTATGCATTGCAGATGCAGAAGAATTTTATTCCTTAGAGAATTAACTACTGCTTGAAGCACGAGATCAAGACACTGAAACAACATCTGTAGACAGTTGTTTACCTTACGATGTCTGGATGCTGGAGCTGAAGACGAAGAGCGTGCTCCAAGTATACTTTGTTCATAGAATTACATTACAGTCAAAACACCTTACAGTGGCTGCAAGTGAAACCAAAAGGAGGTTTCTGCAGCTTTGTACCAGAAACTAAAGTAAAAGATTGCAATCTTAATCAAGTTTCTCTTCAGATAACGCTCGGCATCATGATCGTATCGGAGATTATATTCACAATCTGTGTCAATTAGGAACCACAATGTAGCATACAAGTATTGAAATCGAAATCCTGAAATGCAGAACTACATTTACTATGGGAATAAAGATAAACAATTTATTTGAATCAGCAAAGGTCCTCGCATTCCGGTCACATAGATTTTGGATACAGCCATGGCATGATTAACACAAAAAAGAATACAGACAAGTAGGTTTTTGTTATGGCCGTGGGTCAAGCCGGCCAACACCCGTAAAACAACAATAGCAAGGATTAGTTTAAGTAGTAATTGTATCAGAGTCTGATAGTACATTAGGATAGTATGAGTAGTAATGGTGTCATACTATCATAGTCTAGTAGTAAATTAGGATAGTTTGAGTAGTAAATGTATCAGAGTCTAAAACTAAATTAGGATAGTTTGAGTAGTAATTGTATCAGAGTCTGAGTCAGTTTTGTATTGAGTTGGGAATAAATTCATACTTATCAATTCCATTCGATGTCGGTAGGAATGGTCGAACATGCCATACCAAGCACCCAAACCCAAGACACTGCAGTAGCCTCGATCCGTCATCGCCCCAATACCGCCATTAGGCCCATTCTCATTAGGTCATTATTCTGCGGTTAAAAAAATTCAAAATTGAAGTGACCACTTGTTTGACTCAGTTCAGAAGGCCGAGTCCAATACTACTCCTTCGGTAGGTGAAATTATGCTAGACTATGGTAAAATGTATGAAATTATAAACTCATGTTGTATTATTTAACTACGTACGACATTTATATTTATGAAGTAATTGAGCGATGTGTCATTTTTATTCTATGGTTATGTATTTGAAGTGAAATTATATATATATATATATATATATATATATATATATATATATAATAATAATAATAATAATAATAATAAAATACGGAGCGGTATGTTGGAATGGACCGGTGCCGGCGTATTCCATACCAAGAGGCAAACCGGAATGGAATTGATAACTATGAATGAATTCCTTCCCTAGTTCGACTGTTAGAGGATTATCTAATTAGGAAAGAAATTAGATTAGTTAGAAAGATAAACATAGAGATCGAATTAGCTTATTTAAATTAGAGATTGTTTTCTTTAAGTAGAGATTAGTTTCTTATACGTAGAGATTAGTTTCTTATACATTAAGTCAAGCCCTCCCTATATAAGGGACAACGTGGTATCTTCTTGAGGCAAATAATAAGAAATCAAGAGTTAAACTAAGTCTCAGAGCCTCTCAACCATATCAGGGAAGAGCCCTGCCTGTGGTTAGAAGAGGGCGAGTGCCCTATCCCCGGTCTTCGAACCCATACACCACCTGCTACCACAACATTTGGTATCAAAGCCAACCGCTGCTTCGCCATCAATGGCTAGCAGCAGCAGTTCCGGTCCCATGAAGTCCCGAGCTTCATGATTCCACTACCTAGGGCTTCCGACCTTCGACAACAAGACCGGCAGCCTTGGTTGAATCGCTTTGAGCAATTCTTCAAGAAGCAGCGGGTGATGGAGGAAGAGAAGTGGTTGGCATCGCACCACCTAACGGGGAATGCCGCCTTGTGGTACCGGTGGCTAGATTGAGTGCTTGGGGTGCAGACTTGGCTGAGTTTCATGAAACACGTCAACCTCCGTTTCGCCACCACAATCGCATCGTCTCCACCCATGCGTCAAGCCTCCACTATTGGATTTCCATCCACTGCCCCAACCTTCTCTGCAGCCTCCACCTCCACTTTCACCATCCCCATTAGATCCGTCTCTGCCTCCCAAACCGCGGCCACTTTCGCCTGTTATCTCTTCATCGTGTCGCCACCACCCGCCTCCGTCGGGCCTCCCCCCTTCGCCATAACCACCGTCCCCGCCATATCATCGGCCGCCTCCAACAGAGCTACTCCTACCTCGGAAGAGGAAGACGCCTCCACAACCACCGACACCACCAGATCCGTCTCCACCGCCCAAACGGTAGATTCTCTTGTTGCGCCGCACCAGAACTCGAAGCAAAGCCACCACCGCCAGTTCCCCTTCCGTCGCCCCTGCCATCATCGAGGCCTCCACCGCGAGATTCATGCCCACCGTCACCATCGTCGCATCTCCAGCCCACGCCGCCCCAACCAACGCTGTCAGACTTCACGCCGTCAAATTTTTTGTTGTGCGTGACCCATTCGGGTTCCGACTCTTGATGATGGACCAGATTTACCAGAACGCCCGCGTACCACGTACCAGATTCATCGACCCGGGTACGATTCGTGGGACATGGTACACCATTCCTATGTAATTTAGAAGGAAAAGTGTCTTACCACGTCCCACAATCCCGTTCCTCGACCCGGTCGACCCACGTTCCTAGTGACTATGTGATGGATGTCGTAGCAACGGAACTAGACAGTTGATATGGGAGGGAGACCCAAGGATACTCAACAAAGGGGAACGATGTCAGAGTGTAGTAATGTGTCTTTATTACCTTGAAAAAAATCCTCCTTTATTACATGGGGTAAGGACCTATTTATAGTGTCCTAAAGAGGGTATAGAAGATTACAGTTCTACCCCAAAAAAGGCCCCCTGCTAGTAGGGCTTGCAGGGTCTTTTATGCCTTCCTAGACGTAGCCTTCGATGTACGGTGGGCCTTCCTGGGCTTGGTCCACCGCGCCTGTACTCCTGGTCCATAAGTGGCCTTGTACCCCTTCGCTCCAAGCAGGATGATACCGTAGCGGGGGATCCCCTGGACCCCCCTTGCTCCCTGCGAGGTGACCTGAGATGGGGGCCCTCGGGATCCCCTTGCTCCGGGGTGTATCACCTTCTCGTCTTAGCTCCTTCGGGGACCCCTTGTCCTTTGCGAGGGGGTGTATGGCACCCTTCGTCTTGTGCGAGGGGGTGTATGACTCCCCTCGTCATGGCTCCTTCAGGGACCCCTCGCCCTTTGCGAGGGGGTATATGGCACCCCTCGTCTTGTGCGAGGGGGTGTATGATACCCCTCGTCTTGGCTCCTTCGGGGACCCCTTCGGCGGTCTTCGCCAGATTGTTGGGGCCGGTGGGCCGCCCCTACGACAATGGACAATTTCCGTCAACCAGCCTTTGTCCTTGGCCGCCACCTGACAGCTCGAGGACGAGTTGTTTTGCCACGAGGGGTGTAATGTTATGGTCGTGGGCCAAGCCGACCAACACCCGTAAGACAACAATAGTAAGGATTAGTTTGAGTAAATTAGGATAGTTTGAATAATAATTGTATCAAAGTCTTGCAATAAATTAGGTTAGTTTGAGTAGTAATTATATCAGAGTCTGGTAGTAAATTAGGATAGTTTGAGTAGTAATTGTATCGGAGTCTGGGAGTAAATTAGGACAGTTTGAGTAGTTATTGTATCGGAGTCTGGGAGTAAATTAGGACAGTTTGAGTAGTTATTGTATCAGCGTCCGATAGTAAATTAAGATAGTTTGAGTAGTTATTGTATCAAAGTCCAAGTCAGTTTGGTATTGAGTTAGGAAAGAAATAAGATTAGTTAAGAAGACAAAGATCAGATTAGTTTCCTTCTAAGTTAGATATTAGTTTCTTAGATGTCAAGTCAAACCCTCCCTATATAAGGGACTGTGGTGTATCTTCTTGAGGCAAGCAATAAGAAATCAAGAGTTAAACTAAGCCTCAAAGCCTCTCTACTATGTCAGGAAAGAGCCTGGCCTGTGGTTAGAAGAGGGCGAGTGCCCTATCCCCGGTCTTCGGACCCGTACACCAACAGCTACCACAACAGTTTTAGACAAGAAAAAATGCTAGCTTCTCTTCAGATTACAAAGGGACAATATACATATTTGCTTGGTCTTACTACAAATCACTGGTACACATGCCATCTCAACTCTTTTAACGGTACAACATTATGAACTATGAGTTCAGTACACATGTTGTATATGTTAATATTGACACACGCTGAAAGTTCGCCTATGTAATGGCATCATGCCTATCACTGCAGCTCATAGGAAGAAAAGGTAAATCCAGAATGTTTCTCATTGGTACACTTCAGTTCAAGCTTCTGAAATGGACTGCAAATAAAGAGAACAGAAAACATTTACACCAGTCCAACTTCTCCATTAAGGAATTCCATTGTAATTTTGCAATAAATAAGTGGCAGAAAAATATTTATTACCTGCTGTTTGGATCATAATAAAAGCCACTAATGGATCCATCGCTACAAGAAAAGCAAACGTAGTAGAAACCAGCAATGGTTAACCCGCAGTCCACTCCAACATTGACAAAGTACTGCTCTTTCCATCTCTGCACATAGCATCATAATAACAGTAAGTAATAATGTAACAGCTCCGCATTTTAAGATATGATGCGTATACCCGTATACATGAACAGGCCAGGTGGTGACATACCATAAATATATACGGATAGTTGCTAAGGTCCAAAGACTTGCCACCATCTGTCTCAATCTGACTCTGCATGCGAGGAACATAAATGAGAAATGTACCCTCAAATTCGTCATGATTGACAACACCAAGTTAGGTAATCAATTACCAGAAGAGGTGTAAATGATGAGAATTTGGACCAGTGTCTTATATCATCCTCTGGTCTGCAAAACAGAAGCAAGAATGTTTTCATGAATAAATTTGGAGTATTATCTTGCACCAGGGCATATATAGGAACAAAGGTAAGTGATGGCATTAGAATAAAACATAAATACTCACGATGCCTCCCACTTGCCAGTGAAAAATGTGTAGTTTTTAGCATCTACTATCTCCCCTTCCCAGAATGTCACCACCTATGGATAGAAAGCCAATAACTGAAGTTAAAGTTCATGAATAACAACAGACAGTAAAGAAGAATGTATCAACTATAAACCTATTAACTTCTGATAATTATCTTAAACATCACTTGATTTCCTGCCTGTTGGATGTTCTTCTCAACCAGTGCGATTTTGTCTAGAACATTTCGAAAAATCCAATCTTCCTCTGCAGCAGCACATTTTTTCTCTACCCCATTTAAGAAAGTCTATGGTGGCACAAATTATTATTTGGTACATCTAATAAACGCTTGTTTGCAATGCAAAATTAAATAGTAATCACAAGAAGTAAAAAAGTAGTATATTTTGTAATTTTACAAAGCAAACTGGTTTAGATCTGTATAAAAATGTCTTCATAAGGAAAAGTTGTAGCATATAAAGTTCAGAGAGTCAAAGTGGAAGAAGAAACAAGTAGCTCACAGGTGTATCTGCTAAGGGAACATTAAGTGCTTCCATCGTTCCACATAAATAACCCTGTTCAAGATCACAACCATGAATTCGCACATTAACTTTCCATGCTTCATCTTTTTGAAGACTTGAGACATTCTGGGTTCCAGCAAAACACTGTAAGAAAGGTACAAGAAGATTTGTTCAGTGGCACAATCCACTCTAACATGAATACCACAACATATATTCCAGGGTATCAAAGAGAAAGCTGAAGGATATACAGCATTCTAGCTATTTGACAGCATACACAACTCATGACCCTGTTTATCCTTGCCCTACAAATATAATCATTAAATGCTTTTTAAAAAAGAAAGATAAGCAACAGAGCTGTGAATTCCATTAAAATATAAAAAGAATCAGCAAAGGAAATGAGAGCTTTGGTAATTGACATTAGTAGTGATGGAGTCGAAAGGAACATTTCACGTATTGCTTTCTGAAGACCTTGTGGAATGGAAGGTTACAACCGATACCATAAGAGTAATAAAAATTAGTGACCTTGTATCATAGCTGCTAATCTGGACAGCAGCCTTTTTAAGAAAAACAATTCAAAGTTCCAAGGTTTATATCCTTAGTGAAAGTTTCAAACAAAAGCACAAAAAACTTACCCTTCCAGCACTTAAGAGCGAACAGCTAGGAGGAGACGGGTGCCCAGCATTTGCATCTTGACCTGCAACGAGTTTTTTTAATCAGTATGGCACGATAAACTATTGAGCCAAAAAGGCAACATAAAGACAGTTAAGGCTGTAAAGCAAAAGCAATAGTCATGCCAATTTTGCAAATTTGGTTTTAGAATCAGCGGCAAAAACATTGACCAGATTTTTTGATTAACTGGTTCTTCCGCGAATAAGTACTCGACTGGTTTTTCTGACAACCAGCAATCTGGAACAGCATTGATTATCTAGGAGACCTCCTAAAGCACTTGACACGAAATCACAAACATTTCGAAGGTTCAAAGCCATCCAGCCTACTACTCTCAGCTGGCACTTTAGTTACAAGTTTACAACACCATCTGAATTATCCAAAGCACAAACATCCACTGCACGAGTGGCCAAAATTATAGCAAACCTACTTACGCAGTCCAAAGGATCAAATCCTAAATCGCTAACAAATTACATCCATACATACTGCAGTTAACTTAGACCAATCTAGATGAGGGGGAAAAAAACAAACCGCATCACGCGATCAAGCCCACGCAAGTACCGGAATTAGACCCCGATCAGATCTAAAAAGCTGGGATTGCGCGACAAACCAAATGGGCGCGCCTAGCATAGAGAGGAGGGGAGGGGGTGGCGGGACCTGAGGAGGGCTGGGAGGAAGGGGTAGCGGTGTCGGCCACCCTCACCGGCATCCTCGGCAGCGGCGGTGGGCGAGGTCGCTGGCGACGACGAGGCTGACAGGATATTTCGAGAAGAAGAGTTGCGGTTTGGGGCCTTGTCTGTGTCTGGAGGATGGGGACAGCTTTGTTAAGAGTGGGCGGACCAGTGGGGCAGCCGGGGCTGGCGCTGCCGCCTCCTGACGGTCATTTGATCCTACGTTAAACAAACATAAGCCACCTAGAACAGTAACCTAATCCCAATGGAAAAAGATGATGGTGGTTGAAATTAGTAAATCATGCACTTACCGATGGACAACTTCTTTCAATGGTTTGAGCTGCTAATAGAGAGCAGGAACGAGTAGGTCATCCTCGTGCTCCCCTCTTCCCTTCAAAGGTAGAAGAAGAAGAAGACTAAAAGATTCGAGCTGCGTGGGCCGCACCAAAGAACAACCATGTGTTGATAGTTGAATGTTTTCATGATGAACGCCTAGGCCAATCAGCTAAGCCAACCAAAGCCTATTTATCTCACTAGCTCTCCCTTTTCATCTAGGGTGCGACTAGCGCTCGGACGTAGCGTCGTACGCTCCTGTTGCAATATGTTTTTTTTTACTTGTTGCAACATATCAAAAAATCATATACAACATTATTTCAAAAATCTCAGAATCAAAACAAACAAACATCAAGTAACTTCTTCTCTCTGACGGGTGCCAACATATAAAAAAAAGATGCAACATCTCAGAATTCATATGCAATATTTTCCCCCCTCATGTGCAACATTTTTTTCATCGTATCGCAATTTTTTTAATGCTTGCAACACAAAAGACTTGTTTGTCAAAGAAGAGGTGATGGGGAGGATACACCATAAGAAACCTTTGAGATATCCTCTTCGTGGGGAGAGGGAGATTAGCGAAGAACAAGAAGTATAGTCCGAACATTAAAAAAATCTTGCAACATCACTGTGAATAGGATGCAATATTTTTTTGACAATCGTAATATTTTTTCAACGGGTCGTAACATTTTTTTTCAACGGATCGCAACATCTCAAAGAACAGGATATAATATTTTTTTTCGATGGTCGCAATATTTTTTTTCAATGGGTCGCAACATCAGAACCAGAAACAACATAGGATAACTTGCCAAGTTTTTTCGTGGCCACGGTCGCGACGTCCTGATCCGGTGGGGGTAGTGGAAGTTGGGGAGACTGGTGGAGGATGTCTCACACCATATTTCATCACTCCATCTCCTTGGCAGTCCACCCATGGGTTGCGGCTCTGGGCGCCCTTCCTTGCCGGTCCCGCAGCGCCGATCGACATGGCCGACACGTCGCGGAGCACACGCCACACCGCGCTACTGTACTTGAACCCCAACCCGAACCTGATCCGCCACACGCAGTGGCCGCGCTGCACGCGGCCCTTGGCCTCGATGTAGGCTAGCTTGTACCACACCGAGCTACTCGTGTTGGAGAGAGAGACAAGTTGGAGAGAATAGGGGGGGGGGGAGAGATAGCGTGGGGAAATGGGAAAAATGAAATGAGGCCAGAGAGAGATAACGTAGGTAGGGGAAGTGAAAATGAGTAGTTGGTCACTGAAGGAGTTGCACGGGAGAAGATAGGACTGAATGTGAGTGGTGGAGAGACGTCTATTTTTTTTTCTTCGCGACGTACGTCTATATACTATCATTACCTTTTCATCTATCGCACTTGATAGGCAAGCGGCAGGCTGGTAACATGTTAAGACAATACATTACAAAAAACACCCGGACAAAAAAAAAACTTTCCGAAGACATGCTCGGCGGTATTTTTGGATTCCGAGCGTTCTACTGCTCCGAAAGTTATAAACAGATTTTCACTGAAATTATTGATTTTTTTTTTAGGGGGGTGGGGGGATTGATATTAAATGACACGTAGGACATGCGAGTTAGGCTATATTTAGCGCGCGAAAATTCCGCATGGATTTTTTTTTAGTGGAGAGTAAACATAAACTCCCACTAGATACGAAGTTTTCGACGGAATCCTGATGAGAATCACGTGTTCCAAACGGGGCAAAGCAAGATCTTTTGACAAGCCTGGCTGAACAGTGTTGAAGTAGACTAGTTAACCGCTAGCTAGCTATTCTGTTGAGAAAAAGATGAACGTTATAACATTTCCCACTACGAGTGATTCGATCGCTAGCAACATGGTCTAAGGTTATTTTATAATCTGATATGTCTCGTGTAATTTATCATAGTGATCCTAATATAAATAGTTTTAGTATGATGGTTGCTAGACTAAAAGAATTAGAATCATGAGATTTAAATTCTCTCTCTCCGTTCCGAATAGATCTAAATGACTATGTATGTAAATAACAACCCCTTAATTCCATTGTGGCCGCTAATTAAACTCAGTTGGTAGGCATTCATCTATTAATCAATGCAAGAAAGGAAATGGTGCGTGCATGCATTGGGTTGCAATGCATTAAGCCGAAGTACTGCAGCAGGCAACAGCTATATACGTGGCTTTGCTCTCCTCTGAAAGAGGGCTGAGGAGAGTATGACCGCCTTGGCGCGCGTGCAGAACACTTTTACGACTATATTGAAATTAACTGTAGGTCTAGAAGCTATGTTTATACGGAAATTAATTGTAGGTCAAGAAGTGTGTGTAAGAACTATGGTACACGTAGAACACACTGTTGAGTAAACTGAGGCGTATGGTGAATCTACTGATGAATGTGGAAGTAAAGTGTACATGTAGGTATGTCTGGTGTGTAAATAGCTGGTATTGGGAAGCTAATCGTACATAAACAATCTGCACTATGATGTAGGGACTAGGGAGCAAGCAGGCGGAGATAAAAACGAGATCGATATGAGGTACATTCAGGCAGGTTTGTATGCAAATGCAACAACAAACAAAAGAAAATATGCTCGGTCTCCATCCGAAGCCTTATCCAAGATCAAAGAAAAACATACCATACTGAAACTGACCACAAGTTCTATTCAAGCCAAAATTAGTTTTGCTAACTATTCAGTTTGCTGTACATAGCAAGTAGATGAAAAATTACTCAATACTGGATAAACCTATAGAAGGTGCTAGATAATGAGTTCTAATAGCGACCTATAGTTTGATGAGGGTCATTCTATACAAAAAGCATTGAGGATAGGAAAACGCAAAGTATTCTACATTGGTAGATATCCTCCAGTATAAATGGGCGCGTTTTTTGGACCGACACAGGCGGCCACGTCGCTCACTTTCTTTTGCTCTGTTCGATTCGGCGCCGCTATGACTCCCCATCGTTGGATTTTTTTTTTCGTTTTTGTGTGCCCATGGATCCTTCTCGTCCTCGTTGCTGTCTTTGTTCCCTTCTGGCGTAGTGCGCTCCTTCGCGTCCTCATCTTCTCGCTTCTTCTTCGCTTGCTTCCGGATCGTCCCCGTGCGCGTTCGTTTGTCCTTCACCGCTCGCCCTATCGTCCCCTTCCCTTCCCCCGTCTCTGCCCACATCCCGGCCCCCATCCCCTTCCCTTCCCTCGTCTCCGCCCACATCCCGGCCCCCATCCCTCTCCTCCCGACCCCCCCCCATCCCTCTCCCACCAGGACCACTGCACCACCACCCACCGTTCCTCTGGGACCTCTCCTCCCCGGTTTCCTCATCTGTCCTTTGTCCCGTCGTAGGGAGGCGGGGTTGTCTGCCCATCGCGACAGTGGCTTCCTCGAGAGATGGCGCCGCCGCTGCGTCTTGGGCCGCAGATGTCCGCGTATGTCCGCCGCCGCGCTCCACCCCCCCGGGCCTTCCACGGGAACGAGCTCCACCCCCGTCGCAACCGGCGCATCGCTGCCTCCGATGATCGCTCATAGTTCATGGTCGACCTCCTGGTGCTCGTGACGAGGGCCGCCTGCCTCCTCCTCATCTCCCTCAAGTTTCGCCGTGTCCTCGAACTCGCCACCGCCGACCTCGCCTTCTCCTCCCCGTCCTCCTCCGACCACCTCCCGCCTCTCCCCAGCTCCTCTTCCAACAACAACAACGCCACAGGCGTAGTAGCTCGGCCGGGTGCCGCCGCCGCAGGCGTCTTGCATCCTTCTTCTTGACCTCGCCCGTCTCAAAGACTATCGCAGCAGCTCGGCCGGTCTTTGCCGCCCACATGTGCACCACCACTGCGGCCTCCACCCGTCTCCAGCCACCCGGAAGAACTCCGGCTTTGAGGCGCCCCACCGACGCCAAGCACCACCCGCGGCCTCCGCCCCATCTCCAACTCTTCATTACTATTGTCGACTTGGTACTCGCTCCCTTTGTTTCTTCTTCTTTCTCTATTCCCTGTTGCTCTCATTCTCTCCATTCTCTCTCCCTGGCAAAAGCTTCGGTTGAAACCTCCTCTTGGAGCCATGGGGTCCCTCTGACCGACTCTCTCCCCTGCGCCGCTTGGTGTCGCCCCTGGTCGGCTCCCTCTCGCCCACGCCGACGGTGGGGACGACCTGCTGGACAGCAGCGACGTCGACAGTGTGGCCTCGTCGTCTACGGCACTGTCGAATCTCTCCCTTTTTAGTTCTTAGTGGTTTGCAGCTTACCTCAAGTGTTTGGTTTAGTTTGCAAATTATCGTTGCTACAAACTTATGACATGGTGATTGGTAAGTGGTATTATCATGTTGCTCGTATTATGGTTGCTGGGTTATTGAGTAGTGGATAGTGTTATTGCAGTTGATGAGGCTACTTTTTTCCTTGATTCTTGGCGGATTTTTATGTGCTTGGATGGGTGATAGTCATTAGTGACTCCAACTGATGTTTTTTTCTTTCATAATTATCTATCATTATTCACATGGATAGCAGAAGAAATGCTCAGCAATTTTTGAGTAATTGTAGCGAGGTTTCCGTCTGTGCATTAACTTTATTGAACATTTGGTATATATAACACAATGTTATAGCTCCATGGACTATTGCTTTCGCTATTGAAAGTGGGCAACAATTTGCAATTTGGTGTTGCTCAGTGTTACCTTAATGAATGTTGCCATTTTGCTAAGTATATTCATATGCCTTCATGGAATCTCATTATTTCTATGGATTCTAAGAAAGGTTTATTTTCCAATTCCATTTTGTGAGCGTGTTCCCATCCAATGAGATGCATTTATCTTAGTTTTTCTTGTTGTTAGCAAGGTTCCAATGACAAGAAACCTTTGTAAAAATTTATTTGCTGCGTACTACCTTGTGTTGTGTGTGATGTTTATCACTCCATGCCATCATTGATGATGCTTGCTGCAGCAAAAAGGTGTTGCATTTTTTGCCAATGCTTACAACCTGCAATCTTTCATTTTGATTGCAATGTCAAACTAATGAAATAGGTCACATCACATATTGTCATGAACTGAGTTGTAGGACTTCTATAAATTAGTTTGGAACCTTGTTTGTTCTTATGGCCGTAGCTTAACATGTATAATTCTACTAGAATAATCATAGCAATAGCATGGATAGGCTAGACTATAAAATCTGAAGCGGTGTCAATACTGTATTTTCCTATCTTTTCTGGAAATTTTTAGTGTTTGCCTAACTACTTCAGTTTTATGAACTGAGCTAATTTTCTAGAAGAACAACCTCTGGTAGAAGTAACCAGATTATCTTTTAAAACGAGGAATATCCTATGCAGAACTTTTGATTGTTCATACTTTTTTTGGCCCGGTAATCCTTCAACCGACCTCTTGAAAAAGTGTTGATTTTTTTTATGGATTACTACTTATCAGTTAAAGTATTTTTTTTCAACAGATGAGTGCAACGAAGGTTGCCAATAAAGAGCTGAAAGAGATGATGAAAACTGTCAAACTTGAAGATATAGATGTATGTAGCACACTTTTGTTTACTAAATTCTTCATGTTTTCAAAATTTTCATCTTATATATTTTTTCATTTGATTGCTTATTTCCCTGTTTACTTTTATTTCCAATTGCATCTGAATCTATGCCTGCTTATCTAATCTGTACATCATGCAAGATGAGATGATGGATCTTATGGATGTGAGCAATGAAATACAAGAAACTATTGGTACAAGCTACAGTGTCCCTGATGACATCGATGAGGAAGAACTGGGGGGGGGGGGTTACAGCTCTTATTTGGTATTTGGTTATTCTTAGATAATTTATATTTGTAACCAATGGTAACTAGCCGAGGACTAGCTTTTGATTTAGATTTATTTGAAGTTGAGTTGGCAAACACACCGATTTATATCAGTGATTAAGTTCCCAGTGGGAGGGAACTGGTACTGCCCTAGGTCCAGGATTTTCCCCAAAACGTTTTTTTTGGCACTTTCGTTGTACACCCTTTAGTGCTTTTGCAGTCAACTAGTGTTGATTTACTGAAAGCTTATGACGATAAGACAGTTCTCTGTTTGATGTCCTCATTTTGTTTTTGTTGAAAAATGCAGAGCCTGATGCTTTGGAAGCCAACATGGACTTTGAATCAAGTTCAATCACATCTTACCTTCAACCAGACAAGGAACCAGATCTAGATTACGAGATTAACTTACCTGTTGCACCGACTGGCCATTTAGCAGCCCCACCAAACCGGCAATAGGTACGTAAATTGCAAGAATGTTCTTAACTTGTGTACTTTGATTCTGATGTCACTATCTCTAGGAAGAAATCAATGCATAATTGAACAAGACTCAAATGCCATTCAGTTCATTTGATATTTGTTCTGATATTTACATATTAGCTAGGAGATGGAGACATCACTTGTGGACAAATTGATAGTGTAACACCCCAGCCCAACATGAGACTGGAATGCTACTAAACTAACACTATAACCATTTTAACACTGAGATAATTCTCTAAAATCTGGCAGAACCTCCTTTGTTTAGTTACTAAACCGAAGGTCCCAACATTTAAATATAACATAGTTAAATAATCCAACATCCAGCATAACCAAGAGACATCCAAAACTATGCTAATCATCACTATATCATCCATAGCATGCTAAACAACTAAAGCATAAACAAAAGGACATCCATAATTCGCTAATCAACTCTGTTACAAATTATTCCAAGCATAGGGAGTAATCATAAAGAATTCTTAATCATAAAGAATTCTTTAAGAAAATTACTCAACTACTACATTATCATTCCATCAATTCAAGTGTGAGTAGTTCGTGCCATTGTGCAACCACTTTAAGTTTTATTCTCTCCCATACATGCCGTTCTTGTAAAGGGTACCTAAAAACACAACAACAGCAAGAGTGAGTTCAAAGACTCAACAAGTACAATAAATGGCAACAATAACATAAACAATTGTAATCATCAACAACCATCCACAAATCTCTATAACAAACATGTTATATGCTCATGCTATGCCAGATGCTCAAATGCACTTTCTCTTTCTCTTTTGCATTTTACCGGTAATGCAGAGCATGCATCCGTCGATGCATACCCATATCTGTGCCATCTAGCACAGGGACCATTGCCCATACTCCACAAGTATGGGGACCTAAGCCCACACTCCACGAGTGTGAGGACCATAAGCCTGTCATATTCATGACGGGGACCTCAAATAATGCTTGGTCACCACGTGACCAAGTCTTCAATATATCAGCATGATGCATATGAACAAAATCTTACATCATCATAATCATGCATTCGCAGCAATATCACATATGAATAAATTTATTCATACTTCTAACATTTATGCTCACAGACATTCATAACATTCTAGCATCCATGAGAAACACATATTTTCACAATGCTAATTAACATGATCATTGACTTTCATAATAGTCTAGCATCCATGGATAATACATGTACTCACAATACAAGTAAACAAGATCATCCACTCATAATAAAACTATCAAACAAGTACTTGCCTTAACCGTGCGAGAATGGAGAACGTGAAGAGGGTGCTGCCCCCGGGACCAACCCCACACCTGAATTAGTTTAGCAAACGCTCTAAGACAGCAATACTGGACCAATAACACAACTATAAGTACACATGAACTCGCTATACTCCCTAGCGCAATCCCAACTCGAACTCCTCAATGTCGATCTGTCCCCTCTGTGGACAGTCACATTCAAAAATTCACATATTTTAGTACAGAGGTCCAAATGGGGTGTTCTTGGACTTTCTGGAAAGTTTATCAAATTCTCCAACTAAACCTAATTGGTGAGCCTTCCAGATTCGACCATTTATAGCCCCTACCAAGCTAATTAACAGAACACCTAATTCGTGTCGGGTTTCTGGACAGTAATATTAAAACAATCATATCTTTCAGTAAGATTGTTCAAATTTCGTATTCTTTAGCTTTATGGAAATATGAGACAATTATCTACATCTTTAGTTATAGTGAGCTCCTCTAATTTTTCGTTTAACTATTCGCTTAAGTCAGATTACTAAAAACTGTCAGGATACCGACAGATTTGTAGAACAGTGGCACTATAAAATTCATAACTTTTGAACTTTTTGTCCAAATGACGTGATTCAGTACTCTACGGAAAGGTATCGACGTCACCTACAAATCTCTAGGAGATGTCCAGAACGGATTCTACCGTTAAACTACTCAAAAAACGTTGGCCAACCCACTCTGCTCTAACAGATCTAATTACCGATAAAACTTAATAATCAAATAATCGGCTAATCGGAAGGGGATCGGATTTTACCCTTGAAGAACCGTTGAAGATCACGTACTGAGGCCACGATGTCTCCCCTTCCTTCTCTTCTCACCTCACTCCTTCTTCTCCCTTCTTCTTGATTGTCGACCACAATGGAGATCTCCCCCCTTCTCTTCTTGGACAACAGCAATGGAGGGAAAGGTAGTAGGGGATGGATGCTACAGTACCATAGCACTACAGTGCGCATGCTACAAGGGAGGAGGCACAAGGAGGACTGGTTGTGGCGGCTAAGGGGTGGGAGAAAGGGAGGGGGTGGCCAAGGGGTGGGAGGAGGGGGTGGCGCCTAGGTTTTTGCCGGCTGCCCTCTCCCCTTCACCTTGGGCCGGATTCAATTGGGCCAAAAGCTCCGACCCAGGTTGGCTAAGCTTTGCAGGAACCCCCTTCTATTCTCTGTTAAAACACTTTTTGAATTGATCCTTCTCTCTGATATATTTCTTCTCAATTAATTTAATTTGGAGTATTACAGATTGTGCCCTCCAAAAACTTTTTTTGGACAAACTCCTTAGGTGCCTAATTTGAGCCTGTCCTAAAGTCCAAATTCCATGTGTGTTCACAGTAGTGCACACTCAACTGTAAAAAAAACGTACGTATGGTTACAGCCCTACAATCTCATCGATACCCTCTATTATGCTCCAATACAAACATTTACTACTACTGCTTACATATAATCATGCTACATTCAGTCCGTACACACTAGACAGATCTATTGCAACTTGCTTATATTACACTCTTACTATACATATGTTATATTGCGCGGGTCAGCTGTTACTTTGCCTGGGGACATTTCTATTTCACCATCTTATAAGAAAGAATAATCAACTAAAAAAGACGACTAGGTAAGAATCCATTTATCGTACTCTTTTATATACCACATCCTTCATGTTTTATTTGATGCATACAATCTCTATCTAACACATTATCTCTACTCTAGATTCAATAAACTGGCTCTACTTAAAGTTATAGTAACAATATCAATATTTGCTTACTTCTATTCTGCACTACGAACATATTTACAGTTCCAATACGAACCATCTTGAACTAATACAGCTTAGTCGTGTTCTTTCCTGCAGCAGCTCCTACAAGATCTGCTGCCATGTCGCCCTTCTGTTTGAACTACTGTTACGTCAACCTAAACCGTTTCACCCGTACCGTACTAGTGTTAATGTTTCCTACTTTCTGCTGGTACGATAAAACTATGTGTTATGAATATAGTTGTATGGTTATGTGTAAAACCTACTACACAACGTGTTTCATCTCACACTGCAGATGCACATGTTCTCTTTTGCCCAATTAGAAACGCTTATGCTGTTAGTCAGCAAAAAATATGTAGTTCTGATGTTTGCCTCTTCATAAGTGATACCCTTTTGTTGCTGCTTGTTTGGTACAATATGTTGTATTATGCTCAATCTTCCATTCAGATGACCGAGCTCAATATGTAGCTTTACTACTACAAACTTACATACCTATTTTTTTTTCCTTAAACAAAAATCTATCTTCCGTTCACCATTTATATACATGTATGCATATTTCAGATAAACATATAACACTTTTTCTTTCGCAGGTCTTCCTCCTGTTTAGCATATACATACTAGATCATTACAACGTCCTAAATTTATCTATCAGTATGTTCTTACAATTGTTGTAATAATATGCCCCCTGTTAGTTTTGCTACAGATTCTTTCCCAAAACTTATAATTAGTCACTCCTCTATCGTTACCCTAATTCCGCTCTTCATTCAAATCCTATTTTCACTCTTCATCACATTTTAGCTTCGCTACTGCTTACAACGAGCGCGCCAACGCGCGCCCAGGTACCTAGTACATTATAAAGAAGTATGAAAAGCAGTGCCTGATGTTGATCCTGTATAGACGTGATTACTCGAAGATGGTAAAAACATGTAGTGTGTACCAGGAGCAGAAAGAAACTAGAGGATATAAAGTCCAGTGGTATATATAAAAAGGTTATAACAGTACTGGAGGAATATAAAGCGGACCATATGTTTTTAAGAGTAGATTAGATAAAATATAGAGCAGTGGTTGATTTAACAGGGAGCGCAAAGCATGTGTTTCTAGGATAGAAGCAAAATGAAGCAAAATGTAAGCTATGCTGTGGCAGCATGCTTTGTCGGAGTGACTGCAGGAACAGAGGATCGGTTCAAATTATCACATGAGTTTTGGAAGGGAATAAGGATTTTGATAGGGATAAATAAAGATGCTAGTATAGATAACATATCTAGATCTAGTTGTTTCTTTCTGCATCTTGACGACTCTTTTTTGCAGGCTTAGAAGCAGTGATATCGTCGGATGGCGCACATGTTGGGCTGGAAAATATTGTGCAGGCCGTGAGGATGGAGCATAGATAGGTTCAGACAAATAGGGGAAAACTATATAGTATTAACCACATGATGATGAGCACGAACAAAAGTAAAACAATAATTGAGCTCTTTACCTCTTAGGTTCTGAAATAGGCAAACATCTACTGAGGTAGTGTCTATTCAACAATATGACCATAGCTATGTGATAGCATTATGCAAGCAATAAGAAAATATGTTTGAATAGAAAGATGTTATCACATAGCCATAGTCATATGAAGACGGTGAGAGATCTCCACCGATTTGAGTGTACGTTGGGTCAAATCTACGTACCATGTCGGATGTTCTTGTACCTATGAATGCTGCAAGTTCTAAAAGGAACAGTCATCTATTGTTGCAAATATGTATCAATGTGATCAAAGAAACATCATAGAAAATCGCTAAATCAATTCTATAAAACGTGGTATCAACTATGTATGAGGAATCTTGTAACCATAAGAAGATGACCGTAGTAGTAAACTTAGATAACAGAAAGATCAATCTGTAGGTAACTATAGCACCATGGTGGAGGAGGATGACAGAAAGGTCTATAAACTGCAAGAACCTATACAGTAAGTTATAGTGCAGCGAAAATGCAAGGGAAAATAGAAAGGTAATATACGGTGAACCAGAGGGCGATAGTTGGATATACTCACATCGAGTGGGTCTTTTTTTCCAGAAGGATCAATGGCACCTGTCTCGCTGGTGAAGAAAGTAGCTTGTTCCAGGGGATACTCAACTTGTATGGTCTGAAAATAATAAAGACGCAAGTAGAAAAGGGTCTGTTCTGTGGTAATCAATGACTCAAACAGACGTTTTCAAGTAGATGGCATTGTAACACGTGCTTCCTTAAGCCTATAAGCCCGAAAGAATATGAACGATACGCGAAATACAACAATGTTGATGGTATATATCAGATGAACAAAGGTAGAGTGAGGATGGCATAACGTACTTTAGATGTCCTTCATCCTCAGTGGCAATTAGGTCACGCGGAGAAGACAACGTCCGTGTTAGTGGTTGGATCTGCAGCGATATGCATACTATTAGAAGGACCAATACTTTTTATGAGCAGACAAGATGGTGCAGCAATAGAGAACTAACCGAGGTAAATGAGATGTAGAGCTTAAAAATGATAAGGCATCGTTATGGATACAATATATGAATACGGTATACCACACATGACAACCAGAAATATCGGTTCACTAGAAATACATAGGACTATAATAGATGGTGAAGGGCAAGCAATATATAATCAAGGGCAAGCAAATCTAATGATATGTACTGTAAATACCTCATTAAGTGAAGATGTGCGAGGAGGTTTATTAGGAACAACTCTCACAGGGGTATGAAGCATATGGCTAGATACAACAACCTCTTGATCAACAGCTCTGCTAACTGGTCCCTTGATTTGGCCAACTAAATGAAGAAGTTCAGACGAAGATGGCGCAACATGATCTGAAGCGTGGATTCTTGGAATGGTAAGTTGTCTTCCAAATATAGTTATAATACGGTTTACTTGATAGGACTTCTTAGGACCATGGAAACGTTTTTCCGTTATACTAACATGACAATTATACTTCGTGCATACGACTTGAGCAATATCTACTGGTATTTCATCTCCTCCAGTTAGATCTAAGAACATCGTCGACTTGTTTACCAACGACTTGTTGTTTGACATCTCCAAATAGGATAAACTCTGCATCCGCCGTTCCATCAGTGCCAATAACACAAAGTTTGTACCTTTCAAAGAAAGAGGGACACAAGTTGACTCTAGCACCTAAAAGTGTAGAGGGACGCCGATGATAACAACAACATTGTACCTCGGTTTGGCATCTCTACAAGGATAAGACAAACATTTGTACGGACCGTTGTCTAGAACAGATTTCCTACTGCACTTATTGCAAGAGAAAAACCACCATGTCTGACCGGTGCTTAGCCTAGCAACTGTGACAATGCATCTAAGTCTAGTAGGCTACATGCAGATATGCAGGAGGTATTTACGCCGTGTTTATAAAGGATAATCGGAAAATGAAGGTCAAGAACTAAAGGGGGAAAACTAACCAGGAAATCAAAAGGATTTATGTCAACTATTTCCTTCATCGTTTTTTCTTCCATCTGGTTTGAAGGAGTGTCGGTTTGTGGGATCTGATCACGTAAAGTGAGATTCACAATGTACTCCATACTGTGTAGCAGAAACTAAGTTAGATAGGTGTACAAGGGCAAAACAAACGAGACATTAGCAGAAGCTATGTTATCTGAAGAGCGAGCTGTGTAATGGTAGGTTTGCAGGTCTATAGCTGTATACCTATCTGTGAGGGTTGTAGCTTCTGAAATATTTGGACATATATACCATTGACACACTATGTTTTTAGTAAGTCCTTCCTCCTCTATAAAGCACCAAATATAGGCAAACATATCAGTAGCTATAGATACATGGCCTGATTGATGGGATAGCGAAAAAGACACAAACTATTATGAGGAAGTAACAATATAGGTACTGAAATCGAGTGAAGTAAGCTACATGAATAGGTGTAGAGATATGGCCTGAATGAAACAACAACGAAGAAAATACCAAATTTCCGCACAAGACATCAGCACGAAGAATAAAAACACCGCGTGCAATGGAATACATAACATCACACATAAATGTCGTTATATCTGCAGCTATATGTCAGCTGACTCAAGTTGGTACTGCATATTTAGGGGAATAAATGTCTGTTGTCCCAGTATATATAGAACATGTCAGTACATAGGAACTCATCTAAACATGCTAAACCGTGTTTTGAGCCGTCTCTTAGATCTTTCTGAGCAGAGTCCTATGATGAACAAAAGCTATAGTCCAAATTATAGACATCTAAACTAAACTGTCTAGTAGGTTAACTACACAAGTTTCTAACACTGTCCAAAATATAGATATGTATTAGTGAGTTTTACGATGAATACGGTGCAAAATGCATAATGTAAAGATATAGATCACACCGTTTGACAGCTACAAAGCCTCAACGGTGAACTAAACAGTATAACCAATATAAGCAGATGGCACCATATGCATCTAAGCTTGTAAGGAAAATGTATGTAGTCAGCTGAACTATGGAAAAAAAAAGAGGCACCTACTATGTTTATGTGAAAAAAAACATACTAATCAGAGCAATTGGGGCAAAGCGACTATATATTGTCGTAGAAGATAGCATGATCTACAAAACCACTACAACAATATATTGCTAAAACTGCTGAACAATAGCTCTAAGGACCTAATGATAGATGGAACTATAAAAGCAATATGAGTAGATTCATAACATTTATATCTAAACTTGTAAAGCAAGTGCATCTATGGTTGTATGCAGATAACCGAACAACGAAGCTTTGCATTGTATGGTATGTCACCTACAAATCATGAACTGAAATGTAGAAATGAAGGTAACATATAAGTTGTATATCAAGCAGGACAATATACACATTTCTCTAAATACAAATCTAACTAGGTAGATAAAGAAAAGCATAAAGTACATGGAAAACGAAGCACCATACAGCAGTGGCTAGATAGATGGAAAAGGCACAATGACCAACAATGTATGTGCAAAGAGAAAAAGCAACAGGGGTAGAGAACTAACATCCATATCGTTTCATGAGGACACCCACAAAAAGAGCTGCAATAGGCCGTGTTTGGCCAGCCTCGTAGATGTGATCAACATCGAATTCAGCTGCTCGTTGGCCCCAGAGCGTAAGTTTCATTTCATGGTTGCTGTGCATAACAGAACCGAGTGGTTAAGAAAACAAACAAAGTTATATAATATGCATAGCATAGTAAAAAAATGTAGCTGAAGGTAAAATAGATTTGGCTGTTATACCTAGCATCCCTCAATATAATAACTCTCTTCACTGTAGGGAAATTTTGGATTGCAGCTTCAACAATTGCAGCATTAGAGACGCCCACGATAACACCCAAAACATCTACGATACAACCGTACAATTAGGTTGCTGGGAAAAATAGTAGACTTGATAGAAAGCATGAAATCAGGCAATAATGAAAGAACAAAAAAATAGAATGATGTGTAGTAACATACCAAGAAAGGACCTAGTCTCGCCCACATAGTTAGGGAGGTCAGGAAACGACACAAGACTGTACGCGTATGTAGGGAAGCTATCTAGTACATCAAACAGCTCCTTTATTTGACTGTAGTAAGTAAGCTCGACCATGTAGGCACTATCTACAGATCTATATTTTTCTTTGTTAGTGCACACGAGAAACCAGCTAAGAGTATATACATGTCCTTCTTGCAGTTGCACCCTCTTTGCTTCAACATGATCGGCAGGTATCTTAGCGTACATAGGAACACCCTGCAACACAAAGGTAACAGATCATGGCCAGCAAGACTGTAGTGTAGGGAACAAAAGAGGTTGCCAAAATACTTGCATAGAAGAAGGTTGAAAAAATACTGACATAGAAGAAGTACCGAGTACCTGCTCATCGATTAGGACAAGATCTAGATGCTGGATACTACTACTATCCACACCACCATAGTATTCCCATAACCGAGACAGTCTAACACAGACACTCCATTGATTGCTTGGTGGATTTATTTCAGACAAAAGATTGTACATCATTTGCACATTGAAAAAATAGGTTAATCACGGACATACATACGATGCACGTAGATCCAGCAAAAAAACATACAATATCGGGTTGCAAATAAAACAGGAAAACGTAAACAAAAGATTGTAATATAATTCTCTGCCTGGTACCCCAATGTATAGTGGCGAACTCTTGTATAGTAGATTAGTAAGATACAACATCTCTATCGAAAAAGAATGGAGAACACAACATATGTGATACGAAGTAATAGATATAGTTGCATGAACAAACCAACAGTTTTTTTAAGCTACACAAAACCGAAGACAAAATGCGAGTTCATTAAAACTATACACTGCATAGAGGACAAAAGACTAATATCTTTGCTAGGCTGATGGTAAGATCTCATGATGAACAATATTCTTTGTTTTAGACCCACATGTTTCGTCCTCATTTTCAATAAGGATTTTTAATCCCTTTCTAGATGTAACACGTGAAACAACAACGTAAAGTTGGCCATGTGTAAAAACTATTTTTTTAAAATATACAGCAACACTCCTAGAATTTTTTTTTGAAATAATACATTTTTTAAAACAAATTACAAAACTAGGTCATCACTCTCAAAAATTGCAAAAATAGGTTCCTGTCGCCATTTCATCTGGCTGACGGGAACCCTATCTATGAGGCGACTTCACATAGCCATTTCAAATGGCGACAGGAATATTTGAATTTTCAAATATAGCAAATAAACTCAAAAAATTACAAATATTTTTGTGGAGTATCCAGATAGCGTGTTCTTGCTTGTGTACTTTTTTCATAATTTTATCAATTATAAATTTGTCTCTAAAATTCATTTAAGTATACTATTTGTAGAATTTTTAAATATACCAAATGAGGTCCAAACATTATGAAAGTTTTTTTGGTTGCTCCTTACATAGTGAACTTGTTTGTGTAATTTTTTCAGAATCTTATATGCTTTGAAATTGTATCTACAATTCTGACTTTAGGTTTCCGATACAGTGTACTTAATTGTGTACCCTTAATTGTTGAGATCATGTTATAGCATATAAAATTCTGAAAAAATTACACAAACAAGTTCACTATTTAAGGAGAAACCACAAAAAATTTCATAATATTTGGACCTCATTTGATATATGTACAAATTCTATAAATAGTATATGTAAATGAATTTTAGAGACAAATTTATAATTGATACAATTATGAAAAAATTACACAAGCAAGAACACTCTATTTGGATACTCCACAAATTTTTTGTAATTTTTTGAGTTTATTTGCTATATTTAAAAATTCAAATATTCTGTCAATTATTTGAAATGGCGATGTGAAGTCGCCTCAGTGAGGTTCCCTGCCGCCAGATGAAATGGCGACAGAACCTATTTTTGCAATTTTTGAGAGTGATGACTTAGTTTTGTAAATATTTTTTAAAAAAATATTATTTAAAAAAAAAATTCAACACTCCTAAGGGTCTAGCCTTAACTTTTATTAATAGTCATAGCATAGGAAAGTCTAATTGGAAACTGGCGACGCTGTAACTTAAAAGGTCATTTTGCATTTCCAGTTGTCAAAGTGATGCGGGGAAGTTATACAATCTGACCAATACCAGAACCAGTCATAATAGCAGTCTCAATCATAACACGACCAAGTTTCGTAACTATAAGACATATTCCATTACACAGACCAGCAGTCTGGTTTAAGTTTCTTAGAAGCATGACTAGAACACCTATTTTGAGGACCAGTTTATACTGGGGGAAGTTGTTTGCATCTATAGAATTGAGAAGTTCAATAGGATAAAGATCAACATCAACTGTTGTGTTGGTGGATTTCGATATAGCATCACAACTGAGATACTGTAACACCCCAGCCCAACAATGAGCCTGGAATACCACTAAACTACCTTTTCAACTAATATTCATTAACATTCAGCAACCAAAGCATTAATAAAAACCATCCATGGGTCACAATAGAACATGAATAAAGACTTGACAGGCATGAATAAATAAGTGAGGGAAACATATCAAGATAATAAGTCTAAAACATCACCAAATAGACTAGTCCAAAACATTCATCTAAGATTATTCAATCTCTAACATGTTCTAAAAGTAGTCCATCAATAATGAATCAAATGATTCTCTTGGCAAATAATTATGTGTCTGAAGTATAAAACTATCCCATGTGCACTAGTCCCTCTCAATCGTAGCGCCATCAATGATCCCCAAAAAAACAACAAAGAAGCAAGGGTGAGTCCACGACTCAGCAAATACATCAATAAACAACGAACAACGATAAAACAACAGTACTCACTAACTTCATTATCATCACATGTCCTTCTATTAATATTCTCATGCCATTCTCTTCTCTTTGTTTTCACATACATTCATCTCATATCTCAATGCAACTCTACTCTACATGTCCACATGAACTTCTTTCACAGATACTGGGATAGCATGAGTGAGCGCTTCATGCAACGTTCACTCTCAAGCACGTTCCTCCTCAAGGATCGGGGACCTCCTCCACTCCCGTGGAGTTGTGATCAATCATGATCACCTTCTCATATGCAAAGATGCTTATGAATACAAAAATGCATAATTTCAACATATTCATCATATCCAATTTTCCTCATGTTCGTCAACAAGATATAGCCATACCATTACATTGCTTGCAATTAAATAAGAATAAAAGCACAACAATAATGGTAATGAACGATAAAGAGATACAGTGATCAATCATTGATCGTTGTCTACCATACACTTGCCTTTACTAGTCATGACGCACTGGCAGTGCGGCTAGAAGATGGCAACAAGCACGACGTCTCTCATACAATAAGCACCCAAATTTTAATACAAGCTACAGCATCACAAGAACAACAATTAATTGACGTCGCTCCTACACGTCCCCCAAATCCGCAACGTTTCCCCAATACCGAACAGTCACCCCTTGCTATTCCAACAAAATATGCTAGCTCCCCTCTCTCCTTTAATATTCCAGAGAAACACATAAACACAAAGCATGCAACACTAATTAGCTATTGTCTCATCTTTACTATTTAAACATGCATGCATGCACATTACGGCCAAACTAGTTAACTACTAATATCATTATTTAATTAATCTCTCTCTTCCCTACTAATCCAATTAATAAAGCACAAGCAGCCCTATCAAATTAATCACTATCAAATTAATCTCTCTCCTAACTACCCCAATTAAAATAATCCTAGTAGTGCACCAAACCAATCAACCACTAGCGCAGCACTATTAGTTTAATGCTAGTACTAGCAGCTAATCTAGATTGGAAAGGGCTCACGGTTTGCTGCATGCAATTCTAATGAACTAATCTAGTTTCTCTCTCTCTCTCTCTCTCTTAATTCTTCAATTAAATATTCATAGCAATTCCCTAATCAGTGCACCAATTATCTAATGCAGCACTATTGGATCCAATTAACTACTCTCCCCCACTATCCAATTAAATAATCAAAGCAATCCCAATTAAATAATCCCTAGCAGGACCAAATCTAATCAACTACAGTGCTATTAGTTAAATACTAATGCCATAAGCCTGCATGCATTCAAGATCGCCTCCGCTCTAGTGGTAGCAGCAAGGAATCAAGAGAGAAAGAAGTCAAACCGACGCCAGCGATCGCTACATCTTGGTGGAGATTTGGTAGAACAACAACCACGCCTCCACGCCAAGACGCCGCAGATCGCGCATCTTTGCGCAGTGGCGACTACGTCTTGGCCGAAGCGATACCTCGGTATTGTGATCACGCCTGCGCGAAAAGAAAAATTTGACGATGGGTGGCGGCGCAGAAAGAAAACAAGGGAACAAAAGAAAAGGCTGCTAGGTTTTTTTTTTTTTAGAATTCACTCTCTCGACGATCCTTTTATTCCGGCACGAGCCAACTCTCCCCTAAAACTCTAAAATACCCCGCTTATATGTATCCCCTTTCGTCTAATTACGTACGGGTCCCTAAGAGGGTTATTTCGGGATATTACATGTACTCTACATCATCACCAGGTATTCTAGCTAAAATGAAAGAATTTATTTCATCAACAACTTCGTTAGTAGGCAACAGTATAGTGCGGCTACATAGATAGTCTGTTTCACGAAAACAATTATGTAAATCAATGTAAATAGAATATGTTATGGCAACTGTCTTACCACCTTCTATTGTAATAAGGAACTCATTTGGGATTTCTATCCGAAACGGTTCGGGCTCGCCCGGATAGCCGGTAACAGGCAGACGACCATCACCAAGATCTAAAATTCATTGACTGAATTTAGAAACATCACTATGGGCAAATTGACTTGTATTTATAGCAGACAACCACATATTAATACCTAATGACAGGACTTCAACGGATTTCCATAAAGACAACTTTGTAATTGTGGCATTGACTATCTGAGACCTAGTTCCCCCTTCAATGACAGGTAAAATCTGCCTTAGGTCACCGCCAAAGACAAAAACCTTACCTCCAAACGGTATGTTGGAAAGGTCGGTATCCTCGTTTGATAATATATCACGAAAAGTCCGATCTAACGTCTCAAAACATCTTCTGTGGGCCATAAGGGCTTCGTCCCAGATAATAAGACAAACATATTTTATTAGATCGACGAGCATAGTTCCTCTCTTTATATCACAGACAGTTGATTTATCTATATCATTCGGTATCTTGAAGCGGGAATGCGTCGTCCTACCTTTAGGTAAAAGAAGGGAAGCAACATAAGAAGAAGCTACAGTCAAAACAATAGCTCCAGTAGATCTCAGATACGTTATAATCGCATTCCAAAGAAACGTCTTCCCGGTAACGCCATAGTCGGATACAAAAAAAAACTAGTTGTTTGTCATTCACACGTGAAACTATAGACTCAAAGGTTTTTTTTTATCAGGATTAAGGCTTGCACGTAAACTGGTCGACTCGGTAATAAGATCATCAAGATTGCATGCGAGCTCATCGTTTATCATAGTATTAGTGAGGCTAAATGTAACATTCGAACTTTTGGCAGGCAAGTTGAAGGAACTCAACTTAGTTCCACTTCTTGCAAATAGACTAGACAACTCATCTAGCAAATGATCTTTAAGTTCAAAGACATGCATTACATACGTAAGTCGGATAATGAATGGAGCAACACAAATGATGCTGAAAATCATCTGCTAGATCTAACTAGACTCTATATAAAAAAAGATCGTTTGTCACTGATATCATAGAAAAGTAACATCATAACAGATACTTGTCTAAGTTGTTGTGTTGTGCCCCATGTAGTTGCTTCCTCAAAACTGCGATACCACTCAACATCATCTCCTAACAAACCACGAGCAGCACAAGCCTCTTTGAATGTGTTACAGCCAACACCCTGAAATGTACGAATATGTTTGAAACTCTGTGCACCCTTAACCACCATAAGCAAGATTCTAAGAAAGTAGTGTTCACCAACAGAAGGGTGCACAAAATACAAGCGTCCTATCTTTGTTCCACTGCGCCTTCTTTGCCAAGATATAGTATTGTCGTCCCAGCGCCACATAGAAGGGAAATCACAATAAGATAAGGTACATGCATCATGATAGGTCCTATTCGCAGTAAACCACTCAGTCAGCGGTGTCTGCGCAAGAAACGAATTGGAAACTACAGTTGTCAAGTTAGTATTAGGGTGTAGGCTAACATTTTTCATGTGAGGCAGATGCACAACGTGCCGTTCGACAAAAGGATAATGTCTATGGATATCATAACCAAGGATCCTCCATACCGCATCTTGCTCACGTATATACCGGCAGTCTAGATATTCTCTAACCTCGTTGACACTGGACGTTCCAGAATCATATGGTGCATCTTCGCCTTTCCTAACCATTTCAAGGTATATCTTTGCACAATCCTGGCCTTTAGTAACGTACTTAAAAAGATACTTTATAATACTCGTGTTTTATTACACCATTCAACGTTTATACGGGTTCAGTATTTTTTTAAGAGAAACAAATTATGTGGAACCACCCATCTGTTGTCTAGACGAACATTTCCTTTAATGACAAAACAACCCTTATCAGGGTGTTTATAAAGAGCGGAGCCATCTTTGTCGATGGTTGTTTCATTTCGAAAGGACTTTGGATAAAACTTCGAACAAGAACCATTTTTCATATAGGGACATCTATCGTTTAGGGCACCACAAGGACCGTGCATCATATGTTCTGAAACCAAAGCATATGCTAAAGGATCGATAGTTGGATAAAGTATCTCAGCGGTTACAAAAGAATCAATAAGGATCGACGTTGGCTCATTAGTGTCTCTAGTTAGCCAAGCAATGATGTGAGCATGCAGAAGACCACGTTTTTGGAATTCCATAGCGCGGAGCACTATAAGAACAGGGAGAACCACATATTAGAACAAAAATGACAAAAAGCAAATGATATGCATGTAGCAAATTGTGGGGGGAAGAAGAAAGGAAGATAAATTGTACACGGATAAACACACAAATGCATCAACAGGACTGAACGCAGTACCATCCTTAATATCCTCTAGAAGCTCCTCTAATTTCATATTGTAAACCCTATCACAATATTAGCTCTATCAGTACTGCGTTGTCCAGGCTCGAATCGCAAAGCAATAGAAATTTTGGGCCACTTAGGATTGCACATGAAAGTAATAAATAAATCGGGGGGGGGGGTGGGACCATAGACTCGGCATATAGCGATAGCATCGTGGTAGTTCTGTATCATGTATCGCCTAACACTAGTATGACCCGCAGATAGCACTATACACTTTCCAACATCGCTGTCGCCTATAGATCCTGCAGCAACAACGTCAACCACACCTGCAAGCTTTCCACTCTTAATTCGTCCTGGTGATCTAGTATGTACTGAAGTCTACATTAATTGACACATGCATTTGCATCAACCTTTATCTGGGATGACAATCGCTCACACTTTAGGTAAGGATTTGGCTGGTTCTTTCTATAGTGAAAATAATAACGAAAGTAGTCCCGCATCATAATCTTGAAGCAAACCCCTTGGTTGGTAGGATCAACATTGATATAAGGTACTCCGACTTGAAATCCACGCTCGTCGTACGAGAACAACAATAGGTACTGTAGAGCCATGAACGCCAGGTGCAAAGGACATATTCGGTGCAAATCTCTGGATCTATTATGTACGATAATATCTCGCTTATAGGTCTCAAGAGAGAAATTGCCAACAACTAGTGGTGCTAGTTCGTCGCAGGTAGGTAGATTATTCTGCATCGGATCATCTGGTCTAGCTCCGACAATTCTAATACTGACAGAATCATCACCACATTGTCGCAAACGATCTCTTGCAAGGCGAAACCGTCTAACCAGTGGGTTGTGCTCATCAAGCATGTGCATAAGAGACAAAACTATGCATGGATCCAACTAACCCTCGGTATTTTTGGACGAATCTAGCACACGTATCATGTTGTCAACCTCGTTGTCAGTATCATATATGTAAAGCTCAATAAATCTAGGAGCAACCTCACCATGAGGAACTAAAGAACCAATGCGATGATACACCTAACCACAAATGTTGAACACATATGGCCCTCCATAGCTATTGATTGGTCGATCTATCTTAGCGCCCATGGAAGTGAAAGCAAACAAGCAATTATATTACCGCATTTTTCGTAAAAAGAAACTCTTGCACCAAGCATCACCATTGAATCTCAAAAGTTCAACAAGAAAATGGGGAGGCTGTCTGAAAGCAGGCAACGAAACCTTACCTCTACAACAGTTGTTGTATGCGAACCTCTGAGCTCTGATGGAAGATTGTTTCTTCGCCCTTTCACGAAACCAAAAAATCGCGATATAATGAGCGCACTCATAATCTGGAGGTCCATAGTACGACCTACCTGGGTAAGAAGCTATTGCCCAGAACAGAAAGGAACAAAGAAGAGAACAAGCAAAAAAACTAAGATAAACACAAAGATAGCAGGAAGAAAGCCAAACATCTAAAAGAAACGTACTACAAAAGCGAAAGCAGATCGAGGAACAGATACATGAATAGACATATACGAAAATACCCCTGAGAGCGTCAATGTATTCCTAAGGAAAACAAAGCCAATCAAGTGCTACCTCATGATCAACCAAAGGACCTAGCTCAATAGTAGCAGGGAAATATAATGTATAATTTGTGGGGAAGGCAAGGAGCACATCTTGATTGGAACAAATAGAGAGGTCAAAGAGAAAAGACATATCAAAGCAAATTTGGTAGGGGTGTATATAAAGTATAAAGAGAGGAAAGCGCAGGTATGCACCTGATTGAACCATGTGCCACAGAGCGAGAATCTTTCGACGCTTTTCTCTATTTTTTTTTGCTTCGTTTGCAGAGACATGGGGACACACGATGCCTCCTAAATAGACAAAGAAAGCGGACAAAAACATAGAGACGAGGAAATACCCTGAGCAATAACTGAACGAAGAGACGGGTTAAAATAAACCCAAAAAGAGAAAAGGGGGAAGAAGCATGAGACACAACGGTGGTAGTGAACTCCGACCGAAGAGAAGGTGCACAACTCCTATTAAAGAGGAGATGCTCAAACGACCTACAATCGGACCCAATAGGAACCATAGTGAAGAGGCAGAGGAGAGAAACCAAGAGCGAATCATCCCCAACAGTAGTCAGCAAAAATCAGGACGCAAGAACGAGGCAAAACCTAATCTAAAAAAAGAAAAGATAAGAGGCATAGACAACATGATAGCAACAGAACAGAAGAACAATCCTAAATCAAACCCCACTAAAGTAAAAAAAAAAAAAAGAAGCAGAAGAAACCGACCAATAGGGGAACACCCCCAACAGCAGTCAAACAAAAGGATGGCTAAAAAGCAACTAAAAAACAGAAGGGGGAAGAAATAGAGAACACTACGACGGTGGTGAGCACCGACTGAAGAGATGATGCACAGATCAGGTAAGATCGAACCAAGAAGCAGCAGACACCAGGCCGGTAGTGAACACCGACCAAAGAGGAGGCGCACAGATCAGCTAAAACCGAACCAAATAGAAACAAGAGCGGAGAGGCTGAACAAAGAAACAGACGGGGAATCATCCCCAATAATAGCCTACCAAAGCGGGAAGCAAGAATGAGGCAAGATCCAACTGAAAAAGAGAAAAGGGAAGAAGCAAATACAAGACGTTAGCAACAAAATCGAAGAACACAAGAAGGAAAAGAGTGGAATTGAACAAGCGTAGATCCACAGAATAACCGGCCCTCCCCACAAGAGGAAAGACCAAAGCGCAGCGGAGACAAAGGAAGAACCAGGAGTAATAGGAAACATAACACGCGTGAAGAGAACCGAAGGAAGACAACAACAATAGGAAACATAATACGGATGAAGAGAACCAAAGGAACAGAGTGAGCGAACAACGATGACGACACTGGAAGGGAAAAGGCAGGCGTGCGATGAGACTAAGAGCGAGACGGAAGAGACAAAACGACAGAGAAAGACAAAACGGGGGTTGCGCGATGGGAAAAGAAGAGACAAGAGCGAGTGGAGACGAAGCAACCTGCATGGGAAGCAAGGCAGCGACTCCACGTGACGCCTCGAACCAGACAGACTACATGCGAGCGCAGCGCTGCATCGTACGCAATGGTTGCGAACGGCACGCGGAATCCAATCCAACGGCACGAGCAGACCAACGACCATCGGGCGGTCTAGATAAAAACTGGCGACGTGGGCAGCCTCCCCACGCCCGCAGCAGGCCTCCTTTTACCTGTAAAATATGGAATGGAATAACATAATAGATATATGCTATTGTTCTCTCCATAAGCACAAGCGTAAGAGAATTGACAAGTAAAGAATACACGCACGAATGGTGGTCTACATCACATGGAGGAGTACCCCTACATGTGGCAAGTGGATGGATCGAGCGACGTTCAAAAGGTACGCAAATCACTGTCTCTATGGTTGAATCAAATTGTGCTAAAAGATTATGGGGCATGATGGTTTCAGATTACACATGGCACCAAGAAAGTGAATCATCCATTGGCTGGAAACTAAATCCTAGCGGGCAATCTATGGAGTATTTGTTTTTTCCACAAAAAGAAATGAAAAACAATATGCTAGCCGTCGTGTCGATTGGCTGATTGGCCAAGGAACATCTCAAACAGATAAGAAGGATAAACTCGACGTAGCTGAAGAAAAAAAAACAGCAAGAGCTCTGGAACAACCAAGAAAGTCTGCAGCTCATGGCCATGGCCATCCTTGGCAGTCTAAAGCTCACCCCATCTCCGCCCGCTCTAGCCGGCGCCGCGGTGCCGGCAACCCCGGGACGCTCCTCCCTGCATTTCCACCTCGCCAATGCCGGCGCCGCCGCGCTCGTCGCCGCCTCGCTCCTCGTCGCCGATCCGGCTCTGGCATTCAAGGTTCGCCGTTAACTTTGTTTGATGCTTCTCGTTGCAAGATTTTGGGACGAAGAGGTCATTGGCATGTGCGAGCAGGGAGGAGGTCCGTACGGGCAGCAGGTGACGCGGGGGCAGGACCTCACCGGTAAGGACTTCAGCGGCCAGACCCTCATCAAGCAGGATTTCAAGACAGTATGTCATGTATACCTCTTGTAGTTTCAGTTCTTACACTTCGATAATACTGCATACGATCAGGTTTCTTACAGTAAATAGAAAGACAAACTCTGATTTTTTTTTATGTACAAAAGAACATCCAAGTCTGTCTGTCGGAGGCTTAACTTGTGCATACTTGGTGACTCCTGCCCTTCTTTTGCTCTAGTCTATACTGCGGCAGGCCAACTTCAAAGGTGCCAAGCTGCTCGGCGCTAGCTTCTTCGACGCAGACCTCACAGGTAGTGCGTCTGCTATTTGTTGTCCTCAAAGGTTCCAAACCAGTAGCTGCAGAGATCCATCCTCGTTGTGCAGTTCTGAAACGGCAGACTGACGTTTTAAGGGGTTTAGTTGCATGGATTACTCAAGCTGTTTGGTGATACATTCAGGTGCTGATCTCTCTGACGCTGATCTCAGAAGCGCGGACTTCTCGCTGGCAAATGTAACAAAGGTACATTGCTTGATAAGCAGCAGCATAGCTGTTTAAGTTCAGAATAAGTTTTTTTTAGATAATAGAAGAGAAAGCTCTCCAGCCTCTGCATCGAAGATGAACACAGCCCAAAGTTCAGAATAAGTATTAACAAAAGCTTTGAGTAAGACTGAATTCTGCTGGAAATCAGGAAATGGATGACAAGTATCTCATCTATGATCTATCCAGTTCAGCCCTAGCTTTGTTGAGAAAGTCAATAATTTCTCTTTCCTTTTACCATGAATCCAACAGTTCATAGATATCAGTGTGGGCACTGCACATTATACAGTTTCAAAACAATCTTGTGATTTGGTTTTCCCTTGCCCCATTTTGCAGGCAAATTTAACCAATGCCAACTTGGAAGGGGCACTTGCCACAGGAAACACTTCTTTCAGAGGTTCCACCATATATGGGGCAGGTAAGTCTACTTATTATATCTTTCTGTTTCTGATGAATGAATGATGATCGTGTCAAGCATCAAAACTTCTGTCTCAAGTCTCAACACATTCTCGAATTCGACATCGTCATACGATAAATGATCAGTATTTTTTTAACAATATGTTGTCAACCTCTTGCTAATCTGCAAATGCTGCTACGCTAATCCAGATCTAAACAATTAAGAATCATACAGCAATGTAATTCAACCAGAAGTCAGGAATATGATTGCACTAGATTGATTCGATCGGTTCTTGTACTGTGGCATCACCAATCATCTTGTGCTCTTTCCGTCCCTCCAGATTTTACTGATGTTCCGCTGCGAGATGATCAACGGGAATACCTCTGCAAAATTGCCGAAGGGTAAGAAACCAGCAGCGCAATTTGGACGCGCTTAATCATTGGTCATCTAACGTGCTGCTGAATTTTGTAAGTGTTTTTGCACCAGGGTGAATCCAACCACTGGAAATGCCACAAAGGAGACTCTGTTCTGCAGCTGACGAACAAATGGAGAAAGGGGGCGGGGGGAGTCTCTTCTTCTTCTTTATTTTCTGTCAGAGTGGAGAGAACTACACAAGTACATCGAGCATGCAGTGAAATAAGAAGGGGAATGCTGTTTCAGAAGTACTCACATCACATGTATAGAGTAGTAGTAATTAGGGGTGCTAGTGGGCTAAAACTCCACCCCAACCCATTTCTATGCAGGTTCACCCAACGCAAACCAACCCACTGCTCTACCTCTAAAACCCAACCCACATGCAAATCCAACCCAAACCAACTCAACCTAATTCTGTCCATATGGGTTCAACCTGTTTTAACAACCTTAAGCACAACCTTCAACCCATGGAAACTACCTGAGCACCAAGTAGATAACAATAACATTACAGAAGCATTTCATAGCACCACATTTACATCACGAAAGCAATTTGGTAGCATAAATAGTACTTGAACTGCTAGGTCCATAAATTGTCTTAAGCGCAAGATTACAAACACATTCATGTGTCATCATATTATTATCCTGAGAACTGAGATAGCAATAACTACGATAACAGCGGCATTACACAACATCATTTGACACAAAAGCAAAGCGTTGAAGCATCCATCTCTGCAAAATTATTGGAGGAATCGAAGTCCTGCTGCTATCCCGGAGTAGTTTCTTTCATTATCGAGGCACACTGAGGCCAGTCTCTGCAAGACATCAGGGAGATGGTAAGTTTCAGGTTGCGGTGTAGCAAAAGCAAATGCATACATCCTCGTGTGGACAGAAGAGGGTGCATTCAAAACACAAAGGAAAAAAGTTGGGCGCAATGAATTTGATAACATAGAATCAAGTTAGATTAACGATATAAGCAAAACTACTAACAGAAAGTCTGAACACAGACACCACACTGGACATTCGGAAACCAAAAACCAGACGGCCACTATTATCCAGTCATTCTTTTGTCCGAAGGACATGGCTGTCTAGAACATCATGTGTTACGCAAAACCATTTTCATGATATGCCAACAGAAAAATGTGAATGTTACATGGTTGGCTATATCGAATTCAGATTGTCCAACAGGCCTGTAGTCAGGTTTAGAAAGAATATAAATAACTTAAGATTAACTAATGTACTTATGAACTTCAGTTCAGCAATAGAGTTCACCAAGAAGAACATTTTGGCACTTATATACCATTCTTGGGCTGATGTGCAATAAAGTACCGGAGCAGAATTTAATGCAGGTCACATATTAGTAATCCTATGGAAGCACACCCAGTTGTTTACTGTTCTTTTGCAAGACTAAGTCCTGTGCATCTAAGCCAAAATAACCCATGCAAAGATCGATTTTGATACAGAGGCCAGCTAGACCTTGAAATAACGTGTAATATAAGTGAAGGCCACAAACATTGAAATGGTGTATCAAAATTCCTTGTAAAAATGGACAAAGATCGTAAAAAAGAGAAAAAAATCTATGATTTCCTCCTTTGACAAAACCAACATGGTGAAGAGTCGAGACAACGAGACTCGAGAGTGAAGAGTCGATCGACTCAATCAGTTGAGCAAGTGAGCAACCCCAATCCCCACCCTACCACCCATACCAACCCACGATAGAAAACCCACGGGTTGAACCCGTTCGAACCCAAAATTTGTTGACCCGCACCAACCCAATCCAGCCCGTTTTTACTTAAAACCAAACCAAACCCAACCCGTTAGCTACCTCAATCCGTTTCCACCCACCCAAAACCAACCCAACTGAAAACCCGACCCGTTTAGCCTATTTCAACCTAACCCATTATCATGCCTAGTAGTAATAAAATCGCAAGAAGAAACACATCGCTCTTTAGTTTGTCAGTATGATTGTAGTAGGGGCAGCCCATCGGCTCCAACGACCTGACGAAGACAACAAGTCAGGGGTACACCTCGTCCCAGCCGAAGGATACCATGTGCCCCTTTGCACATACTGAAGGGTGTGTACCCACCTCGCACATGCCGAGGGATACATAAAGACTGCCAAAGGCAGCCCCACCAGAAGGATACAATATACCCTAGAGGGAAGGGGTTCCAAGGGCCCTCGCCCTAGACCACCTCGCACGGAGTGAGGGGTCCAGGGGGCATTCGCTCCAGGGTCGCCCTGCATCCGCGTAGAGCGAAGGGAGTCAAGGTCACTTACGGACCAAGAGTACAGACATGGTGGACCAAGCCCAGGAGGGTCTACCGTGCACTAGAGGCTATGCCGAGGGGGTGTAAGATCGAGGAGGCCGACTAGAGGGGGGTGAATAGGTGATTTTAAAAAATATTTTGGCTAAAATTGATTTCTAATGCGGAAACTAACAACAATTCGGTTTTGCACAATTAACGCCTAAATCAACTAGTCTTTAGTAAGTGCATCAACAATATAAGACTATTGAAAACTATAGCAATCATACAAAGATATGTAAGCAATTTAATACAAGGAATGTAAATTGCACAAAGTAAAGCACAAGATGAATAAACCACAAGAACACAATGATGTTTTACCGTGGTGTTCGAATACTTGTCGGTCTTCTCTAATCCACGTTGAGGTAAGCCTAACCACGTTGGACCGGCTCCACAACTTGAGCCAACATCTCCGAGGTAAGTCCAACCACTCGGACCGGTTCACCACTCGAACCAACACCTCGATCCACTTGGGGTTGCTCTTCCTCCACTCCGGAGATGGCGAGCACCAAACCACTCATAACCGCCCGGATCTTCTCACAACCTTCTTTGAGAAGATCACCGGCGCAACTTCTCCAGTCGTCTAGGTGTTGGCAAACACCAAGAGTAACAAGTCGGAGATGCTCCCTTGAAAGAATCAAGTGTTTAAGCTCAATGGATACACAATCCACTATCTAATGCAACACATGCACTTATAGTTTACTCTCTAAGCTCACTAAGTGCAACACATACACATAAGAGATGAGAGAGCTTGCTCTTTGCTCAAGAAAATGAATAGCCCTAGCAACCACTCTCCCACAACCAGCCAAGGTGGATATTTATAGCTCACACATAAAAACTAGCCGTTTGGAAGATTATCTGCTGAAAAACAGCGAAATCCGGTCTGATCACCAACCAATGGCTGATCAGACCGCTCATGCTCTAATGGCTATAAAACTATTCGTTGGACACACATCCAGACCGACCGTCAACCAATGGCCTGTCAGACCGCCAAACAGGCGGTCAGACCGCTCCACAAAGGAGCAAGCCCAAACCAGAAAAATACATTCTCTGGAAAAACCTGACTGGGTCACATGACCCAGAGGCCCGGTCAGACCGGCCAAACACATGGCGGTCAAACCGGCACCCAAAACCATAAAAACGTATTTTCTGGAAAAAGCTGACCGGGTCACATGACCTGGAGGTCCGATCAGACCGACTAACACATGGCGGTCAGACCGGTCACCCACCGATCAGACCGGTCAACCACGGCGGTCAGACCGCCAGAACAAGAAACCGGCACACAGCTCAGTCAAACTCTCAACGACCGGTCAGACCACCCAAAGACCCGCAGTCAGACCGCCAGAGCTGAGAAACACAGATTTTTGCATTTCGCTTCAACTCAATTTGCAAAACACATTTGCCAATTGATGCGCGATGCAAACAAGGGATAAAGATGAGATTCTCGACAAGTTGTAAAACACATTTACCAACTTTTAGAATTACACCATAAGGAATAAGGTACATAGACTTAAACCATTTGCAAAACACATTCGCAAACTAAAGTCATATGCTACAAGGATTATACATGAGCCTCAACTATTTGCAAAACACACTAACAAATATTGGCAACATGCTAACGAGACCTAGAGCAAGCACAACGAGCTATCAACATATGACACTCTCAAGCTACTAGTCAGGACCCCCTCTTAATAGTACGACAACTTATACTAGCAATCCGGTCTTCTAACAAAACACCAAGACCGGTAAAAGACTAAGAACACATCCTTAGCCCTAGCAAGTTATACCTTTGCCTTGCACATTCACTTGAAGCTTGATGGCGCACATCTTCTCTTCAAGACCGGGTCATTGACTTGATAATCATCAGCACATGATGATTTTCTTTTCTTCGAGATTTTGATATGCAACAACACATGATGCATCCTTTACTCCAAGCTCTTGACTTCAATATAATCAACACATGATGATCTTCTTCACTTCAGAATCTTGACTTGAACATCATCAACACATGATGATTTTCTTCATCCCGAGTCTTGACTTGATGACGATCAACTCATGGTGTTATCTAAAGTCTTCATCATCATGGAACATAACCTATTCATCCAACCAATGGAAAATGTTAGTTCCATATGACGATTGTCATTAATTACCAAAATACTCTATTAACTCATAATGACGGGTCTAGATTCTTCAGGGGGGTGTGAAAGGACGCTACAGCCCTTACAAGCATGTGACCTTTGTAGGGGTAGAATTGTAATCTCCTATACCATAGATGTCTTAACTATTAAAAGGAGGGGTTTACCCCCGCGCAACGGGAAATCGTCCCATCCCTTCCCCTCCTATTCACACGCGCCGACACATGGATCCTTGTTGTCAGGAGTCTCCTCCCCTCATAAAAACCATCTCAATGGCCACCTCCACCGTACTCCTCAACCGTCGCCCCATCTCTTCCTCTATCGAATGAACACACAAAGAAAAAAACCAAAAAATGCCAAAGACATCCCAATTGGTTGCCATCTTCTTCAACTCCCCTCTCCCTTGCAACCTAATTCCCAGCCTCCCCCATCTTGATTCCCCGATGTCGCCACCCGAATCACCGCGTCGGTGGCTGATTTCATTGTAGGCAACCAGCGCAGTGGCGGGAGCAGTGACGATGATGAGGCAAAGGTCGATCCAGACAATCATCGAGAGGGCGACGACTGGACCTCCAGATTCAAGCAACGAGGGGTGGCGGTGGCGGACCAGGAATACCATCAGCTGCTAAGGTGTGCCAAAACTGCTCCCCCTCTCGATTCGCCTCCTGCAATCCCTTTCCCCTGTCGTCGTCGCATCCTACTACTCTTGCGCCTCCTTCATGCATACCGAGCTATACTCTACCAGATCTAGAGATAGTGTCTCAGATCCGACCGAGCTATCTTCCCACGATGAAGAAGTGGTGATGGTGTCTGTGTGCAGTGTTGGCTTCCTGATGGCGTGGTTTCTGGATCTCTAGCTCAGTTGCAGCCATCCTTGCCATCCTCCTCACCGTATGCCTCTGCCGAGACAACGACAAGCAGCGGTGAGAGCGTGTGCATGACTGGAGCACCGAGAGCGATGGTGGAAGCAGTGACACAGAGTCCGAGGTGTCACGACGCGAATAGGGGAGCGGTACATGCATCGAGAGCTGGAGGAGGCCACCAATGGCCTCGCCGCCGAGAACATGATCGGGGAAACCGGTACAGGGTGGTTTACAGGTGCGACTCCACCACTATCACAACAATGAATTTTCACATCACCAGGTAAATTTTGCTTCAACCTTTTGAATTTGTTGGTCTTCTTGTGTTCTTCAATTTGAATATCAATAGGTTTATATCGTGTTCTTGTCTTGTTCTGGAGTTGAGTCGTACTTTTCTGTTCTGAATTCCTTTAATTGCAGGATTCCATGTTGAAAAATCTCACATTTGTGTTCTTTTTCGTTAGTTAAGCACAAGAACTTAGGCTGCTGTTAGATTTGAATTTGGGGTTATGAGTAGTAACTGCTTCTCGTGGCCTCCTGGGACCAAGAAGTTTCAAACGGTGCCCTTCTCTTTACTAGCAAATGGTGCTTTACCCAATTCACCTGATTATTCCTCCCATTTTACCCCTCAATCAAAAAGAAAAAAAATAAGAAAAACATGATTTTTTTTTTGCTTCATCAAGGTCCAGGCTGAGAAAGATTTTAGGGTGGAGGTTGTGACGATTGGGCGTGTTCGGCATAAGAATCTGGTCACCTTACTGGGCTATTTGCAGTGAGGGAGCTTGTAGGTACTAATCTCCGGCTGCTGCAGTGCGATGCTTAAGTAAAGATCTTAGTCAGAAGTATGCATGAAAAAAAAGATGGTTATTTGATCTGTGGTAAACATATGAGGTATCAACTGGTTGTGACCTCTCATTATTTCATCAATGGCTAATGAAATATTGTTGCAATAATACATAATTGTTTTTGGATAATATTTTGTATTTGTAGTTATAGGTAGTTGTTGATATAGTTAGTGAATTATCGATTTTTCGGTTTCTTATGGCTGAAAACTACACACCACTGTCCAGGTAAAAACCCGGCCTACAATGTTTTCCTTTTATCAAATTATATGATGTAAGTATATTCGTACCAGTGTACATGGGTAAATAGATGTCTGATTGTGTATCCAATAGTTGCCATCAAGGGTTGTGATCCATTTAATATGATTCTTCAGTGTCCATCATACTAGCACAATCTTTCTAATTGCTATTATATTTTACAATGTTTCTGTTCAATATCAAAACAAAAAAAATAGCTCACTTCTATACCACTATTGCTCGAACTGACATTACATGCCACTACTTGTGTTACTGAATTATTGGATATAATGAAGAAAAAATAGTTGTTATATTAGAACGTTTCAGAATTAGAGTGAAGAAAAATTAGATGTTGCAAAATAAACATGGGGGATTCTTGGAAACTCTTGTTTGACTTGTAGTGGTAAGCAAGACATACATTTATTAATTTTCCTGTTAGAACATTCTATTAAAAAAATGCATATTAGAACTTTCTGCTGAATTCAGTAAGTAGACTTTTTTCCATGTATACATCATGTTTTCATTGACTGGGGTTCTTTTCAATCACATACAGGGACAAACAAGTCAAACTCATGTTTACAACATACCTTATATTCATTCTGGAATAGTCCTATGTCAGTGTTATAGTAATTCGGCTAATAACAAAAAAGATAGTAGCAAAATATTGCGTTGCTAGCAAATAATAACAATCATTCTGGATATTAGCTAGATCTTGTTGCAGCCTCATTGGCTCATTGCTGCTTTTGAATTGGTAGTGAATCAAAAGCTGTGTCACGAATCTATTTCATGATAGGGGATACACATCCATCAGAGGGAGGTCAGACGACGATGACTTGAGGTAGAACGGCGCTAGATGAAAGAGGGCACCGATTGGGGAGAGGAACAGATCTAGAGTAGCAGGCCTAGGGAGAGACTAGAGCTAGGAATTAAAACGGAGGACAACTTTCAATTTGGACAGAGTAAGCTGGTAAAGGGGAAAATGTGAAATTGGAATTATGAAAGCGTGAAGGCGATAAATGCTAACTAACATGATTTCCTTATCTTACTTGATCATGAAAAAATTGTTGGGCTTTTTGTGTTTGCACTTTGCACTAAACCATCCTTCTGGATGATCTAAATGGATAGTTCAAATAAATTAGTGGAACTTGTAGTTGTGATCATGGACGTTATGTACAGAAAATATATTGGATCGTACTTCTTTTCTATGCCATGTACAAAGTGCATTTTAATTTCAGAACAAGCGATACAACTATGCACACTGTGTACAAAGAATAAGTAATATTGTGTATAGGGAAGTTATATTTGAGTTCTTTGATTTGAAACTTACCATTTGTATGCAAATAATTCAAGTCACTTTTTTTTTGGAAGAGGTTGTGTCATTTATTTACGAATAGTATAATGTACGAACACTTGAGTAAAGATTATTATTTTGGTTCTTGTTCAAACTGTTAGTTTGTCATCTAAAGTAATCATCTACTATTGTTCAAGATATTAATATACTCTTTCAAAGAAATAGGGTGACATTTTTGTCGCCGTGCATTTTTCCTAGAGGAGAACTTTACTGTATGTTAAGTATCATGTTTTACTGAAATTGTTTTGTATGTTAAGTTCACAATAACGCACGAACACTTATGTATACCCACGGTAACATGCTTTATAGTTTTAGAGCATGTAATATGTTTTTTATTCAGTAGCAACGCACGTGCATTCAGCTAGTAACACTATAAATAGGCTTTTTCCCATATAATGAGGGGAACCTTTTAGAGCAATAAATACACTCCTCTAGTACATTTAAATACCGTAACTACGACAATGATTATGATGAAGAGACAGGCCGGTGGGCATGCTGAATGGAGCCTGGTCATATAATGCAAGTTCGGCTATTTGGTTGCCCGTGTGAACCGACGCTGCTGCTTGAGCTGAGAAGAAGCCGTTCCGTTATGCTGCCCGTGTGAACCGACACGGCACGGCACAGCAATGCTAGTGTTAGGCACACTGAATTTGAGATGGATGCCATTTTCTATCGACTTGACCGGTAGTACTACTACTACGACCAGCAGCCACGGTGGGTTGGGCCGGAGCCCACCCAGCGAGGCAACCAAAAATAGAAAGAGGACCCGAAGGCCCCACCAGTCAGTCCCACGGCGACCGACATCCCCAAATCAAATCCCATCCCGTGCATCGGAATTCGGGTCGCCCCCCACTAAATCCTAATACTCTCGCTAATGGCGCACTAAATCCAGACCACCGTCCTGGCACGGCACATGTACAATGCATGTGAAGCCGTATATAATAGTGTGATGTTATCTGTCTGTAAATTTTGTCATATAGGGCACGACACAATATGAATGAGTACAGAGAATTCAGTTGTCTCTTATGCAGCAGTAGTTGACTGTGACACAAAGAAACTGTCTATAGCCTATAGATGCATATAAAAAGACAATATCTATTATAGAAACAACATTTAACGCTGTTTGTAGATAACATAAAGAGATATTATAGATGATAGTTGGTCATTCCTACCATTGCACGTGCCCTAGGAAGAGAGTATTTATTCCCATTAGCTTAGCTCAAAGTGATTCCATTCCCCGCCCCTATCGCGTCGGATCGCCACCCACTCGCCGCTGCTCCCCTCCCGCGTTACTCCCAAATCCTCAGATCCAACCCCTATTCCCTCCTCCCAACCCTAGCGTCGGGCCCTTCCTCCCCGTCTCCGCCCGCCGCCAGCCCGCCATTATACGAGGTACCGTTGCTCTCGATCGAGGGATTCCGATCCGCGGCGCGCGTTAGTCTAGGGCCGAGGCGGGGATCTGGCTTGCGCCGCTGGGGATGCGCCCGCGTGCGTCGAATCGCCGCAGCATTATTGAAATTTCGTACGGTTTGTTTGATCTGATGCGACGAATTGTTCATGCGGACAGGTGATCGAGGGGGAGAGAGCTTGGCGGGAGCGGGTGTAAGTAGGAGAGGATGTCGAGGAGGTCGGTGAATCCGGGCCGGCGGGTGGCGGACGGGGCCCTGCCGTCCGTCGGCGGCCTGCTCCACCCCAAGTCCCGCTCGCCGCCCGTGCTCACCATTGCCCTCGTGGTCCTGGTATTTTTTTTTCCTGTTACTCGAATGGTAATACTGCTGTTAGGATTTCCCATGTGTTTGGCTGATGCTGACGGTGTTGGTGTTGATGTTTGTTTGTTTCAGGGTGTCATTGTTCTGATCGCCTACTTCAACAGCGGCTCAGGTCGGTTTGAAACTCTCAGCCAGAATCCGTTCTTTATACATTTAATTAGCGTATTCGATCCTGATTAGCATAGATTGCAGAATGCCTTAAAAGCATGCCTAGTAACATGTACCAACTCTGCTTCTTGTTCTGTGCTCTGGTTCAATTTTAAAAATGTAGCAACTCAATACTGAATTTGAAAGTAGGGATGCACGCACCATGTACCATCACTGATTGTTGTTGTAATAACTAATGTACAATAGCAATGTCCTCCACCTGCCGTTTCTGGATTATTCATCATGCATAGGTATCATCACGCTTTGTTGAAAACATACTCAACATGACATATTCAAACGATACTGGGATTCTACTCTACGTATATATTTTGTGATTTGAAGATATTGAACTGTGGTCTGTTCCCAAAGAGGGGGGAAAACAAATATTGTGGCCTCATATTTCTTGTTTTAACTCTTTCTCCAATGACCAGGTGTAACTGTTACAAGCAGAGAAGCTTTAAGCAGGTCTGAAGGTATATAATTCTTTTGTATCTCTGTCTTTTGAGCGTCAAATCACTTCATACTATCATTTTTTACAGTCTTCTTATGCAAATTTCTGGTTTCTCCCCCTAACATGCTATTCTGATATGTTATTAGCGTTGCACCTAGAAATTATTCTTGTTCTTTCTGATTTCATGCTATTCTGGTTGTTCAGACTGTTTTGCTACAATTCTCATAATATGCATTGAATATATTATGATACTGTTGCCTTATCATCGTTTAGTGGCACGATAACCCACAAAAGCTCAGTCACATTTTGTATGTTGATTTGTCCATGCCAGTGTCCTGGGCAGATGCTGCATTTAGATTGCCTCTTATGCTTGTTGCTGTGGCTTCCTATTTTGTTTGTTGACGCTTTAGCGTTATTCTTCACTAGGCCGTGCAATAGTGATAGAGAATTCAAGTGCTGTGAACTGATGACCATTTATGGACCATGTGATAACTAGGATTTTCTCTCCCCACTGAACATCGAAACTGTAGCATACCAACGAAATTTGTTTGCCTGATTCATGGTAAAAAAACAAAATAGTTTTGTCTTTGTTTACCATGTTACTATAAGCTTCAGGATAGGCTAGTAGCTAATCCTCTAAATCATGATAAAATATCTCAGAAATGGTTAATTATCAGGTTGCTACAAGCCAAAACAGATATTTTAAATTGGCCCGGTTCGCAGTGAACATTAATGTTTTGACTATCTGATTGCATTATGTTCCTTCTTTATACTCTTCTGTCTCAAAGTATCAGTCAGAAGTTTATGCTCCTCTTTTACCTCCTTTTCTTTTGCATTTGCATCCAGGTTCTTGCACATCAGAAGTCATCCAGGCGCTTCCTTATCTTAAAAAGGCTTATGGCAAGGAGATGCAAAAGGTTCTCCATGTCGGCCCCGATAGTTGCACAATAGTTTCTAACTTGTTGAAAGAAGGGAAGGTTGAAGCATGGGGAGTGGAGCCTTATGATTTGGAGGATGCTGATAGTAGCTGCAAAAGCCTTGTGCGCAAGGGCTTTGTCCGTATGGCTGACATTAAGTTCCCTCTTCCATATCGCCCACATTCATTTAACCTTGTTGTCGTGTCAGATGCTTTAGGTTATCTGACCCCAAAGTATCTGAACAAAACACTGCCTGATTTAGCAAGGATTTCCACATATGGTCTTGTTATCTTTGCTGGTATGTCTTTTTTAATTTACTTGAGGTATTTACTTTCTTTTCATTGGAAGGACCTTTATTTCACATATGCATGCCTATATATGTAGATGATCATGGTAACTTTTTTTTCCTTTTTAAAAAGTGATCATATGTTAGTTTTGTGGGACCTACAATTAACAATAAGTGATAATAGTACCGATTGCTCACTTGTTCATAGGTTTTTCTTACATTTAAGGAGCGGCATCCTTTACTTGATGTTTACTTGTACAATAATCTTCATACCTGCCAATGTTCTTCCAAGTGTCTTTCTTTAAAATTGTAACTGTATGTATCTTAAAAAATGTATATTGTGGACTGACTACTCATGAGTCATGAGAGTTTCTTTACTAAATGAACATACAAAAAATAAAATCAAAGGTAGAACCTAAAAGCCTAAAGTATTTCCAACATAAGCTAACATTCAAGAGGGTTTCTATGTGGGGCTAGTGTAATAGCAGATGACACTGGTCTTTTGGGGGTCGAAATAGTACCATATTTTAATGCTTGATGCCTTGTAGCATCAGTAATAGTGCTAGGTCTCTAGAGTAGGTACCATGATTGAATTCTTCAGGTGAGTACTGGAATTGAAACAGTGCTACCTCAAACAGCTGTATTATCATCCCTTTTGTGGCATAGGTAGTTTGAGAATGGCTCAATTGCTAATGGCACCTAGGCCCCTGAATTAATTTCTGATAGTACTGTAATAATTGACTTTTGGATTTCTTAAAGTATCTTTTAGTAAACATTATTCTGTGATATATGTAAATGATTTGCTAGGGTGGATGCTGCAAAATATCTGAGATAATATTTATTTCGTTGCTCTTATTCCAGGCAATCCAGGTCAGCAGAAAGCTAAGGTTTCTGAACTACCAAAATTTGGAAGACCAGTACGTACATATGACTTCTAATTGCTGGATTTAAAAAAATGTTTCCCACATGACCTAAGTACATGATGTCCACTTTACTGAACGCAAGCTCAAAAAATCGATCCGACACATGTCATGTTCATCATCCAAAAAGGCATCATGTAAACATTATAGAATTATAACTTTACAATTACTGATGGTCCAGAGATTCATGCTTATCCTTTGTTTGCTGCTCTAGTGATCTTGCTTATGCAATATTTTTCCTCTTATGGATATATCACGTCACAGAATTAAGTTGCATCTTATATGTTGACTTAAGGTGGTTATAATGTAAGTTGAGATACTGTTGCATATTGCCAAGTTTGTTAGGCTGTCCATTAATGCTATTGATGGTCTTACTTGTTCAGAGAGGTATGTAATGAACTGTTGATTTGGCTGTGTAGTTATTATGGTGCAAGTATTCAAATGTTGCAGAACGTAATAGAATAAATTGTACTGTACTGAAGGATCTGAAATTCTGTTGATGCTTTGTCGTGACTAGCAACATAGAGCCCTACACTGACAAGGCCTGTTGTGTTTAGCTGTGTATTTGATGTTGTGGAAGTATTCACATGTTCCATAGCATAATAGAAGAAATTGTATTGTACTGAAGGATGTGAAATTCTGTTGATGCTTTGTCGTGACTAGCAACATAGAGCCCTTCACTGACAAAACCGGTTGTGTTTGTTCACAGGCAAAGTTGCGGAGTTCTTCATGGTGGACTCGCTACTTTATCCAGACTGGCTTGACCGAGAATGAAGGACCATTGAAGAAGTTTGAGCAGGCTGCCAAAAAGAACAAATACAAACCAGACTGTCAGATCTTCCACCTTAGTTCGTAGGCTTGTACTGATCAGGGTGATGTCTATCCATGACACCTTGGATCATTGCCCCCACCGGTTTTGTAAACAATATCTTTGCGTATGCCCCGTTGACTTGCTCTCCTTTTATGCGGAGGAACTGTCACACAAAGAGCCGGCTTTCTGCCATAGGTAGCTTATGTAGAGAGGCTTTACCACTTGTTGCTGGAAATTATTTCTGGAAATCAAATTATGTGTTATTAAGGACCGCAAATTGAAGCCCTGACGAGATATATATATATATATATATATATATATATATATATATATATATATATATATATATATATATATATATATATATATATATATATATATATATATATATATATATATATAGTATCTAGTGCAAATGGCCATTTGAGTGGTAAGGTACAAACGCTGCCTGGCCGTTGGATCTCGCCTGTGGCAAGGATGGAGGAGGGTGGAAAGCCCCCCAAATCACTTATGCAAGTTTCCAAAAAAAAACCCTCGGTTCCTATTCTTCTCGCCAAAAGCAGGCCAGCGTGAGAACTCCTCACCCTTCGTCTTCGAGTCGCTAAAACATGAAAATGAATTTCAAATCGATTTGAGCTTCTTTGCCCATCAAGGCCATGTGCCCGCCTCCTCTCCTCCGGGATCGGTCGCCACTGCGTCGAGGACTAGCCGCCGCCTCCTCCTTCCTCCGGATCTGGCCGCCACTTTCTTGAGACCAGCCCGCCATCTTCTCCACCACCTCTGCCCCGACACCCCACTCTTCGGCCGACCTCATGCTTCCACGCCAAGAACCGCCGCCCTCTCCTCACTGCCCTGGCCGCCTCCCCTCCTGCCCCTCACCTCCCTCCTTCCTCCTCATTGCCGCCACCTCCATCCTCCACCACCTCCGCCCGACCTTGCCCACACGCACCTGCCGGTTCTGCCGCCACTTCCATGCCAAGGAACCATGTAAGTCCCTTAGCCCTAGGTAACACAGGCTAATTTTTGTTCTGTTCTGCTTGAACTTGTTCTGTTCGATGTGTAGTGCTAATTTTAGTTTGTCCAATTTGGTCCATGAGTATTTCAGTAGCAGAATTGTCCCCTACGCAGAAGATGATGATAACTGAGAAGTTGATTGGAAGAATGCATTGTGTAAATGATAATGGATGTATTTCAGAGAAGACTTGAGGGCTTTGGCACTTTCGGTCATCTTGAACTAAGGAAGCATGCCACATCACCTGAGAATGGTTTACCCCAGAATGCAATACCAGAACACTATCAGGCAAAAGTGGTTCTCCAGAGCAACACCAATACTTTTTTTGATATCAATGAACCAAATGTAGTTAATCCAATGAGTGAGCGGAAGGATGTTCTGCCTGAAGTTTATCGTACGCCACTGTGCAAGGCTTGTAAAATTTGTATAATGGCTTTGTATGAATGAAGATTATGCTGAATGTTTGTCATTGTGTCAAATTAATGGATGGATGTAGCCGGTATTCTTATTTTCAGTTCTTTGAATTTGTAAGGCAATATTATGTAATTTTGGAAGTGAGGTGCTGTAATATGGCTTTGTATGAATGAAGTGCTAAATTTGAGAAAATGAAGTGCTACATTTGTTGTCCCAGTGTTTGGGTGCTGCTAGCTTAACTTCTCTTTGAAACACGTTTTCAAATTTTAACAGTCAGCTAATGTCAGCACAAATGAAAATTTTATCTCCATGTGATGTTTTGAATGCGATTATTTACGAGAGGGCACCAAGAAGCTTTACTGTTGCTTCACTCGCACAAGTCCTTGTATCATCCGGTGCATACATACAGATGCATCATCTGATTGTTTCACTTTTGCATTCTATTGTGTGCTCTGTGAGGTAATGCAGTACCTTCTTGTTCACTTTCTGAATGATGCGTATTGCTTCTGCCTTACTATTTACAAACTGTTCACATTACATATTATACATTTCTGGAAGAAAGGCTGGCTCCTGGCGCGTCCGTCGATGAAAAAAACGCCATCCGATCGCTTTCATGCCACCGCAGCGCGTCACTTGATCTTTCATCAGACCACGCCCCACTCGCTCGCGCTTCCCGCTTCGCTCGCCCTGGCATGCGTCCCAACAGGCCACGGTGGCCCACCAAGACGGGCCGCGCGTTTGCGCGGGGGCATCTTCTAGTTAGTGTATATATACCAGCACCCAAACACTGGCAGCCAAAAACATTATGAGTTTCAATACTAGTATTGATTCTCACAACAAGCTTTACTAATGTATATGTTCCTTAATTCATAGTAAAATCAAATAACAAATTGATCAATAGACAGTTCAGTACTCCAATGGCAAAAAAGATCTGACATACAGACCAATATAAACACCAGAGAGGGATAGTTCAGTACTCCATGGCAAAAAAAGATCTGAGTTTGATTAGCTTCCATGTTAATGGTTCAGTTGGGACAACACCAGAGAGGGATAATGTGGAAACTATGGTCACAAATACAATGTTCTGCAGTAACAGATCGTAAATAAGACACTATTAATGAAGACATCAAGCATCATAGCCACACCACATGTCTCCAGCACCATAACAAAATTTGGAACTAGTCCTTGATGATAGCATCCACTAGCTTCACTTCTTCTCTTCCTTCTCTACCTCAGCAGCCGTGTTTTGGACTTGGGTGGCAGTAGCAAGCTCCTCCGGAGTAGAATCACCAGCCTGAGACAAGACCAAAATCTAAAGTAAACTTACTGCCATACAAACAAACATTTCGAATTTGACACAACAATGCAATAAAAATATGCCAGCAATAGCTTTCTTTTGCATTGAGTTACAAGTGTATTTAGATATGGCACAAAACACAAATAACCACGACATCTAATAGTTTATTGACATACCTCATTGAGTTGCTGTCGTCCTCAAAGGGCAATTGCGGCTATCATGGTATGTCATCTCCTTGCATGACCTACACATGCGTGGTACCTTTGTTTTGTTCTCCACATTCTCGTCTTTCTTCGCATCTGTTTTTATCTTCTGTCCTGGTTTTATTCTCTTGCACCTACCCTTGGAGTTAACATCGTTTGGTACCTTTATGCTGACTTCCTTAGGGATGGGGCAACCTACAAATACTTCAATCTCTTCAGCTCTACTTACCACATTATATCAGGAATCAGATGAGTCACTTCTTCCCCAAATGTGACAAACCGATCTCTAAAAAATTTCAAGCCTTCATATGTTCCTCCTCCACGGTGAATTAATTCCTCCATCTTGCTGCGTATTTCTGATGTCAACTTGTCTTTAAATGTTTCTATTGCACTCCTTGGTTTTTCTTGCAACAAATTGCCTTCTCCATCGAAGACATCTTCCTTAGTTACTATTTTGGTCCACCTCTTTAACACAAATGGGATTGGTAGCTCCTTAAGTGATGGACTCTGCAATACACGGACGATAGGGCGGCAAGGAATTCCAAATGACTCAAAGAACATGCAAGAGCATTTGGCATCTTTTGTTGTAAGGTTGTAGCGTACCTCTCTTACCTTGTTTGAGTTATCGCTAACTATTGAGGTTTTGTACTCTCCTGCGCTTTCCATGTTCTCCACATTGCAATGCTCCCGAGCAGCAAACACTTCTTTTTGAAACTCAGTGAAGACAGCGAACGTGAAGACCTCACTTACATGCTTCTCTATTGCCCATGTAGTCTGCAACACATGCATTGTGTGTAACGTGGCATTGCCAGCTTCCAACTCATTCTGACGTTGTTCTTCCACTGCATTAACAAATCTGATCCAAAACTCCACCAAAGAGTTTTTGAATCCAATAAACCGATTGAAGAAAGAGTTAGAACTCTCTGACCTAGAAGTGGTTCTAAGGATTCCTGCCAAGAATACATCTTTGAAGTAAGCAATTGTTCCTCAAATTCCTCCGGAGTTTCTGAGGCCCACACACATGAGTTAACACGTTGGTACAATAAAGGGTTTTCCCTCAAATGTGGCGGTACCTTCACTGGAAGCTTTTGCAAAATGTGCCACATGCATAACCTATGCGTGCTAGTAGGGAAAACAGTGGAAATTGCAGTCTTCATGCCAGTATCTTCATCGGTTATGATAAGCCTAGGTGCAACTCCTCCTATTGCTTTCAAGAATGTACGAAACAACCATACATACGTCTCAGCCTTCTCATTGCTTAATAATGCAGCCCCAAGCAAGACACATGCCTTATGGTGATTTACTCCAGTGAATGGTGTGAAGATCATGTTATAATGGTTTGTGTTATATGTAGAATCAAATGAGACAAGATTTCCAAAATGAACATAATTCTTCTGACATGTACTATCCGCCCAAAATACATGTACCAACCTACCCTTGTCATTAACAACATAATCAAAGTAAAATGAAGGATTTATATCATTCTTCCTACAAAGGTTGTCAACAAACATCTGAGCATCCGATGACTTGATACAGCTTCTCAACTCTTTATGATAATTCTGCAAGTCTCTCCTCGTGCATCCTATATTCTCAAATCCACCCTCACTAATACGGAGATATCTATATGCCCCACTTGTGCCAATGCCTCTTTTATGACATGTGATTAATGCACGCTTGGCCTTTTCATTTACTTTCCTATTAGACCTTATCAATTGTTGTTTGCTAGGTGATACAAATCCATGTGTATGTGACTCAACAAATGTCTGCACCTTAAACTCCTTGTCGCAAGTGCGTTTTACAACTAAAATTGCCTCACAGCCACACCTAGTTAACTTCCTGACATATTTCCTTTTCTTTGACTCCCGTTGTCCTTATCTTTCTCGGTCGAAGCCTTCTCTTGAGCACATCCATCGCTTCCATCTCGTAACACCATTGACAACCGTATGTTGACCAACACGGACTCCAAACCCGGCTAAATGTGCATACGTCTTGTAGAATTCTTCAGCAGCGTCCAAGTCATCAAAAACCATCCCTTTAAATGGCTTGATAGTTGGGTCAACACAAGGTGTATAAGAAGAACCCTGCAATGCCAATGATTAAGTGTCAATTATGATGGAATGACCGACAGAATCAAACACATGCACATAACATGATACTTACTACGAATGGGGCACTTCCGCTTTTTTCCGGGGTACTAAAATCAATTAATTGTTGGGGAGGTGAACTAATTTGAGCGACAGAGTGCGCATCAAGGCTTCCTTGTCTTGGCAAAGCATCGGCCACGCTCTCATTGCCCACAGATTCCATGCCTGCTATATTGTGGCAAACACATAAAGTGAGACTCATATCTTCAACTATTCGTCGTAAACTTAATATCGACAATGAATCAAATGTTATGCGAATTGGACATCTGTGGTGGATCGAATGTTACATATGTATCCCTTTGTATCATTATGTGGGCATCTGATGAAATCGGTATGTGATTCTTGAGTTTTTGAACACATATATGGGATATGAATTAGAAGGAGAAAAACACATAATCGTAATAGATGCATCTAAAAGCAGAACTTCTTGACATCTTTATTATGCGAATTGGAAGCGGCGGCGGTTGAACCTCTCTCGGTCGATGGCGGGCGGAGTGGAGCGGCGGCGTGTTGAACCTCTCCCCGTCGATGGCGGTGGCGAGTGGAGCGCGGCGGCGGCGGCGGTTCAACCACTTCCTCTTCTCCGTCGGCGGCTCGGGAACGACCGTGCGTGGCGAGGAGCGCGAGGAAGGAAGCGGTAGGGTACTCGGGGGCCGGCGAGTCGCGAACGCCCCGGCGAGTGGGCGGCGAGCGAGGCGCGGAGGAAACTGGCGTCTTGTGATCGAGAAGAAGCCGAAGCGGCGTCTTGCGATCGAGGAGGAAGCTGGACCGGCGGGCGTGTGTGCGATCTTTTGGCGACTCAAAGACGAAAGGGTGAGGGAGTGCTGCGTGGGCCTGTTTTGGCGAGAAGAATAGGAACCGAGGGGTTTTTTTTTGGAAACTTGCATAAGTGATTTGGGGGGCTTTCCACCCTCCTCCATCCTAGCCACAGGAGCCAGATCCGACGGCTCAGGGCAGCGTTTGCACCTTACCACTCAAATGGCCATTTGCACTAGATACATTCCCTATATATATGTGTGTGTGTGTGTAAGAAGTGTGACTTTACACTGTTATAATCTGTTACATTCTTTGGTGTCAGTTCTCTGAGCAGTTTCAAATGTAAACTCATCCCAGGGAGGGCAGATCCCTCTCGCCTTTGTCAGCTTCTCTGACCTAGTAGGATGTCATTTTCAGAAGTCGGATGATGCTTGAAGTCGACCCAATTCCTCCTGTTTAGATACTTGAGAACGACGGTCTACCCGACTTGTGGGACTAAACCTCTATCTGTCTCCAATGATGGGTTTAGTTGTAGTCTCGTTTGCAAGCTTCGCTAACAAACATAGAAAAAGAAGAGGAAAGCATAACAAACAGCACTAGAATATGTCATGAGGTCAGGCAAGATGTCCCTTGTCTGCAAACTACATCTATGTAGTAATTTTTTTTTTGTGTGGCCCTCCATTTCTTCTAGCACAAAGCCATTGAACCACCTTCTTTATATTGGCCTTTCTTCCTCCCAATCCCCATACCAGGAAAAAAATCCCGCCGGTTACCACCGGTTACCAGATTTCTTGGTGGCGATCCGGTGAACAGTAATCGGCCGAAAATTTTTAATTTTAATTTTTAATTTTTAACTCCATAATACACTTTCTATGTTGGTTTAGACCTATTTTGTGCTAGATTACGTATCGTACGAGCTAAATATGCTTGAATTATTGTTTTTGGCTGGTTTGCATTTCATATGAGCTAAATATGTTAGATTACGTATTGTATGAGCTAAATATGCTAGATGACGTATTGTATGAGCTAAATAAGCACTTCATTAAACACTTTCTAATTCAAAATTCGTCAATTCAAAATTCCGTCCGGTTTTTCCGGTTTTCGGGCGGTAATCGGTCCGGTTACCGGTTTTCAAAAAACCCCAATTCAAAATTCAGTTTCTGAAAAATGGCCGCCGAGCGGGATTTGTCCCGGTAACGGTTTCTGGATCCTTGCCCCAGACCAGAGTCAGAACACCTCATATTCCAGATTTCCTATCAGAAACCAGCAAGCACCACAAACTCATTGCCCCCTGATTTGTTATTGTAGCCTACATATAATATACTCCACAGCTGTTGCAATTGCATAAACTGCTGCATCTTGTGTTCCCTGGAATTGTAGACAGCAACTTTCCTCTCCTCCCTCATCATCATCCAGGCACAGCATATCTTCTCCAATTGATGTGGCTCTCATAGTCATTGACCATTTCCTTTTGCTTAGCTAAGCCAGTTGTGATCCACTAACTTTGATTAGTCAAAAGCTCAAAGCACATCTTATCGACTATCGAGTGATTGCAGCTTTGAGTCTTTATAAACCCCATACACATCTCTCCTCTTTGGCTCTTCACCCATTGCAGTTGCACCGAGCAGGGAGCAGTAGTACTAGTCTGCTGCTTGTTGCTCCGCTTTGATTGCTTCTGTTTGGTACAAGAAGAAGCGCCATGGAGGGCCTGCTGCCGTTCCTGTACAGGGCCATCCTCCACTACTCCAACGGCGGCCAGACGCCCATCGGCAACCCCTTCCTCAACGAGTCGCCGTTGGCCTCGCCGCGCCCGCCCTACTACGTCCGCCTCGCTGGCGGCGCCGACTCCGACAGGCTCCGGTTCGCCGAGGTGCCGGTCTTCCCCTCGCCGGCCAGCCGCGACGCGCAGCTCCTGTGAGCGATCGTGGTCGTGGTCGTGGTCGTGATCGTTCTTCGTCGTGATGCACGGCATGAAGAGGAGTTTTTGTGAGCCAGTGATCGATGCCTTTTAGTGGTGTTTCTGAGTCATTTTCTTCCCCCTTTCTCTCTCCTTCTTGGAATAAAGGCATGGATGAATCCATGGGCACAACTTGTATATACAGGAGTGCGATCTGGTGCCTGCCAAACTGCAGGCTCTAGGTCAGAGACAGCAAGCATGCTGATACTCTGTACGTTTATGTATCCAAGATCAAGCAAAAGGCTTTGTGAATTGTGATGTTCTTGTCGAGTTGTGCATGGTTTTCTTGTTGCTGCTTGTGACACTTCAATTTGTGGCATGCTCTTTGTTTTTCTCCTTTCTGCCTCAAAGGATCAGAACCTCTGGAGAAGAAGAAGCAAATCGGCGCAGTTCCTCTGCTTCTTGATCGTCAGAGAAATCTTACGAGGCTTTCACTACATCACGATCCACGAGTCTTGCGTGGTGTGTGTGACTCTGCACCAAACGCAACGCACGCCAAAACGCCGTGGAAGCAAAGCCTCCCTCTACTGCCACTGACGTGCGGGCCACACCGAAACCCTTTCTCCTCCTTGCCTTATCCCCTCCTCATTTCTCCTCGCGCCTCACCTCGCATCAGCCATGGCCTTCGTCTCCGCTACCGCCGCCTCCTCCACCTCCTTCCTCCTCTCCATCCCATGCGCCGTCCGCGGCGGCGCAGCAGCCTCCTCCGCCCTGCTGCCCTGGCGGCCGCTCGCGGCTCCTCTACGCGCGGCGCAGGGGCCGAACTCCTCGCCGGTGATGATGGAGAGCAAGGTCAAGAAGAAGAAGAAGGGGTCCGGCGCCGGGAACCTCCCCGCCGCCCTCGACGTTGAGATCAGGGAGGCCCAGGAGTACCTCGACAGCGACGAGCAGGTGACACGCGCCCCTGATTTAAGTAGCATTCGTTGGTCGAATTATGTGCTCATATACAATCTTGTCGAATTAGAGGGATTTGGCCTGTCAAAGAAGAGTCTTTGGAAGAATTAGAGAGGAATTTTTCACGGGGAATACGGTTTTACTGAAATTTTGTCAGATTTTAGTGATGTCTTGCGTGAACGATAGGTGTTTACTAGTAATTGCTCAATAGAAATGGACCATCTCTTGCTAATTTATCACTACATTGCCAATATATCTTTAAAATTAGGTGGGTTAGGATATTTTTATTATTTTATCTTGTACAATAAGTACTTTTTTGGCAGTCTGTTCACTAAATGCTGGTCCACACATAAACTTTTTCCATCTCTTGATTCAGTTCAATTGGGAGCAGCTAATGAGCTTAACTTCCAAAAGGACATTTTGATACCTCCTTACATTTGTGGTAGTGGTTCAACCAGTTCTTGATCTTCCTGGCATATCAATTTCTTGTGTGCAGCTCGATGTCTTAAATTAGTAGTCGAGGTATCTGTATTCTGTGAGAGATGATACATTGGCAATTTGCCATTTGAATTGGCATTAAAAGAGCTGTTTAGATCGATTCCTTGCATAAACTATTCACTGTTCCTTTGGATCCTCCTGGTCCACTCCACGGCTTTCTTGCATTTTTTTTTGTCGGATATTGACCTGAATGTCTGGAGAAAAGTCTAATGTAGACAAACTGTTTCTTTGGTATTTTTTTCTTATGTTTTTTTACTTTCATTACACGCATATATATAATCAACTGAGCATGCCAGTGCTTCATGTAAAGTGTGCAATCTTCCTTTCATATGTATTTTGGTTTCGCTCTAACATGCAGGGTGCTATAGTAACATGCTCAAAGAAGTCGGAATATTTGGACTGCTATATCTCTGAGCAGCTGCGACTATTCAGCTGATTTCAAATCACTGAATCATTCTAATGATTTTTGGGAGTATGACTTTAAATGAGTGGGACCAATGATTGAGTTTGTTGAGGGTTTGGTTTCAAGTTTTGAACAACTTGAGGCTCCACGTGCGAGCAATATTCAAACTGACACTGAGGTTGATTAATTCTTGATGCATAATCCTGAATAGACTGATGGATGTTATTTTCTGCGAGATGTAACATTTAGCTGTAAAATTTACATGCTGGCTTGACCTCGGTTCTTTTTTGAGGCACTTTACATCACTTCTTGGTCTTGCAAAATATTTAAGCTTTTTATTTGTATTCATTCATCCTTCTTTTGGCAGGAACCTGTTCCAGACAACTTCCCTTTTGAAATCCTTGACGAAGAGGGGATGAGCGTGGTTATTTTGAAAAGGGACTACAAGGATGAGAAGATTGAGGTCATTGTCAGCATGCCTAATTTGGAAGGGGGGCCTGAGTACGATGACGAAGATGGTGAGGATGCTGGCAAGAACGATGAAGATGAAGATGAGAGTACTGGAGATAGTAGTAGCGTTTCTCTAAAGGTGACAGTCTCCAAGGGGTCTGGTCCAAAACTCGAGTTCACCTGCACAGCCTTTCGTGAGGAGATCACCATTGATGATATGCTAATAGCGGAGAAAGCAGACGCAGAAGGAGAAGAGAAATTCCCCTACGAGGGCCCTGAATTCACGTAAGAATACCAGTTTTGCATGTTCATTTTCTGACTCCAAGGATGGTATTACAGTTCTGCCCATTGCTCATCGTTGCTCATTTGTACTGCAGTGAGCTCCCTGTGAATGTGCAGAAGGGCCTATTCAAGTTCCTGGAGCACCGAGGGATCACCCTCCCGACCACCAACTTCATGCACGATTACATGGTGACCAAGCAGACCCAGGAGTACGTCCGGTGGATAACCAAGCTCAAGGATTTCGTCCGGCAATGAGAAAATGGCCGAGTGATCTGCCGACATTTTTGTTAGCTTAGCCTTAGTATGCGTAACATGAATACTAAGAAGTATGCAAAGCTCTTTACTGTATCTGTATCTTCAGCCACGGTGAGTTCAATTATGTTTACTGGAGCTGGCCGGCCAGCCATTTAACATGAAAAAGTAAGACCAGTGCTTGCTACTAGTTGCTACCATTTCTCGCTCTGTTGCTCATCTGGATGTGTTGTGGAATTGTGATGGTTGAGACGATCTTTCACAGAAATGAGCACATTCTGATGATTTTTGCCAAAAGAAAAAACTTCTGGTTTGAGTAATGAGGAACAAGATCAGCTATATTAGATAAGCATAATCCAGTAACTTATCGGTGGTTCACATAATGAGCGGAAGCAAATCATCTACTGCAAAATAGTAAACTCGTTTATCTCTTAGAGGATAGTACTCAAATTTTATTCAGAAACAGAAAACAAAGAGAGGAGAAGCCCAATCCCTTCCTTCCTTCCCAAGAAGCACAGCACGGATAGATAGAAACAAGAGTAAATTTTACAAAACCCAGGTTTTGAGGCAAAGGTGACAGAAAACTCCAGGATTTACATTTTTTTTCAAGCAACCCTAGGTTTTGGGGCAAAAGCTTCAAAAAACCCGGGTACACCACCTCGCTGTCGATATTGCTCCAAGATTTGTGTAGGATACCAGAACGTAATAAAAATACATGGTATTTTTGAGTATACATACAGGGGTGGGACCCGCAATACACCTATACACCTCTGCTGTTGCCGGTGAGAGAGAGGAGAGGTGTATAGACGGAGTGGCGTACTGTAGGGGGCCACCAATATATGTATATACTCGAAAATACCATGTATTGGACGCCCAAGCGGTGTATAATCGTATGTGCTGTTTTTTTGAGACATTTTGCCACAAACCCTAGGGTTTCTTGATTTTTTTTTAAACTAGGGTTTTGCTGAAATTTACTCAGAAACAAACAGGCTAGGTTTAGCTGACATGTAGGTCCCTTTTTCCGCCTATTTCTTAAGCAACCTAAACCCCTCTCCGCCTCCCACCTCCTGAAGTCCTAAACCCCGGAAACCCTAGACCTTCTTTACACGCCGCCGCCTCCAACTTGCCATGGCCCTCTTCGCCGCAGCCCGCCGCACCGCCGCCTCCTTCCTCCCCTCCTCCGCGCCTCCGCCTCCGCCTCAGGCGCCTCCCGAGGCGCCGCCCTGCTCCGCCCCTGGCCGCCGCCGCGGCGCCCGGCGGCCTCGCGCGATGCCGTTCTCGTCGGCGCCCTTGACGAAGCCGAGCTCCGACGGCGAGCTCCTCCGCATCGTAGAATCCGAGATCAAGTACGCCGAGGAGTGCGACGACCACGACCGGGTGCGTGTCCCCATGTTCCCGAATCACCAGTGTTGCTATTTTGCTCTGTCGTACATGAACCATCGTTATGCAGTCCGTATCCCTTATCGGTGTAATTTTAGTCATCTTAGCGCGGAACCAGATTGCAATTTGTCGTTGTGAGGTAGTTAGTTCGTCTGCTGATTTGTGTTGTGTGTTATGCTGCAGCGGTGGGAATTGGGATATGGTATTTTCCTCCCCAAATGTAGGATTTTTTTAGGTAGTTTAGTTTTTTATTTTCTTTTGGTCCTGCTTATCTTCCTACTGCAATTGGTAGTGTAGTTTTGTTTGATGTATGCCCGGAGCTGGTCATTGTTGTGCTTCGAAGTAGTCTTTGTGGTAGTACGATTTGAGCGTTTTCCTCACCAAATTAGGATTTTTTTGTTAGTGTGTTGTGCTTAATTCTAACGGAAGTATTTGCTTGCGCCTTCTCTGTCGCTAGAACTCCATACTTTTCCCTCTTGTGTCTTTTTTCTCTTAGTACTGTAATTTTGCTGCTGTAGTGTGGTTCTAATCAAGGTGGTGTAGCTGTTGCATATTTTGGTGCAGCTCAGCATTGTTGTATGGCAGTATGACTAGTCTGGTATGTTTGGCGGAACTGAGATTTATTTTCAATTAAAAAGGGGTGTTTTGATCTTGTGACTTTACATGCTTATCTTACCACCAATGTTCTGCTGTTTAAAATGGTTTATTGTTAAACCTTCTTCATATTTTCTGTCTTTTTTTTGCGTTAATGCAGGGTAGTATTGCTTAACTATCGTTCCATTTCTCATGTCAATTTAGTTCTGTGCACACACAGAACTAAATTATTATTATTATATCATATAAAGACTCTAATGCTTTAAAGTTTTGGCCAACTTAATGTTAAGTATATGGGGCGAAAAATTGGTGCTCTAGTGACTTTTCCTGGCCATTTGCTTAAGGTTCCTACCAAAAAGCATCCATGCTTGTCATGCTTGAGTATTTCTAGCTGGTCAGAACGATATAGAAACCCAAAACAGATGAAGTAGTAGCCATCATACCAATTCAAGACTTACTTGCAAGGCTTAAGCTTTACTCGTTCCTGTAATCCTGTTTGAGAACTTGACTTGTGATGGTTAGATGCGGTAGGACAGAAGAGAGAGGGTGTGTGAAATGCTATGGTTTTGTTTGGTCATGTAGAGTTTTTTATATTGAGCAATGTAATCTTCAAGACTTTCTCAACAGGTGTAGCTTGCAATGCCTTCTGTTATTGTTGGACATCAAGCAATTTGTTCGGGTCTTTCATTTAATCTATAGATTTGGCATGATTTAGTGTAAAATGCTAAATATACAATGCAAAAGGCCCTCATTTTTCTTGCATGCATGAGGTAAACAATTAAATATACATGAGGGTTGGAAAAGAACTAAGTTGCCTGTCCAATTTTTCTTGCAGAGAACACTGTTTTTTATTTTAAATTTACTGTGAACAAGTTTCATGTTCATATTAGGAGTGTTAAGTTGTTGAGGCTCTCATTTTTCTTTCATCTTAAAACAGGTTGAGGAGATTCCGGATAACTTCCCGTTCAAAATCAGCGATGCGAAGGGGATGACTGAAATTACTCTTACAAGAACTTATCAGGGTGAGCAGATTGAAGTTTTGGTTTCCATGCCCAGCCTAGTCACTGGTGATGAGCCTGAGCATGATGGTGATGAGGAGGGCGTGGTGACAGATGAGGGTCAGGAAGACGAAGGTGAGAAGCCCCCAAAGTCTAGCATTCCCCTCACGGTCACCGTCTCCAAGGGTGATGGCCCAAGCCTTGAATTCACCTGCACTGCCTATCCTGATGAGATCATCATTGATACCTTGTCCGTGAGGCAGCCATCAGGGGATGAGGAAGAGGAGTTTATTGCATATGAGGGTCCTGATTTCAAGTAAGAAAAAAACCCTAGCTCGGTCATTTTAATTTTTTGAATAGTTGAATGCTTCAATTAATAACTGCTTGCTGATGTTCAACACTTCCTCATTGTTTGCCGCAGTGATCTCGACGAGAACCTGCAAAAGGCATTCCACAAGTATCTGGAGCTGCGTGGGATCACGCCCATGACTACAAACTTCTTGCACGAGTACATGATCAACAAGGACAGCCGGGAGTATCTCTTCTGGCTGAGGAAGCTGAAGGATTTCGTCAAGCAGTAAAGAACTAAAGATTAGCACCATCACTTCGATTCCCGGGCATAAGATTAGTCCATGTTCTCTGCACATTCCGTTTTGATAGCTCTGAGCCTCTGAACTGCTGCTGTTCTAGAGAAGTATACATGGATGTTTATCTCAGCGTTTAAGATCGTTTCCGTGACTAGGTTTTTTGGCACTATGATAGCGACCTACGGATCTGGAAGTTGGAAACCATTGTAGGGCTTTAAATAGTCATGCTTTATTCACTATGCTGTTGCTTTGCTTATTCCTGGTTTACTCTTTTCAAGTGTGCGCTTTGGTGTTTTACTCCTGTGTATGCTATCGTATACATGTTCAGGAAGTAATGTGCTTAAATCATATGCATAACATTTTCCTTGATAATCTCTTTTAGTGCAATGCTTTACTTTATTAGTCTATAATCATCAAGTTGGCTTTACAATTTACATCTTACAGTAATACGAAACCGGTATCACGATTCTATGATTTCTATCTCCGCAACTATGGTAAGTAGGTCAACACCTGTGTAAACAACTTGATGTATTCCTACAGCCATCGTTGCAGAAGGCGTCCTAGTCCCCCTACCCTTTCGTCATGCCGTAGGTGGTGCTCGTGCACCGGTGGTCATTCTCCGGCAGCGTCGGCACTCGGTCCGGCCATCTTGTTCCACATCGTCTCTCAGACCGCGTGCACTCCTAGTCAGTCCTCCTGGTTGTCTCGCACCCGTCGTCCGTCTGCTCGGCTCGCCTTCGACCTGGTCGATGTAGTGCTTCTTGTTGTTGCATGCCTCGTCGGTCGTGTAGAGGATGAGGCTGAGCATGTACGCTGCCGTCTTGTGGTCGGTGACGGCCATTTGGTTGCCGGCGCCGGCCAGATGATTGACGACAGTGAGGCAGCGCTCGTTCTCCAATCATTTCATCATCTTCTCCCGCTCCAGCGTCACACGCCTTTTCACGGTGTGCTCCATGGACACCGCGTACCTGGCCTTGCAGCTGCAATATACACAAATCAACATGTATATAAGAATCTTAAAACTGATTTACTTGTTTTTCCATAAAGAAGAAAAAAAAGAAGCAGCCAATTTAAGGTCGCTGTTGTTAGCCAACTATGTTCCTCTAAAACAAAAAAAGGATTGGTTGCCGCCAGATCCCAGAGAATTGAAGAGGAGACACCAAAAGAAATTTCATGTTGATGTCAGTTACTTCAAAGTTTGGGCTGCAAAGGAGGCTACATTAGAGGAAATCCAAGGCTCCTGGGATGATAGTTTCAACCTGTTGTACAACTTCAAAGCAGAGGTTGAGAATAAGTGTACTGGCAGTATGGTTGATATAGAGTACACAATTGTGAAAGAAAGACATCTCTTCAGCAGTGTGTTTGTGGCACTCAAGCCCTGCATTGATGGATTCTTGAATGGATGTAGACCTTACCTGGGAGTGGACTCCACACATTTGATAGGGAAGTATAAGGGTCAGTTAGCATCTGCAACAACAGTAGATGGTCATAACTGGATGTTTCCAGTTTCATGGGCCATATTTGACTCTGAAAAACTGAAAAATTGGGAATGGTTCATAGAGAAGCTGAAGGTAGTCATTGGTACACCATCTGACTTGGCAATTCATACTGATGCTTGCAAGGGGCTTGAGATAGCTATCAATAATGTGTTCACAGAAGGAGTTGAGCACAGGGAGTTCATGCTACATCTCTGGAGGAACCTGAAGGAAAAATTCAGAGGCCCTATCATTAACAAGAACATGTGGCCAGCTGCAAGATCCTATAACTAAACAAAAATCCAAGGCCACATGAGTTTGATTGTAGCTTCCTATACAGAGCTCATGCAGTGGTTGTACACATATCACCCTTACAAATGGAGCAAGAGTATGCTCAATGGAATGTGCAAAGTGGACTGAATCAACAACAACATCTCTAAATCCTTCAACAGCAAGATAAATGCTCACAAAAGACTTCCAATTGTAGAGCTTTTGGACATGATTAGATAATATGTTGTTGCCAAAATGGAGTTGAGGGGAAGAATTGCAAGAAAATTAGAAGGTAAGATACTGCCACGCATTATCAAAGACTTGAATGCCAACAGTAGGGGCTTGAATGATATAGGATCACTAGATGTGGCTATAGTGGTGCTGAGGTTTCCACTCTGGAAGCAACAACAAAAGACACAAGGTATGCAATGGAATTGGATAAGAAGATGTGCTCTTGCAAACAATGGCAAATCACTGGTAAACCTTGCAATCATGTAGTAACATTCATATGCCACACAAGGGACGATCTTGAGGACTTCGTTGATGATTACTTCACAGTTGATAAGTTCAAGGCTGCTTATGTTGGTGTATTCTAACCAATTCCTGACAAGTCTCAATGGGAAAAGTTTGACCCTGGTTTCAAGCTTTACTCACCAAAGTTGAAGAGGCCAGCTGGAGGCCAAAAACATAGAGGTACAAAGACCATCTAGAGCAACCCTTTAAGAGAAGACAACGGTGCTAGCGGTGTGGTGAACTTGGATATCGCCAGAAGGGGTGCAAAAATAGTGTACCAGCAGTGGGGATAGAAGCTACAGCCGAAACACCAACTAACAAAAGGTTATTCTTAATTACTGTTTTGCCACATAATTTGTTTGGATTGTTACTTACATGAAGTGTCTGCAGGAAAAGAGTGTGTAAGAACAAGATTGTACAAGAGGGTCAACATGCACTAGCAGTACCAGTTGTGGGGGAAGAAGCTCCAGCTAAAACACCAACTAAAAAAATGTTATTTCTTACATTATTGTTCTGCCACGTAATTTGTTTGGATTGTTACTTACATGAAGTGTCTGCGGAAAAAGAGTGTGCAAGAACAAGATTGTACAAGAGGGTCAAGATATACTGGTAGTACCAGCTGTGGGGGAAGAAGCTCCAGTTGAAACACCAACTAAAAAATGTTATTTCTTACATTATTGCTCTACTACGTAATTTGTTTGGATTGTTATTTACATGAAGTGTCTGTGGAAAAAGAGTGTACAAGAACAAGATTGTACAAGAGGGTCAAGATGCACTGGCAGTACCAGCTGTAGGAACAACTACAAAAAGGTAATTTCCTTTTGATATATTTCAGTTTTTTTAACATAAATAGATGCTTATTTCATCATGTATGCAGGACAACAGCAAGAAGGGTTACCAAGAGAAAATCCATCACTGCTAATGAAGAAAGCCGAGCTCCCACTGCTAGGGGCATGAAGAGGTCCCTAGCCACTCAGATTCCAATAGCCTCCTCACAAACCAGGAGAACACCAAGAAAGGGAGGGGGCAAACAGACCTCAGACAAGATATGATGATGCTTTGTTCTGATGATGCTCTGTTTTGATGAAACTTTGTATTGAAACCTGGTGTTATGATATGTTATGATCATGCTTTGTACTGAAACATGTTATTTTGTGATGGTGCTTTGTACTGTTGCTGTTATGATCCAAGTATTGAGACCTGGTGTTATGATCTGTTATGATCATGCTTTGTGATGTGACATGTTATTTTGTGATGATGCTTTGTAATGATGTTGTTCTAGTATGATCATGCATCTTACTGAAATATGACATGATGATCCTATTGAAATCAAACTCATGCTTTGTACTGAAATCTGACATGATGATCCTGAAACATGCTATTGGAAACTTTCTGGACACTTTTTCTAGAACTAATTTTCTAGACACTTTCTTGAAATCTATTGAAACCAATTTTCTGAACACTTTTTTTTGCCAAAGTTACAGTGTTGCATGTTGATCAGAACATAGCATTAGGCACTAGGCCAATACAATACTACGAAGCAGAAATTTTCTGGTGAAAATTGCACATTGCTCATTCATTGCAATACTACAAGCTTATTCTCATTCATTTCAATATTCCCATTACATCACAATTTCAAAATGACCACAACAACAAGAAGCAAAATTACACCAAGCATCCAATTAATCTTGTATTCCAACCTTTCGACCACATTGGCCTCCATTCTCTCATCTCTCTCTATTAGGCATTCGACATCAACCATTCTACTTCTATCACGTTGCGCACAGTCTGTAGCCTCATGGACAGCCTCTTGGACAGCCTCTACCTCATCTGCCTATTGCCAGAATGTACACCCATTGCATGTTTCCTTCAAAAATAGGGAGAATAGCAGATCAACTACAAATTTCGAATTTCTTCAAATAGACAAAATCAAAAGGGATCCCAAATCAAAATACTTACTGAATACATAGGACATTTGTAGTAACTACGGCCAGGATTTTTGCATGAGCCGGACGTCCTGCGCCTCATCACCAAATTGCAATTCGAGTACTTCACGGATGGAGTAGAGAAAGATGTGTCCCCTCCTTGGCTCATTTCCATGGATTTGGAGCTCAATAAGGAAAAGAGAGAGAGAATGAACCGAAGGAATGGGGAGAGAGCAGCAGAGAAAAAAAGAGGGGGGAGATGAGCGAAATAGGGAAAGAATTAGGGTTGGCTTGGTTTATAGATGGGATGAGGATGGATCCAAGAGTCATCACCTCTGCAGCCATGTGAGACGCCGACGTTTATTCGGCTCATAATACTTAGTCATCCAATTGACCCTAGTATTATCAACCAAATAAACCCGGTCTCGAGAGATGTATACTCCCGAGATGCGATATACATACCTCACACCAAAAGAATGTATCAATTCCATACAACACATAGAACATAAGCAACAAACCGAAGTTAATATTAATAAGGAAAAGCTATTACAAAAGAGGGCCCTTAGGCCAAATAGCAACAATTCTACAAAGATAACAATGAAGCAAAAGTGCTATAAAGATGGCTATAACACAAAGCCAATCGGTGTGCCTTAACCCCTAGGCATCTGACCGACCGCCAAGCTAGTCGTCAAGAAAGCGCAACACGTAGCACAAAAGAGAGGCTCTTGGAGCTCTCCTTCTTCCTCTGCAACAAAAGCCACAAAAATACCACAACCACGGGCGGATGAGTACATAAAGTACTCCGCAAGACTTACGTGTGAGATAACGAACTATAAATAGCTACATGCAAGCTTTATTTAAGTGGATGAGGCTTTGGACTCATTTTAGCATAAAGCAACATTTATTTGCAATAACATAATAGATTGAAGGCAATTTGGCAAAGTATTTTTAAATGTTGAAGTAACAACGAGATAATAACATAGTAACAACAACAAGATCAACTCGAAGTGACTAACCCAAGTCACCACAACAATAGCATGAACTCCCGCTCATACCAACCATGTCAAGTTTTAATTAAAGATTGTAGTCTAATTCTTACGGAAATAACCAAGCGTGTCCATAACCTAGGGCGAGGCTATTCAATAGTTTTATCCTGCGGGTGTACCAATGTACCCACACGTCGATCGCCTTTCCTTTAAGCACACTACCTTAGGTGTGCTTAAGCACATTAAGTCCTACGAGATATTTCCAATGGACAATGCTAATTTCGAGTCGCACAACCCACGGGGAGAAGGAGACATCACACAACCTTCCCTAAGCTAATGCTCCTCCCACATCACACACACATTTTATCTTTAAAACACACCAACCGAAAGCGACCCCAATTAACACCGCCAAAGTACTTAGTCAAGAGGGTTCCATATGCCCCTCGTGTGGTTAGTCATAAAATTGCTTGGATCAATGGCGCAAGAATTCGGTCCTTGTTGACTCAAGCATACCACCACATCCAAAAACCACACCATCCATCCAATATGCCCAAGTCTAAATCAATCTTTTATTTTCAGTTTTGATTTTACAATTAATCAAAGCACAAGTCTTTGGACATATAAGAGTAATAATCGGTTTTGAGTGATCAAGACCATCGACTAAGTCGATGATCGCCCATTCTACCGATAACTAAGCATGTCTAAGCAATTTACCTCGAAACTACTAAGTGATAAGAGCTCATCCAACGAGCTCCCACCACAGCAAATAACCTAGGCTCATGGTAGTAGAGGATGAACAATTCCTCAGATTATGCAACTATAGGCTTGCTAGCGACATTTAACACAAAGTAGCATGCATACATAGAAGTAAAACGATATATTAAGCTTTAAAGTAATGGGACAATGATGGAAATGATCAAACTGCTTGCCTTGTTGCTGGTCACTTTGTTGCGGAGGGTCACTTTGGGATCACCACAAATGTCGAAACCTAACGGAAACGCAATCAAGAACCGATAAGAACGACGAAAAACAACAAAGACAGCACAGCAAACGAACTCCAAATTCTCTGAATTTTCTACAGCAGCAAGAGAGTGATTTTTAGGGAATTTTGCAACAAGAACCAATTGATTTGGATTCTCAATGCAAAAGTTATGAGCAAAACAATTCTGCTCACCCTAAAATACCAAACCGCACTATTCACTAATTTAATTATGAGGCAACATTTTCTAGAACAGAAGTGAAGCTGAAATTTTTACTGTAAAACCAGCACCTCATGAGATGAATAACACAATTGAGTTCATCTCATTTGGAGCTATATTGCACTTTCTATAATCTTTCAAAAACAAGAACTTGAACAAAATTATAATGCACAAGTCCTCATTTTCCTAACAGCAACATGCTCAAAACTAATTTTCACAGTGAGTTCATTATTAGAGGAAACCAACAACGTTGGTCTCACTCAAAAATAATCTACAGAGCATTTGTTTTGTATTTTACAAGTTAAGCATTGATTTAAGTGTATACTTTAAAGTTGGTTTTAAAATCTAATGGCAAACTGTGCTCTGGAGTTGAACTCAACTTACAATCATTTTTGGATTAAAGTCAAGTTCAAGACAGAGCTAACACAATTTGAATGACCTCATTTGGAATTAAAATGAAAGAGATATGAAATTCTAAAGTCTATACCTTATTTCAGTTTAACTAAGACCTCACTGGAATTTCTAAAACTCACAAGGGTATGGGAGGACGTGAGCCACAGATCTTAGATCCAACGGCTCAAGACCTCCCAGGTGAACAACGCACACGCAGCTCGGGAGGTCCAGAGGTCCCGGACCTCCTAGCAACGCATCATGCGCGAAAGAGGGAGGTCGAGGCGGTGAGATGCGAATCCAACGGACCACAACATGGAAAGGAGGTCCTGAACGGACCCGATCTAAAGGGGAGGTTCTCAACGGTTGAGATCTTCCAAAGGAAGGTCAAACTATCAAGATCTCCCCGAGGAAGATCTACATCGTCGGACCTCACGGGAGGTCCCGGGCGGTCCAGATGTTCCAAGGAGGTCCTTGATGGTCCAGATCGTCGAGGAGGACCTTGACGGTCAAGATCTACCCGGGAGGTCATGAAAGGCCGAGATGGCTTCGGGAGGTCTTAAGCGGAGGTCTAACGTTCTGAGACCTCCGTGGAGGTCTGGGCGGCCACGATAAGCGCAAGGGAGGTCTTGGGCGCTCGAGATCTCCTCGGAGGAGGTCCGGGCCCTGCACCAGCCGCTTTAACTTCGCGCCGCGCTTGGACATGAATAAATGCGCGGGACCATGAGGAGGTCCGCGAGGGAGGTTTTAAATGCGCACAAGAGACAAAGTTTAATGGCATTTATCGCTAACCCCATGATTGCAATGATTGGGCATTTAAAGCGGTGAATTTATGTCCTAACAACGACAATGACACGCCGGGGCGTCAGACAAAATCCCGGCGGGAAGAAGTGATCTCGCCGGCGATGTAGAGCCCGCCGGTGAGGTCCATAATACCGCGGTCCGCAATAACCATACGCACCCAATGGTCCTCCTCTCAACGGCGGCGACGGCCTTGAACGCCGTCGGCCGGAGAGGTCAAAAGATGACCAAAGACGGCCAAACTACGAAAATACAAAATGGAGCTCCGCGCGACAATCAAGCGTGTGCAAAACTTAAGCTCATAACATGCATTCAGCGGGTGCCAAGATCTAAAGGACTAACAGGGGTGTACAGGAGGTCCTAAGGTCTTTGAGGTCGTGGAGGTGATGACCGGAGTTGGGGAAGGCGGTGAAGCTTCACGACCCAAAGCTCGACCCCAAGCTCGACTTTGTCCACCTCTGAAAAATGCCCAAACAATTCAAGTTAGGGTTAACTTCCAAGAGGTTTTTAGGAGCAAGAGAGCAAGGTTTGAAAGAGGGAGCCACTGGAACTCTGAGCTCCGAGAAGCTCCAAGGTCCTCAACAATGGCGCCCAAGATGGGAGGTGAGTTTGGGGTGAGGAGCTCGACCACGCACAAAGTGCAAGGTGAGATCAATTGTGTGCAAAGGAAGCCACGGAGAGCCCCAAGGGGTAACTTATAGACCGAGGTGAAGGTTATGAGTGGGGCTAAGCTCCATGGTGAGCTTAGCCCACGGGTTGGTCCATGGGGTGGCAAGGACATTGAGGTTGACAAGGTGACAGTGTGAGACCAATGAGGCGGAAAGTCGACCACGCATTAAATGCGGTCGACAAAGAGTCATATAATGTACCCCAAGGTCGACACGCGTTAACTCCACCGCTCGAACGCATGCGTGACCAAGGTAGGAGAAGAACAGGAGGTCTTGGTGACCGTTGGATAAGACACGGGAGAGGTCCTAACCATCGGATCAATTTTTGAACCGTTATGTTTTAAGTGGTGGGAGGAGGTCCCACCACACGATCAAGGATGGGAGGTCGTGGCCCTCCGATTTCAATCGCGCAAAACGCACGTGAGGAAAAGGGACGAGAGGTCCGGCGTTGGATCTCCATCCAGCGGTGTGGACCTCCAGGTGAGGACTTAACCGCACGCGATCAAAAGGACATGAGGGAGGTCATGGCCTTTGGATTTAAATCAAGGGCACCTTGACACGATGGGAGGTCTCGATATGATGCGCAGCGAGCAAGGGAGGTCGGGACCGTTAGATTTAGATCTAAGGGTTCCGATCGAAGAGGTGGAGGTCTGAGCTTGCGAACGCACAAGGGAGGTCGAGGCCTTTAGATTTAGATCTAAGGGCTACGATCTCACGTCTTGTTGGGAGGTCTGCAGTGCGCATGAGACAAAGGAGGTCGTGACCGTAGATTTTAATCTAACGGTGCACAACAAAAGATGGGGAGGTTGTGAGTGCTTGATAGCACGGGAGGTCGTGAGTCGTTGGATTTGATCCAATGGCTACGACCTTGGTTAAATGGGAGGTTTGCTTAGTTTACAGTGAGGGAGGTCGGGCCATGGATCTTGGATCCAAGGGCTATGACCTCACGTGGCGGAGAACTGATGAGTATGTTGAGGAGGAGGTCGTGAGTGTTGGATCTCGATCCAACGGCCACGACCTCAACAAATGGGATGACCTCACGCGATGGTTTAACACTCGAGGAGGTCTTTGAGGTTTAACACATGGGAGGTCATGACCGTGGATCTTTGATCCAACGGTTCACGACTGATGAGGTGGGAAAGCCTTTGCGGTGTTGACCATGAGGAGGAGGTCTGGCGCCCACGTTGACCCGAGGAGGTCCACGCGGTCGAGAGGACTTCGAGGAGGTCTGGGTGCGTTGGTTGAGGGGAGGTCGTGGCCTTTGGATTGGATCCAACGGCTCGACCTTATCAAGGTGGGGAAGGAGGTCGATGGGGTTGAAATGGACCACTTTTGCAAAGTGGCTAGCCCAAGGAACAAATGTAGGCTTTTAAATTTAGTTTTTAACAAATTTGAAACTTAGCGTAATTATTTGAGATAGCAAATGAACTCCAAATTTGATGAAATTTTAGCTGGAGCTTGTCGACAATGAGATCAACCTTGCATAAAATTTCCAGAGGTTATTATGCAATGCATTTTTCTCAGGAAATTTGTTAAGGTTGTTTAAAGGATTGTTTTACCTCCAAAATTTATCAAACTAGTTTTACAACTTGTGATATTTTTCAGAGGGTCCCATATCAGTTTTGGGACCAAGGAAAATACTTTCCAATTGTTTGGCACAAGATTTAAAATAATTGGAAGAGGAATTGACTTTTGGTCAACAAGAGCTTTGTGTTTTTGGATTACACAACTCTTGGACAAGAATTATATGAGATTTTAGGGGTTTTCAAGTTGTGAGAAAAAGTTTTAATTTCTACACATATAATTATACTTGATTAACCCTAATTACACAGTTGGGATGTTACAAGCCAGATCCCCCAACTTCAGAAGGACATACTCGTCTTTTCACCAGTCTAACATGACTTAACGGCAGAAAAACTGACAACAATACCAATCCTAATAATTTCTTGTCTTTGCGATGCTATTTTACACTACGTCACCAAAGAAATGTTATTCCTCTAAATATGATTGAATGTGATGTTACTGTACCAATTTTCCTTTTTTTTTCTATTGAATGACACCAGATTTTTGTGCAGAGCCTTCCTGAAAGATACAGATCGCACCAGAGGTTGGTGGTATCTTGGATGCTTGCACTGCAGGTGATCGATCTGCTGGGACGGAAGAAAATTCCGGTGCAACCAATGTGTCCGAAATGACCGACCACCTGTTCCATGGTAAGAAGATGCAAGAACCTAGCTGCCATTGCCTCATTGTTGCTCAATTTGTCGGCACGAAAGCTGGATGCAGCGGTGGAAGACGGGAGTGGCACTACGAACTTCATGATATTCTGTGAGCAGGCGCAGGAACTGATCGGTGTGGCGGCAGAGGAGCTCGTTGAAGGGATCACACGCGACGACTACAGATACACCGTGCCAGCTGCAATTTCAGGTGTTCTTGGTTCAAGCCACGCCTTCCTAGTTGCCAACTTGCCATCAAGAACGGGAGCTTCGTCGTGAAGTGGGTCTTGGACGGTGATGACCTAGCACAACTGCAGCCCAATGGTTCAATTCAGATGGCGGCAAGAGATGGTCTTCTGTCAAAGGAAGGGGGCTCTTCTGCACTCCGCAGCTGCAGTTCACATCTTATGGAGGTAGACCCTGAGATTTGGACACACGTAAGCGACGCTTTTGTCCGATTTTCTGAAAGTGGATTGAACTCTAGACAAGCTCTAGCTAGTGTGCTGATTCTGAATTGGTTTTTGCCCATTGATGTGAGGAGAAGACGATGATCAAGGGAGAGACTGAGCTGAAGACTGCTAATGAAGCTGGGCAGACATACGCAGAATGGCTGCATCCTCCAAACGCCGTCAGCTCAGAAGAACACGAAGAGCTGCATGGTTTTCAGATCAAGCACCTCTTCTTTTGTCCTGCCTTTCTTTTCTTATGTAAATATTATGTGAATTAAGACCTGTCTTACCTTGTACATATTGCTGGAAATACTTATCCGGACCTTAGTAGCATGGATTACCAGCTTCGAATCTCTTTTTTCGCGGCGCAACACGAGGGTTCCCGTGCAAAATCAGCAGCGACTTGGTTCCGGAAGCGCTCGAGCTGGGCCGCATCGAACGGTGCTCGCAACCCCAGAATGGATCGCGAATCTTACCTGCTAAGTGAAAGGCTCTCTTGCAAAATTACCTGCAATCTGCGCCTCGTTTTTCGGATCGAACGGTCAGAGCTCCGAGCGACCAAAACCCTACGCGGACCTCTCGCCGGAGTCAATGGTGGCGGCTGTGCACGGCGCGGCCACCGGTCTCCGCCGACCACGTTCTTCTCTCGCGACTCGCGAAGTTGTTCCGGGGGTGATCGGTGTAAGAAAAGCAAGGATAAATCTTTCACTTCTTCTCTTGGGTGCACGCAATCCTGCATTTGCAATTTGATATGCCTAGGGACCCAACTGATCTACATGTTTGGTTGCGAGAACCGTAGAAACATGAGCACATAAATAAATTGCCTTGGAGCAGAGTAATTTATTTGTACCGAGTGTTTTTGGAAGCTACAACTTAGAATTGCCAGACAGGACCAACAGCAATTTTTCTTTGAAATATTCTGGCCAAGAAAGGGTAAGGAATTACTCTTCCTGCACTGAACTTACTGGAGTATCAGTGAGGATGAAATGGTTCTTTTGCTGTTCATACCCTTCCATGACCAATTTATTTCAGCAGGACAGGGCAGAGTAAGCAAATTCTCTGTTCCTTTGGACCGCCTTGCGCTTCAGTATCAGCGGTGTGGTCGTTGTCTTGGGTTTTAGTCTCGTAACTGTCACTCTGTCAGGAGTTAGAACGCGTGCTGTGCTTTGGCTGAACATAATGCACTCCGTAAGAAGCAATTGAAAGGGAGTGACTACGCAAGGTAGCCATTACTGATGGAGCTGAGCTGGAAGATGGAGAATGAATGGGCAAATGGCACTGGTCTCCTAGCACGGTATGGATAAGATTCTGACGCACATAGTTTTTCAGACTGCTTACTTTAACCGCCTTTCTTATGTAAACATCTATAATCCTTGCATATATGTTGCTGGAGTAGACATCAACTTTTACAATACTCCTAGTATGATACTATACAAGCTATGAAAGAAGAGTTTATGTAACCTTTTTATACTGATCGGTGTTGTCACATTGCTAATCCCGTACCACCTTATCAAACCACAACCCGATCTTTATATACTGTACAAGCGCATACTTTATTGACTTAAAATATGGTGGATCCAAAGCTACATACTAATCGTGTTGTCGCATAATTATACTGCTAATCCGTCAGCATCTCTGTCGCTAGCTTTGTGACTCTGATACTAACAAGTGGTATTGCTTTGGGAACAACTCTGGTTTTCTGAAGAAACTAGGGGCCGGTTTCAGGGTTTCGTGTCGCGTGCTGTCCTGCTCTGTTCGTACTAGAGCCTGCGGGAACAACTTGCTATCATATCATGACATGGCAACTTGGAAAAATTAATCAATCTGGAACGTAGTATGTTCATTGGATGCTGGTTAGTCAATAGCTAGGCATGACCCGTTTCTTGCCAATTAGCCACCTGACGATCTAAGCTTTTACTTCTCGATGCGGCAAAAGCACATTTTCTACGTTTAGGCTCCGTTTGGATCACATGAATTTTACTTCGCACGAGTGAAAACAGCTCAATTCCTCCCGCATTCCGACAGATTCTTCTTAGCTTTTTAAAAGTCACCACCGAAAACACAAACCCAATTTTCTTCCACGCCTCCCTTTGGTCTCCACCGCCTCCCTTCCATTTTGGTCTCTCCTCTCCACTCCCTGCTGCCCCTCTTCTCTGGTCGCCCTCTCTCGACACGTCTCACGTCTCACCGTCACCACCCTCCTAGACCTGGACGCTGTCACCACCACCTTGAAGGATGTCGCCGTCATCTATCCCTGCTTCCCAGCCATCGCCTTAGAGGGCATCATTACCGCTTCCCTCCGGTCGATGTCAGCGCCTCCTGATCCCAGTTGCCGTCACCTACCTCTGGTCCTGACTGCTGCTTCCTTTGTCTTAGGGGCATTTAAGATATTTCACAACTCAAAACAATCAGTTACCCAACGAAAAGCCAGATTACCAAACAATATATCAGGAAAAGTTATCGCCATCGGTTCGGTTACAGTTGCTTTTTAGCCCCAAAAAAATAGGTTATGATAAAAGCTATGGTTGACTGAAAAGCCAAAAAAAATAGGTTATGATAAAAGCTCCCCAAATAGGGCCGAAGACCCTTGGCTTGTCCGGTCAGAGTACATGCACGCCACGTCGACGTCGCTCGATCTGGCCACCAAATGCAAAGTAGCAATCTCATGTGATCCACAAGAAGAGTAATATCGTCGCATACCATTACTAATCACCATTAAATCATCATAAGAAATAAAATACTTCTCGCAATGCCAGTTGATTTTTTTAAGTAAACCATTTAAAAATATTTTAACAGAAATAAGATTTTTTTATACACAAATAACCCATGTAGAAAATAGGATCGCGAGTTTAATTTGCCAAGTTTTCATTTATCGGTCACGTCGAACCTTACCCCGGTCTCGAGTCTCAACGAATAAAACCCGAACAATTACCAAAAGCAAAATAAAATAGTAAAATAAACGTGGGGATGTGGAGTTAAAGCTGGCCAAATGGGCCGTGCCCGCCAAACCAGTCCGAGGCACGACACAGTAGGTCCGTTCCAGCCACGGCACGATGGCCCGTACCCTGTTTGGGCCGCTACCCTGGCACGATGGGTCGGCTCAGCATGACACGAATAGTGTCAGGCCGTGCCAGGCATGACACGAGCCCGGCATGGCCTGAGTGGCCTGTGTGTTGAGAGGGAGGGAGAGCTAGAGTCGGGAGCACGGGAGGGGAGGCGGGTGACGCGGTGCTGGCGCAGAGGGAGGATAAGGTCGGGAGGGAGTCGGGAGGAGGAGGAGAGGAAGAGGAGGGCATGGCGGCGCCGGTGGTCGGAGCGGAGGGAGAAGAGGGAGGAGGGCTGGGCGGCTATGCCAGCGCGGAGGAAGGAGAAGGCGGGGAGCCGGGGAGGGAGCGGTGCCGACATGGAGGGAGAAGGTCAGGATGGGCGGTGCCGGCATGGAGGTCGGTGGCTCGACGCCGACATGGAGGCAAGCGGGTGAGCGGGTGTAGTTGTCTTTCGTCTGATAGTGATGATCTTGATGAGTGTCATTTGTGGTGACTGCGTTGCACTAAGCGTAATGCGAGGAAAAAGAGGAGGCATGGACAAGGCGAGCAAGGTAGGGGTGCCAGCAAAGGGGTCAAGAGCTCGTGGTGCGTGCACAACACGACGACGACTAAAACCAACCGTTAGCGTTTTTGACCCCTTTTTTGTCGTTTGGGTCTTTAAAAATAACTAAAAAAATTCAAAAAAAATCCTGAAATATTTTCTATAAATAGCCACCATACCCCCCTCATTCAGCACTCCTCCATTCCCCAATATCTCTTTGAAATTATGTTGTGCAAATTCAAATTCGTTGTGAGATCATTTGGCAAAATTCAAAAACACTTTGCCAAATTTTGGAAAATTTAATTTTCGGCAGCAAGTCAGCAAAAGAGGTACAATTCTATTTTTTGTATACTTTTATTGTTAGTACTTGTTATGCTAAGATGAAAGTAATAATATTGTTAGTTTCGATTTTGAAGTTTTCGTTATGGACAATTACGATAGCTTTACTCTTGGTGATTACGGACTTTCACCGGAGGAAATTGCATCCATGATTGCACCTGCGGCTGCCTAAAGCTAATCGGAAGGGTAAGACGGAGTTCCATCATTAGGCTCCACAGCAGCATTAGGCTCCACACTAACTGTAGCAAAGAGGTCGAGACTGTCTACATCGAGAGTGTGGGAGAATTTCAACAGGACAACCAAGCAAGATGCATAGGGAAGTGAGGTACCATATACTATTTGCAAAATTTATCACAATGAATTGTCTGCAAGGTCTGTAGGTGGAATGAGACACTTGCTTAGACATGCTACAAGATGTCCAGCCAAACAAGGATTGGTGATGAGGCAGACGCAGCTGCAGTACAACCCCGACGATACAGTACATAGCTGTGGCTACGATCTTGAGGTAGCCCATCAATCTCTCTGTCGTTTAATTGCTTCTAAGGATTTACCGTTAGGCTTTGGGGAGTCTCCTGCTTTCCAAAATTACATTATGACTGCGCATAATCCTAGATTTTCTTTCGTTTATAGATAGACAACAACTAGAGATCTAGTAAAACACAACAATGAATACTGTAATAAAATAAAGGAACTATTTAGTACATTCATATTTTCAGTGGCTCTGACTTCAGACATATGGAGTGGTCAGGCTAGGAAGAATTACCTTAGTGTAGTTGCTCATTATGTTAATGATGACTGGGTAATGGAGAAAAGAATTATATGTTTGAAATTAATTGTTGTATCACACATAGGTAAGAATATTGCAGACTGTATTATCAAAGTTGTGGAAGATTTTGGTCTTACAGACAAAATATTCTCAATTATTTTAGACAATGTCGCTTCAAACTCTAGGGCTATGTGTATTCTTACTCCAGTGTTGAGTACATATGCTGATTCCTTCTTGGTACATCAACGATGCGCTTGTCATATTATTAACCTTATGGTCAAATGTGGTTTGAAGAGGTTGAGTTCGTATATTAAAGTTTTTCGCGATGCGATTTCTTTCTTGAATAATTCTAATGTAAGAATAGTACAATATAAGAATTTCTGCAGGATGATGGGTGTACGTCCAAGAAAGTTCGGTTTAGACATAGAGGTAAGGTGGAACTCTACTTACCTGATGCTTAATAGTCTTTTACCATATAAGAGCACTTTTTCTGTTTTTATTCAGACGCACTATCAGAGTATTGACAGTAGTATACTATTGACTGAGCAACATTGGTTCATTGGTGAGAAGATACTACAGTTTTTAGAATTTTTTATGAGGCTATTGTTGCTTTGTTCGCTGCGTACTATCTAACATCTTCTATCATTGTGCATAGTATTTTACAGATTGCTACTCAATTGAAAATGTATGAAAATGACTTAGTTTTACGCGATGCTATTGTTGCTATGAAAACTAAATACCTTAAATATTGGAGAGAAATCCCTTACCTATATGCATTTGCATTTCTTTAAGATCATAGAGGTAAAATTGATGCATTTGGTAGTGTACTTGATCTTCTTAGTGGTGCTACAGGGCTAGACTATACTAACTATTTTTCAGAAATTCGTTCTCAGTTATACGAGACTTACCAAAGGTATGAAAATAAGTTCCCGGGAGTTCACTCGCAATGACCTCCAGTAACCCCCACCTCAAGTAGCAAGACAATATATGCGGGACAAGATCTTCAGTAACTCTTCCTCTAGGTCCAGGTCGTCTTCTTCTACACCGCTGCCTGCTCAGCCAAGACCCACAAGGAGTGGGGAACTATTCACCTATCTGAACAGCAATACTGTGGATTTCAACTCAGAAGGCTTTGAAATTTTGCAATGGTGGCAAGCCTATAAGTTAACATACCCTGTGCTATCCATAATTGCACGTGATGTGTTAACTGTTCTTGTCTAGATAGTTTCCTCTGAGTCTGCTTTCAGTCTTTTTGGAAGAATATTGGAGGAGAGAAGAACAAGTCTCACAAGTGAGACGATGGAGATACTTCTAACTGTGAAGGACTAGGAACAAGCTAATTCACGAACACAACACTTCGTGAAAAATCCACAGTTGTCGCAGGTGTTTGAAAATCTGTACCTATACAATGATACGTAGAACAAAGATGTATGCAGAGCTATAAGCTATACTCTTTTTCCTTTGTCAAGATTTTCTCATGTTGAGTTTTTACTTAGCAATGGTTTTAACGAGGCATCAATTTGAACATTAATAAAGTTATTTATTACATTTTTAATATACTTGTCTCATTTTTTACATTTTTTATATCTATTTTTGAATTCTACAAATTTTTTTGGAAGTTTTTTTTAGAATTTTTCATTTTTTTGAACTTAACAGGCTACATAGGCCGAAAAGATCCATCAAATCAAACGACCTCGTGCTAGCCTGACATGGCACATGACCTAAACTATCTTTCCAGTACGTAGGGCGACACGACATAGCCCACCTAATAGCCAGGCAAAGATGAATCTTACCTAGATAGGCAGTGCCGCGTCGTGGCCAGCACTAGGTGGAGCACACTACGCGCCCTCCCCTCCCCGCTTCGAAATCCTTGCCTCGTCTCGAGGGCTCGAGGAAGGCTACTACACAAGGCGCATTCACACCACGGACCCTAGCCCTATCCATCCCTAGCGCCAGCCGATGCAGGCCAAGGCCCGGGTGGGTGTCGTCGTCGACGGCCGCGCCGCCATGGCCTCCAGCCAGGAGCAGCGCCACATCGGCACGGCCGCGCACCTCGCCGCCGGCGGATTCGCCGGCGCCGTCAGCAAGACCTGCACCGCCCCCCTCGCCCGACTTACCATTCTCTTCCAGGTAAATATTTTCAACCTTTTCTTTAAAAGAAATCAGTATTTTTTTCTTTCTCTCAAGTTTGGTTGTACGGACTGTAATCTACGAGCGGCGAGGAGGGGATTGGGAGCTCAAGGGAGAAGAAAAGAGCAGTCTTTTGTTTTCGTACCTGCGATTCTTTTTTCTCAGAAGGGAATTATTCAGGGAAGGGGGATTTGTTTTCTCCTTTTTGAGGTATGGATTGGCGGGCACGAGCAACCACAAGGAGCTAATTAAGAAAGGGAGGCATCTTTGCTTGATTTTAGGTGATTCTGTGTTGCTTTCTTAGGTGTTTAGGAAGTGATTTGACCAGAAAGGAATCCCCCATTAAACGGATTCGAAGTTCTGTTTCGGTGGGTGAAAGCAATACCATGTGTTTGGTATTCTGTGTGCCCTAACAAGGAATTGGGAGCTAAGGAAGCATAGGGAAAAGAGGTATTTTGTTTTTGGTTCACTGAAAAGGGTTGGAGTAGTAATTAATGTCACTATGTGAGCCTGAAGGAAGCATTTCTTCTTTTTTGGGTGTCGCCCTGCATCTTGTTGCTTGACTTGAAGGCTCTTGGAAGGAATTGGATGCTGATAATAAGATACTGCAGCATTTCGCTCATTCGCTGTAAGTAGGGATCGGCAGCTAAAAAGGGCATGGCATCTTGTGTGTTCAATTGTTTAACCGTAATTTGTATTTCTAGGGATTTATATAAAACATTATTGTGTAGAAGGAATTTTCATCTCTTAGTTGAGTTGGAATGCTTTTGGGAATTTGGACACTCATAGGTATCTAATAATATATATGCCTCCATTTGTGCATGTATAAGGCTAACGGCAGTTCGGAACAATCTTTTTTTGTGTCACTGTAGGAGTTCTGGTTAGCAGGGACTGAAATCTAACAGGAACAGAAGGCAAGTTTTCCTTGTGTTTCTTAAGTAATTTCAGCCTCTCGTTAATGTTCAGCTAATAGGAAATAGGTTCCCGTTGTGTTGGTGGCCAGCGAGTTTAGTTATTTCATCCTATTAGTCAGGATTGGGACGTACCATGACATGTCATGAAAGCAAGCTTGTTAGAAAACAGTGCTTTTTAGCGCATCTAAATACTTCATATTTGCTTAGGATGGTGCCAAATATGATTTAGTTGGATAGTTATGTTCCACTTACTGATTTGTACCCAATTTACTTCCGTATATCTGATATATGGATTCTCACCTCACTTTGTATAGATAACTGGACACAGTATTACCCAATCATACATCAAGAGCAATGGATTGATACCATTGGCAATTTCCACCCTTTGTTACTACAATTATGCATCGCATGATTAACTGAGTGTCCCAAACTCTTGATCCCTGCTTGACAATAATGAACTATTATTGTTGTTTAACATAGAATATTCTGCACATATAATCTTAGATGAATTCAGAAGAAACATTCAGCACCTTTTTTTTTTAATATAATAAGATTTGTAATACGAGCTTGCTACGTACTGATTCGACAGGTGGCAGGTATGCATTCAGATGTTGCAGCTCTACGGGAGTATAGCATATGGCATGAGGCTTCACGAATTGTTCGAGAAGAAGGGTTTGGGGCATTTTGGAAAGGCAATCTAGGGACAATTGTACATCGCTTACCTTATTCTGCCATCAGCTTCTATTCGTATGAGCGCTACAAAAAGGTCAGCACTAAGTTTCAGTATGTTAAAGTAACACGTAAGATTGCCTAGCGAGCTTCTGCAATTTCAATATTGTTATAGTGAAATGATTTGAAATAATCATTGCAGTTTTTCCAAATGATTCCTGGCATGGATAGAGACTCAAATTATGTTGGTATTGCACGTTTGCTCGGTGGTGGTTTGGCGGGAGTGACAGCTGCATCTGTAACTTATCCGTTGGATGTTGTCCGCACTCGTTTGGCAACACAGGTAATGTTTTTCTTCTGTTCCTGAATAAAACTTAATCAATTGACCAATTTAATGCCCATGTATAACACTATAACCTCCTTAGAATTAACTTTCGCACGATGCAGCTTTACAGAAGAAAGGTCTATAATTATGTGCAATTTGTTTTCCTTAAACTATTGGACAACATGATAATTGATGCTCATAAGGTTGCTTTTTTTGTCCAAATTTCTGTAGAAAACAACTAGGTATTACAAGGGCATCTTTCATGCGTTGTCTACAATTTGTAGAGATGAGGGTGTCAAAGGATTGTACAAAGGCCTTGGGGCCACATTATTGGTAGGCCACGTACCTTTTACTGAGATATGTTGTTTTTAAGTTGGGCTGCCAGTAATTTTTACGAGTTACAGGGAGTTGGACCTAGTATAGCAATCAGCTTTTCCGTATACGAATCACTGAGGTCTCATTGGCAAATGGAAAGGTGACCATTGTTATTTCTGTATGTTGAATATTAACTTTGGCCAATTCCAATTGATGGCTGTGGACATCTTTGCATCAGGCCCAATGATTCCACTGCTGTCGTTAGCCTGTTTTCTGGGAGTCTATCTGGTATTGCATCGTCGACAGGTAAGTGATCTTTGACTCTTAATGACCTTCATTGTTGATTTTAACTGACCGAATATACAAAACCATGACATGCATTGAAAATTTGAAATAATTAGTAATCACTTAAATAATAAGAAAAATCTTCTATGATGAGCTGGCATTTCATTTGTTGTGCTCCTAGGCAGCAATTTTTTTTTCTAATTACAAAGAGTCATAACTCATGTATTCGCATTACTAAATTGATTTTTGAAATCATATAAAAACTGAATTTTGACATTTCCAATGGTAAATGTTACATTCATTATTGCAGCCACATTTCCTCTTGATCTTGTAAAGCGGCGGATGCAACTACATGGTGCACCTGGGACAGCGTCTGTATACAAATCAAGCATAACCGGAACCGTTCGCCAAATCTTTCAGAAAGAAGGTCTTCGTGGCTTCTATAGAGGCATCGTCCCCGAGTACCTAAAGGTGGTTCCTAGTGTTGGAATCGCCTTCATGACTTATGAGACACTGAAGAGCTTGCTCTCCAGCATCGACACAGACGACGAGAACTAAATTTTTCCATCTTACAAACCGGTTAAACTTCAGTGAGTTTTTTGGCCTTAGGTTACTGTGAGATTAAAAGTGTATCAGAGTGGTTACATGCCAGGAAGTTTTGTAGGTGTTGGTAGGATAAAGCTTTACCTAAGATGTGTACAAATAAACTCTTATGTTGTACCATAGGTTAAGAGCAAATGAGTACTCCATCTTTGTTTTCCTCTGAGCGTTATGCTCTGATTTTTGTGTCTTGAAATGTAATGCCCCTTGCAAGCAGAAAAGTCTCAAGGTCAATGATTTTGTATATTTCATATTGTCAGAATCTATTTTACGGTGGCAGAAAATGTGGCCGCGGTTGTGTAAAAAGTGATATATGCATTGGCGGCCCATCAAAAGCTCTGGCTGCGCTTGTGTACAAAAATATGATCCATAATGAATTGATGATACTTAGCTGGTCAAACCTACATTCTCAGTACCTCCTAAGCCTACCTACCATATCATATACATTTAAAAAGAAATATAGTTAAAAAGAGACATGCTCAAAGGTCTATATTTATATAGATCCATCCAAATAAAAGAAATCAGGACATGAACTTAGAGCAGGGCTAATGAAATTTTGAGAGAAGACCAACAGAGTCAGGCAGGCTTTATGTAGGCCGCAATAGGGGGGCGTACAGAAATGAGTTGACGATTGCTATGAACATGACTCCACTTGAATGAGTCCTGAGTCCCGCTAGCTCGGCTCAGCATGCATGTGTGCATTGCTGGTGCACAGTGCTGTAAAAAATTAGTTCCCGAATCTTCTCTCTTTTGTGGCTGGTGCATGAACTGAAGACTGAAGTCTTTAAACAAACACATTGAGGCATTCAGCTGGAGGCTGGAGGTTTACTTGCGTCGTGTATAATGCTTAAGTAAATGCAAGATTAGAACGTCTGCGAACGCTCCATCTTTGTTTTCCTCTGAGCATTATGTTCTGATTTTGTGTCGCGAAATGTAATCTAGGAAGGAGAAGAATCTGAATGTCAATGATTTTGTATGTTTTGTATTGTCAGAGCCTATTTTTAAGGTGGCAGCAAATGTGGCTACGATTGTGCAAATGTGACTGCATCTGTTTTATGTTCAGATATGCAACCATAGCAAAAATCCTCAACAGTTTACAGTCAACTTTCAGGGACGCGTGTCTTTGTTCAGAAATTGCATTAGCCGTTCATTAGCCTTTTTACTGCTACAGGAAACAACGTATCACGGGGAGTGTATTGATTTCTTAAGCAAAACCCATACTAGATTTTATTTTCTGCAAGTTGAAAGTCGAAACATCTATGTCCAACAAATTATAGATGCTCGGTTCTTGTGCAAGAAATTTTAGTACGAAGTCTCTACATGCTCAAATGCGGTCTCAAGCCAAAATAGTAGTATCCGCTAAGCCAATCTGATACAAGAAGGTGAATGAAAACTTAAGGGAGCAACTAGCGCCCAAACATCCTATCCGGACGCTCACATCGTACGCTCCTTTCCACCGTTCGATCTGCAACCAACTGTCGGATGCATGACAACCATCACATGCTTCTCTTCCTCTCCCTCGATCTCCTTTCCTGGGAAAGCTTCCTCCTCTCCCGCTTCAAGATTCACTCCAACTCCAATCGCTAAGCTAACTACGAAAAATCAACGGCAACTAAAACAACCAGCGCAACATCTTAAAACAACCTATCTCGTTTAGAAAGTGATGCCGCAACATCTTAAATTTTTTTGATGCAACAAATGAAAAAACATGTTTGCAACAAAACTGAAAGTGATACATCAATTTCCTTGGTGCAACAAATAAACATCACTAATGCAACAAAAAAAATAACTTTGATGCAACAAATAAAAAACTTGTGTGCAACAAAAAACTGAAAGAGGTACGTCAATTTCCTCGGAGCAACAATTAGCATTGCTAATGCAACAAAAAATAACTTTGATATAACAAATCAAAATGGCAACTGCAAGAAAACCTATTGCGGTAGAATATTAGAAGAGACATTGCAACAAAATCAAACACTTCTTGCAACAATCGGGAAAAAGTGCTGCGACAATATGGAGAAGCATCTTCAACAAAAACCCTATGTGAGGTGGAAGACATGGGGCGACGGCGGTGGCTGACCCAGTGCTTCGTCTCCGCACTCCACCGGTCCACCCTACACTCACCGTTTCACCAATCCTCCACTCGTCATCCACCTCCTTCAACCTCTAATCCGCCAAGTCTGGTGAGCTCCAGCCGCTCCTTGGAAGGGGAGACATCTGCAAAAGCTTTAGCCGTGGTGGACGGACTCGTTGAGCGAAAGCAAGCATGAAGTTCGACCTCGATCCGTGGCACCCCCTTGCCATTGTCGGTGTGCAAAAAGAACGATATTGTTATGATACAACACGATATTGTTATGTGTATCTAACTCTTATTGATGATACAACACGATATTGTTATGTGTTTCTACTGAAAACAAAAGATGAAGATTTAAATTACTTTAAAATTTATAAGGCCGAGGTTGAGAACCAACTAGAAAAGAAAATTAAAAGACTAAAGTCTGATCGTGGAGGAGAGTATATCTCTCATAAATTCTCCCAATTCTGTGCTGAATTGGGAATAGTCCATGAAGTTACACCACCGTACTCACCTCAATCAAACGGGGTGGCTGAGAGGAAAAATCGGACACTAACAGACTTGGTGAATGCCATGTTGGAGAGTGCCGGTATGCCTAAGATAGGGGGGGGGAGCTATTTTGACAGCAACTTTCGTTCTAAATAGAGTAATAACTAAAAGATGTGAGATTACTCCGTATGAGGGATGGAAGGGGAGAAAACCTAATGTTAATTTTCTACGAACTTGGGGGTGTTTGGCAAAAGTCAATATACCATTGCAGAAAAAGAGAAAGCTTGGACCTAAAACAGTCGATTGTGTCTTATTGGGATATGCACATAACATCACGGCCTATAGATTTTTAGTAGTAAAATCAGAAACTCCTGAGATTATTGGTAACACAATAATGGAGTCCAGAGATGCGTCATTTTTTGAGGATATTTATCATATGAGAACCACAGGCAGTACTTCTCGAACTAAGGATAATCAAACTATGAATAATAGTAATTTTGAACCTACCACCATCTCTGAACCAATGAGTGTTATACCACCAGTTTGTGATTCTCCTGAGGAAGATAACAATTTAGTTGAAGAGACTCTCACAGGAGCAAGCGACAAAGGGTTGGGAAAACCTTTGGTGTGGACTTTATTGTATATCTCATGGATAATGTGCCAAACACTCTTTCAGAGGCTTATGTATTACCTGATGCTGAGTATTGAAAAGAGGCAATCCAAAGCGAGATGGATTCCATCACGGCTAACGGGATTTGGGAGATCATTGAACGTCCTATCGGGTGTAAACCTGTTGGATGCAAGTGGATGTTTAAAAAGAAAATGAGGCCTGACGATACTATTGACAAGTACAAGGTAAGACTTGTGGCCAAGGGTTATACCCAGAAAGAAGGTGATGATTATTTTAATACTTACTCTCCTGTTGCCAGATTGACCACCATTCGTGTGCTTATTGCATTAGCTTCTTCCCATAGTCTACACATTCATCAAATGGATGTGAAGACAACTTTCCTTAATAGAGAGTTAGAGGAAGAAATCTATATGGAGCAACCGGATGGTTTTGTGATTTCTGGACAGGAAAGTAAGGTGTGCAAATTAATCAAATCTTTGTATGGTCTAAAGCAAGCACCTAAACAATGGCACGAGAAATTTGATAAAACATTAATATTTGTTGGTTTTTCTGTAAATGAGGCAAATAAGCGTGTGTATTATCGTTATGGTGGGGGTCAAGGAGTGTTTTTTGTGTTTGTATGTTGATGACATACTTATATTTGGAATAAACACTGTTGTTATTGATGAGGTCAAATCTTTCTTATCTAGATGCTTTGATATGAAAGACCTATGAGAAGCAGATGTTATTCTGAATATTAAATTGATCAGAAATGAGGATGGGATCACTTTGAACCAATCCCATTATGCTGAGAAAATCTTGAGCTGGTTCGGTTTTGAGAACTACAAGATTTCCCCAACTCCTTATGATGCTAGTGTTAAGCTTCGAAAGAATAAGGGATTAGGCAAAGATCAATTGAGATATTCACAAATTATTGGGTCCCTTATGTATCTATCTGGTGCCACACGACCTGACATATCATGAGGCACTTGAGAGAGTGTTGCGCTACTTGAGAGGCACAACCTTATATGGAATTCACTATACTGAGTATCCATCTGTATTAGAAGGATATAGTGATTCAAACTAGATCTCTGATGTAGATGAGATCAAAGCTACAAGTTGATATGTGTTTACCCTTGCAGGTGCTGCAGTTTCATGGAGGTCGTGTAAACAGACCATACTGATGAGGTCAACCATGGAAGCAGAACTTGTAGCACTAGACACAGCTACTGTTGAGGCTGAATGGCTTAGAGAGCTTCTGTTGGACTTACCACTGGTTGAGAAACCAATACCGGTAATCCTAATGTACTGTGATAATCAAATAGTGTTGATTAAGGTTACAAGTACTAAGGATAACATGAAGTCCTCCAGACTTGTGAAGCGTAGGCTTAAATCTGTCAAAAAACTGAGAAACTCCAGAGTGCTTACTGTGAATTATATACGAACTGAGAAAAATCTAGCAGACCCTTTCACAGAGGGGCTAGCATGGAAGGCGATTTCCGTTGCGTCTATGGACATAGGAATGAGGCCCATTGGAGTTACAACTCAACAGTAACCCATACCTTTTTGATCGGAGATCCTGTGACTTAGGCAATGGGAAAAACAAGTTGATGTTTGAACAAAAGAGTACATTTTAATATAATATGTACCCGTGTCCTGATAGACAAAGTACTATCAACTGTATGGAAGAGGATGACTTAAAGCCTTAATGTATTCTAGTGTCCAATGAGGGAAAAATGTATTAGCCGACAGGATAACTAGAATGAATACACTTACTTGAGTTTAACTGAGGTCGCAGTTCACGAGAATAGGGGTATTCTCTAGAAAGCTCACGAGTAGATAAGGGAGCATGACCAAATAAAGCTCCGGTTAGGCTTGGTTCTTTGACAGCCTAGTATCAGTTGAGATTTCAAGTGAAATCTAATCACGAAAGACTGTGAATTCAAGGCATAGTCCATTCATCAATTGTGAGAAGATGAATCTTGTTATTCTAGGTGCAAGTTCAACCCGTACGCGACTTATACTGAAAGACTAGTATATTAACAACTCTTCAGCACAATAGTCTTTATCTCCCTCTTTGCTGCTTGCCTTGGAATTGGCGGGAGATTGTTAGAATTGGGCCCTTATTTGAAAGACCCATTCATTCCTAAATTCCAAAGCATGTATGGTTTAGTCCCATACTGCCTAGCCAAGTAGTGGGAGAGTAATTTATAAGGTGGAGTCCTTTCCACCCCTTGATACATGTGATACGTGTCATGGGGTGACATGAGGATGACTATAGCTAAAGTCACACACACGCACGTACTCACGCGCGCATGTTTATTCACGTGGCAATCGTGTGACTTGTGATTTGTGACACACGACCGTGAACGTCTCGTGAACCAAGTACACCCCAAGTACACCTTTGTTTTGCTGACCGTGCATTTCTCTCTCTCGAAACAAATGGTCCATATGACCAGTGAGAGTTTTTCTTAGACCTCCCCTTGGACCTCTCCGGGAGATCTTTTGGACCTCCCTTGGATCACTCCAAGAGAGTGTGGTCAGAACACTGTAGTTTCCTTAGACCTCTTTGGGAGATCTTTTGGACCTTCTTTGGATCACTCCAAGAGTGTGGAGATCCTCTTGGACCTCCCTTGGAGAGTTCTTCGGACCACTCAAAGATCTCTAAGCTACAGACCAGTGTGGTCGGTACACAGTGGTCCAAATAATGTGGTTGAAGCTGTAGACTAGTGGTCGAAGCTATAGACCAGTGTGCAATCAGGATATGATAAATACTACTTAATTACTATTAACCAGTTTTGAATTAGCAGTTACCATTGTTCTAATGAGTGATTTATTGAGCAATTACTAGAGAGTAATTGACTCGACCCTTAAAATGATCCGGAGACATCCAGATATGCGATTTTGATCAATTCACTTCCATTGTTCCAAATTCTTCCTTTCTATTGTCTTGTGCTGGAGAGTTGAGCTGTTTGAACCAAGCTGTCCCTTCTCCTCGACGTGCGCCGAGAAGGAGGGTGAGCAATATCTCCGAACCATTATCGTAGAGTTCACTTGCATGGGGCGGCAATAAGGTTTCTGGGCAGCGCATCTGCTGCTGATCGCTTTCGACCTTCGACGTCTATGATCTATCTTGCATCGAGTCCAGACCTTTGCTACATTCTTCATCACGCCGATCAGAAATTGGTCTTACGACCAAACTTTTCTATTATAAATCTTTTGTTGTGTATATTTAGAAGTGTAATTGGTAGCCTACTGTTAGTATCAATTTATGTATCACTAGTTATTTATGATCTTTGTCTTATAATAAAATTTGGAATTAAAATGTTGCCCACATTTTCAACACATTGTTGGTGCACAGTACCGGAGAAATCAATGTTCGAGTCTTCCTCTTTCGTGGTTGGTGATGAACTGAAGACTGAAGAGGCCTCTCTGTCTTTTTGTGGCTGATGAATGGACTGAATTACTGAGGAGTCCTAAAACAAACGCGTTCAGGGATTCAGCTGGAGCTAGGTTTACACGCGGCAGACTCCAAACTAAATGAAAATACATTAATTTGCGTCAGGTATGATGAATGCTTACGTTAAGTATCATCAAATTACCACCGAAAGAATTAATGGTCTGTCTCAGTCATACTGCATAATTCCCTAACATTTACAGTCAACTTTCAGGAGACCATCCTTGCAAAAAAAGAAAAGAAAACTAGTTGAAGCTACATGAAACATTGCATGATGGGGGATATATTGATTTCTTAAGCACTACTTGTAAATACGATTTTATTTGTGTGAACTGAAAGTCGAAACATCTTTACTTAAAGGATGGCATAACAACCTCGATTCTTGTGCAAGAATTTTTTTTGTATGAGATCCAAATTATTGAATTACATACATAAGCATGTCACATATTGCACTCCACTTGCTAAAATCAAGAAGGATATCTTTTTTGAAAGAAACAGGCAGGAGGATGCCTATTATATTGATAAAGAAGATGGAATAGTACAAAAGTGCCTAGCGCGGGCATAGGGCTTGATTACACGATAATTATTTGTTGTAGGCATTTGGCCCCGACTAGGGTCCAATCTCTTTCTTCGGCCTTTATCCTTGCAAACAGGTTCAAGGTGGAGAAGGGCCTGTTATTGAAGATGCTAGCGTTGCGTTCTTTTCAAATCTCCCAGATGATTAGAATAACCACCGTGGCTGAAGCCCTTCTTGGGAGAAGTCCTAGATTACAAGTTTTTGTCCTACTAGTCCCCGATGCTGTGGTTGTCGGCCCTGTGAGTCGATGTCATGACCCGGCCCAGGGCACACTCGGGAGGTCCCTCAGGACCTCCAGACCTCCCGAGAGGTCCGAGGGAACCACTCGGAGGTCTGGGGTCCCGACTCTGAGGAGGTCGTTGGACCTCAGACCTCCTCAAACTTCACGCGCTACTCGGGGAGGTCCAAAAGGAGCCAACCCGAGGAGATCGTGAGGCTTGAGGATGAGCCTGAAATCCACTGCGATCCAAACTGGTCCCCAAGGATCATCGACCAGTTTTCACTGGTCCCCAAGGATCATCGACCAGTTTTCACAGCAAGCAAGTGATAACATAGACATCCACACAGCTTTATTAACAACAAAAGGAGGTTTGATTACAAAGGTTGCTTACAAGCTCCAGCAACCGAGAGCACACAAACGCAGCAGAAAACCAAAGGACATGGTCCACCCATTACACCACAGGTGACTGGCTGGAGGGCGTGGCCTAATTGAGTTGATCATCTTCATCATCAAAGGAGTCTTCATCTGCTCAATTCATGAATCAAGCAAGAGTGAGCACAACAACCGTGCTCGCAAGTTACACCCGTCAATTAGCAGAATGACATGCATAGGGATATATCAAAGGACAACATATTAGGGTTGATTTGCATAAAGCCAATTTTATTTCCAATACAAGTATTAAGTTTCAAGGCAGGTTACAATAGTTAAAATTCATTTTTGTAAATCTATTTTCAGTTGGATAGCATTCATCATTGAAATGGTGAAGGATACCCTCCTGCACAAGGCTTCCCGCCCAAAACCCCATTTGGTTAAACCACCGAAATCATTTCCACAATTCTTTTGAAAACCAAAACCAAGAGCTAACTTTGAGTGACATTGCCAGCATGTCCATGACCGTGGACACGGCTATTTGAATAGATTTACACTCTGCAGAGGTTGCACACTTTACCCATATGACACGAATTCTCTAGTTTGCTTGGCATCCGTCGATACCACTTCACACTTCCTTTGGTGAGAGGTCTAGAGCACATGACAAGGCCTTTACAATGCATTGCTCCACCGCAGTCCACCCCCATTAAGGTTTCGCAGATCCCCCCTTTGGATAGAAATCCGCTGGGTTAATGGGGTGCCCCCTCTTATGCCAGGTGGGACTACAACTAGTCATAACATGACAAACCCACCGCATCCACAGGATGAACCACAATAGAGCTTTGCAAATTAGTTAGCCAGGTCCCACACCCCACACTAGAGACATGTGGTTGCACAATTTTGGCATAGCCCATTATAGGCTTAGCAAGTGGTGTCTCAAAGACCGGTCCTTAACCGTCTTGGGCGACAAACCTCAACCCTGGGGTGTCGGATCACACGACCCCCCGTGCATAGACATGCACCAACCAAGCAACCAGCTTTGCCCAAGTCAAAACCATTTTTTATTTACTTTGCTTTTCAATTCTCCATGGCACACCAATGCCAAGGCCGAGTAAAACATCCATGACACACCAATGTCATGGCCGAAAACTTCATGGCACACCAATGCCACGGCCCAAATAATTTGATTAAGAGATAGTTTTGGTCAAAACTCCCAAATCAAGATTTTGGTCTCAGCATTACTAAGCATTTCATTTTTCAAAGCTACGGGTCCTTCCTATTGCAAGACCCAGGTTTTATCTAGGGTGACAATGAGGTTGATTCAACATGGATAGAGGTCATACCAAGCAGTAGGCATAACTACGAATTTAAAGGTAGGCATTGAAATATCTTAGTGAATTAAGCATGCATACCACTTTGAAAACGACATAAGTAATTTGGAGTATTGGGTGCAACATGATCAAGAGTGTAACTTGCCTTACTCAAAGTCTTGAGCTGCTCCCTCTCCCTCACTGAACTTGGGCTCCCCACGGTCTTGACAATCTACACGTGAAAACCAAATAACTCAAACAAAGTTCAAACAAGATCCAAAGAACTCCAAATAAATTGAAAGACAAAACCAACAGAGAGGTTGGAAGGTCAAGAGGAGGCCTAAGGAGCTCGTTGGAGGGGTCTTAGGACTCAAGAGAGGATGTCTAAAGACTTGCTGGAAGAGGTTTGAGGAATGCTCCGTTGAGACAGAGAGGAGAAATATAGAAGAAAGTGAGAAAGGAGGGCTTCCCAAACTATATATAGTGGAAGCCAATGCACATGACCCAGGATAGGGTCAACAAGAGTTGGTAAATAGGACGATAGGAGTAGGCAAGGAATGTGACAATTGGTATGACATGAGTACTGCAAAGGTAGGAGCATTTAATGTGATACAATATGCGTTAAATGCGGTGAAGACTTCCTTGCCCAAGGACTCAGTCAAAGATAAAGAAAAACTGGGTGTGACTGCCCAGTGGGGCAGCCAAGACCCGCAGGGGAGGTCCTGCAAGAACCTTGAGGAGGTCTTACAGTGAACAAGGGGAGATCCTCACCCACCGAGGAGGTCCTGACGGTTGGATCTCCAAAGGGGAGGTCCAACGGTCAAGATCAATTACAAATGGGGAGGTCTGCAAAGGTAAAAGGAGAACCTCGCCCGCAAGGGAGGTCTAGAGCCGTGGGATCAAATCCAGGGGAGGTCTGAACGGGCAAGATTTCCAAGGGGAGGTTCTCACGATCGGATCTGCCCAAAAGGGGAGGTCTGGACAGCCAAGATCTCCAAAGGGGAGGTCTTGACGGCCAGATGTACAAGAAGGGGGTCTAGACGGTTAAGATCTCCAAGGGGGAGGTCTTAACGGTCCAGATATGCAAGGAGGAGGTCTGGACGGTTAAGATCTCCAAGGGGGAGGTCTTAACGGTCCAGATCTTCAAGGAGGAGGTCGGGACCGCTAAATTTCGATCGGACCGTCCAAAATGGTTGGGACGTTCAGACCGCCCGAACGCCACAACAAATCGGACTGTCCAATGAAAATCTAAGGGCTCAGAGAAGGTGGGACGTTCGGACCATCCGAACGTCCGACCAACATCAAACCGTCCAATGCAAATCGGACGACTCACATTCGATAGGGGTGGAAATAGATAGGGAGGAGATCCTGGAGGACCTAGGGAGGTCCGGTAGGACACAGGGAGGTCCAATAAAGGTAACGGGAGGTCCTAGAGGACATAGAGAGGTACTGAAGGACGCGGAGAGGTCCAATAAAGGTAAAGGGAGGTCCTAGAGGACATGGAGAGGTCCTGAAGGACGCAGAGAGGTCCAATAGAGGTAAAGGGAGGTCCTAGAGGACATGGAGAGGTCCTGAAGGACGCGGAGAGGTGCAATAAAGGTAAAGGGAGGTCCTAGAGGACATGGAGAGGTCCTGAAGGACGCGGAGAGGGGTAAAAGATGGACAGAGAAGGAAAGATCTTCAAAACTCCAATAACTCAGCGAACCAACGAGGAACTTTTAGTTGAAGTTTGGGTTAGGGAAACTTAAATCCATTATGAAATTTCAGGTTAAGCTTTGAATTCTCATCAAAACAAAATGGTTCTTTTTATTTTGAAAACTTTCAAAAAGGTTCTAAAGATCAGGGTGTCACAAACCTACCCCCCTTAAGGGAATCTCGACCCGAGATTCAAGCTTGGCTAGCAAAGAGGTATGGATAGTTCGCTCTAAGGTCTTCCTCCTTTTCCCATGTGCCTTCACTCTCTGGATGATGACTCCATTGCACCTTGTAAGTTCGAAGGATCCTGCTCCTGGTGACACGCTCTATGACATCCAAAATTTTGATCGGTTTCTCTACATAAGTGAGGTCTTCTTGGAGGTCAATACTTTCCAGCGAGGTGTGGTCTTCAGGCAGTCGAAGACATTTTCTCAATTGTGACACATGGAATGTATTGTGCATTGCCGAAAGAGAAGTAGGCAGCTCAATTTTGTAAGCTACTTCACCTTGCCTTGCCAATATTTTGTATGGTCCAATAAATCTTGGAGCTAGCTTTCCTCTGGTTCGGAATCTCCTAACTCCTTTGAGCGGAGTTACTCTAAGATATACAAAGTCTCCCACTTCAAAAGACAAGTCCCGACGTCGAGTATCGGCGTAGCTTTTTTGTCTAGACTGAGCTTCTCTCAAGCGCTCCCTTATGAGCTTCACCTTTTCTTCGGCGTCCTTGGTGACATCAGGTCTATAAAACTGGCGCTCACCCACTTGATCCCATAGGAGAGGGGTTCTACACTGCCTGCCATACAACACTTCAAATAGAGACATCTCCAAACTAGCTTGGTAACTGTTATTGTAGGAGAACTCAACATAGGGAAGGTTTTTGTCCCAACTTTCCCCATAGTCCAAAGCACAAGCTCGAAGCATGTTCTCAAGAACTTGGTTCACTCTCTCTGTTTGACCATCGGTCTGAGGGTGGTAAGCAGTGCTAAAATTGAGTCTTGTCCCCAGGGCTTCATGGAGACCTTCCCAGAATCTTAAGGTAAATTGGGAAGCTCTATCAGACACTATGCTCTTGGGTACACCATGTAAATATACAATTCGGGCTAGGTACAACTCAGCCAACTTGTTGCTTGAATAGGTGGTCTTGACCGGGATAAAGTGTGCTACCTTGGTCAACCGATCCACAATAACCCAAATGGAGTCATAGCCCGATTGGGTTCTTGGTAAACCAGTGATGAAGTCCATGCCAATTTGCTCCCATTTCCACTCGGGAATGGGTAAAGGTTGAAGCAAACCAGCAGGTCTTTGGTGCTCAGCCTTGACCCTTTGGCATACATCACTTTGTGCTACATACTCGGCTATTTCTCTCTTCATGCTGACCCACCAATACCTCTCTTTGAGGTCTTGATACATCTTTGTGCTCCCTGGATGGATGGAGTAGTGTGACTCATGAGCTTCTTTAAGCAGGAGGTGCTTTATGTCCTGGCAGTTCGGCACACATAGACTCTTGCCGAACCAAAGGACCTCTTGCTCATCCAAAGAAAATCCAGGAGCTTTGCCTTTTCCTACATTGTCTCTTATCTCTAGGAGGTCTTTGTCCTTGAATTGGTTCTCTCGGATTTGCTTCTGGACCACAGGTTCCACTTCAAGCGCATGCACAAAACCTTGCTCCACAATTTCCAGGTTGAGACGTCTCATCTCTTCATATAGTTTGGGCTGATTTTCTTGGATCAATAGGAGATTGCAGTAGTTTTTTCGGCTCAAAGTATCAGCTACCACATTTGCTTTACCTGGGTGGTAGTGAATTCCAATGTCATAGTCTTTAATGAGCTCCAACCATCTTCTCTGTCTAAGGTTGAGGTCAGCTTGGGTGAAGATGTACTTTAAGCTCTTATGGTCTGTAAAGACCTCACAGCGATTACCAATAAGGTAATGATGCCAAATTTTTAGAGCATGCACCACTGCTGCTAATTCCAAATCATGAGTAGGGTAGTTGGCTTCATGAGGCTTTAACTGCCGGGAGGCATAAGCTACTACCCGACCCTCTTGCATTAGAACACAACCAAGATCTTGTCTTGAGACATCACAAAAGACTTCAAAATCCTTCCGAATATCGGGCAAAATTAACACTGGAGCAGAGGTCAGTCTTTTCTTCAACTCTTGAAAGCTTTGCTCACAAGCTGGGGTCCAAACATACTTGGTTTCCTTCTTGAGCAATTGGATGAGATGTCTTGCTATCTTCGAAAAACCCTCAATAAACCTACGGTAATACCCTGCCATGCCAAGAAAGCTTCTTATCTGCGGCACTGACTTAGGTGGTTTTCAATCTAGGACATCTTGGATCTTGCTAGGGTTAACTGTCACTCCAGCAGCCGACATAATATGGCCCAAAAAGGTGACTTCACTCAACCAAAAGTCGCACTTCTCAAACTTTGTATAGAGCTGGTGGTCCCTGAGCTTATCTAGGACCAACCGAAGGTGACCTTCATGCTCTGCCTCTATTTTAGAGCACACAAGAATGCATATATGAAGACAGTGATGAACTTGTCTAAGTACTCCATAAACACTTTATTCATCAAGTTCATGAAGTATGCAGGAGCATTGGTTAGTCCAAAGGACATGACTGTGAACTCATAAAGTCCATACCGAGTTGAGAAGGCTGTTTTTGGAATATCCTCTTGTCGAATCTTCAATTGGTGGTAACCTGACCTTAGGTCAATCTTGGAGAAAACTGCTGCTCCTTTTAGTTGGTCAAATAAGTCATCGATCCTGGGCAAAGGGTACTTATTCTTGATGGTAACATCATTGAGAGCTCTATAATCCACACACATGCACTGTGTACCATCCTTCTTTGCCACAAAGATCACAGGAGCTCCCCAAGGAGAGGAACTTGGTCTCACAAAACCTTTACTCTGCATCTCTTCAATTTGCTGCTTTAACTCAATCAAGTCATTAACGGGCAACCTATATGGCCTTTTGGAAATAGGTGCTGTCCCTGGGACTAGGTTAATAACAAACTCCAAATCTCTATCCGGAGGCATTCCAGGTAACTCACTAGGGAACACATCGGGATACTCCCTTACCACTGGGAGGTCTTCAAGTCTTATTTCTCTTAAGCAGGACACCCTAGGACCTGCCTTAGGAGAGGTCTCGGAGCTGAATTCCACTTGCACCCCTTGCTCATTGGTGAGCACAATGGACTTGTTGGCACAATCTATTTGGCCCTGGTTCTTAGCTAACCAGTCTATTCCAAGAATTACATCTAATCCTTGGGAGTGCAAGACTATCAAGTCTGCACAAAAGGGTACTCCCAAGATTTCCAAGGAAAGATTTGGGCACAAGGAGTTAGTCCTCATTTCCAAGCTCGGGGAGTGGATTAGCATAGGGTTTACTAAAGGAGTAATAGCTAACCCATTATTACCCACAAACTTTGAAGAGATAAAAGAATGAGAAGCTCTGAAATAAAAAAGAACTGAGGCTGGTATGGTATTAACAAGAAACGTACCAAAGACCACATCCGAAGCTTGTTGAGCTTCCTCAGCGGTGAGATGGTTCACTCGCCCTTTGCTGTATTGCACTGGAGGCTTTGGATGGGTGTGGCTGCCATGAGCTGAGGACCCTTGAGCCGATCGGGTGGGAGTTGGAGCTGAAGCTTGAGGTTTCTTCGGACATTTATTGGCATAATGCCCAACTCCATGACAATTGAAACAAGTCACTCCTGCTGCAGAGTTTGTGGCTGGCCTTGCCTGAATTTGACCTCCCGGGGAGGTCTTATGAGAACTGGAGGTGCCAGACCGCTTGACTTGCATTGAAGTCCTGATGGGGGAGGAGGTCGCAGACCTCATAGGCTGGAATTGGGAGGTCTTTGGCCGGGAAAATCCTCGACTGAACTCTTTGGGTGCTTTCCTCTTTTTGCGGTTTTCCATTTCAACATGCTTGCCCTCCTGCCGAAGGGTCTTGCTCACTAAGTGCTGGAAATCTGGGTAGTCATGAGTAAGAAGTTGGACTGAGAGATCATCATTAAGTCCGTCCAAGAACCGCTCTTGCTTGGACTCATCTGTGGCCACATCCTCAGGTGCATACCTTGCCAGCTGGTTGAACTTGTGTAAATATTCGCTGACTATGTAGTTCCCTTGGCGCAAGGCTCTAAATTCCTTCTTCTTTAGTACCATCATTCCATGAGGAATATGTGCACGCCTAAAAGCTTGAGTGAATTCCTCCCAGGTGATTTATTGAGCGTCGGGATGGGATTGGGTAAAGTTTTCCCACCATTCCGAGGCTGGTCCCTGAAGTTGATGAGAGGCAAATAAAACTCTCTCTCTGTCTGTGCAGTGGAGCATGTCCAGCTTTCTACTCACAACCCTGAGCCAGTCATCGGCTTCGAGAGGTTCAGTGGTGCTGGAAAAAGTAGGTGGCCTCATCCTCATAAACTCAGAGATGTTGGCTCTAGGAGGAGGTGGAACATGTACGGGTGGCTGAGCTGCCGCTGCTGCTTGGAGGTTCTGAGTGTTGGTGATGGACTGAGCTAATAGGTTGATCAACTGTGCTTGATTGGTCATCGTTTGGTTCCAGTCTGGACCTTGGGCTGGAGGAGAAGGTGGCTGCTGCACTGGAGTCTCTGGATCATCCCAGGGGCTCTACCTTGGCCACTTGTGCTGCCGCTACCCCTTGTGGTCACCATCTGCTAGGGTCCAAGTGGGAAGAAAAGATAAGAGAACTAAGGGGGAAAGGGTTTAAGACTTAAAGCAACTAAACCCACGATAACCCCAAAAGCCAAAACTTCAGCAATCAAACTTAACACTTTCTACGTGAGGCTTGCTGCCCTCAGGGCTGCAAGAAAAAAGGTCACGACAAGAGGGGTGGTCTTTTGTAATGTAGCTCCAGAAGTAACCTTTACAAAAGAGCTGCCACTCATTGCCACAACATGGAGGTCCTTAATGCTACCACAACAACTTAGATCGGCCCTATAGACATTCCAAGGAAAGAATTCCATTTAATTTTATAAAACGTTGAGGCAAGCAAAAAGATAAGGAGGAGATGAGGTGAGATAAGACACAAAAGAGGGATAAGAATAGATAGATGACTCAGGTAAGGAGAGAACGATTTTATTTCTCTTGTTTAATAAAACATATTTTGAACTCTTCCTAACGGCCATTCTATTAGGTTGCGTCCTGCAGTCAAGATGCTCTGATACCACCTGTCACGACCCGGCCTAGGGCACACCCGGGAGGTCCATAAAGGACTTCCCAGGATGTCCCGAGAGGGCATCCCGGATGGACCTCCAGACCTCTCGAGAGGTCCGAGGGAACCACTCGGAGGTCTGAGGTCCAACGAGGACCTCCGGGTGTGCCCTGGGTCGGGTCATGACAGTCGGCTGAAGTAGAGCGCATCCTAGCCACTGCACCATCAAATCCAAGCTCATCAGGTGTACATGCACTCCGAAAAGAGATGTAAGGCTCCCTCCAGAGATTGCTTGCAAAGTGGACATATGCCCTGGTTCGGCCAGCCTCGTGCTTGCATTCTGTTCGCTGTCCACAACCTGTTTTGGATAACTAGGTAGGCGAAAAACTTGCATCTTGGGGGCACCGCAGTTTTCCATATTAGCTTTTTGTACTTAGTTGTCGTAGAACCGAGGAAGTGTAGCGCATAAGCTGATTTTGTTGTATATTCACCCTGTGGGGTTAGTTTCTAGGTGATCTCATCTGTGGCAGCTGGGTCTAAAGTGATTTGGTGCAAACTTCCCCACAAGTCTAGGAGTTGGTGGACTAGTTGAGCTGTTACTGTTGGTGATATGCCCTAGATGCAATCATAGAGATGATTGTATCACGTCTATGTTTATGAGTTATTGAATAAATGTTATTCTGTTCCTTGGATGAATCATTGGTTATAAGATTAACAAGTATGTGACTTGTTGGTGAAACTCTTTTAACTTATATGATGTCGTTCTAAATGTATCTCTGATCGGATGTCACTTGTCAGAACACTAGTGACTTATCGACCAGCACATGTATTGATTGATGACCATGTTTCACTGGTCATAGATATAGGGATATCGAATCAATGATGTGAACACATATTGGAGAACATGGGGGTTGGATTGACCTACCTTCAGACACTATTGAGATTGTTATGATTTTATGTGTCGTCAGTTGGTCTCAAGCAATGATGATGTATAATCCTTAGACCTGAGATCAGCATGGTTTCCTACATGTGTAATAGCACTCTTAAGGGTTCCCAACGCTACTCGTAACTGGGTAGTTATAAAGGTAGCTTTCAGGTATGCTATGAAACATGCAGAGGAATGTGACTGATCGGATATGAGATTTACCTCTCCTAACATAACATGAGAGATATCTCTAGGCCCGTCGATGTGGTCAGATAAAGAAAGTGCATAGTCATACTACTTGTCGACGATCGAATCGCCGATCTTACGAAAATAAACGAAGAAAATGACGTGGAATATCCTGGAATGGAATGGGGGTCGCTCTTTATTGATATGAACTGGATTTACAAGATGTGGCTAAGTACTACCCTGAATTACATCGAATGGGGAATGTTTAACCGCAATCGACTTAGAATATGAGTCTAAGGTCGATTATCTAGCTTCTAATTCCACCGCTTAGGCTTCGTGCATATCTTTGCCTTGGCCTTATTTTGTGTGTCGCCTATCGTCTCCCTTGTTGTCTCTGTTGTTGTCTCTTGTGCTTCACCTTTAAATAACTTCCAAGAGGTGGCGCTTACTCTGGAGAAGACGCCCTCGTGAAGCGTTACGATCGGTCGAACGGTAGAGAAGTTAGCAATGTGCTAACTTCCTTGCGGTTGCTTGTGAAAAGCTTAACCGTAGGGTGGTTAATAGTCGATGTCTCGTGGTTGTACCATCGCATGGTTTGGAACGATAACACGTGTTCCATTCATCATACGATAAGAAATACCGATTCAAGAATTTTACGAGCGGTTATCGGTCGGGATTAGGCACAAAGCCTCATCCGACCGTGGTACCCATTAAGTAACCTCGAATACTAACTACCGTGGAGGTCGTCGGTCTTAGGGTTACGACCATGAAGACGTATGGTCTTTTATTATATATTAAAATAATACATAGATGTTTTAATCCTCGTCGCCTAGCCCCTAACTTTAAATGAACTGGTCGTATATACCTTTTCCCGATGAAATCGATCGGGCGAACCCATTTAATGTCGTGGTATACGGCGATCTGTGTTCACTTTAAAGTTGAGAACTTGCCTTGGGAAACGAAGAGTTCCTCGTCTGCTTGAACAAAAAGAAGCTTTTTGTCGGTTGGACTTTTGTAGAAATCCTTCAAAGTATCGGAAGGTTATAAGATCTCCTCTCATTTGGGCTCTTAGAATTTTTATGCTTCCGTAATCCCTTTCGATCCCCTTTAGCTTCTCGCCAAGAAATCCTCCGAGTCTTTTCTGTTCTTCCGACCACAAAGTCTCCAACTTTTGCTACTCATTCTTGAGGTTTTTCGCCATGTCTGAGCAGACATAAAGTGGTTGCCTTCGAATTGGGCAAGAAAAACTCGAGGCCTTGAAGAAGATGGGAATGCTCCCAGATAGGAATCGATTAATTGGAGACCGACGACTGGAGAGCATTTTCCGAGCCGTGAAGATGGCGAAATCCCTGTTTTTCTTGCCTACATCGAATGTGGGCTGAGACTATCGGTACACAAATTCCTCCTCCGCGTTCTTGAACATTACGGGGTGGAATTGGTGAATTTGGCCCCAAATTCGATCGCAAATATTAGTATTTTCGATATTTGTGCGAGGCATACACGGAATACAACCGAACTTGAAGCTCTTTAGTTATTTCTACCGCATGGTGATGGGAAAATCATGGCAAAATCTGAGGCGCCTCGGGAATGCACATTGCGCCTTCATGACGGAAGGCCGATGAGTACATCTTCATGTACGCGAAATCTTCGTGGTCGCATGGAAAAATAATTGGTTTTACATGACGGTTATGAAGACGATGGCCTCTACTTCGCCGGAACTAGAGCAAGTGAAAACTCCAAGTGGAAGGAAACCGTAAAGAAGACAGGGATAGTCAAGAGATGGGCGGATGCCATCTACGACTTGCGAGTCAGGGGCTTGACTTCGTGGCATGTGGTGAAGGATTTTACCCTTCGCCAGATTAGCCCATTGAAGCTCCGGACTCATTCCCTGCTCTGGTGCCTTGATCGTGATGAAGCTACCTCAGAAGGTGGTAAGTCTTTGAGATAAATTCCGATCGGTATTTTGATTTGATAAATGTATTACCTTAAAATCTGTCTATTCTTCCTTCTGTTAAAGTTCTTACCCCTGGGGAAGTTAGAGAACGAGTCAGGCTGATCTGTGCGGGGGAGCCTGGAGAAAAGGCTGAATGCCCCAAGATCTTAGCCGCAACTCCTATTGAAGGGAGACTGGCAAGGCTTAAGGTAATTTATTAAATTCCTTTTACCATGTATATACATATATTCCGACCAGATCTCCAATCGTGCTCTATATTTGCAGTCGGTCGGATTGCGAATCATACAATCTGGTGAGGATCAACGTCCCACCTTGGTTCCGACCGAGTCGTGCCCTGAGGCACTTGAAGGAGATGAATCCTCAAGGTAATAGAACATTTTGGAGTCATATATGTACGAAAATTTTTTTAGATAAAGGATTTCTTCACCTAATCAAATTTGTTCTTTGATTTAGGTGGATAAGCTCAAGGCCCGAGAATGTAATCAAGGAGGTCAGAGACTCCAGAGTGGTCGTGCACGACCTTACGGTTGTTACTGAAACAACTGATCTGGAGATTGAAGAAACCACTCCCTCCGACCAGATAGTCAGGAATGTGGACCTTGACGAACTGGTCGAGGACATAGCTTCCGACATCTTGTTGGAGGATGTGAGGTTCCAACAAACCTGCCGGTCCGTAACCAAAGAAAATTGGAAGAGAAGAAAAGGAAGGCTAGCGGCACGATTTCTCTCTGGCGCGTTTGAGTCAAATTCGAAATTAACAAGGTATGTACAAATGAAAGTGATCGATAAGTATGTATCTTTAATAATTCCTTGATGATTTGATATTTTGAACTTCCCATCTTCGGTTTGCATAGGTCTTCGGTGTTCCGGTCATTTCCACTGTGTTCTTCCCGAGGACTCGCACTGTGGAAGTTCCCATCAGAGCACTTCTCGGGACAAAGTTCCCGAGGAAGTAGTGGTCGAAGAAGCCCCGGCAGTGACAAGGGCAACGGCCGAGTTGGATCCTTTGGTGATTGAAACCCCTTCGTGGAGGTAGATGCCTCGAGAGGTCTCAACAGTTCCGATCATCGCCGATAACCCTTCCCAACCTAACAAGTTCCTTTTCGTCCCGATTCATCGAGGATAAGGAGCTTGATGAGGCATGGCGAAAGTATCGGATACTCACTCAAGATGCACCTCGATTTGATTTTTGCGGTTATAATGACCGAGCAATTCGGTAAGTATTCTACGACCGGTTACATAACTCTTTTTACAAAGTTTATAAGGAACTTAAGAAAGAGAATGCTAATTGTGTAGCATTTGGTCGAGAACTTTGTTTGGATCGGAGGATTGACCCAATGAGTTAAGGACTTGGAGCAAAAGCACTCGAGTTGGAAAGTAAGAACTTTTCCTTTTAAACTTCTGCTTTCTTCTTCAATACTTTGCTCCTCTACAATTATTCTCCTTATCGCATTCGATAGATCCGGAGAAAATAAAAGAGGAGGTTGTGGTGAGAAAGCCAAGACGACTTTTCTTGAAGAAGAAATAAAAGCTAAGGACCGATCCATTTCTTTGAAGCAAGTTCACTAAGGACCGGTTGATCGTCAAGCAACGACCAAATATGAAACACTTAGCAAAACAAATAAAGGTAATATGTCGTAAACTTGATTTTCCCTTCAATGATGCTTGTGTTCATTAATCGACGATTTGTTTTTGCAGAGCAAACGCAAATGCTAAGCAGAGTAAAGAAAACTCAAATTTGAGCAGATAAGGAGGCGGCTCTTGCTCAAAATATTGATGAAAAGATTCATACTTTGAACAAGATGATCTTTGATTTGGGATCGAGGATCAAGCGTGCCTATCTTAAGAGATCCAATAGAGAAAATGAACTATTTGGGTCAACTTCTAGGGATCTTAAAGTTCGTCAAAACTACTCGGACGAATTATGCCTGTGCCCTAAAAGCAGGTGTTGCAAGTGGAGTTAGTTTTGCTTTGGCAAACCGAAAGCTTCCTACCCTCCATTGATCTCCAAGCTGTTAAAGATGACTTCAATTGCCCACTGAGGAGGTGACCAAGTTCATGGAAGAACTCGGGCCACTCGGAGATATAGTTGTAGAGGAGATGGAGGTCGAATCTCCGACAAGCGAGAGTTAGGCGGGAATATTTCTTAGAGTAGGTTCTGCAAGTGTAAAAATATTTGAATATCTATGAAAACTTACCTTTTATGTCATTGACAAAGCTTTTGTTTATCCTGCTTGACTTTTTAAAATTCTCGTATATTTCCTAGCCCCGAACGCTTGATAGTAGAAGAACGTTCTTGTACAAGCAAAGAGCCAAGAAAGAGAATAAAAAGAGGTCATAACCATGTATGTGAGTTTTTGAAGGTATGTTTGGACATGTAAGACAAAAGCGATCGTTCTTGATATTAGGAAATCAAATGTGGTCAGGACGGATGATTTCGACTAGTTATAGATCTTTGTTTGTCATAATGGAAATACCAATCAAAAACACTATATATGGTCGGAAAAAGACTTTGTCAAACTTGACATAAGAAGAAATGCAAATATGTATGCAACAAATTATAAGTGAACTTTGTTTATATCTATTGTCCCATAACTGCGGTGGAACTAATGCTAAGACACGAAGGCATACGACACATTTCTTGAAACGTGTTCAAATTACAGATCCGATCGTAGCGAGGATCGAAGAAAAGAACCGTCGCTAGGAAGCTCCTTCCATTAAGGTGACCACGTCGTAAAAAGGAGAGACTTCGACTAGGAGGCTTTCCGTGTCCCACCAATGAGCAGACAAGAATAGACCGAATCGTGAAATAATGAAGCATAATCTTCAAAATCGTAAGCATATCATTCATGAGATAGGTAGTTGTGTGGTGCTCGATTACTCATTTTCTTAAAAAAAAAGTGTAGTCGTCAGCGTGGGAATCATTTGAAAAAAATGCTCACGACTAGGACCATAGAGTATCGAGAGATCCTTATAAAGGATATCGGAGAGAAAAATGTCTTCTCCACTGGACTAACAATAATAAACGACCGTAATGTAGGTGTATATATATAAGCAAGGTTGCACTTCTTAATTAATTAATGAATTTAATGAAATTGAAATTAAAAGAAATGAAAGAATGAAAATTAAACATAGAACTTACGCAATTGATCGATGTTCCAAGAATTTGACAAAATTTGCCCATCGACATAGCCAACAGACGAACCCGGTCGGGTTACTTCGACCACGAGTGAGGACCTTCCCATTTAGGAGAAAGTTTATTGCGATTTGTTTGGCTCAATTTTTCTCGAGAACCAGATCACCTACAACAAGGTCATGAGGTCGCACCTTACGACTATGGTACCTTCGCATGGCTTGTTGGTAGACTAGCGCCGATCGTATAAGGGCTTGGTTTCGCTCGTTTTCAAGGAAATCGACGCTGCCGAAGTCGTCGTTCATTTTGATCATTTTCGCCAAAACGATCGATTCGGCGAGCAGAGCAATTTTGAGTTCGGAGGAAGCATGGCTTCAAAGACCATAAACCAAAAAGAATGGAGTTTCACCGGTCGCACGACTAGTCGTGGTTCGAACGCCCATAACACGTAGGGAAGTTCTTTAACCCAAGCGCTGACCGCTTGATTAATCGGTCGAATACTCGGCGCTTGATCCTCGCATAAGGATACCATTAGCTCGCTCAATCGCTCCGTTGCTCTGCGGATGTGCAATGAAGCAAAATGAATTTTGACACTAAGTTCATCGCAACTCCCGGAATTGATCTTTGGAGAACTAGGAACCATTGTGCCGTGATGATACGATGGGTACACCAAATCGCGTGATCACATTTTTCAAGAGAAATCTCTTAGCGGCCTCGCTTGTTATTTTAACAACCGGCTCGCTTCAATCCATTTTGTAAACGTGTCAATCATGACGAAAAGGAATTGAAGCCCCGGTGCTCTTGGGAAAGGTCCCGTAATGTCTAGTCCCAAAGTTGCAAAAGGCCAAGAAAGAGGAATTGTTTGTAAGGCTTGTCTTTGGTGATGTACTTGTCGACTATGAAACCGACATTGTACACACTTCGTCACAAGCTCTTTTGCATCATGAAGGCGCTTGGCAAGAATAGCCTTGCTTAAGGCTTTACCGACCGTGGTTACGTAGGAATGGTGTGCTCCACAGCGCCTTCATGGATTTCGGTTAGCAATCTAATGCCATCCGCTTGAGATATGCATCTCATCAACACTCCATGAGATCCTCGCTTATACAAGATACGCTCGATTAGAGTGTATGATTTGGCTTTTCGTGCTATCGATCGGCCTCTACATCATCTTCTGGAATTGTGTCATGTCAAGATAATTGTAGATCGATGTCATCCGCCTCTACCGTGATCGTGATAGGCCAACCGCAACGACTGTGGAGCATCCATGTTTCCTTGATTAGTTTGTTCAACTTGCAAAGAATCATGTATGTTCTCGGAAGGCTCAACTACCGAGGGTGAATTGAGTTGCTCGAGAAAAACTCCAAAGGGACTGGCCGACCTCGTGGAGGCCATCCGCGCTAACCGGTTCCGCCAGAAAGTTTTCCTTTCTAGGAATATGTTGGATCTGAAAACCAAGAAGTGCTTTTCAAGTTTTCGTATTCCGCCAGATAAGATGACATCTTGGTACTCGAGCATTGATACTCTTTCCCCACTTGATTCGCTACTAGTTGAGAATCGCCTTTCACTAATAATCTGCGAATCCCGAGCTTAATGAGCTTTCGAGTCCGCCAAGAACTTCATATTCTCGCCACATTATTGGTGGCGGGAAAATTTAATGGATGGCGACTTGATGTGTTCGCCAAGAGGGATATCAAGACCACTCCACCCCGATCCTTGTAACATCAAGGAACCGTCGAATACATTGTCCACTCGTCGTGGTGTTCGTACTCGGGTCCTTGGGTGGGTTCGAGGTTTGTCCATTCGCAATGAATTACGCTATTGCACAGGACTTTATTGTTGTTCGTGAAATAAAATGGAGATCGAACGCCCTAGCTCGACCGCCCATTTGGCTATTCGTCCCGATGATTCCTGTTTCAAGGACTTGACCAAGGGATATCCGGTGAGGTACGACCACTTTGTGGGCTCGAAAGTAGTGCCTTAGCTTCCTTGAAGACATAAGGAGGCCATAGAGCAACTTTTGTACTGTGGGTATCTTTCCTTTGGTCCATGTAAGACTTCGCCACGTAATAGACCGGTCGTTGGATATTATTCCTTTCTACAACCAAGACACCGCTAACTCGCGTGTGTGTTGCCGCCACGTAAATTAGCAATGTTTCTCCGATCTCGGAGAAACTAAGACCGGGTACTCAGAAGGTACTTTTTGAGTTCCTCAAAGGCATCGCTTGCCTCTTTAGTCCACTCAAACTCCCATGTTTCCGAAGAAGTTTAAAGAAAGGTAATCCTTTTTCCCTAATCTTGCTATGAACGGCTTAACGCCATCTGACCGCTTAGTTTTGGACTTCCTTCTTCGTGGTCTGAGGGCGATCAGTCGATGGCGCAATTTTTCTTTGGATTAGCTTCAATACCTCTAGCCAAACTAGGAAACCAAGCGCTTTTCAAACAGAAACTCGAACACACACTTTTAGGATTTAACTTGAGGTTATGTCTTCTCAAGTTGTTAAAGGTTTCTTGTAAGTCGGGAATGTGGTCGCCAAATGGTGGTCTTTATGACCGATCGTCAACATAAGCTTCTAGATTCCAACCGATTTGTGGACTAAAAGTTTTTGCATCAACCTTTGAAAAGTTGCACCAAAGATTTTTGAGACCAAATGGCATCTTAATATAACAAAAAGTACCATATGGGGTGATGAAGGAAGTTTTCTCCTCATCTTCTTTACACATACTAATCTGGTGGTACCACGAATACGATCTAAAAACTTAGTAACTCGCACCCGTAAGTAGAGTCTACTAGTTGATCAATGCGGAAGGGGAAAGTCGCCCTTCGGACAAGCTTTATTAAGATCTAAAAGTCGATACACATTCGCCATTTCCCATTATTTTTCCTAACCATTACAGATTAGCAAGCCACGTGGGTGGTTGACTTCACGAATAAATCCCGCCTCGAGAAGCTTGTCAATCTCCGATCGATTGCTTCCTTCCGATCGGGTGCAAAACGTCGTAGTTTCGCTGATCGGTTTTTATCGCCGAGAGCAAGCCCGTGCTCGATCACCTCCCGGGACTCGGCATATCGGACGCTTGCCAAGCAAACACGCCTTGATTTGCTCGGAGGAAGGAGACGAGCGACTCTTCCTATTTAGGGTCGAGTCTTGCCCGACCGTAATCTTGCGCGGTTGATCTGGTTGTCTGACCCATGTGACGACTTGACGCCGTCCGAGAAGCGCTTTTGTCGAGTAGTACCTCCTTGGTTTGGTCGGATGGTTTGGGCGCCATCTTTGGCTTCGAGTGCTTGACACGCATGGGAGACGGATTAACCTCTCTCGGTCGGAAGTTCATCAACCAAAGGCAAAGGATTTCCGATCGCATCGTAAGCCATTTTCGATCTCCTCGGTGTGATGACTCCTTCGCCCCTAGATTTTCAAACTTTGATAACCGTAATGCGTGGCTATCAAGAATTTTGCTAATCTTTGGTCGATCGAGGATTCCGCTGTATCGGATTCAAGTTTACTACATCAAACGGGATCTTCTCTGCTCGAAATTGTCGGGTTTTCCAAACGTCACCTAGTAAGGAAACTTGTCCTATCGGTTTAGCGGTAGAACCCTAACTATGCCATGAAAAGCATATTTCACGTGTTTCACCTTTGACATGGGGACTGCATTTCTTCTAAAGCTCCTACAAATAATATATTCAAGGAACTACCCCATCCACTAAGACCCGATTAACCCGACAATTATTAATAGTTGGTTCAACGACGATGGGGAACCTACCCTGCCGAGTCGATGGGATGGTGCGATGTCTTTCTTTGAAGGAAATTGCGGTGTCCCACCACTTCGAGTGCTTGATTACGCTTGGAGATTCGACGAGGTTGACCTCCGCCCATGGCCTTTAGATGACGTCTGGACTCGTATGAAGAAGATCCTCCAAAAATCATGTTGACTGTGTGTTGGGGATCCCGGTACTCCATCTCCTCGCCGCCATCCTTGTCCTTTTGGAGCTCGTTTCTCCATGTTCTGTATTCTTTGAAATGGTCCTTACCGCATAATAATCCTCCGCTTCTTCCGCGAGACCACGGCAGTCGCAGATCATGCCCTCCTGCACGGTGAAGTGGACACCACTTCTTATTCGTCAGAATCCTTCGGTCGGAACTTTTGCTTTGCTTGACCAAGCATAGTCCTTCTTGCCCTTCCCGATCTTATGCGAACGGCGAGGACTTTTTTCGTCGGTCTGCGGTTCTTTTTCTTCTTGAGAGACTTCTTGTTCTTTTTCTCCTGTTTGTCGAGGCCGGTGGGGAATCTTGTCTTTCCGATCGATGGCTTCACACCACTCGATTGCTTCACTAGCGATGGCATATTTGTCCGCCATATCAAAAAGCTCAACGGTTGTTCTTGGAGGGTTCATTGCTATGTCCTCCGTGAAACCGCCGATTCCTTAGACCTGTTTTAAAAGTCTGAATAACGAGAGGACTCTGCGACTTGGGTATAGAGTTACGAACTGGTGAACCTCTTGATATATTGGCGTAAAGTCTCATCGATCCTGCGGATTACGTGGAGATCGTCCTCCTTCCTGTATGGTCGTGACGTACTCGAAGTTGGCAATCGAAGATCACAGAGTTGTTCCCAAGTATATATGGATCCGACCGTAAGTTTAACAACCACGACGGCACCCTTCGAGCACGGTGGGTAAATAGTTGGCCATTACATTCTCATCGCCACCAAAGAGCCACGATAGCGGTGGTATATATTTGGAGAAATTCCAATGGGTTTTGAGTTCCATTGAATTTGTCCAAGTTGGCGGTCGGGCAAGCTAGGCCAAACGCACTTGGAGCCCAATGAGAAGGCTCGACAACTGTGATTGATTCATGGCGTCTTCTCGGGAAGGTGCGGATTATGTCGGCCGGAGACCGATCCCTAAGATTGGAACGCTGAACTCCGGTTAGTGCGATCCGGTCGTGGACATTGATATGATGTCCACGCATCGCCACTTGGTTCAAACGATGTCGGAGATCGTTAGGTCCTAGTGGTGGTTCTTCTCGGCGCATGGGGAGTATCCTCTTGAAATAGCCTTCTCCCTCGTGACTCCTTGGTGGAATCGTCGAGGAGGTCTTGGTATCGATCGCTCTCTGGTATGACCATCTTTGTCCCCTCTTGAGGGAGGCGTTGGGGCGAAGTCCTAGTCGACTTCTGAACCCCTCTGTTCTCGTCGCTTCCGTTATTTGCATGGTCTGTTGGAGAATTTCGGATACGACCTCGAGTTGTACAAAACTAGGCGTTCTGCTAGAGCAGATCGAATTATTTAACATGTTTTGAATCGCCGCAAGTTTTGTCTGATTCTCAAGGTCTCGTGGTTCATCTTGGTCGTAGGTGTACGCTGTCTCAACCTTCCCCGACCTTCGGATTTGTTCGATCTGTCGCTCACTCTGGGTGGGGCGATGCGGCGAGTTAAGCGATTGGCGTCGATTAGTTCCGTTGCCTCCGGAAGTTGGTGCTTGACGGCGGATCATCTCTAACAACACGTGATGGCGTGGTAGAGAGTGTAGGACCGTGCGGGCATCTTGATCTTCATCTCCGATCGCGTTGACCTCGTGCTTCGGCAAAGATTGATCTTCCGATGAGCTTCCATCGTAACTAATGGAGAGCTTGTCGATGCTTACGCGAAATTTTCCACAATGGAGATCGGTCGGAGATGAGCACTTCTCGAGGTCTTCTCGGCTGATCCGATGAACCGCCGATCATTATCTTTGAGTGTGATCATCCCCACATGACCTCGACCGATGGAGGTTTTATCGACACCGCTACGGTGACGGTTGACTCTGGAATTGCGAAGCGAAGGAGAGTATCTTTCGACCATGATTTCATCAATGGTATATAGTTTTCGGGTGATGAGGCTGAAACTTCTTCACTGTTTCACGGTCGAAAAGGCCGCTTGGAGAGATCCTCCGGCATTCGAATCTGGTGAACGGCGGTTCTCTGGTTGCGCCACCGGTAGTGGCGGCGATCTTCATCCATCCGTCGACCTCGCTAACGTCGGCGACGTCGGCCGGCGGAGGAGGATGAGAGGATGACTGCCATTTTCTTCCATGGCGGCGGATACATCCTTCCATGTCGAGGTTGGCGTAGTCCGCCGTCGAACCGATTTTCCTCATCCCAAACTCCGGGCATAGTCGCATGAGCGATTGCGAGTTTTTGGGCGAGATTTTCTTGGCGAAAAAAAATTTCTTGAAACTTCGCCTTCTTCCCCACGGATGGCGCCAATTTGTCGGCGATCGAATCGCCGATCTTCGAAAATAAGCGAGGAAATTGACGTGGAATATCACGGAATGGAATGGGGTCGCTCTTTATTGATATGAACTGGATTTACAAGATGTGGCTAAGTACTACCCTGAATTACCTTGAATGGAGGAATGTAACAAGACAATCGGACTTAGAATATGAGTCTAAGGTGATTATCTAGCTTCTAATTCAACCGCTTAGGCTTCGTGCATATCTTTGCCTTGGCCTTGTTTTGTGTGTCGCCTATCGTCTCCTTCTTGTCTCTGTTGTTGTCTCTTGTGCTTCACCTTTAAATAACTTCGAAGAGGTGGCGATTACTCTGGAGAAAGGCGTCCTGGTGAAGCGTTACGATGGTCGGAGCGGTAGAGAGTTAGCAATGTGCTAACTTCCTTGCGATTGCTTGTGAAAAGCTTAACCGTAGGGTGTTTAATAGTCGATGTCTCGGGGTTGTACCATCGCATGGTTTGGAGCATATAACACGTGTTCCATTCATCATACGATAAGAAATACCGATTCGATAATTTTACGGCGGTTATCCGGTCGGGATTAGGCACAAAGCCTCATCCCACCGGTACCCATAAGTAACCTCTGGAATACTAACGACCAGGGAGGTCGTCAGTCTTAGGGGTTACGACCATGAAGACGTATGGTCTTTTATTATATATTAAAATAATACATAGATGTTTTAATCCTCGTCACTACTAGTGGTCGAAGAGTCGACCACACAAGGTTATCTGACACTCGATCGAGAAAGTATTGAACAGTCCATGGATGGCAAATATCTCACCTGGAGTTCAAACCTAATATCATGAGGCAAAGAGAGAATGCATAAGAAGGTAGTTCAGTTCGATCAGATATAGACTAGTCGTATGGAGATACGAGCTGGTCGTAGACTGGTCGAACATGATCACTTGGTAGTTGAAACCTGGTCGTAAGGAGTTACGAACTGGTTGAGACTAAATATGGACTGTTCGTATAGAGATACGAGCTGGTCGTAAATGATGAGGATCCACTCATAGATCATATTGCATTAAGGTTCGTCCGATATAATTTGTGTTTATTCGAAAATCGTTATGTCTTGCTAGGAATCGCTAATGACCCGTGGTCGGAAAGGGTTTCCGTGTCACAATCGATTACGCATGAACCTACAGGGTCACACACTTAACGGGTTGGAACAAACGTGTTCGGATAGGATTCATCATGGGCACTATATAAGAAGATGCTTCAGGCTATGGGTTAGATAGACGAGTTGATGTGAGTTGCTCCACCAAAATCCTAGCCGCCATCTTCTCGAGAGAGCCCTGCCGTGTGACTTGGTACTAGCACTCCGACATACGGTGTTCTATTTCTGGATATATGGATATCGTAGAGGCGCTACTGTAGTTGCTGTTGCGCTTAAGGACGATCCACGATCTTCGCAAGAAACACGATTGGTTACTAAAAGAGACGATCGACTGCGCTAGATGATCAACTACGACCACCACATCAACACGCTCTTCGTTGGATCAGGCTACTCCAACTCTTCTTCCGCTGCACTGCGCGTCTAGTGGTAACGATCTGTGATTCTCAACTTGTATGGCTTCCTGGTTTACGTGGTAGAATTTTTGAATTGCCAGCTAGTGTAGCCTACTCGTATCCCTTTAGTTACTTCCCTGTTATGGTGAGATCCTGAACCCAGCGGTTATCTTGGAGCGCCTCCTGAACTGTCATGTCTTTTCTCCTGGAGAGTCGAAAGATCTCTAGGGGCTGTACCGCGTAGCCACAGTGAGTTCCAGAACTTGCCTCCCCCCATCTCCTACAGTGATTGAAGTGGCTGCCGCGAAGAGGCACCTGTCAGCATCATCGCACGGTAATTCCATGCCTACCCAGGGTTTGTTTCTGGCTTTCCATTCGTGCCACAACCACCGAAGCCTAAGTGCTCTTGCGAATTTTGTAATGTTTAGGGCCCCAAGTCCGTCGAGCTGTGTAGGTCGGCACACCTTTTCTCAATTGACTTTGTATTTTCCTCCTGTAATCGTTTCTGCGCCAGCCCAAAGGAATTGCTGCCTAATACGGTTCATAGCCTAGAGGACAGATTTTGGGATCTTTAAGACCGTGAGATGAAACATCAAAATCGATGTGAGGATCGCTTTCACTAGGGTAGTGCGTCCAACTGATGACAGGAATATGCTTTGCCAACCCGCCAGCATGCATCCGACTTTATCTAGCATGGGCTGAAAATCCACCTTCCTTAGTCTTTTATGTGTTAGCGACAGGCCCAAGTATTTGATGGGAAAATTTGAACGGATTGCCAGAAACTCTTGTAGGAGCGTGTCGAGATTAATGTGTTCACATCTTATAGGCACCATCGTACTTTCGTGGAGGTTAGTCTGCAGGCCAGAGGCATTTCCGACGTTTGTAAGAATCTGGGCTGTTGTGTTGACGTCTTCCTCAGTAGGGGATATGAAAATTGCCGCATCGTCGACATATAGGGATGTCCTCGGTGTGTCGAATCAGCCGCGTCGACGCTCCAATTGTCCTAGCTTCGTAGCCATTCTGAATAGCCTTTGCAGGGGTTTATTGCCAAGATGAAGAGGAAGGAGAAAAGCGAATCTCCTTGTTATAGGCCCCTTTCGTGTTTGATACTACAGCCGGGGATTCCGTTGAGGAGGACTCTGGATGAGGACATGGACCAGAGGGCCGCCATCCAGTCCCTCCATTTGGAGGGGAATTCTCTTATTTGAAGAAGCCCGAGGAGGTAATCCCAACGTACCGTGTCGAAAAATTTCGCTATGTCTAGCTTGAGGAAGAATGTCGGGGTTTTGGATCGGTACAATCTTCTTTGTCGGGTTTTTACGGACGAAGTTGTCGATTAATCTTTTTTTCTTGTGAAAGCACTCGGTTTCACAAGACCAAAGCTATTCAGTCTTGGTGCCAATCGCCATGACAGAGTCTTGGAGACCCACTTGCTCACCCCGTGTATGAGACCCGTCTGCCACCCTTTCTGCCTCATCTTTTTTTTGGGATTAGGGTGACGCTAGCTGTGTTTAGAAGGCAAAGGTTCGCTGTTCGTAGGCTGTGAAAGCTATGAAATACTGCCATGATGTTGAATAATGGTCCAGCACATGCGTGCTTCTAAAAGCTGCATAGTTGTTCTAAGCTGCTCAATGTATTCCTGATGCCTCCTAATCCTAAGCTACTATCCTCTGTAACTCTAAGAAAGAAATCTGACATACGAATACAGGAGACATGCTCAAAGGCCTAAACATATTTCCATGGTAAATAAGAGACGAGGAAATGAGCTTAGAGCAGGACTAATGAGACAGAACTATTGGGAGCCGACTAGCAGGGGCATGCATACCTTATATCAGGGGCGGAGCCAATTGGGCCCACCGTGCCTGATCCGTTTTCTCTTTTGTGGTTGATGAATGGACTGAAGAGTCCTAAAACAAACGAATTCAGGGCTTATTAAACTGGAGGTTTTCATGCCGTTGAGTCCAGAGGTGAGGGGGCATGGTGAAGAGGAGTGTAAATACAATACCGTTTAAGGGTCCTTTTTGTAAACATGTATGCATCCTACCCGTCTAAACTCGATCTAACGGTTTTTTTACAAGGAAAACCTAACTTTTATAGAAAGCAAATAGAGGTTCTTACAAAAAGAGACAAATGAAAAAAAAAACGCTGAGAATACCAGCTTACAAGTTAAGGACAAGCAACAAGGACAACATCCAGACCGGCTAATACAGACATGAAATTTAAACAGAATCTGACAAACAGAAAGTTTAGTCTAGTCTCCAAAAGTCGTCAAAAAGAAGTCCAGTTTACTTCGGTCAACCCTTTGGTGAGGATCCTCCAATACTACAAACAAGACAGAAAATTGAAAATCACATCCATAGAATGCTTAGTAAAATTCTTCTCAATCACCATTTTGTTCCTAAATTTCCAAAGGTTTCAAGCTAGAGCTACAAAACTAAACAATGCAACATTATAGTTAATAGCCCCCTTCCTATCCAACCAATTAAGTTGGAAATCATCAAAAGACTTTGGAGTACTTTCCCAGCTTAACATCTTTTTCACACAGAACCAAATAAAATTTGCTAAAACGCAAGAGAACAAAATATGATCCATGCTTTCTCCAATACCACAAAGAATACAATTTTTATTTCCTTTCTACCCTATTTTTTAAAGTTGATCAACTGTCTGTACTCTATCAAGATAGCATTGCCACGTGAAAATCTTCGTTTTCGATAGTTCAAGAATACAATGGTAACGAGCGAACCAATTTGGATCGCAGATTTCGTTTTCGATTCAGTTTGGGGCTAACTGTTCGCTCTAGTAATCGTAACGTGGTTTTCCGGAAAGGTTAACGCTCCACTTCTCTCTTCTTCCCAATCTGGACCGCTAGGACTAGATCGGACGGCTACCAGGGCAGCACTCGTCCACAATCCAGGCTTATTTTGAAACTATTATCGGAGGAGTGGAAGGGCTCTTTTGCAAAATTTCGAGTGTCACTTCCGTTCGCGTCGCTGCGGCGGCCGTCGCCGTGCTGCGTCTGGCGTAACATGGCGCCGTGTAGGACTAAGACTTGGAGCTAGGGCGACGAGGCGGCGCTGATGCCTCCGCCTCCGGGCATTGACTTTCCGGAAGATAATCTTATTTCATTGGTTGAATAATCTTAACCGCTACAGAAATTCTATCAGCTATTTACCTAACTCTTATTCATTGGTTGAATTAACTTGAAGCTATATCAAACAATGCATGGAATATATTGATCTCTTAAGGACAACTCATAAATACGATTTCCTTATGTGAGTTGAATGTCGAAACATATCCAATTAATAAATAGCGGCCTAACAACATAAGCTCTTGTTCGGCAGGAAAATAATCTTCCTGTGAAGTCCAAATCGTTGAGGGCAAAGACATATTCTAGCTCTTGAAGATCATGTGGACAACAATCCAATCCAAAATAGTTCAAAACTTGTTAGTCATGCATTCCCGATGCCTCCTAAGCCTACTATACTATATGACATAAAATATAGGAGGCATGCTAAACGGCCTATACGTACGTATATCCATGTAAATAAAAAGAGAGAAGGAAATGAGCTTAGAGCATGACTAATGAGACTGAACTATTGGGAGCGTACTAGCAGGGTCATGCAGACCTTATATTGGCCGAGAAATAGAGGGGTGGACAAATGAGTGACGACGGCTATGAACATGGCTGCACTTGAAGGAGTCCTGCCCTGACCTGATCGGCTCAGCTGTGCTCTTTAAAGCCATGCGCGTCTTAAGAGAAAAGAAACCTAGCTACTCACAGTAATTAAGCGATACGCATGTGTGCGTGCTTCACTACCGGAGACGGCTTCTTTGCCGAGTGTCCCAGACTTTGCCGAGTGCTTTCTATCGGCCACTCGGCAAAGAGGCTATTTGTCGAGTGCCAGATAGAAAGCACTCGGCAAACATCCGCACTTTCGGCAAAGAGATGGTTTCTTAGAGTGCCGAGCACTCGGCAAAAAATTACACTCGGCAAAGATCAGGTTTGCCGAGTGTCGGGCACTCGGCAAAGGGCACCACCGTTAACGGTCGGCAGCCGCCGTTAACCCTTTGCCGAGTGTCTTCTCTGACACTTTCGGCAAGAGGCTCCTTTCTTAGAGTGTCATTTTTGACACTAGGCAAACCATAATTTTTTCACTTTTGACCTCCAAACTTTTTCTGCGGTCCTCATACAATACACAGTACTCCATGTTCCAATGTGGCACATTTCTCGGACTTTTCTATATTTCTTTAATTTATTTCAATTAATTGAATTTTCTTGGATAATTCAAATTATAACTGCTAGTCATTCGAATAATGAAAAAAAATGAATGGAAAAATGATATTCATGTTATTTAGTATAATGTGAGGCCGTAACCAGGAACAGACCACCAATTTCGAACATCTTGTTCACGAAACATGACCACGAACTTGCGGTCGAGTTGTTTTTAAATTGTATAAAAAGCAAACGAAGTCCGAAAATCATGAAACTTGGGAAGATGTCATGATATCATATGTGGAGGCTGTGATAAAAATTTGAGAAGGTTTAGCGCAAGTTGTCACGTACAATGCTTGCAAGCAGAAGAAAAGCGAAGAATGCGTGACAACTGGCGGAGATTCTTGGTTTGCAAGCATCATCTTGATTTAACATATCTGTAATTTCATTGAATGAAAAAAATAAATGAAAATCAAAGTCAAATGGAAATAGTATTCTGGCAGTGGAAAAGTGTCAACAAATGACACTCGGCAAAGGCCTCTTCGGCAGTGTCATGAAAAAGTGTCGGCAAACTCTGAATTTTAAATTTTTTAAAAACCCCTCTTTCTTGAGTGCGGATCGGGGCACTCGGCAAGAGGATTTAACTCGCCAGTCATGCAGTCGGCCCCACACCGCACCCACCACGCACTTGCGCTCATGCGCGCCGCCGCCAGCCGCCGCCCGCCCGCCCCTGCAACGCCCGCCGCCCGCCTTGCTTGCCAGCCCGCCGCCGCCGCCCGCTCACGCCCAGCTTGTGCCCGCCTCCGCCGCCCTCGCGCCACTGCTCCAGCCCAGGAGGAGGAAAGGAGGAAGAAAGGAGGAAGAGAGGAGGAGGAGGAGGAAGAAGGAGGAAGGAGGAAGAAGGAGGAGGAGGAGGAGGAGGAGGCGCCCGGGCCGCCGTTGCCACGTCCCCGATGCTTCCCGAGCCGTCGCCTTGTCCACCGGCGCCTTGGCCCCTTCACCATCGCCGCCCTATGACGCCCACTAGGTATGCCATACATGCCGTCGTCGTAGTATTACTAGTAGTTCTTGATAGTAGTAGTGGTAGAGTAGCGATGGTGGTAGTCTAAGTAGTCGTAGGAGTGGTTGTGACATTGTTATATATATGTGGTTGGATATAATCTTGTGCATGTCGGCCATCGTGCGTTCATATATATGTGCATGTCGGCCATCCCGCCGTTGGTTTTCTTGCGAGTTTTGGAAACCTCACCGTGCGAGGAAGTCTTTGAAATTTTGTATTAACAGTTTTATGTTTCTTTTTTGCGAGAGAAGAGCCCGGTCGGGCGTCGCCGAGTACCTCAGCGACCCGATCGCCTTCCTCGCTTGTTCTGGTCTGCTGCACGCGTCGCCTCGCCCTTGCCACCCGCCACGGCCCCGCTTCTTTGACTCCACCGCCACCTAGGTATAACCCCTCTTTCCGTATCATGGTGCGTAGATCACGTAACCCGATTAGGCATCTCCCGTTCGAAAGAATACGGTTGGAAATATGCAAATATTTCCATATCTAAAACAAATATCTGTTGAATTGTCCACGTTTTTGGACAGCCAGCGGATGCGTGGGTGGGGTTAGTTTCCATAGTGCCTTTCGATCCGAGACGAGTTTGACATCATCTCCTGTTGTTCTCCGGATACACACTCTCCTGGCGGGGCGTGTATTTGGAGAACGGCGAAAATCTTCCACATCTCGAATAGGATGAGAGCATGAAACTAACCTCATCTGGATCTCGCGTGGATTAGGACCTATCCTCACCTATTAGATAGTAGGAGCGTCGTGTAGATGCAATTGATGTTTATATTACTCGCCGCTATATATGTTAGAGGATGGAGGACCGTGAGTGGATGTACAGACGCGCAAAAGTCGGTCAGTCACCAATGAATGGATCGACAAGGCGATGCTTTCTTGGAGCGGGCATTTGGCGTGGTACGCTAAAGGAAGCGAGTAAATTTTGCATCCTGCGACAAATGTGCAAACAGGAAAAGACAAGCGAAGAAGGTCATGGGGAACATCTTTGGAAGAATGGATTCTGGCGGACTATACGGTGGGTCTACCATGGTGAAGCCGTCGTATGAGAGAGGAGGTGGTGAGACCAGCGTCGAGGATTATGATCTCGATGCTTGGGTAGCGAGACATGTTAAATGACTATCACGAGGCACGTTCATTTGAAGGGCGTCGGAGGAGGAGCCGAGGCAACCGCAAAGGCGTTCTCGACATGTTTGCAGCGCACGAAACCCCTTCACGGCGGACAAAGGTTTCTCAACTGGATGCCATTGGACGCATAATGGCGTTAAAGTCGATATAGCTTTGAGTCGAGGCGCCGATGGTATGTTGGCGATTATTGGCGGCACCTTCGGAGGTCACCTTTTGCCAAAGAGCATGCGAGTCACGAAACTCCCGTGCACTTAAGATGCCGTATGGCGAGATACATGCTTGCAGAAGAGTGCGTCCTATTGGGAGCGAATCGTGGAAGCAAAATCTTGTCCAAAGTGTAAATCATCTAAGTTCACGGAGGTAGATTCGGTGATGGCGGAAGAAGCGACTTGACATTCGTGACAATCCTCGGCACCTTCCGTTCATCTGAGGATCCAGCGGCTATACATGACCGAGGAATCCATGAAGCAGATGACATGGCACAAAAATGGCAAGCGATACAATCTGACGAGGATGGTACATGCATCCGATGGTGAAGCATGGACCCACTTTGATGGCATTCATCATGAGAAAGCTAAAGAGGCTCGTAATGTGCGTGTTGCGGCAGCAGATGGGTTCAATCCTTATGGAATGATGGCTGCCCCATACACATGTTGGCCCGTGTTCGTTATCCCCTCAATCTCCCCCCGTATGCTTTCAGCGACGAGCGTATTCTTGTCGTTGATAATTCTGAACACGGGGAATAATATGGGTGTGTTCATGGAGCCCGTGATTGATGAATTGGTCCGTGCTTGGGAGGAAGGAGTATGGACATCTGACCGAGCTACAAAGAAAAACTTCAAAATGCATGTTTGGTACCACTACTCCTGCATGACTTCTGGCGTATGGGATATTCTGCTGGTGTGTTCACGGGAAGTTCCCATGCCCGTATGCAAGGAAGGTCGAGGTTCATTTGGTTGCGAAAGGGTGGCAAGTATTCATCGTTCGACAAACATCGGCAATTCCTCCCTCTTGACCATGCATTGAACGAGACATCAAGAACTTTACGAAAGGTGTCGTAGTAGCGGACACTCGCACCACCGATAATGGTAGGTGCAGCGGTTCGTGAGCAGATAGATGGTCTCGTGGTCAATCCGGAAGGTGGTTTTGTGGGATATGGTGAGCAACATATGTGGACTCATAAGTCGGGCTTGACTCGGCTCCCTATTTTGATGACCTTCTCCTTCCACACAACATTGATGTAATACACCTTGAAAAGAATGTTGCCGAGGCACTTTGGGCAACAATCATGGACATTCTTGACAAGTCAAAGGACAACGTTAAGGCTAGAGTGGATCAGCAGCGATATGCGATAGACCAAACCAACATATGAAGCCTCCTAGTCGCGGCAAGACATGGAGAAGGCCTAAGGCGATTTTGTCTTGAGCAAGCCCCAAAGGAGGAAGTACTAGAATGGATCGAGACGTTAATGTTCCTCGATGGGTATCTGACTAATCGAGGAGGGGAGTGAACTTATCTACTATCGAGTCTTAGGGATGAAGAGTCATGACTACCACATATGGATTGGCGGCTTCTTCGGCGATGGTTGAGGCTATGTCCTGAGCATGTCGGCTAGTCTTTGGCGAGTTGAGCTATTTCTTCGCCATGACTTTGTGCCAAGGAGTTATCTCGGACCGTGATTGCCGACTTGGAAAGAATGGCACCTGTGTTGCTCTGTAAGTTGGAAAGATCTTTCCACGGCTTCTTCAATCCGATCTGACATTTGATTTTGCACCTCCGTCTGAGGCACGAATGGGGGGCCGTCTTGGTCATTGGTGCTATCAATCGAGAGATGTCTAAAGGTTCTTGAAAGAAATGTAGAAATAAATGCAAAATCGAGGCTTCCATTGCGAGGCATACATTACGGAGGAGGTGGCGAACTTCACAACAACATACTATGGTAACAACCTCCTAGCGTGCATAATCCACCCCTCGTTACAATCTTTGGCGAAAATGAATCGAACCTCGGCCTTTTAGAGGGCAACTTCGGGCGCAAAGTGCATCGACCCCCAAGACCTTGAATCATGAAGAGTGGCGCCATATCATGCTATCGTGTTGACCAACCTTGACGAAGTGGCACCGTACATGCGATAAGTTCTCAACGAACTTGTTAAATCTGCCGTCACTATTCTCGCATCAACCCCTTGTTTCTCGTTAGTGCAGAATTTCTTCATGAATTCAAGCGTCAATCAAGGATCCTACCCCACACGGTGAATACCCTTCTTAGGCAGAGTCGGGAAATGGAATGCCGATTTCATTTCTTGGTTCAAATGGAAGGTACCGTCAATTTAGCTCGTACTTAGTTTGACATTCCAAGTTACTCGTGCGTCGAATAATATAACGATGTATCTGCTTGAGCTTGCGGGGCTAGAGGATGCGTCTATGTGTGCCGAGTTGAGACAGAGTTGCGATGGCTTTGCCTATAAGGTCGAGTCATTTTCGGTTATGACGTGAATGGATATCGCTTTCGCACAACAAGCTCTGAGCGAGTCGGCCCAATCGAAGAACCACAAGTTAGGAGTTTTTACGCCCGGCGTTGATGGTCGAGTATTATGGAAGAATTGAAGAAATATCTGAACTCAAGTTTCATGGTTCCAAACCTTTTAATCCCGTCATATTCAAATGCCATTGGTTTGATCTGAAGTAACGAGGCGGACATATTCTAATCTTGGGCTAGTCGAAATTGACGAGTTCCGTCTTACCAGAGGCGATGTCTATATTGTGGCCCAACAGGCCACGCAAGTTTATTATCTTCCATATGCGTGTCAAACCATAAGGCATCTTAAGGGTTGGGATATTGTGCCTGAGGTATCGCCACACGGTAAAGTGCATCCCCAAACGATGAAGATTACAACAGACCCAAACACATATGACGGAGAGTTCTTTCAAGAAGAGGGACTAGAAGGAGGTTTGAGATAGACTTAACAAAGCGATCGGAATGGAAGTAGACAATGAAAGCGGTTATTGAAGAGGACGCTTGGAGATGAGGTGCAAAATGTGAAGGACTTACAAATGCTTGGCGATTACATTTAGACAATGACAATGGCAACATTGCTCATTCGGATAGTGTTGATTATTTCGACATGATTGATAGTGATGATGAGACTTATGATCCAAATTAATCCGATCATGAAGATTATTTCTAATACATGTAATACTATGTTATTTTGTAATTACGTTTTGTTTATTTTGCATCTCTTTCTAAGTACTTCTTGTTTATCTGTGCTTATTGGTTTACTCTTTTTAATTGCGGTGATTGAACAAAGATGGTGGGCGGTGGGATGAGGAAGCTAACGTCCTTGTACTTAGAAGGACAAGGACCGCTGAACCGGGGGAGAGTAGGAGGAGGAGCAGCCAGAGGGAGTCGTCGCTTCGCCTGCCCGTCGCGTGAGGAGGAGGAGGAGGAGCAGGAGTGCCCAGAGGACGCCGAGGAGGCGCAGGAGGACGCCTGAGAGGACGACGAGGAGGCGCAGAGAGGACGCGTGAGGAGGACGACGAGGAGGCGCAGGAGGAGGCGCAGGAGGGCGACGAGGAGGAGGCGGCAGCAGGGGTTCCGCTTCCTCTAGTTCGTCGGCGTCTACTTGCGAGGTCCCGAGCCTCCTCGGCCGATACCTCGTGAGAGACGCCACGATTCGACCCGAGAGGGAAAAGTAAGTAACTTTAGATGTTATCACTACTTTATATGATATGTTGAAAATCAAAATAGAAATTAATAATTTTTCTTAATCACTTGGGCGAGGCTGGGCGATTGTGGCGAGTGGAGGTGCTCACACACGCCAAGTCAATGGCATCCTCGGTCTTACAGGCAAGGAGCACTTCCTGGCTCGGGTTGAGTACGCCGGAGTGACGGGCCGGCCTACTCATTTGACCACTACGCCGCCGCCCGATCTCTGGTCGGGCCCGCAGGTATTCAACAACAAGGCGGAGCGGGTGAAGCAAGAGGTGGGTAAGTCTTCCTCGCACTACATTGCTCAATACATCGTATTCATTGGACATTCTTGAAATAATGAATGGATACATCGTGTTTGTATGCGAGGATTTCTTTAGATGCCGGACGGACATGAGGCGAGGCGAATCGGTGGCTACCAAATCTTGCAAAAACTCGTCGTGGACATGCATTACGAGGCGCGCATCGGGCCGTCGTAACTTACCACGGACCGTCCTTGGAGCGAAGGTCACCAAAGGGACGCAAGAACCATGACGCCGACCGGGACCGAGACTGCAGTAAATCTGAAACATTATCTGATTCCTTTTGAGATTAAGTAGGCTTAATTTCATCTTCGATATGTCATGTACTTGATGGCCCGTAGATGATTCCTTATTGGTGCGCCGCGATCGATCTTTGAGGGAGCAGATGGTGCACAAGTGGTGCTCACGCGAGTGGAGGAGACGCGACAACTTGTGCGGGGCGGCGTTTGATGATGCCAGTGTAGCACACCATCAAGGTAGCCGCAACCTCGGCGGATCTGCAGAAACATGGGTACGCGAATTCATTTATTTATTCTAACGCTCAATTTCGCATGATTTCTAATCATCTTCTTTGTTTTTCTCGCGATCGGCGTCACATGGTGGCCAGCCTTGCTCCATCTTCAAGGCATTTGCTATGGCCCACAAAGGGCAAGGCGACGTCCGACGTCGACTACAACCTGGAGGACGGGCCGAGGCGTCTGACAATGCGACCGTCCACAACCGCCTTTAGTGAGTACACATCGATGGCAAGGGAGGTCCATGGGCGAGTGCGATCCGAGCACCGAGGACCTTGATGGAGAAGTCGTCATGAGGGTGGGAGGAGGCAAGAAGCATGGGCGATCTTGGATTGGCGGCGGCAAGAATCGACTCGGCCGCTTCTCCCGCCTCCCAGATTCGAGCAAGCGGACGAGCACGAGCCCGCCATCGACCTCGGCGGACACTTCACACCACCGGGTGGAGGCACTCGAGGTTATTCTGGTTTATTAAATGCGTTCATTGGTTTTTCATACATTTCCTTTGCATTATTGTAACATTGGGGTGAATATATTGTAGGCCCATTTGGAACAAGAGAGGAGGATCTGAGGAGCAGATCTGGCGAAGATGGAGAGGGTGGAGGCCGAGCGTGGAGGATGGCGGAGATTCTTGATACATGCAAAGTCTTGGCGCCCTTCTGGTGTAGCTCGCCACCTTCGCTATTCGCTCCACCTCCACCTCCTTACTATTCTACTCTGTGAGTATAAATGTTTTAGTTTGTATGTTCATGCTTACGGTCAAACCTAGTGGAGTATGAAAGTTTTATTCATGTATGGTATATATTTATCTTGTCTCACACATGCAATCTCTTCTCCTTTGTGCGAGAATCAATCCATGATCGAGCGATCCTCATGCTTCGATGAATCCTTCACCAAATCGGTCTCATTGGCCATCTTGGTGATACTACTTGTGGTTTTTAATGGTACTTCTATTTGCAATTATGGTTGTAGATGATGGAGCACTTGGATTACTTGTGAAGTTATTTGTGATATATTGTGAGACATGTGACGTTTGTGATATATATGTGGTGTTGGTGATATATATGTCTTTGTTGATGATATATATGTGATGTTGATGATGTTTGTTATATATATATCTTACATTTGTTTGGATGGGATGTAAAAACAAATAAAAAAGTTGTTTTCAATCACTTTGCGAGTGCAATGGCCATGACACTCGGCAAAGTGACCACTGAACATGCTTTGCCGAGTGCCACGGGCGGCACTCGGCAAAGATGGCTGTTTGCCGAGTGTCCTCCGGTGGCACTCGCACGACGCCGACCTTTGCCGAAAGTGTTTGATTCAATGGCACTTTCGGCAAAGCGAGACCTTTGCCGAGTGCTTGACCTTGACACTCGGCAAAGACGTCGTCCGATGGCGCTTCGCCGTCACGGCGACTTTTCTTTGCCGAGTGTCGATTAGCACTTTCGGCAAAGCCTTTGCCGATAAACCGCTTATCGGCGCCCTTTGCGAGTGTAGCACTCGGCAAAGCCTTTGCCGAGTGTATATCGGCCTTTTTAAAGTGCTGAGGCACTCGCAAAGAAGCCGCCTCGGTTGTGCTTGGTGTAAGGTAAGCGAAGCGAGCGAGGTGACGAAATAAGCGGGGCACAAGTGGATTTCTTGAGACATTTTCTTTGAAATTTGAGCGGACGAAGTGGTCAATCATTAGTCTACTCTACTGAAAACTGAAATTTGAATAGGGTCTGGATCCCCTAGTCAGCCTTATTTGGGTCTGCCCCTAACGGTAAGAACGTTTTTTTATTAATTAACCTCTTTTTAATTTTTATTTTAAAGTTAACTCCCGACGAACTTTATTTCCAATTCTGACCCCTTTGATCATGCCACCACTCATGACGTGACAAAACAACATTGTCACGCCATGGAATAAGTCCCCAAACTAGCACTTTTGGTCACGCCACCACCCGTGGCGTGACCAAACCACACTGTCAACCATTGTGGTGTGACCAAACCACATTGTCACGCCATGGGTGGTGGCGTGACAAGAGCTCCCTTAGATATGGGCTGGCGTGACAGTGTTGTTTTGTCACGTCACAGATGGTGACGTGACCAAAGGAGTCATAATTGGAAATAAAGTTCGCCGGGAGTTAACTTGAAAATAAAATTAAAAAGAGTTAATTAATAAAAAAAATTCCAACGGTAAAGGTGCATGACCTTTTTTCCTTGTTGAGTTCATGAGCTTCTTTATCACTTTTTTCTTAAACAAGACAGGTGCTCTGCCTCGTTCTTCGTAGGATAATCTGCTATATAATGCCAAATATGTTATCTTTGCTTAGAAATGTTCAGCGGCTTCCATGTACTAGAAAACTAAAAGGAAAAAAGACTGCATCATTCAACCAAAATTCTAAAGAACACGAGGGCGCATCAAGCACAAGGCGATGCTTAATGTCCACGGAGTATTTTTTAATACAATATATATATATATATATATATATATATATATATATATATATATATATATATATATATATATTTCATAGAGAATTACCTATTGTTTTTTTCTTTGAGACAAAAGAATCGCCTTTTGTTCCATACTCTCTTCTCTCACTATTTTCCAGCGCTCTTGATTCTTGTGCTGTTCGGTTTAGTCTTCCATTTACCACGGAGAACATTTTTTAAGAAACAGGCAGGGCTGTCTATTATATTAATATATAAGAAACCGGTTCATAACCGGAAGTAAAGCCTACAACATGTTTTTAGTCTTAATAACACGGTACCATTGAGAACATAAATTTTAAAAGAAAATCTATTAGTTGTACAGATTTGCTATACATACACACTCGTGGGAATTACAACCTTTATGATTTCAATTGATGCAGTTGTTGTTGGAAATTCTAGCGTTAGGTTCTTTCCGCAGCCCGGCTGACCAAGAATTACTAGCGTGAAAATGTCATGGCACCGCCAACCTCTAGGTTTATTGGTGTGGCATGACACGGTACGCGCGACGTAGAGATGATCATCGTGGTTGGCCATGCCACGGCGCTCCATCCTATTCTGCGCTCTCAAACCATGCTATGATCCTTGCACACACGTACAACAATCTCATCCTTCGTTGAGACACGTGGCTCAATCCTACGTTCCCGGTACCTCCTAAACCTACTGCTGTATTATCTGAACATAAGAAGGAAATCCAACATACGAACACAAGACACATCCTCAAGAGGCTAGCCTACAGATGACTAAGCTTGGAGCAGGGCTAATGAGTGAGACAGTCATGCCGACTAGCTTTATATATGCATGGCTGTGTGGTTGGTATGCAGTATTGGAAAAATGTAAATGCCTTATCCTTTCCTTTTTGTTTTGTGGCTGATGAATGAACCGAAGAGGCTCTCCAAACAGACACATTCAGGCATTCAGCTGGAAGTTTACACGCGGCAGAGTCGAAACTGAAGGAAAATACTTTTTTTTTTCTGCATCAACGCATAAGTAAAGTGACGTCAAGTTTTAAAAAAAAGAAAAAGAAAAAGAAAAGAGTACTGGTCAGTCTCAGTCTTACTTACTGCCTTTGTCCTACAGATATGGCCTTTTGCATCTGATTCTGTTTATGCAGGGTTGGTCGATGGGAAAGGGTTCTGGTGCAGTTGCTACTCAAATCGCAACCTAAGCAGTTGGACTAGCACCATTAGATCTCAAATCGATGGTTGAGATCCACCTAACACTGTAGCTCATCCAGCGCGGTCACCCAATGAACCGTGTAATGGTAGCATCGTCACTAGGAGGCTTTTTTTTAAAGTACACGTCAGACACACTCACGATTACATATATCGCACACACGCCCCCCCTTCCCCACACACGTAGGTGCGTTCTTAATACACGTCTAATCTAGAGTGAAGGCTTAGACCTCACGTTGCGTGGGCACGCGTTTTGACCATTGAATGTATCTATACACGTGTGTGTACTATTCCAAAAATCCCCTACAAAGTGAGACGCACTGGGTTCAAACCTAGACGGACCGCACGCACAACGACGCTACGAGCCAACCAAGCAACGCTCGGTCCTCATCGCCACTGGGAGTCTGGGAATTGCCTTCCGTTATGTACTCGGTTCTCTCACTATTTCCAGCGCTCTTCGTTCTTGTTCTTCTCAATCTGATTTGTTGTTCAGTTACTATTAAATTGAGAAGCTGACCTTAAAAAAAGAGGTAAAATTGTATGGATTTGCTGTGTAACACTCGACTAAACACTTTTGGCATTTCAGTTGAATTTCTCACATTGGTTGTGCTTGAGGACTCGTGCACCTCTTTCGTCTCTGGCGAGCGAAGATGGTTGACTGGCTCCAATTCACTGGCCGCTCTGTCTAATGCACCCCTTCTTGGCTTCTTCTATAGTCCTAGTTTTTCTTGTTCTCTCACCTCCGGAGGGCATCTCCAACGCAAGAGATGTTTGGATCGATGCTCGAAGAGAGAGAATAATACCGCATCATGAAACGTTTACGTAAGAACCACAACCCTTCCGTGGAGACAACTATTTTACGGATGCTTAGATAGTTTAACAACCTTAAGGGTCTATTTAAGCATCCGTTATCTCCAATGCAAACTATCTACGCATTTTTTAGATAATAGAAGAAAAAAAATCCCTCCCGACCTCTACATCCAAGATGCACACAACCCATTTATTAAAATGACAAAAGTAACAATATAGCCAAAGTTGCTAAAAGCGGCAGGAAGCCTTACAACCATAAAAAGACAAGTGAAAATTAAACTTGATCACTTGCAAATCCGGTGACTAAGCCGCCACCCATGAGAATTGAGGATTTGCTTCGCCACAAACTCCAACCTTAGACTTCCATTCACCATAGACTCCTTCTAGGCTGAATTTTGTAAATTTGCCCAAGCACATAGCCAGAATCCACACGAGAAGATAACCTGCAAGGGATTAGTGATAATCTTTTTGTTAAAAACAACATCATTCCGACAACACCAAATAGACCAACATAAGGCACTAGCTCCCACCAGGAGTTGTGACTTTAAATTTGTTGGAATACCGGCTAACCAATTCCCGAACATGTTTGCTATGTTCATAGGGGAGGGGGTAAATTAAACGCACATCGAACGACCCACCATGCAAGACGGGCAAATGAGCAGTCAATAAAGAGATGTTGAATTGTTTCCTCTTTAATACAGAAACAATATTGTTTGTTTCACCTTCAATTTCTTTTAAGCAGGTTATCTTTAGTTAAAATGACCCCTCTTTTGAGATACCAAAGGAAAATTTGCACTTTTAAGGGAATTGTAATTAACCAAAATAAATTCTTAATAGGGACTTGAAAATTGCTAATTAGCGCCCCATAGAAAGACTTGACCGTAAACAAGCCAGAATTATTTAATTTCCACCTAAAGATATCCTTTTGAGAGTTTAACTGTAAATTCACAATTATCAAAATTAACTCATTCCAAGTATGTAACTTGGGACAAATAATAGGTCTTCGAAAGGAAATATTTAAAGGAGAAGATCTCATAATAGTTGCCACAGTATCCTCCTTTCTCCTAACCACATTATAAAGAATAGGGTATTGTCTTTTCAGTAGAGAATCTCCTAACCAAATATCTTCCCAAAACCGTGTTTGCATTCCATTTTGAACCTAGAATGACCCAAAGTGGAGAAATTGATCTTTAATTTTCATAAGACCTGACTAAAAATGAGAAGTCCCAGACTTATTAACCACCTGCGAAAGACTCTTGTCACCCAGATATTTCTTCGTAAGCAATGATTGTCAAACCCCTTCTTCATTAAGCAATTTAAACAACCATTTCCCGAGCAAGCTTTTATTTTTTGCGTCTAAGTTCTGAACACCTAGACCGCCATGCTCTTTGGGCGAACAAACTATACTCTATTTAGCAAGCCTGTATTTACGTTTATGATTATCACCCTGTCGGTAGAATCTAGATCGATAAAAGTCTAGTCATTTGAGAACTTGTCTAGGAACTTCAAAAAAAAAAATATAAACATAAACAGACTGCTGAGTACCGAGTTAATAAGTACTAACCGTCCCCCCACAGACATATTTTTTCCTTTCCAACTACTAAGCTTTTTCTCAATTCTATCCTCTACCCTTTCCAATCACTATTTCTTAACTTTTTATAGTGAATGGGTATGCCTAAATACCTGAAAGGAAAAGCACCCACTTCACAACTAAATAATTGTGTAAACTGTGATTCAACAGCTTTGGCAGAACCAAAACAAAAAATCTCACTCTTATATAAATTAATCTTTAAACCCGATAACTGTTCAAAGACACAAAGAATGAGTTTTAGATTTTTGGCTTGATCCAAATCATTATTCAAAAAGAGGATCGTATCATCAGCATACTATAAAATTGATAACCCATTCTCAATCAAGTGAGGAACTATTTTTGATAAAAGGCTTGCTTCTTTAGCACGTGAAATAAAAACGGCAAGCATGTCCCTTACAATGTTAAAAAGAATAGGAGACATAGAAAACTATCTACGCATTTAGTCTAACATAACGAAGCGTCCCATGCAAAACCTCCAATGCTAGCTACTTCTCTTTTGAGGAATTTTCCGCTCATGTGACGTTCCAAGCACCAGCCTCCTCTTCCAGTGTGGACGCCGGCCCAACGGCTCCTGCTAATGTCCATGGTGGCAATGAGAAGCAATTTGTTTTGGCCCCAAGCATAGTGGTGGACTCAGGACTAAAATTTAGAGGTGTTAATGAGACGCTGCAGCTTGCCTGCGCTACCACTTACCTACCCGGCCATGCGTTGCCCGATTGTCAGCGCTGCCTACCTGCCCTGCCGGCTACCGCGTTGCACACAGGCTTGTGCCATGCAGTGCTGTCTGGTTGCCACCGCACCTCATGCCTGCACGCAATGTTAGTCGCTAGGGTTCGCCATGACAGGGATTGGGGAATTGATTAGGGATTGAAGTGGGACTCGATGTCTGGTAGGAAGAGAGAGCAAAGTCAGAGTGAGATAGATGAGTTTCATGGGCTTGATCGGTTGGCCTAGGACAACAACAACCAACACTTGGTTTGGCACAATCCATACAAGGGAGTTCCAGCCTAAATCACTTTCTTGTTCTTCTTCTATCCCAGGAGGAGCTAAGCTTCAAGCATGGCGCCCGATGGATAGGGGTGCTAGGGGGTATCCACGGTCTGACCGGCCGTAGGGGATGCTGCCCCTCAATTCAAATCATTTCCTTGTTCTTCTTCTACCCCAAAGTAGCTAAGCTTCAAGCCATAATAATGTCCGATAGATGGGGGTGATAGGGAGGTACCATTGCATTCCGGATGGCCTAATGGTCGATTATTTACACAGGGCTTCATACACTCTCGAGTCATTATGCAGCTTCTCAAACATGTACCACAGATTTGTTGACAGTCTCATCCTTAATAACCTGAGAAGCGTAATCCTACATCCTCGATACCTCCTAAGCCTACTATATTATGTACATCTAAGAAAGAAATATGGCAGACAAATACAAGAGACATCCTTAAAGGCCTAAACATCTATCCATGCAAGTAAAAGTGCGGATATCATAGGAATATGCTCACGATCTTAGGATGTTGATACAATTGGCAATGGCGTTGAAGATTTGTCGAAATACACATTTTCGGCAAAGTTCAGGTTCTGTCAGGCTTCAGGCGGCCAGACCAGCTAGGGAGGCAGTTAAAATGGCCTGTGTGGCGGTCAGACCAGCCACCACTGGCGGTCCGACCGGCCAAGCCTCGGGTCTAGTGGCTGGCGGTCAGACTGACCAATGGGGAGTGGTCTGACTAGCCATAAAGGTTCTTTCGAGTTTAGAGTCGGGCCAAAAATAGAGAGTGTAGGCAAGAGAGGGGATTCTCCTACACTTGGTCTCATATTTTTTAGAGCTTCAAGTCAAAAGTTCTATTCGTTTGAAATTTTCAGAGAGGTTTCGGATTTTTAGGGTGGAAATTTGGCTAAGTCCCTTTGCTAGGCAGTCTGACCGACCATGGATGGCGGTCTGACCGGTTTTGACTTCTTCGCCGACCAACTTGGCAACGATGTGTGTAAGTTAGGTCAAGTTCATGGGTTTCAGTGCATATATGTTGCATGATGCATGTTTTGACTAACGTGGGTCAAGATGCGAAGAACTTATTCCCGGAATCGATTTCTTGGTCTATTGTTGTGCAAGACGCTTAGAGGTTAACGACGGCCAATGTCAAGGATGATCAGGACTGAGCTTGGAGAGCTGAGGTTCAGAACGATCGAGGATGTTGGGTGAAGTTAGTGGACTCAAGCATGGCGCAAAATAGACAAGGATGACAGAACGAAAAGTTCGGTGCGACGGGTTGCATCAAACAGTGCGGGGGTTGGTGCAAGTGCTATGGTGGTTTCAGTGAGAGCCGGATGGGAGAGACTTACCGACATGAAGAGAACCGTTTATCAACCTACACGTGGTGAAGCATAGGATTGCTTCATAAAGATTAGACTCGATCTTTGGAAAAGGATCGAGAAGGGGTATTTTGGTAACTTCACCAAAATACCGCCTTGGTGGCTTTTGGCTAAACCACGACGCAAGATGGCACAAGGAGAAGCGGTTTAGGTCAAGAGGAGATGAAGACGGTGCTTTGAGATGCGTGCGTAAGTGAAACCCGTTTGTGTGTGGGCTTAACGGATGCCTATTATGGATATCCTTCTAAAAGCTAGCCTCCACTATAAATAGGGGAGGGTGTTGGTTTTGCACCTCCTAACCCTTGCAATGTGTTTAGGGAGAAAAGTGGAGATGTTAGGGTTATAGAGAGCTGGATTGATTGTGTGCTCATGTGTTGAGCCTTTGTCCTCTTGGATGGAGTGGCTGTAAACCAACATCAATCTCAAATCAATCCAAGTAAGATTCATCAAGATGAGTCTCTTCTCGTTCTTGCTCTCTATTTTATGATTTTGGGGCTTTCTTTGAGCCTTTGGTTTTCCTTTGGTTTCTGGCCTGAATATTGCTTGCTGTGACATGTGGGAATGCATCTAGAATCATCTTTTACCCACAAGCAAGTTTTTAGATCATATTTTGGTTTTGACTCGGTTTTGAAGCAACCTTCACTCAAACGGAAAAATATCGAAACTTTGACAGTGGTATTCATGATCGTTGATTGGAATAGGTTCCTGACATCCCAAAAAAGGTATGTTTTAAGTTTCGTGAAATTTGGAGTTGTGGATCAAAAGTTAGACCAATTTATGATTTTGAGTTCGGTGATTTTATTGCTTATTGAAATTTGGAGGTCGACCGCCTTTGGAAAGGTCAGACCGCTAGGTCCAAGAGGTCTGACTGCCCAACTCATTTGGATTTGAGTTTTTGGTAATTTTGGTCTATTTGCTTCGGGGCTTTCATTAGATTTAATACAAGTTTTCTGCTATGCCTGTATATTGATCTTCATAGCTCTTATAGCTATTGGAGTGAAAATAGTGTTAAATTCGATCAAGGTGAAAAAGAGATTGTGCTCCTATTCACCCCCCTCTAGTCACCTTTTCGGTTTAACAAGTGGTATTAGAGCCCGGTTAGTTCAATCTTGATCTTAACCGGTCACTGAACTTGGCGATGGAGAAGTACTCCACCAAGCCGCATATCTTCGATGGGCTCGACTATGCCTATTTAAAGAATCACATGTGTGTCTTCCTTCAAAGCGAAGGACAAGTTGTATGGGAGGTTGTTCGAGCCCAGCTCGTCTTGTCTGAGGTTGCTACGCCAGCTTTAGCAGCCCTCTTGGCTAACAACCACAAGGCAAAGAACCTTTTATATGCCGGGCTTGGTAGACAGGAGTATGACATGATTTATAATCTTGAGACCGCGCACGAGATTTGGCACACCCTCGAAAACTACCATGAGGAATCATCCCAAATTAAGCAAGTACGCTAAACGATCTTTAAGCGAGAATACAACAAGTTCGAGATGCGTCCTAGTGAGAGTATCGATGATGTATTCACTCATTTTAACAAGGTGATTAATCAATTGAGAGCAGTAGACATTGAGTATTCTCAGTCTGAGAATGCCACCCACCTCTTGGCTGCAATCAGCACCAAGGAGTGGGAGATGAAGGCTACTGCCATTGAGGAGAATGTCAATCTATATAATCCCTCTTTAGAGCTGCTCTATAGCAAGCTCAAGACTCATGAGAATAAGAGAGTTAGTTATCTTAAGAAGGAGAACATGGTTTTGGTAGCTGGCCCTCTTAAAAGAACTTTTGATGATTCTTCTGAGTCTTCCTCTGGATTTTCATTTGCTTGTTTATCTGCAATCCATGAAGAGAAACTTGAGAGTATTTCTGAGGCTGAGTTAGCCCTTCTAGCCAAAAAATTCACATAGGCCTATAACAATGTGAGAAACAAGAAGAGAGGCGGCCCTGTGACATGCTATGAGTGTAGAGATTTCTACCATATCCCGACGAACTGCCCCAAGCTAAAAGGAAAGGGCAACCACAAGGAGGAGAAGGCAGCTTGGAGGAAGCCTCAAGGGAACAAGTCCAAGTTTCATGCTACCAAGCTCATGAAGACCACTCACCGGGTCCTTGTTGGTTTTGGAGAGCAATCCATGAGCGATGTGGACTCCGGGAGCGAGGAGGACAAGGAAGAGGAGCTCCCTCATGACAAGAAGAAAGGGAAAGCAAAAGACTTCACCGGCATGTGCTTCATGGCTGACTCCGTCAACAATGATGACATCGATGAGGATCACCGCGGAAGGGGGGAAGAACACGTGGTTCGTCGACTCTGGCTGTTCACGTCACATGACCAGAGACTCAAGATGGTTCACCTCCTTCACGCGGTCGACGGGTGATAACTTCATCACTTTTGGAGACGATACACAAGGGTGAATTGAAGGAACATGATCGATCAGGGTGAACAACAATTCATCCTGAAGGACGTCGCTCTTGTGGACAAGCTAAGGTACAACCTGCTTTCGGTCTCGCAGCTTCTTGATGAAGGCTATGAGACTAGATTTAAAAAAATGCTTGTCGTGTGCTTGATTCAGCTGGTGAGCTTGTTTTTGGGATCTCTAGAGTTGGTAGAATCTTTGGAGCTGACTTATCTGAATCTCTTGCTGAATCTCTTAAGTGTTTAATTGCATCTTCTTCTAAGTTTTGGCTTTGGTAGCGTCGTTTGGGACACATTGGTTTTGATCATCTAGCGTGAGTTAGCAGCCTTGATCTCATGAGAGGTTTGCCCAAACTCAAAGCCGTCAAAGCAAGTTGTCGCCTCACATCCCTCATTGACTATGATCATGACTGACGGACCGGGACAATTGCTTCACATGGATACTGTTGGTCTTGCTAGGGTTCGGTCAGTTGATGGAAAATGGTATATTTTTGTCATAGTCGATGATTTTTTGAGATACTCTTGGGTGTTCTTTTTTGCTTCGAAGGATGAAGCTTTTGATCATTTTCATGATCTTGTTCTTCGCTTGGCTTCTGAACTCCCCGGTGTCTTGAGAGCAATTCGTAGTGACAATGGCATGGAGTTCAAGAATACCCCATTTGCCTCTTTCTGTGCTGAGCGTGGTATTGAGCATCAGTTCTCTTCCCCACACGTCCCTTAACAAAATAGCGTGGTAGAAAGGAAGAACAGAATCTTAGTCGAGATGGTTAGGACGATGCTAGATGAGTATAGTACTCCGAGGAGGTTCTGGGCCGAAGCTATTGTTATAGCTTGCCATATTGCCAATCGTGTCTTCTTGAGACCGTCTTTGGGCAAGACATCATATGCGCTTCGGTTTGGTAGAAAACCCTCTGTTTCTCATTTTCGAGCTTTTGGAGCCAAGTGTTTCATTCTCAAGAAAGGAAACCTAGATAAATTTGAGTCAAGAACTTCTAGTGGTTTATTTCTGGGTTATCCTGCACATTCGAGAGGTTTTCGGGTTTTTAATGCTGAGACTAATGTTGTTCAGGAGACATGTAATGTCACCTTTGATGAGACTAGCCCTGGAGTTAGATCAAATGTTTCAAGTGACACACAGGTGACGGAGAGCATCTTTGTAGAGGAAGATGTTGATGAAATCAATGATGCTCTTCCACTTGTTGCTGATGCTCCTGTCCTAGCTCAAGAACCTGCTTCGACTACTTCACCTTCAGTTGAGGCTACTACCGCATCTTCATCATCAGCAGTACCTGCGGAGGTCGAAGAGATGCTATCTCCCCCGGGCGCTCCACTTCATATTCAGAGGCATCACCCTCCAGATTAGATGATTGGTCATCTTCATGAGCGAGCCACTCGCTCCAGGTATCACGATCCGAGTCTCTACTCCTATTCTACATTTGTTGCTTCTTTCGAACCCCACGATATATCACATGCTTTATCTGATTCTGGCTGGGTTAATGTCATGCATGAGGAGTTAGAGAACTTTGAGAGGAACAAGGTCTGGAACCTAGTAGAGCCTCCTAGTGGTCATAATGTGATAGGAACTCGTTATGTGTTCAAAAACAAACAAAGTGAGGATGGTTCTGTAGTTAGAAACAAAACTAGATTGGTAGCTCAGGGTTTTAGCCAAGTTGAGGGGTTAGATTTTGATGAAACTTTTGCTCTTGTTGCTAAATTAGAAGCCATTTGTATTCTGTTTGTATTTGCTGCATCTAAGGGCTTTAGGCTGCACCAGATGGATGTTAAGAGTGCATTTTTGAATGGTTACATAGAGGAGTAAGTGTATGTTAGGCAACCCCCAGGCTTTGAGAATCCTAACCATCCTCATCATGTTTTCAAGCTATCCAAAGCTTTGTATGGTCTTAAACAAGCCCCTAGAGTCTGGTATGATAGACTTAAGACCTTCTTGCTTAAGAATAAATTTGAAATGGGTAAGATAGACAAAACTCTATTCGTTCTTAGGCATGGCAATGACTTCTTGCTTGTTCAGATTTACGTAGATGATATTATCTTCGGTGGTTCTTCTCATGCTCTTGTTTCCAGTTTTTCTAAGACCATGTCCAGGGAATTTGAGATGAGTGTGATGGGAGAACTCAACTACTTTCTGGGGCTTCAAATCAAGCAATGTAAGAAAAGGATCTTCATCCATCAGATGAAGTACACCAAGGATCTGCTCAAGCGCTTCGATATGAGTGACTGCAAGCCGATCGCTACTCCCATGGCGACTTCGACTGTTTTGGATCCATACGAGGAAGGAGAAGCCGTGGTTCAACGCGAGTACCACAGCATGATCGGCTCCCTTCTTTACCTGACGGCCTCAAGACTGGACATCCAGTCCGCAGTCTGCCTCTGTGTGAGGTTTCAGGCGTCTCTGAGGACTTCCCATCGCCAAGCCATCAAGTGCATTTTCAGGTACCTTCACTCTACCGTCTAGTATGGCATTTGGTATTCCCGTTCTTCTTCCTTGTCCATTCGGGGGTTTTCTGATTCTGATTTTACGGGCTGTCGGTTAGATAGGAAGAGTACCTCACGCACTTGTCACTTCTTAGGCACTTCTATCGTCTCTTAGTCCTCTAGAAAGCAGCCATCTGTTGCTCAATCTACTGCAAAAGCTGAATATGTAGCTGCCACTAGTTGCTGTAGTCAGATTTTGTGGATGGTGTCCACCCTTAAGGACTTTAGGTTAACTTTTGCTAGTGTTCCTTTTCTTTGTGATAACACTTCTGCCATTAATATTGTTAAGAACCCTGTGCAACATTTTAGGACCAAGCACATAGACATTTGTAATCACTTCTTTAGAGACCATGTAGAGAAGGGTGATATTGTGCTAGAATTTGTGGAGTCCGAGGCTTAGCTAGCTGATATCCTCACCAAGCCTTTAGACCCAACTAGGTTTGCCATCCTGAGGAGTGAGTTAGGGGTAATTTATCCGTATGGGTTGGTTTGAGGGGGAGTTGGTTCTCTTCTGAGCTTTCCTTGTTCATCTAATCTTTCCTTAATCTTTTTCCGAACTTGCTGATCATTTTGATCTTCTTAGGCTTCTTGAGTTTTTCTTGCATCTCATTGTATCATATTGCATTCATATGAAAATAACAAAAAGATGCATTGTAATATAAGCTTTACTATTTGTCTTTTAAATTGATGAAGCTTTGCTTATTACCCTCTTAAGCTTTAGTATTTCAATTCTTGCTCAATGTCATGTTTAGTTCTTTCACTTGTTAGAATTATCATGCTTTCACATGTGCAGCTTAGTCTTTGCTAAATGAGCTAGAACTTGAAGACAACTTGAGCTAAAAATTGCAATTTGTGGATCTCTTAGCTAGGTGCACAATTAGTGATCTTTTTGTGACACTAGTCCTGTCAAAATTGCTTTGTTAGCTCTTGAATCTAGGATTGAACATCTCTTGAGCTTCTTATTCCTTTGTGAATCTAAAACTGCTCTTGTGCAAAAAAAAAAATAATCAAATTTCAAGATTCTCATGTGGTTAAATTGTGCCAAACTACTCTCACGAGACAGCATGTCAAAGACATGAATTTGGAGATAGTTTGATGATCCAGACTATCTCATGGGGACTGCTTGTCAAAATTAACATGAACCTCAAGATTTCTTACTCTGGTTGAAACTTAGGAAGAGTTTGTGAATAGTACCTAGTCTAGGATCTTCTTCACTAAGATAGGCCTTTAATCAACTTCAATATTCATTGCAAATGAAAAACTGTTGTAAAAATTAAGTGATTAAGGTTCTTTGAGCAAAATAATTCGATTTAGGGTTATTTGTCTCTAGGATGGTCGTTGTTAACTTCTTGATCTCACATTGACATTTTGACGTGGCCATTATCACTTTAGGATCCCTGTTGATGAACTTGCTAAATTTGAAGCTTTGCTTAAATTATTATAATTCATTGCTTTATCTTGAGTCTTCTAGCTTAGCTTTGATATATATGTCTTAACATGATCTTGCTAGCACTTTCAGACTTGATATGTATTGAGTACTAGTAGAAATGCTAGCTTATTCTTTTGGGTAATCTCCAAAGCTTCTTGTACTCAAAAAAATTACAAATTACAAAAAAAAAATGATGAATGAAGCCACTCCATTGCATTTCATGCATGCTGTTTCTTATGTTTTTCCTTATTTCTGCATTTGTCATCAATGGATGAGAGGAATGTGTGATTCTTTGATGACTCCATTGTCAAATGGGGAGAATATGTAACAAAAATGTTAAAAAGGGGAGCTTTTTGGAGAAAAAGGGAGAAAATAAAATTTTCTAGAAAATGATGATCATAGTGAGGGGGAGCATTTAATTTGCATTCCTATGATCTTATTGTCATTTCTGAACTTGAATTGTAATTCTTGGAACCTCACAATGATCAAAGGTCAAATTGAACAATTGTTCTTTCATATGGACCTTAAGTGAGATTTTAGATTCTTCTCTGGAAATTGAAGATTTCTTATTTTCTTTTGCCCGATCTCACTTGCCTATGCTAATTTGAAGCCAACTTGGTCATTTCCATTGTGTTCTCTTGCGTTTAGACCAAGTTGTGCCCTTGCGCAAAATGTGAGTATTTTTATTTTCAAACCTGAAACTTACATTTTTGATAAATTGCCAATGTGTTCATCAAGGAGGAGATTGTGTATATCATGGGGATATGCTCACGATCTTAGGATGATGATACAATTGGCAATGACGTTGAAGGTTTATCGAAACACGCGTTTTCGGCAAAGTTCAGGTTCTATCAGGCTTCAGGCAGTTAGACCGGCCAGGGTGGCGGTCAGATTGGCCACCATTGGCGGTCAGACCGGCCAAGCCTCGGGTCTAGTGGCTGGTGGTCAGACCGGCCAGTGGGGAGCGGTCTGACTGGCCATAAAGGTTCTTTCGAGTTTGGAGCTGGGCTAAAAATAGAGGGTGTAGGCAAGAGAGGGGATTCTCCTACACTTGGTCTCATATTTTTTAAGCTTCAAGTCAAAAATTATATTCGTTTGAAATTTTCAGAGAGGTTTCGGATTTCCAGGGTGGAAATTTGGTTAAGTCCCTTTACTGGGCGGTCAGACTGGCCATGGGTGGCGGTCTGACTAGTTTTGACTTCTTCGCCAGCCAACTTGGAGGCGATGTGTGTAAGTTAGGTAAAGTTCATGGGTTTTAGTACATATGTGTTGCATGATGCATGTTTTGATTAACATGGGTCAAGTTGCGAAGAACTTGTTCCCAGAATTGATTTCTTGGTCTATTATTGTGCAGGACGCTTGGAGGTCAACGATGGTCAATGATGAGGATGATCGGGACTAGGCTTGGAGAGCTGAGGTTCAGAATGATCGAGGATGCCGGGTGAAGTCAGTGGACTTAAGCATGGCGCAAAATGGACAAGGATGGCCGAACGGAAAGTTTGGTGTGACAGGTTGCATCAAGCGGCGCGGGGGTCGGTGCAAGTGCCATGGTAGTTTCGGTGAGAGCCGGATTGGAGAGACTTGCTGACATGAACACAACTGTTGATTAACCTACATGTGGCGAAGCATGGGATTGCTTCATGAAGATTGGACTCGGTCTTTGGAAAAGTATCGAGAAGGGGTATTTTGGTAACTTCACCAAAATACCGCCTTGGTGGCTTTTGGCTAAACCACGGCGCAAGACGGCACAAGAAGAAGCGGTTTAGGTCAGGAGGAGATGAAGATGGCGCTTTGAAATGCAGGCATAAGTGAAACCCGTTTGTTTGTAGGCTTAACGGGTGCCCTATTAGGGATATCCTTCTAAAAGCTAGCCTCCACTATAAATAGGGGAGGGTGCTAGTTTTGCACCTCCTAACCCTTGCATTGAGCAAACCCTAGTTTGTGTTTAGGGAAAAAAGTGGAGATGTTAGGGTTCTAGAGAGTTGGATTGATTGTGTGCCCATGTGTTGAGCCTTTGTCCTGCTGGATGGAGTGGCTGTAAACCAACATCAATATCAAATCAATCCAAGCAAGATTCCTCAAGATGAGTCTCTTCTCGTTCTTGCTCTCTATTTTGTGAATTTTGGGGTTTTCTTTGATCCTTTGGGTTTTCTTTGGTTTCTAGCTTGGATCTTGCTTGCTATGACATGTGGGAATGCATTTAGGATTATCTTGATCATCTTTTACCCGTGAGCAAGTTTTTAGATTATATTTTGGTTTTGACTTAGTTTTGAAGCAACCTTCACTCAAACGAAAAAAAAGGTCAAAACTTTGGTAATGATCTTCACGATCGTTGATTGTAATAGGTTTCTGACATCCTAAAGAAGGTATGTTTCAAGTTTCGTGAAGTTTGGAGTTGTGGGTCAAAAGTTAGACCAATTTGTAATTTTGAGTTCGGACTGATTTTACTGTTCATTGGGCTGGAGGTCAGACCGGCCCCTTGGAAAGGTCAGACCGCCCATGGAGAGGTCAGACCGCTAGGTCCAAGAGATTTGACCGTCCAACTCATTTGGATTTGAGTTTTTGGTGATTTTGATCTATTTGTTTCGGGGTTTTTATTGGATTCAATACAAGTCTTCCGCGATGCTTGTATATTGATCTTCATAGCTCTCATAGCTATTGGAGCGAAAATAGTGTTAAATTTGATCAAGGTGAAAAAGAGATTGTGCTCCTATTCACCCCCCCACACACTAACCGCCTTTTTGGTCCAACAAAAAGAAATCAGGACATGAGGTTACAGCAGAGCTAATAAGACTGAACACTGAACATTGGGAGCAGACTAGGGGTGGATAACGAGCCAACTCGGCTCGGCTCGGCTCGTTAAGGGTTGTTAAAAAAATGAGCTCGGCTCGACTCGGTTCGTTAAGCTAACGAGCAAAAAGTCAGGCTCGGCTCGGCTCGGTAAAAAAATTTGAACTCGGCTAGTTAAGCTCGTTAGGCTCGTTAATGAATTGACATCCAGAATTAATAAAACATCTGTGCAAATGAAAAAACATCCATGCAAAGCAATAAAAAACATCCATGCAAATCACAAATTCATAATATCACTTGAATGAACTATTAGTGACCAGTTCATAGAGATCAATAAAATGTCTTCTTGTGAATTGTGATAAATAATATCAAAGTCCATAATATTATATTATCAGTCATAACATCCATGCAGATGGCAGATCACAATTTACAAGTTCATAATATCACAAGATCACATCCATGCAGATTAATAAAGTTCATAACAACCATGTAGATCACAGGTTCCTAATATCACAAGATCACAAGTTCATGGACTAGTCCATGCAGATCAATAATATCAAGAAAAAGTTCATAACTAGCCCATACAGATCAATAAACATCCATGCAGATTCTTGAATGAACTTGGCCACCAAACAAAATATCTTTTTGTGATCTTGTCAACTTATTCTCCACCAAACAAAAGGTCTTGCCAACTTGTGATCTTGGAATCTAAAAAGCATTCTGGAAATGATCATACTAATTTAAGTTGGTAAAAAATCATTCTGGAAATGATCATACATGTGAAAGACAAAAGTATATTTTCCAATGCATGCAAGTATGCAACAATTCAATGTGTACAACTAACAGGAAGCCACTAGTATATCATTCAATTGATAATCCATCTTTGTATATCATTCAATTGATAATCCATCTCTGTAGGACATATCTATAACATTTCATTCAATTGATAAGCCACTAACAGGAAGCCACTAGTCAACATTTCATTCTATTCATAATCCAGATATGAGGAGAGCAATCCAAAATGATTCATGAATTCAAGACACTCACCGAGCAGGATCTGGAGGCTGGAGCTAGCGGGGGCAGGCGAGCGGCCGTGCGGTGGCGGATGCAGGAGGTCGGGAGCTTGGGACTGGAGCAGGAGGTGGTGGTGGCGGATGCGGGAGGTCGGGAGCTCGGGACTGGAGCAGGGGGTGGCGGTGGCGGATGCGGGAGGCCGGGATCGCGGGACCGGAGCAGGAGGTGGTGGTGGCGGATGCGGGAGGCCAGGAGCCCGGGACCGGAGCAGGAGGTGGCGGTGGCGAATGCGGGAGGCTAGGAGCCTGGGACCGGAGCAGGAGGTGGCGGTGGCGGATGTGGGAGGCCGGGAGCTCGGGACCAGAGGAGGAGGTGGCAATGGCGGATGCGGGAGGCCGGGAGCCTGGGACCGGAGCAGGAGGTGGAGCCGTGGAGGAAGCGGGAGGCTGAGCTCAGGGACCGAGCAGGCTGGGGAGCCGGCGAGGCGGGCGGCCGGCCGGCCGTGTGGCGACCGCGTGGGGTTTGGGGTAGTGGGGTATTGGGGGTGCAGGACTGCGGGGGCGAGGACGGGTCACAGGGTGAATGAAGGGAGTTAAGGGTTGCGCACGCTACTGGGCTGGGCCGGCGACGCTGGTGACTTGGTGAGTGGTGAAGTGGACTGGCGACCGGTGAAATGCAAACGAGCTAAATGAGTTAACGGGTAACTCGCTCGTTAAGATAACGAGTCTTTTTGCTGGCTTGGCTCGGCTCGTTAAGGGACCGAGTTCGAACCGAGCTAGCTCGCGAGTTTCGAGCTTTTTTTTCACCCCTAGAGAAAACTAGCAGCATGCTCATGCATACCTTATATAGGCTGAAATAGAGGGAGTACACAAATGAGTTTGATTGCTATGAATATGGCTGCAATCGTGGCACAAGCGATATGCATGCCTGTGTGGTTGGTGTGTACATTATTGATAAAGTAAATGCCCGATTCTTCTCTGTTTTTGGCTAATGAATGAACTGAAGAGACTTGAAAACAAACACATTCAGGCACTCATGGAAGTTTACATGCGGCAGAGTCCAAACCAAATCAAAATATATTTGCATCATGTATAATGGTGGCCGAGTCCTGGCGCCGAGATGGGGCAGAGTGGCGTGGCGCTCGGGGGTGGTGGCTGGGGCACGGCATGGGCACCAGGCAAGCTGGTCGGGGAGGAAGATAATGCTGCTGAGATCAGGTTGACCGAAGAGAACATGGTTGAGTTGCAACAAGGTTCGGCCAAAGGATCAGCAGAAGGAAAGAAAAAGAAATGATCAGGGAAAAATTGGGAAAAATGACTGAGATAGAATTTTAGGTTTCTAAAATTCTGGTATTTTCTTTACGAGATTCTCATGTGTTAGATATAGTTCGGTATTTGTTAGACAATCCTAATTGGATTTTTTTTTATCATTCGGAGGATTAAGTTTTGAATAGGTCTTTGATTTTATGTTGTCGGTCTTTAGGGTTTATGTATTTAAGATTTCTGTAATTAGGGTTTTCGTTTTTATCACTTATGTTGGCAAAATAAAACACAAATCAAATAACTCCAAAAAATACAATCAAGGCAAAAATAAAATAACACGTAAATTTTTTTAGAAATCCCATTTTTTATACTTGGGCACTTTTGGGATGTTACACAAGGTGAGTTATTGTAGACAGGCTAGAGTTGATTTGATCATTTTTTTGTAGTGTGTTTGTAGGCATTTGATCAAGGAGGAGTAGACAGTCTAAAGTTCATTTGATCAATTTTTTTGCAATGTGTTTGTACTTTGTAGCCATGGATTGTCATTCCATTGACACTTATTTCGTGTGTGATCCACACAAAAATGAGAGATGATCCACACAGAACTGAATCATATACATGTCCCCAATCCTGCACCGGCTACTTGTGGAAACAAGCGCAAACAGCCCGAAAATATTCAGAAGGTATAATATGGAATCAACAAATTTCTAATAATTGTCTATTTGAAATTATTCATTATCCTCAGACATTTTTTGATATATTTTTGTTATGAATGGAGGTTCAAATTGTAGGGTATAGATGCGCTCCGCATCGAGTACCCCCAATAGTAAAATCCCTTTCATCCCTCTAGAAGAGTTATGTCAACAAAATGGGGTTTCAAAGCCTCCTGTCGATGGCAAAGTGCGAACTACTCAAGGGGTTGACAGTATGACTAATAAAGAATGTGAATTGTGACAAGGGTACACTAGACATGGGGTCCTTGCACACGTGGACCACAATCTAGCCCTCCATTGACACAGCTAGTTCAATCCTACATTCCCGGTACCTCACAATCCTAGTGTACTATGTACACATAAACAGACAAATACAAGAGATATACTCAAAGGCCTATACAAATATCCATGTAAATAAAAGAGGTCAGGAAATGAGCGTAGAGCAGGACTCATGAGATTGTGAACATATTCAGCAGACTAGCAGCGAGTCATGCAGAGTTTATATAGGCCGCAATAGAGGGAGTGCATAAATGAGTTTGATGATGGCTATGAACATGAGCGCACTTAGGAGTCCTGACCTGAGCGATGTGCATGCCTGTGTAGTTGGTGTACAGTACTAGAAAATGTAAATGCCCGATCCTTTCCTCTACTTTTTCCTTCTTTTGTGGCGGATGTGAACTGAAGAGGCTTCCAACAGACACATTCAGGCATTCAGCTCGAAGTTTACATGCCGCAGAGTCCAAAATGAAGGAAAATACATTTGTATCATGTATAATGTTCAAGTAAAGTAGCATCAAGTTTCCAAAAAAGAAAAAGAAAATACTGGTCAGGTCAGTCTCAGTATTACTACTGCCTCTGTCCTACAGTCTACAGATATGGCACTTCACCGTTTCATTGAGAAGCTTATTTTTCTTTTTCTTTTTTTTTAAAAAAAAGAAAAACAGCTCTAGCATCTTGCCATCCTATTACCGTGCTGTTACTGTCGGATAAATCCACCTGTCAGTTTCAGGACATGTCCTACGACAAGGATTCCACTGCAGGTTGTCTCAGAGAAGAAGTGATCTTACAAAATCAAAACATAGTGCTGCATTTGCATGCATGTCATGATCTCGGGTAGGGGTGAGTATTTTTTTTAATCGAAACTGAAAAACCGAACTGAATTAACTGAAAATATCAGCTTATTCCGTTTTCGGTGATCGGCTGTTTTTTTCTCTCTATTCAGTGCGGTTTTCAACTCTAGAAAACCGAAAAGGCCAAAATACCAAATTACGAGTGACCCTCTCCAGCTCCAAGGCCCGACAAGGCCCATTCGTGAGTCCACCGTAATCAGTACTCCCCCTAACTTAGTGGCGTACGCAAGAAAAAAAAATAGAGATGGTGTTCATGGGAGAAAACTAATATGATAAAATCGTACGAAACATACATTTGAATGTCTAATGCAATCCAAATTCATACATAAATAAACAAGAGACAAAGTGAGAATGTAAACTACACTTAAGGTAGTATCTGGCTAATGAACATAACAGTCGGAGCCCATAAATACGAGCGAGTAGCAATCTGTAGAACAAATAGCTAAATTAGTGAGACAATCAGAAAATGGTGACTAATTACAAACATTGAAATGAAATGAAATATACCGCAAAACTGCTAGCTATGACTGGAGCAGGAGGTAAGTCCATTCTACGAGAACGATCCATGATTGATTTATCGTCAATGCTTTTGAATATCTCTCGCTTAGTGTAGCACACCATCAAGTCATCAAGCCATTCATCGGAGACTTTGTTGCGCAAGTCTGTCATGATAATTTTCACTGTCGAAAAGATTCATTGAACTGATACTGTTGCCACATGAAAAATCAATATTAGCGCAATGAAACGATAGACCAATGGGAATATTTTGTTTTTCTCAGTTTCAACCATCTTTTCGCCGAGCCTTGCAAGGTCACGACATCCACATAATTCTACACTTCTCCTAACATTGATAATGTAGTTTCGAAGCTGAGTTCTTAACAATATACGATCACCTATGGTGAAATCATTAGCATAAATCTCAACAAGTCGCATAAGCTTGTCCACATCAAACTTGGAGAATGAGTTCCTTATGTCGAGCCCGGGAGCAAAGGATCTTGGGTTCCCTGTGAATCACACACTAGTCCAGAAACAGCTAGTGTACACAGTCAACAAAAGTGTATATCATAACCATAAAACGTCATTCATTGAAATACTTAAGTCTTTTACAAAAGGGCATAAAGCCAAAGAGCAAAATACAGAGGAAGCAAAGCAGTAAGGTAGACCACACGATTCACCACAGGCAATCGTCTAGAGGGCGTAGCCTAGTCATCCAAGTTCTCATTCTCCTTGTAGTACTCTTCTTCTGATCAATAATTTATTTAAGTAAGGTGAGTGCAAATGAATGTACTCCGCAAGTTACACCCAATAATAGATTATAATGCATGCAAGGATTCAACAAAGGGAGGCTTATATGGCACAATTTGCATAAAGCAATATATTTCATTTGAATATTCATACTAAGTTCTAAAGCAGTTTACTCTATAACTAAAATTCATTTTCTAAATCTTAATTTTATAGTCAGATAACATTCATCAACGAGTGAAGAATACCCTCCTATCACAAGGATACCCTCTATGACCGTGGACACGGCTATTCGAATAGTTTTTACACTCTGCAGAGGTTGTACAACTTTACCCACACGACAAGAATTCTCTAGTTTGTTTGGCATCCGTCAATACCACCGCTCACTAACCTTAGGTAAGCAGTCTAGAGCATGTGACAAGACCTTTACAATGCGCCATCCCACCGTAGTCTCGCCTCGCTAAGGTTTTGCCCCCTTTGGATAGAAACCCGTCAGCTTCAGACCCCCTCTTGCGCCAGGTGGGAATATGTAAAAGTAGGTCATAAAAGACACCCACGCAACCGGATGGCACGACCACGGTGAGACATTGCAAATTAGTTAGCCAGGTCCCTCCCATTTTGAGACATGTGGCAGTACGGTGTGGCGTAGCAAAATACACTCGAAGACCGGTCCTTAATTAACTTAGGCGACTTTCCAAAAGAACCCTGGGCCTCGATCATAGAAATGAATCGATCGCGTGCATGAACATGCATCCATCCAAACACCCATTTCGCCTAAGTCCAAACCACTTTCCATTTTATTTGACAAGTTAAATCATTTCAAAGATTTCTGTGGTATAGACATACCATGGCATCCTTTTAAAACATAGTTGAACTTTTGGCTAAATTTCCCAAATCAAATATTTTTGAGCTAAGCTTCGACTAAGCATAAAGTTTTGCAACATGTTCTAGTTCATACTAGTGTACCAACTGGTTTTTAACTATGATATCAATGGGTGGTTAAATCAATATTCAAGTTTGGATATACAAAGGAATTAGGAATAACTATAAAGTTAAAACAGGGATTTAAATTACTTGAATTTAAATACGCATGCAATAATAATTTAAAACGGAATTTAATTAATTTTAAATATTGGGATTCAATATGATCAAAGATGTAACTTGTCTTGCTCAAATGCTTGAGGATCTACTTCTTCGAAGTATTCAGGTTCGCCGGAGTCGTCGAAATCTACACGCGAAATGAAGCAAATTTAAATAAAATTCAAATGAACTCAAAGGAACTCCAAATCAAATAATTTTAGTGTAGATAGTTAGATCTTGATTTTAGATGAATTTAGAAATTTGAATCATTGGAATCGGGGCTCGTATGAAGGAGAACGAGTCCTTAGAAGGGGGCTTAACGACAGATGGTCGGAAGGGGGTTCAACGACCTAGTTGAAATAAGGCTTCGACTGGTTGTAAGAAGGGTACGACTACTCAACGTGGTCATAAGAACACGAGGGAGAATAGGGCACGGGGAACTCACCTGGACCGAGAGAGAGACTAGAGGAGGAGGTTGGTGGAGGACGGTGAACGACGAACGGCGCTCTGGCGAACTCTACGGCAGCGAGGAGGTTGAAGAAGGCGCATACTCCAGTGAACTCTCCGGTGGCAAGGAGGTGAGAAAGGAAGAGTTGAAGGAAAAACAAGGGGAGGCAAAGGGCTTTCTAGTGCTCCATTTATTGAGAAAGGAAAGGGAACCGGGCGTCAAGATAGAGCGGCGTGGCATGGGCGCACGGCTGGCAGGTGAAAGAGGGGATGGGGGCAGGTAAGGGAGGAGACAAGAGAGGGAACGGGCGCGTCGGAGATGACAACATTTAATGCGTGGAGACTTTCGCAACAGCATTTAATGCGCGCAGCGCTGCGGAAAAAGGGACAGAGAGAGAAATACGGACGCACCGAAACGAGGGTGGTCGAAAACGAGAGGGTGGTCGTGACCTAGAGGCTGGCCGAAACCAAGAAGTGGTCGTGACCAAGAGGCTGGTCGAAACTGGGAGGTGGTCGACGGGGTTTGCAGGGAAAGGGACGGCCGACAGAAATCGGAACGAGCAGAGAAAAGAAATTTTTAAATATGAGGGAACACCAATAAAATCCAAATAAACCAAATTCATATTAATTGAAGTTCGCTTAATTCATATTAAATTGCTTATAATTTTCAAAATCTCCAAGTTAAGCTTTAGCAATGCAACAAAACCAAATGGTTATTTTTATTTTGAAAATTTTCAAATAGCCTTGAAAATTGGGATGTTACACCTTAGATCAAGATAAGACATACATATCAATAGCTCTGTAGAAATTTATTGAAGCGATGATTTAGCCGCATAGAAGATGTCAACTCTATAAAAATGATCTCGAGTCACTGTATGACCTCGACGTGACACTCGACCCATAATTAGGGTACTTTCATCCATATCTGGAACAATGATGCCATTTGCTTCACAAAAGGTGGCATCCTTTGACACGCTATATTCCAACCAATCAAATTTGTTCAACCATGATTCTTGAAAGGATCTCCAACAATCCATCATTTTCATTGGAAAAACATGGTCGATTGGTTGAGTTGGACCCTTCAACAAATATGCCCTCCTCACTTGATCTCTAATTTTATTGGGATAATCTTCAATTAGTATGCGATATGCTGGATCGGTAATGGTGTCATTCGGATTAAAATCAATCTGTTGCTTCTTTGGTTGAGTTGTGCTCTCGTTGGTTTAATGAGTATTTGTATTTGGATTATTGGAGAAATAACTATGCAAAGTTTGTCTGTCCATCTTTTATAAATCTACAACAAATTATATATAATCCATCAGTACTAAGTACATGTAACTAAACTCACTACACTACTACAAAAAGGCTAATATTCGACGTCTCATCATAGATGGTTGACCAAAACCATTAGTATTAGATACAATCACATACAGTTTTGGTTTAGCGACTGTCTATGTTACTTGCCGCACTAAAAACTATCTGTGAAGAGGTAATATCACAGACAGTTCATGTTGAAAACCATCTGTGAAGTATCACAACCGGTTATTAACAAGGATCGTCTGTGATATTACTAAATATCATAGACAGTGTTTAATACAAACCGTCTATGATGATTAAAAATTGTTTGTGATATTTCGCCGCCGCCTTATATCCCTCTAGATTTGGCCACCTCCTTTGTTCAAACTTTCAAACTGAAGCGGTGCCGCGACCTCTCAACTGCTCTAGATCGGCTCCGCCATATATATTGCTTGCACGTGCCCAACTACTCCAGATCGATTTCGCCACCTCCCCCAAATCGATCGAAGCGCCCCGTCCCCCTGAAGACGCCGACTACCGCCGTGGGCTCCTCCGCCTCCAGTTGTGACGCTACGGTTCACTGCAAAAGGCACTCTTGTCGTAAGAGTGTCTTGTGCAGTTTCATCGTCGTGACACAACGGTGAAGCTGTTGCCGCCTCTCCTTCATTGCCGGTGATATCCCCCATCCGATCCTCTCCCCTCTCTTCCTTGATGCTTGGATCTAAAATTATGAAATTGATGGATGGCTAGGGTTTCGGCCATGTAAATCTTGATGCTTGTGTGTGAGAAAATTAATTGTTGATGCCTCTAGGATTTTTTCTTCTACCAATTTCTTGAAGACTTCAATCCATAGACTAAATTGACTTTCGACCATCTTGAAGTCATGATCCATGGATTCTGTCTTTTCCATCTTGAATGTATCGTTTCCATGATCTTACCCATAGTGGAAGAACTCCAAGGACCGATTATTTCTTCCAAAGGAATATATTCGGACTTCAGAGGTTTGGAGATAAGAACTTTAAAATGAAGTAGAAGTAGGAAAGATGTAAAGTCTGTGCGTAAGTTTTGCCCTTCTGATGGTTATTTATAGACTATCGACTTGTGGCAAAGTTAAACGGAAGTCCAATAGATAAAAGTTTATTAGAATCTTTCCCAAAAAATTGTTGGAAAATCAAAGCATCACCGTCTCTTCGAGAATTGTTCTTCATGAAGACAGTTGATGTTCCTTTTCCTATCTATTTCTGTTTATTGGCTAGTATTTCCTGAGACTAGCCAATAAACAGAAATATATTTAGCAATACAAAAGAATATCACTGACGGTTCCTTAGGACAAACCATCTGTGATACAAGCTATCACAGATGATTTTATCTACAAATCGTCTATGATACATCAGCTATCACAGACGGTTCTGAGTTAATAGCCGTCTGTGATGACCTCATGTCATTACTGACCTATAAACTAAGATGGCTCACGAAACCGTCTGTGATGACGTTTTTGAACCGTCTGTGATGACTTTTTCTGCTGTAGTGACTAGACAAGTAGACAACATCACAACATCATCTCAACATTCCAATTTCCAAGTTTCTAACTATTTAAATGAGTGAGCCACTGTCAACTTGTACCTCAACTCCTCAAGCTCCTGTCGACTGTCGTGCTAGTTCTGGCATTGCCGCTCGCCCCTAGCCGAGCGCCCAGCGCCTAGCCATGCCACACCCGCGCCTCTGCCGGTCGCAGCTTGGCTGCAGCCCGCAAGCCACTCGCCCCTCATGCTCGCCTCCGGCTGGCCCCAACTACCTAGGCGCTATAGCCGAGCACGCTGTCGGCCCTAATTGTTGGATATGGGATGTGGATTATAGAAATAGATTATTGATGGATATCGAACTGTTGGATGTTTAGTTATAAGGATACCTTATTAGTGGATAGTGGATCATGGGATTACATGATCGATGGTTGTTGGATTGTACAAATACGTGATTGATGGGTGTTGGATTACAGAAATGTATAATTGTTGAATATTGGATTATAGGACTACACTAATGTTTGATATTGGATTATAGGACCACATTAATGTTGGATACTGGATTGTACAAATACATTATCGTTGGATATTGGATTATTAGAAATACCTTATTATTGAAGATTGGATTATAGGATATATAATTGTTGAGATTGGATAATACTTTTGTAAGTTGAAGGAAACAATGATCGTGAAGAATTATGGAAATAAATCTTGGTTGGATTATAAAAGTATATCTTTGCTTTGGATTATTAGAATATACCATTATTGGATTGATAGATGTTGAATTATTAGAAATAGATTATTATTGAAGAGGTGGATTATTGGAGATTGGATTATAGAATTAATTGTCGGATGTTGGATTATATGATTATTTGTTGGATATGGGATTATAGGGCTAATGAATGGATGTTGAATTATAGGATTATATGGGTGTTGGAGATTGGATTCTAAGATTACATAATTGTTGTGGTTGGATTATAGAAATAAATCTTTGTTGGATCATAGAAATAATCTTAGTTGGATTATAGAGAAATTGAAGAAATTGGGGGAGTAAATTGAATAGTAGTGTTTGGTTGATCTACAGTTATTGGTGGACTAATGTAAATAATGAAGGGATGGATCAATGGGCTTAATAGATTAATTTGGTTTATGATTCAATATTGATGGTTGACTTACTAATCTTAGAGTTGACAATTCTTGGATATCAATCCCCCATACCTTGTCGCCCTAGATATCACTCTAGTCAATACAATAGCATTAACAAGATGCTTCTTGTTGATAAACATTACGTTTAGACAAAGCTTAGACAAAAAATATTGAATTTAGGGAATTTAGCCAAATGTTCAATTATAATTTAAATGAGCCTATGGTATTGTTTTACCATAGAACTTTTGCAAATGAGTTTTGAAAAGCAAAACAAAATAAAAATTGGTTTGGACTTGGGTGAAACAGATGTTTGGATGGTGCACGTTGATGCACAGGATCGAGTCATTTTTATGATCGAAGCCTAGGTGTTATATATCTAATTACAGACGGTTGATACATATAACCGTCTTTGATAGTTGGCCTTCACAGACGGTTTATACCAGAAAACCGTCTGTGTTGTTGCTTATCACAGACGGCTCAAAAATTGTCTATGATAACTGTCTGTTATCACAGACATATAAATTCAGACGGTTGAGAAACCGTCTGTGATGACTGTTTAGAACCGTCTGTGATGACCCTATCTGTAGTAGTGACATGTCCTGTGTGTGCGGGACCTGGCTAACTAATTTGTAATATTTCACCGTGGTTGTGCCATCCGGTGGCGTGGTTGTCTTTATAACCTACTTTTATGTATTCCCACATGGCGCAAGAGGGGGCTTAAATCCGGCGGGTTTCTATCCAAATGAAGTGAAATCTTAGCGAGGCGGGACTACGGTGGAATGGCGCATTGTAAATGCCTTGTGATATCACTTAGTCGCACACCTACGAAAGTGTGTCAGACGGACTTTATAAGATGATATTCTCTTGTGAGTAAAGTTGTACAACCTCTGCAGAGTGTAAAACTATTTGAATAACCATGTCTATGGTCGTGGACATGCTTAGAAAGCCACTCAAAGTTAGAGTTTAGTTTTAATTTCAAAAGACTTTATCAAATGGTTTTGGATAGTTTATCCAGTTGGAAAATTGTGCAGTTTGCCTTGTGATAGGAAGGTATCATTCACCACTCCTGGATTAATGTTATCATATTGTAAAACTGTCTTTTTAAAACTGATTTCTGATATAGAATAACTGTTTTGGAACTTAGTATAGATAATTAAAAAGAAAACGTTGCTTTGTGCAAAATCGACACTATAAGTCTTCCTTTGATATAGCCATGCATGCATTATAATTCTGTTATTAGGTGTAACTTGCGGGGCACGGTTGTTTGTGCTCACTTTTGCTTAATAAAATGTTGTTCAGAGGAGAAAGATTTTGTAACTGCTGAAGATCTCGACGACTAAGCCGCTATCCTAGTCGATTGCCTGTGACAGATTAGCTGGGCTCTACTGCTTCTTTTTTCGTCTTCCGCTGTGTTCTGTATTGTTGGCTCATAAGTTTTTCTGGTAATAAATTCTGATATTTATCAATAAAGTTTTAAGTATTATGGATGCTACCATATTTCTTTACTATATGAACTAGCCACTGATCATAGGACTAGTTCAGTAATACACAGAGAATTTGAGAGTGTTAATCCCGGATCTTTACAGCTATGCTGTGAATGAGGATAAAATTAGGGATTTGCCGCTCGCTCCCCACCAGCCACCGCCGTTGCCGTCACTGTCACCCGTTCCCCAATGGCTCACCGCCACCCCCGTCGCGGCGCATCTGCTACGTGCCCGGCCGACGCAGTGTGGCAGGGCTGCCCTTGCACATGGGGACGCCGTAGAGGTGGACGAACAGCGTGGACATGCCGCGATGGCTACCGACCTGCGCGTCGGTGGGCCGTGCTGAGGACGGCCTGTTAGACCGGCACACGACGACGTGGGGAGCCAAGTGGAAGGAGGAGACGGTGAAGACACTGCGGCCGATGGTCTGGCTCACCGAGGACTTCCAGCTGAGTGTCAATGAGTCCCTGCCGCTGCTGGACATCCTGGCGAGGCGCGCGTGTGCCGTCTGCTACCTCCGCGAGCTGCTCACCACCAAGTTCCTGCCAGGGACATTCCCAGTTAAGGTAATGTTCAGTCTGCTCTCTTGCTCGTGCAACAACACAAATTCCTCTACTGGCTATGCGTTGTGCAAATTTGACAAGAATTTAGATTGCTTTGGTAAATTAACAACGTGCATTGCTCACTGGCTATGTGTAGTTCGTTATACCAAAAAACCGAATTAACCGAACTGATTTAATTTGGTTAATTAGGTTCGGTTATTTTATTACGGATAATTCGGTTACTAACTCTCAAAAACCGAAATATCTTTTACCAAAAAAAAACTGAACCGAAAAACCAAATGCCCACGGCCCACCCCTAATCTCGGGACCCAGAGCTCGCAGTAATTCCCATCGCCGGCGAGCGTGCCGGTGTCCTCCGCGACGCACAAGAACAGCTGCTCGTACGTCGTGACCATATTGCTCGCCATGAACAGGGGTGCGGCCCGAACCCTCGCCATCTCTCCCTTGTTCCTCAACACGGCGCTTGTCGTGGCACACCCGATACAACAGCTCCGTCACGGACTCCACCGTCGGCGAGAACGTGTAACTGACCTCCGGCCCCACGATCAGCGACTCGGCGATGCTTGCGAACCGGATTTCGGCCACCGCCGTTCCTGACATCATCGCCTCGACGATCGTGTGGTCCATCCCCTACGTGCGCAGCGTCGGGTTGACGAACACGCTGATGGCGTTGTAGAAGCCGGTGAGCCCGGCCTGGTCGAGCGGGCGGAGGACCATCACATTGCCCAGTGCCTAGTACCGCGCGTCCCACGACCAGTGACACGGCGGCGTTCTTGAACCCCTCGCTCTTTGCGAACGCCCACCAAGCTCGGCCTGGTCGAGTGGGCCGAGGACCATCACGTTGCCCAGTGCCTTGTACCGTGCGCCCCACGGCCCGTCGTTTTGGGAATTTTTTTGGTGGAGGGTTGAAATCACCGAAATTTCGGAACTTCGGTGGGTTTTCAAACTGGACAAAATTTGGACTTGAAGTTTTGACGAAATTTGACCAAATTTTGTCCAAAATCAAAGTTATGATGTAATTTGCCCAAATTCAAATATTTCCGATTTCTTTTGAACAAATTATAAAAATTTCGGAGGGGGAAAATAATCGAAATTTCTAGAATTTCGGTGAAATTTCGGCGAAATTGTTTTCCATGGTAGGAACACAGCGGCGTTCCTGAACCCCTCGCTCTTTGCAAACGCCCACCATCACCGGTGGCCCTTGTCCTTCACGAGCCTCCCGGCCAAGCCGATCACCAGCGCTGCGCACTCCGCGTCGGCGCCTTGGAGCGGAACGCCACCCCAACGGCCCGAGGGACGCGTCGGGCTTGAACACCGTGTCGTCAACGCCGTTGACGACGATGTGGACGCGGCCGTCCGCGATCGTGTACACGCACCGGAGCACGTCCCCTATGTGGTCGCTGGTGGCGACGTGGTGCGCGTAGTACCGGAAGAACCTGACCTCCTCCACCACCTTAGGCAGTCGGCTAGCCAACACCGGTGCCGGCGGCTCGCCGGCCTTCCGCAGCAGCTCCTACGCGACGTCGGAGTGGATGGTCTCGTACACGATACCGTGCCACGACGCGCACGCGCGCGGTACAACGCCACTCTCTCGGTGTGCACCGCGTCGAACGGCCGCGCGCCGTTCTCGGCCTCGAACTGCACCCACGTGAGTGGCTGATTGAGGTACCCCGCGCTCGTCGCCGGCGCCATGTGGAAGGTGATGCCGCCGTGTGTGTGCGTCGAGTTGGCAGTGGCGTTGGCTGCCACAGTGAAGACGTGGACGTGGTGCCCGCGCGCAGCGAGGGCGGAGTGGAGCGTGAGCGCGTGGCGCTCGAGGCTGCCGGCGCGGCGTCCCGACGTCCAGCGCTTGACGAAGTAGCGGCGATCTTGAGGGTGTCCGGCGGAGTGGAAGGGAAGGAGAGGTGGTTCCAAGAAGGGGAGTAGGTGAGGAGGGAGGGTGTGGTTGGAGAGGAAGCTGGTGTGTTGGTGGTGGAGATGGTGCATGGGGAGGAGTGGTTGGACGAGGTGTAGGATAGGAAGAAGAGGTAGGAGATGAGGGAGAGGGTGATGAGGAGCGAGAAGCAGAGCACGTGGACGCTAATGGCATCTGCGGCGGTCGCTATTGGAGGAGGAAGAGGTGGTGCGATCAAGTGGGAGAGTTCTTGAGGTTAGTGTAGGCTGCATGTGTAGTGGTTGAATGTTTTGAGGGAGAGTCTAGGGTGTGATTGATCCAATGCTGTGATTCCTTTTTTTTTTCTTGGGAGCTCTTTTACGATACACTCAATTTAATACAATCCGTTAATTCTTTTTTATCAACTATATTATTCTTAATACAAAGACGTGCAACTCTTTTGCGCGTTCTCGAAAAAAAATCTTTTTTATCCAATGGTTCATATCAGTTAGGATTTAATTATATTACACCTGGTAGTATAAGTAGTTGAATCATAAGGGGGTAGAATTGTAATTGCCCATATAGGGATCACATGACACAAGAGTAATGTTTTCAACTCTAGTTAGAAAAGTTCATAATACCTTCACACAAAAATTATAAATACAAAGAAAAGTCTATTATACCCTTAACAAATCAACGGTTAGATTTGATTTATACTACCACCATATACTATCAGTAGAATATACCGAAAAATTTCTCTTTCTTGGAGTCGTTTCGTCTTGATTAGTGTATGCTATTTGTTGAATCAAGAGGTGATCGCTATTTAATTTTCTGTAAGATATGTTTGGTTCTTCTTTTCTAATTATCATTGTGTTCTAGGTTGTATGGTTCAAAGTATCAGAACACCAGCAGTATTCTGATATCTCCTTTTTTTGACTTCACCACATTGTTTGGCAACACTATTTGGAAATTACATGGACCTATCCCCAGTCGAAAGTAACAAGTTGCAGATTGTTTAGCTCTGGATCGAACCATGAGTTCTAGCTTTGTTCCGAAGTTAAAGCTAACTCGCTGAACAAATATAAACAATGTGAGAAACTGGCTGGATCAGAACTCTTTTGTATCTGATATTGCAGGTGACACGATTCTAGATCTTAGATTTTGGAGAGTAGATGCTTTGTTTTCGTAGGGAGATGGGTTTTTGAAGAAACACGGGGGAGATGGATTGATCCGTTTGGAAACGAGTGTATCCTAAGTTCTTAACTGGTTGGGATCTGTAGCTTTGAAGTGCGTTTGAAGGTTTAATTTTTGGGTACAGTAAATCGTCAAGGCTGTCAGTGTGTTTACAATTGAGAGGGCGCGTTCTAGTCCTGGGGTGAGATCAACTGTACATTGAACGAAATGCTAAGTTACATCCTCGAGAAAGGGATGTTAATATATATGCTCAACAAGAGAGAGAGAGAGAGAGATTGGTAGTGTACTGTGTCGCAGTACGTAGGAGCGGCATCCATAACCACTATACCCCTGTATAACTTGCACATATCTCCTCCCCATATCACTCCTCAATATATACCACTTCTTCCTTTCTTCTTCTCTCGTCGAGGGCTTGAGAACAAATGCGGGGTATATAGCTTCACTTGATCACTTCTCTTCCCTCCTCTAGAGAATTATACTACCCGTCGGCAATGTACCTGCCGTGATGGATACGATGTTCATGGGAACCACAAGATCCCCGTCTAGTGTACGTAAATAGGACTGGGAGACGTTGGGAATTCGAAGGTCCTCTTCTGGAGCTAAGTGTAGAATAACTCTTCTATAACCCAGACAGCCCACCACGTCTGACTGAGCACGCACGCCCTCATCCGTTGTTCATGTGTGCCCAAACCATCCGTTGTGGGTCATGAAAATTCCCGTAGAAATCCTATCGAATTCTTAGGTTCCAAACAGATGTAGTTCTAAGGGAATTCTTAAAGTGCTGCTATCTTTTCCTATGTTTTGAGGTGGTTTGTTAGTGTACCTCCTTATTGTGGAATGAGAATGTGTAACACAATTCAGTTGGGGAAGCTCTCCCCCGGTGAACTTAAAAAAAAAGAATGAGAACGTGTAACACAATTCTCCCATTGCAGATGAATCGGCTTAAAATAAGTTTGATCATTTTAGCTAGCCTATTATGTATTGATCAATGGCATGTGCTTAATTAATTGTTTCCGTCTGCGTTAATTAATATTGCTTATTTGGTAGGCTCACTGTCCCGGATGTAATGTTTGCGAGTGAAAAACTTGCAGAACTTTCTGCTTAAGAGATGGAGGATGGATACATTATGTATATATATCTCATGCATGTTCGGATATTAGTACTACTTAAATCGATGCATACGGAGGGGCAAATGGGCTCCTCATCAAGTACAAAGTAATTAATTTTGTGGCAGCCACCGAATGCACAACCATATGCACTGCTTACCAGTCAGCTGGCCATGGGCTAAAATCTCGGACGACCCAGCTACTTTTTTTGCCTAAAGTTTAAATTTTCTATTTTTTCAAAGAATTTTATATGGTATTTTAACTCTGAGCCATAGGTCATTGTCTCGAAGGCCCGAGACCTAGCCCCGACTTTTCTGCTTATGGTAGATATAGCATGCGTAAGCTGACTGCCCTGGCATCAGATCAAAACTTGTTTAGCCAAAAACGAAACCTTCTTGCAGAAACCACGTGTAAGCTAGCTAGAAATTAATCACAAAATATCGTGGGATAACTGTAACACCTACGTCCCAAAATTCGCGTATAAGGAGGGGTATTTCTGGGCATTTCTCCCTACCGAGGGTGACAGCCCATAAGAGGGAATGTAACACCCCGCCCTTTAGGGGGCGTTTGGTAGCAGGAAAGTTGTGAAGATTCCCAGTAATCATAGGGTAATCTTGTTTAATTCTCGTATTTGGTACAACCACCTGGAATTTTGCACAGGAAAGTAAGATTACGGATGTAACTAGATTTTAGTGGTTTGTGGGAATAGGATTACCTTTGAAATAGCTAGCTATCTTATATTCCTGTCTCACTGGAATCTCACCGAAACTCTTTTCGCCCCAAATATTTGGCGCGGACGGCGCGATAATCTCGGACGCGCGCCTGTTCGATGCTTCATCTTCTCCCCCGACGCCTTCGTTCTCAGAATATCTATTATTCTCTCCCGAGTCCGATGCCTTGGTTCTCAGATACTCCACAATCCAAGCTCCTCCATCCATCCGAGTAAATCCTTCCTTCGTTACATCAATTTGATCTTTTTCATATGCTTTGTTGATCGGAAAGTTTTGATGTAAAAACCCCATCTAGATTTTTTTTCCTTCTTTCCCCTTTTCCCCGATTTCCCCGAGCCTCCCTCCATCGCGTCTGATGCTCACCCTCGCCGCCCCTCCTCTCCTGCCCTCCCCTGACCGCCTATCTGCGCCTCGCCTGCCACGCCAACGCCAACGCCGCCCAGGCCACCTCGACGCCTCCTCTCTGCCCTCCCCGCCGCCTATCTGCGCCTCTGCCCTGCCACACCGCCAACGCCAGCCAGCTCACCACCTCGACGCCCTCCTCTCTCCCTCCCCGCATGCCGTCGTGATGCTGTCGGCCAGAGCCCCGCCAAGCCGCTAACGCCGCCAGAAGCTCACCTCACCGCCTCCTCTAGTGCCCTCCTCCGCAGCCGCCGTCTTTGCTGCCTGCGCCTCTCGCCTCGCCCACGCCAACGCCACAGCACAGCTCAAGGAGTCCCCCCTCCTCTCCCGCCCTCTCTCCGTAGCCACCGTGAGATGGAGCACCTCTACACCAAGGAATCCCTCCTACTCGCCGTATGCACTCCCCCTCCCCCTCATCTTAGTAGCTTATACATCAATTTGCTTGATTGCTCGGTGATTCTTCTGGATTTGGGCGTTCCTGCTAAATTTTGGTGTCTTGCCTTGTGAATAGCAAGGGGGGTAGGGGTGACGATTATGTACTAAGCAATGCCCACTATTTGGGTTTTTCACATTCACTTGAAAATCTCAATGAATCATATATGTGTGTATGTTCTCACACTTCAAAATCTTATGTCATATGCCTATTTTTTTATTAGATTTGTATGATTATACATGTCATTACACCTAATCCCAACACATGAACACCACAACTTTAGTGGTTAATGTCCTGGCCTAATTTAATTATCTATATGACCATTAAACTTTGCCATATTGTATCATCGATGTGTAATTCTGTTGCCTCATTTTCTTTCTTTTTGACAGCTGATTTTGATTTATTGTCCATTGTCCATAATCTGTACTTATTGTCTATTGTCCATAATTTGTAGATGGACAGAATGGAGAATCCCAACTTGCCATTGATGATATCTATTATGGTTTCTTACATGGAATTGATGAGAAATTTACTTGCCTTTGTCTTCTATCTAGTACAATTAAATGATAAAAGAAAAATCGAGTGGGGTGGTCACTATGCATTAGATAAGCACTTAACACGACAAATATATCTGTACAAGATTATCTACAACAGTGACTTAGCAAGCATTGAAAATATACGCATGAATCGTAGAACTTTCACATTACTTTGTAATTTGCTATCTACAAATGGTAGATTAGAAGGCATAAAGAATTCATCGATGGAGGAGATGGTAGCAAGTTTTTGCATATTATAGCGCACAATGTAAAAAACAGAGTGATTAAGAGGCGGTTGCTAGATCTGGGGAAACAATTAGTAGAAACTTTGGCATAGTCTTAGCTGCCATTTTGCGCTGTCATAAAGTTTTGTTGAAGAAACCCGAACCAGTTAGTGCAAACTCGTCCGACCAAAAATGGAAATGGTTTGAGGTACATGCAAATATATAAAATACACATTGTAAAATGAATAATCCTCATTTGTATCTCCCAATGTGTCTAATTGTGATATTATTATCTTCATAACAGAATTGTCTTGGTGCTCTTGATGGGACATATATAGATGTTCACGTACATGAAATCGATAAGGCTAGATATCGAACACGGAAAGGCAATTTGTCAACAAATGTTCTAGGAGTTTGTTCACAGGATGGCCAATTCATTTACATCCTTCCTGGATGGGAGGGTTCAGCGACAGATTCTAGAGTACTTCGTAATGCTATATCTAGAAGGAATGGGTTAAGGATTCCTTGAGGTATGATATTAGTATAGAAAACTTGTTGATGTTTTTAATATGAAAAGTTAGTTACAATGGTCTTTGGAACTTATAGGATACTACTATCTTTCACTACTACAAAACAAGCTATAGTAGATGCCCCATCACAGACGGTTCCTATGGAACCGTCTGTGTTGGGTGTAGCCTATCATAGACGATTCTTATTATGAACCGCTCAGGATACGCACCTATCATGCATAGCTTTTTAATAGAACCGCTCAGGATCATTCATAGACGGTTCTATTAAAAACCGTCTGTGATAATCATCGTTATCACAGACGGTTTATAATTAGAACTGTCAGGAATGATCACAGCGGTTCTTAACAAGAACCGCTCTCGATTGTTGGGCGGAAACGAAAATTTAGACATAATGGGCGGGCCGAAACTCGCTTTATATAACCTTACGCCTCGCCGCCTCCTCCTCACACCTTATACCTCCATCTCCTCCTCTCGTTTCTCCTCCTCACACCTTGCGCCTGCCTCCCAGAGCTTGTCGCTCATGACCTCCTCCAACTCGCCCCGGCCTCATCGTCACCGGCCTCCTCCGAACCGTCGCCCCCGGCCTCCTCCACCTCGCCCCGGCCTCCCACGACCTCACTCTCTCTACTCCCCCCTTTGCTCTGTGATGTGGATTACTGAGAGCTAGTGTTAGTGCTCTGTAAATGGATTGAGTTGATGCTACTGTAATGTGGGTGATGCTGTGGTTTATTGTTGGAGGCTCTCTGTGCATGTGTAGTTCATGTTGAGTTATTTGGTTTGGGCAAAAATATAGATGGTAGATCGCGCACTATCTGGTAAAATCGCTATAACTTTTGCATATGAACTCGGATTGCGACGTTCTTTGGCTCGTTGGAAAGCTAACGAAAAGTTCAATCCAAAAATCTATAAGTCCATATCAGATTCATTCGTGAGGCTCAGGAGACTCCAGACAAAGTGAAAACCCCAAAAAAAAAGGTCGTTTAGGGCCTCAAAACAGCCTCTGAAGTTTTAGCAGCCATTTTTGGTTTTTTTGCAACAAAAAAGGCTATCACAGATGGTTCTAAACAAGAACCGTCTGTGAAAAATCGTTGGAAAGCTAACGAAAAGTTCAATCCAAAAATCCATAAATCAATATCAGATTCATTCGCGAGGCTCAGGAGACTCCAGACAAAGTGAAAACCCGCAAAAAAAAAGGTCGTTTAGGGCCTCAAAACAGCCTCTGAAGTTTTAGCAGCCGTTTTCGGTTTTTTTTGGCAACAGAAAAGGCTATCACAGATGGTTCTAAACAAGAACTGCTCAGGAAAACTCATCACGCAGCGGTTCTTGTTCGTAATCGCTCAGGAAATCTTCATCACGTATGGTTCTAAACAAGAACCGCTCAGTGATATTCTTGGATCATGCATTTATTTTTAATGGAAACCGTATGTGATAATAGCCTTCACATACGGTTTCAACAAAAACCGCTCGTGATAGTGCGTATCACGACGGTTTTGAATCGCTCAGGATAATCCGCTCATTATCACAGCATCAACAAATATAGACGGTTCGAAAATCGTCTGTGATGAGGCTTCCTGTAGTAGTGTTTGTGATGCTGGATATCCAAATGGAGAGGGACTTCTTACACCTTATAGAGGCCAGCGTTACCATCTCAGTGAGTGGAGATCTGGACGGCATCCTGAAACACCCAAGGAGGTTTTTAATTACAAGCACTCTTCTGCACGTAATGTCATCGAGAGATGTTTTGGAATACTAAAAGGAAGATGGGGAATACTTAGAGGACACTCTTATTATCTTGTGAAAGTTATGTGTAGAATTATTTCTGCATGCGCTCTTCTTCACAATCATATAAAGAGAGAGATGCCTTTTGATCCTTTTGAGCAAATTAGTGAACAAACCACATCTGCAGGGCAACATGTTTTAGACAGTGAAGCCATCATGCATCTACATTGAAAGTAGCACTGAATGGACAAATAAGAGAGATGCTATGGCAGAGCATATGTTTGCTCATGCACGGTGAAATTAGTGTCATATTTGTACTTTCTGCATGGTGTACTCCAACAAGTCAAATTACTTCTCTCTTTCGGAGGAGTATAGACAATCTTATGTTCAGATGGTCATTGATGGTACCATTTGATTTAAGTTGAACCGTGAGTCTTTATATTTGGAATAAACTAGAATTAGAGGATTTGTTATATTTCATAAATCTTGGATGTACAATAATCCAATAGTCATTTTATGCATTGCTGGAAGCTATGCCATATTGTCATACGATTGTGAGTATGCTTAGATGAATCATTGAGATGCTCTATTCGATATATATATCCTTTCTGGAGCAGTCAGCAATGTGCTAACCATCAGTCGTGCATTTATTTATTGTGCTCTTATATGACATACTAGAGCAAAACTAGTAGAAGGAACATCGAAGGTCTTATATAACATACTTGTGTTGCTTGAGTGAAATCTCAGATCAATGTGATAATGCTGAAATCTGAAAGTCATGTTTCTGAAGTAAGCACAATGCATGACGCTGGCATTCATGAAATTATTGATTGGTCCAGCTGTTCTCGTTTTTCTGGCATTTAATTTCTTTGTGTTGATATATGTTTAAGCAAAATTACTGTTCATGATTTGGCGCCGAAAGTTTGGTAGCACAGAAGTTCATTTCGCTGTTCATGTTTATCCTAGTATCCTACCACGATACCTTTCTTGACAGAAGATGTCAGCTCCCTTTGAGTGTGTTTGTGTCTGAAAATTTTCGTGGCAACACCGTCCTGGAAGAAGCCAGGTTTCGTTTCTAATTCAGAGTTGAATCATGCATTGCCTGACCCTGAAGTTTTTTTCACCGATCAGTTCTACTGTTACAGTGTAATTAATGATCGTAACATAACTTACATAAGCATAGATTCCTCCAACAGATTCCAACGTTACACCCCCAAACAACTTAATCTAATATTCCTAGGAATCTTAATCACCTATACCAAACATAGGAATGTCATATTCCCTGCTATCTCATTCCTATGGTTAGGATTACCGGGAATCCTGATATTCCCGTCAATCTAATTTTCCTGCTACCCAACGCCCCCTAGCACATTGCTAATTTATATTAAGTTCCACTAGCATACAATACATGTTGGCACAAAGTACGTAGGAGCGCCATCCATAACCACAAAGTACGTAGGAGCGCCATCCATAACCACTATACCCCTGTATAACTTGCACATATCTCCTCCTCATATCACTCCTCAATATATACCACTTCTTCCTTTCTTCTTCTCTCGTCGAGGGCTTGAGAACAAAAGCGGGGTATATAGCTTCACTTGATCACTTCTCTTCCCTCCTCTAGAGAATTATACTACCCGTCGGCAATGTACCTGCCGTGATGGATACGATGTTCATGGGAACCACAAGATCCCCGTCTAGTGTACGTAAATAGGACTGGGAGACGTTGGGAATTCGAAGGTCCTGTTCTGGAGTAAGTGTAGAATAACTCTTCTATAACCCAGACAGCCCACCACGTCTGACTGAGCACGCACGCCCTCATCCGTTGTTCATGTGTGCCCAAACCATCCGTTGTGGATCATGAAAATTCCCGTAGAAATCCTATCGAATTCTTAGGTTCCAAACAGATGTAGTTCTAAGGGAATTCTTAAAGTGCTGCTATCTTTTCCTATGTTTTGAGGTGGTTTGTTAGTGTACCTCCTCTTTGAGGAATGAGAATGTGTAAAACAATTCAGTTGGGGAAGCTCTCGCCCGGTGAACTTAAAAAAAAAGAATGAGAACGTGTAACACAATTCTCCCATTGCAGATGAATCGGCTTAAAATAAGTTTGATCATTTTAGCTAGCTTGTTATGTATTGATCAATGGCATGTGCTTAATTAATTGTTTCCGTCTGCGTTAATTAATATTTGCTTATTTGGTAGGCTCACTGTCTCGGATGTAATGTTTGCGAGTGAAAAACTTGCAGAGCTTTCTGCTTAAAAGTTGGAGGATGGATCCATTATCTATATACACTACTACAGAAAAGGTCTTCACAGACGGTTCAAAAACATCATTATAGACAGTTTTCGGAGCCGTCTTAGTTTATGGGTCACTGATGACATGAGGACATCACAGACGGTTTTGAAACCGTCTGTGATAGCACAGACGGTTTTGAAACGCATGCTATCATAGACGGTTATTAACTCAGAACCATCTGTGATATATGACTATCACAGACGGTTTGTATCTAGAACCGACTGTGATAAATGCCTATCACAGACAGTTCGTGTTTAGAACCGTCTGTGATAACTATCTATTACAGAACGGTTCTAAAAACGAACCATCTGTGATTGCTGTCTATTACAGACGGTTTGTATTTAGAACCGTCTGTGATATATAAATAAAACCACCAAGCAATGGCTGCTTGTGCCTTTAAAACCTATATATATATATATATATATATATATATATATATATCGTTTGTAGTCCCCAGCCACTTTTAGGGGGTCGTGAGGGAAACCAACTATTCCTTGATGTCAAGTCCAATTACCTATCGATGACATCCAGAATAATTGTATGTCCACGCGCTTTCTCTTGCAACCTTACTTCTTGAACTTGCAGCTCGATGAGAGGTTGTCCGTGGCACTGCCTCATCCTCCTCACGCACTCCAATCGAAAGGGTTGGGGACTACAAACGATATATATATATATATATATATATATATATATATATATATATATATATATATATATATATATATATATATATATATATATATATATATATATATATATATATATATCCAGCTTTTAAAGGCACAAGCACCACCGCTTGAATATTTTATAGAGAAGAGATCAGGAATAGAATGGTAGGACGTATGCGTACCAGGGACGCAAGGAAGAAGAACTTGACTGAGACATAAATCTAAAAAGTGACTTGATCTGTGATGAGGTGTCCAAGATTAACCTTTTAATAATAGTGATATCTCATGCATGTTCGGATATTAGTACTACTTAAATCGATGCATACGGAGGAGCAAATGGGCTCCTCATCAAGTACACAAAGTAATTAATTTTGTGGCAGCCACTGAATGCACAACCATATGAACTGCTTACCGGTGGGCCAAGTCTGGGGCAACCAAACTACTTTTTGCCTAAAGTTAAAATTTTCTATTTTTTTTAAAGAATATTACATGTCATTTTGACACTGAGTCTCAGATCATTACCTCGAAGGTTCAAAGTCTAGCTTCGCCTCTACTGCTTACGGTAGATATATCATGCATAAGCTGACTGCCCTGGCATCAGATCAAAATTCCTTTTGCCAAAAATGAAACCTTCTTGCAGAAACCACGTGTAAGCTAGCTAGAAATTAATCACAAAATATCACAGGATAACTGTAACACCATACATCCCAAAATTCACGTGTGAGGGGTATTTCTAGGCATTTCTCCCTACCGAGGGCGACAGCCTATAAAGAGGAATGTAACACCCCGCCCTTTAGTAGCACATTGCCAATTTACATTGAGTTCCGCTAGCATACAATACATGTTGGCATGAATCGTATCACTTCCGAGTTAACCCTTTTGGACGAAGCGAGGACAAAAACCCAAGTGAGGTGCTACGCATGTGTGGGCTGCTCTACTGTGGATTAGGCTATAAGCAAATTTTGAACCACATGGTATTACAATAACTCCAAAATCTGTATTCTTGCACATGATCAAATATTTCTGCATTTATATTGCCCTTAAAGATAGAGACGTATTACTAACCTACACCAGTACATGATACTCCCTCTGTTCAAGAATGTATGGCAATTTGGACATCGGTACGGTCTCCAATATCCAACTTTGATCATTAATTTTGATATGATTACTGACGAGGATCTAATAATCCTCATTTTATTATTTATCTATAATTCTTATTATGGGTGAATATGATGTCATACAATTCTTGAGTATACCCCTTGTAATCATAAGGGAGAAGCCAACCAGCTAGTCGTAAGCTCTTCTAGACCATCCTTATAGTCGTAAGTCTTTCTACGACTGGTTCGTGATCGTAAGTGCTGCTACGATCACTTTCTAGTCGTAAATTCTTCCTCGACCAGTCCCAAGTCATAAGTTATTCCACGACTACTTCATGGTCGTAAGCCCTTTTACGACTAAGTCAGCTACGGCCACCCTATGATCAATAAAGCCTACGGACAAGTAGGCCCAATTGATTAGGGAATCTAAGCAGACAATATACGATGTTATTCTCTGGGATAACTGCACGTTACACACCATTATCTCTGACTAGAAACTGCCAGGCGACGTGGAGGAGTTAATACCCGGCGATTACTACCAACAATGCGCCCATTACTTGGAATGATGGGGCGCTTCTGGCCCGGAGAAACGGCTACCTCTACTTAACACTATAAAGGGCTATGGCCAGAGATAATGAGGGGAGGGCCGATTAGAGATATACAATCGGACATACACACTGAGTAGCAGGGAAAATTGTAGTATTTTCGACTAATTGTAACCAGTATACTCAATACATACACACAGGAGTAGGGTTGTTATTCTCTCTGAAGAAGGCCTGAACCTGTATAAAAATCTCCGTGTCAATCTCTCTGTGTGATTTCAGTCTTAGAGACCCCTGAATCAAACAATCTTTACGTAAGATCGGTTCTAAAACACCGACAATTACATTCATAAAAATTTAAAAATATATATATTATAAAAAATATTTATCATGACAGATATAACTATATTATTCTTTCATAACCAATCTAAGTAGTTTTTCACATATTATTAGTGGAAGTTAGATAAGCTTGGCTACACGTTTTCTAAAACGACATATGTTTCTGAACGGAGAGAGTATGTTTGAGGTCCAAATTTTTGGCTGTATTAGAACCTTTTCACCTCATATTTATAGAAATGGCCGTCCCCGATTTTTTTTTTGCAAGAATAGCCCTCATCAAGACGGCCACCGTGGTCAGCAGCCTCTCCGCGCCACATAAGGCCTTGCCGCCTGACGGCCGTCTTGGTGGCGCCAGAAGACGGCCACTGCAGTGCAGGCCCGCCCACCCGCCACGTGTCCCTCCCCGATTAGGGTTTCGATTTCGCCCCCTACCCGATTAATTAGGGTTTCAGTTTCAGCTGTGTTCGTAAGATTTTTTAAATATAGCTAATAAGTTCAAAAAATTATGAAATTTTATGTGAATGCTCCTAACACGGTGTACTTTCTGATGTAATTTTTTTTTCATAATTTTACTCGTTCTGATTTTATCTCGCAATTTCATTTCAGTGTACTGTAATTACTCTCGCCCGCCATGTGTCGCCCCTTCCCCTTCCCACACGCATGGCCCGCCCCCCCTCCTCTCCCTCTCCCTTGACGGCCACCCTGTGGTGACCACCATTCCAACCGTCCATCCTCCCTCCTTCGCACATCTGTCGACTCCTCACAGCTGCCCCTCTTGCTCGCAGTGCTACGCATAGACAACACATCCAAAATTCCCGACGCCAACGCAGTGGCTCCTCCTTCGCTCAGCTATAAATACCGAAATCTCACAATCGCTCTTTGCTCATCCCAATTGCGTTTCACTTCTCATTCTAGAGCTCGTCGCTGAGAACTCGAAGAACTTAACATAATTACATTTTTTGGAGATCAAGTATTTGCTTGCTGCTCGTCGCTCATTGCTCGGGTTTTTTTGATAGCTTACCCCCGAAGGGCAGATAATTTATCGGATGCTTTTTTCATTATCATCATAATTAGTTAGTTTACTGGTTATTAATTAGTTAGTTTATAGGTAATTAATTAGTTTAGTGGTAGTTAGTTAGTTTACTAGTAATTAATTAGATAGTTCAGTGATAAATACTGAGTCATAATTAGTTTATTGGTTATCGGTCCCACATAATAAATTAGTACGAATTAACTACTGTAATTTATTTAATAGTAATTAATCACTGTAATTACTTAGTTTAGTGGTAATTAATCAATCATAATTAGTAAGTTTATTCATAATTAATTAGTTTAGTGGTAAATAATTGGTCGTAATTAGTTTAGTGGTTATCAGTCCAGCATATTAAATTAGTGGAAATTAACTACTAGCAATTAGTTTAGTGGTAAATAATTACTCATAATTAATTTTTGAAAATTGTTGGTAATTAATTAATTATTCCTATTTAATTACACATATGTAATCCATCACTTGCATGCAATTTATCGTATTTAATTACACATGTACCGTGGATGGGGTTGTTGTGACTTTAGGTAATTTCGAACATGCAATACTTGTTAGTGTTTTATGGCGATAGTCTCGAACGGATCATACCCGGCGGGTTGGATCTGTGAAGATGCCAGTACAAGATGGTTTGTGCGGATGGGCTCGACGCGATAAATATTCAAGAGCTTCGAAGCTGCATCCGGATGGAGTTCGTCATGGAGGCAACGACGAAGAAAGTTGTGATCAAGGGGATCACCTGCACGAATGATGTGTGGGAGCTCGTTGAGGCGGCTGGAAGCGTAACATGGAGCCAGTACATACAGATTACCTCCCAGCCCGAGGCGGCCATTTACGGGAAGCCGATGGTGTACGTAGTGTGCCGGGCCACCTTCATGATGTCGGGACCTCTACAAGCGGGCAAGTGCAACCCGAGCGTAAAGACATCAGCACGGAATGTGCTGCCTTGCAGGGGAGACTTGCGCATAGTTTTATGGGAAATGAGGGAGCAGAATTGTGGTGGTCGGGCCGCATTGATTGCCATGAGTATCTACCTGTTGGACCGGAAAGGCGACTAGAGGGGGGTGAATAGGAGCACGCTCACTTTTTCACTTTGATTTGGATTCAATACCAATGTCACTCCGATAGCTATGAAAGCTATGAAGATCAATCTACAAGTATAGCGGAAGCCTTGTATTGAATTCTAATAAAAACCCCAAGCATAGCAATCAATGAGACACAAAGATAGGTCAAGAAACCAAAATCGGTTCAACCACAAGATATGGGTGGTTGTACCAATGATCGGTACAACATGCAGTAAACGAAAGCAGCTCAACCAATGATCGGTTCAACCACGCTTATAAGGGCTATTGAACCGATTTCCGAATGTACCGACGATTTAAAACTAAAAGTGGCACAACTTTTGATCCACTTGGCCAAACTCCTTGAAATTTGAACCACGCCTTCCTAAAGATATTAGGAACCTATTCCAATCAAAGATCATAGAGATCCATGCCAAAGTTCCTATCTTTTTCAATTTGAACGAAGGTGGTTCAAAAACCGAGCCAAATGCAAAATATGATCTAGAGACTTGCTTGTGGGTGGTTGATGATCAAGATGATCCTAGATGGGTTCCCACATGTCACAACAAGTTAGATCACGGCAAGAAACCAAGCAAAAACTCATGGATCAAAGAAAGATCCCAAATCACCAAATAGAGAGGAAGAAAACAAATGAACTCATCTTTGAGAGAACTTTCTTTGGATTGATTTGATATGGTATTGGTTTACAGCCACTCCATCAATGGAGGACAAAGACTCAATACATGAGCACGAAATCAAATCCAACTCTCTAGAACCCTAACCTCCACTAATCCTTTCCCTAAGCAAACTAGGGTTTCAAACACAATGAAAGGGTTGAGAGGGTGCAGCCACCTCTCTCCTTTATTTATAGTGGAGGCTTAGACCTTCTAGAATATTGAACCCTAATGGGCTCCCGTTAAGGCCCACACATAAACGGGTTACATACGCACGCATTTTAAAGCACCATCTTTTCCTCTTGACCTAATCCGCTTCACCTTGCGCCATCTTGCGCCGTGAGTTGGCAAAATGTCACCAAGGCGGTATTTGGTAAAATTACCAAAATACCCTTCTCGATCTTTTTGCAAAGACCAAGTCCCAACTGCGTGAAGCACCTCCCATGCTTCGCCACGTGTAGGTTGATCCAGCGGCTCTCATCATGTCGGCAAGTCTCTCCCATCCGGCTCCCACCGAAACCATCATGGTACTTGCACCGACCCCCGCGCCGCTTGATCCAACCCGTCGCACCGAACTGCCCGTTCAGTCACCTTTGTCCTTTATGCGCCATGCTTGACTCCATTGACCTCACCCGGCATCCCCGATCGTTCTGGACCTCAGCTCTCCAAGCTTAGTCCCAATCATCCTCGCCGTTGACCATCATTGACCTCAAAGCAATCTGCACAACAATAGACAAAGAAATCGATTCCGGGAACAAGCTCTTCACAACTTGACCCACGTTAGTCAAAATATGCATCATGCAACACATATGCAATGAAACTCATGAACTTGACCTAACCCAAAAATAATTCTCCAAGTTAAACGAAACTTATAACCAGAATCGGTACTACCGCCAAGTAAAGGCTTCAGATTATCAAGACCGCTGGTCATATCACAAGATATACCTACGGTCGTACCGCTTTTTCAAGGAAATCCAAAACTCAAAACGGTCAAACCGTGATGCAGTACAACCGCCCTCTACAAGCCTGTACTACTACACTGTGGTCGTACCGCGACTTACACGCCGGTACGACCGATTATCCTAACACTTGCTGAAAACTAGTGATTCGATAAACCTTTAACGCCATTGCCAATTGTAACATCATCCTAAGATCATGAGTATATCCCCATGACATCCACACTACCGAACCAGCCTGTCGGGTTGGAGTCCGACGAGGACGCCGACCCAAGCTCGGATGGTAGATATGAGGATGCACACCAGGCAGGTGGTCCAACCGGGGGAGTTGTGACATCGGAGGTGCCTTACGCGGGCATCAAGACTTGATGATGTCGTAGTGCGTTCACTCGTAGTGCCGCAAGAAGAAGGCTCCCACTGGGGGTTTGATGTCGACACCCTCTTAGTTGGGCAGTGCTTCCCTAGCAAGGAGGTTGTGCAACAAGCTATAGCACGGTACACCTTGTCCATCAGACGTGTGTACCGAGTGCACCGGTCCAACCCAGAACATTACGCAGTGAAATGCGTAGTGGAATGCTACCCTGGCAAGATCAGCGCTTACTGAGCAAAGATCATCGGCTCGGTCTTCACGGTCAAGGTGCTGATCGACCACACTTGCGAGCTTAGCGAGCCCCTGCAGCAGCATCGGAACGTGACTCCCGCATATGTTGCAAGCCTCATCAAGCACCTAGTTGAGGCAAACATGTCTGTCTCACCCAAGGTGCTGATGTCGGAAGTCGCCAATCTAGTTGGTTATCCAGTCAGCTACAGTAAGGTCTGACGAGCCAAGCAGATGGTCATCGAGTCCATGTACGGGACATATGAGGATGCGTACAACCTTGTGCTGAGTGCCATGCTCACACGTGTATAAGGTGTGTGCGCAAATGAGGCAGATGTGTATGTCATACATCTCCGAGTACTACGACATGCAACACCTTTTCAGTACATGGTGTGTGGAGTTTCACTCGTACAGGTTGGAAATGAACTACAAGTATCTTTGGGCGGACATGATGCAATGGGGCCCGAACAATGACTTGAAGACAACAGGGAAGGGGCGACGGCACATGCGGCGCTTCCGGAACGACATTGATGCCAGCCAACGTGCCAGTATTAGCCGCACAAATAAGTGCAGGATATGCAAGATCCCTGGGCACTCAGCGAAGGATTGCCCCAACTGACCCAGCTCGTCCGATCGTCATTCAGTGTTGTAATGTAATGTTCTCTCTGCCTTATTTTGTTATGTACAACGAAACTTCTATGATAATAGAATTTACTCTTCCTTGTTACATTTACATTGTACGCCCTTCTTACCTTTTTCACTATACGGTGCACTTACATTATGGAATCGCAGGACATGGACGACTTCTACTTACAACACCGATGTGGGGAGTCCCGCGATAAGGGGAAGGGGAAGGCTCCTCCAACCGAAACCGGCTCATTGCGTAGATGATAGATAGAATATTCTTTGTTAATTTATCGGTTCAATGCGGATGATATTCTTTAATATTGTATTGTACCACAAGATAGATAGGCTTGTACATGAACTAACTGAGGGAAATACGTGGCATGCAAATCATATAATGATGCACGTAGCCTTCGAACACACACAAGTCGGAGGCTACGGTACATCGTTATATGATCTGTATGCCACGCATTTCCATCAGTTGGTTCATGTACAATCTTATCTAGCCTATGGTATAATACAGTATTAAAGAATATCATCCATATTAAACTGATAAATTAATAAAGAGTGTCTATTTGATCGGGTTACATGTGATAATACCCCCTCCTCCTTCATCCCGATTGCAAAAAACACGCGCGTGTATCATGTAATGCTTCAAATTTTATGTATAAAAACGTCTTTAATTGATTCATGTAATTATTGCAATAATATTAACAACGCTAACTTTTCAGAACGACAAGACAACACACTGCGACGCTAACTTTTCAGAACGACAAGACCACACGATTCAGACGTAGCTTTGCGCAGCAACGTGACCCGACGAGGCAGCTTTACGCAGTAACGTGACCCAACGAGTCTGTTTCTCGCAGTGACATGACACAACGCTGTCACACGATTCCTCCTCGGGGTCGCTGCCTCACAGACATGAATTTTCTTCAACCAAATTACAATTTAGCAGCGTGCGCAGGGCCGACTCGGCATATAAGTACTACCCCTTTTGTGGCGGGTTCTCTTGCATCAAGACTCCAACACAATCTAGCTCAGATGGAGAACCAATGGGACGAGATCTGCCAACTCGCAAGGCGTGCTAGGAGGGCACCTCCCCACAGTGACCCCCCCCCCCCGTAGCAACAACCCCTACCGAAACATTCCAACCGAGCATTCACCACAACACCCGCCTGAGGGGGAGACTTCGCACCTCTGTTGGTGCAGGGATACATGCAAGTTCTTTAAGTCCAAACAAAGGACTCAACTCGCCATGTGTTATCAAGGTTACGCCTAACTACTCATGCGGACTATCCCGATCGCCGCTGGGACACGCAAGTCGCATCTCGGAACCGACAAGGATCGGTTACAGTATGTTCCCCTACTATTTCTCTTTCAAAGTAAGCACAAACAACCTCTCCCGTCTATTCGTAGTCCCTGAATCCACTATGTGGCAACCACAAGTGGATCGACCAAGAGATCCACCCACACGACCAGTGGAGTCTCGACTGCGAGGAGTGAGATGCCAAGAGGGATCGCGAGAAGAGGGACAAGGAGCGCCACAACGAAGAGCACAACGAGCGTATCCAACGAGAGACGCAAGCTCATCTCAAGGAGTGCAGGCGCAGAGAACGCGAGGCTCGTGAGAGGGAGCGTGAGAACAAGAGGGAAATAGTGGCAGAGGCCAACCCAGCTGGCGAGGAGTACAACGCCGAGATTGCAAAGAAGGGCAAATGACCCCGGTCCACGTAGTAGGTCGGGCCATTCCGTAGTAGTCCCTCGTCGTACCCGCCATGTTATCCCTATCTCCTAAAGGCATGTATACTTACATGGTCTGGATGCTTGTGTCGCAGTGTATCGTAATAGTAGTAAGGATGACTAAAGCAATTAGCCGAACTATCATGCCATATGACCACGTGTAACGTGCTTCTATTTGCGGATTCTAATGTAGTTCTGGTTCCGTGCCTCACACTTTACCTTCGGTCGGTTAGCAGTTAACTGACCTTTGGGTTTCTTGAGTCCCAGTACATGTCGCCGTCAAAATCACTATTGGCCATCTCATCGGCTAAAGATTGTTTTCTAGAAGTAGGGAAAAGCATAGCATATTTGGAATATCCCACAACCTCATCTAGACCGCTAATATACATTGTTGTCAAGACATGTATATCACCAAAATGTAACATAGGATGTTTATATACAAACACGTCTCCAATTCACATGAAATCATGAAACCCTAATTTCCGAAACCTAAAATCCAAATTTTCGCGACATAAATCCTAAATTTTTTAGACAATTACAGAGCACATATAAAATTGTCAAAACATTACACAATCAAGTCCACTGCGCGAGGAGCCTTCAAAACAAAATTCATAATTTTTGGAGCTCATTTTCTACATTTACAAATTCGTACGAAACAGTATACTTAAATGAAATTGCGAGATAAAATCAGAACGAGTAAAATTATAGAAAAATTACACAAGAAAGTACACCATGTTAGGAGCGTTCATATTAAATTTCATAATTTTGCGAACTCATTTGCTGTATTTAAAAAATCCTACGAACACAGTTGAAACCAAAACGCTAATGGGGGAGGGGGAGCCGAAACCGAAACCCTAATGGAGGGACACATGGCGAGCGGGCGGGCCACCGCACGGTGGCCATGTGGCAAGACCTTATGTGGCGCACGGGGAGGGGTTGCCGTACGGTGGCCGTGCGACAGGAAGCTATTTTTGTAAAAAAATAATTAAGAACGGCTATTTCTGTAAATACAAGGCGAAAAAGTTCTAAGGCCAAAAATTATGAGGTACCCGCGCGTGTGCTTTATAAAATGGAAGCCTTGAGCACGCACTTGCTAACTGCACCTCCAACTAGCTTGAGTTCTCCCTCGTCAAGACCGAACAAATACTTTTGGCAATGGATAGCTAGAAGGTCCATGGTTCCTATAGGACTGGTAGACGTTGGGAACATGAAGGTTAATTATATATACGTCTTTTTATATACATAAAATATCAACACCATTGATCGAAGTAGTTTAACGCTAGCTCCTGTAGATCAGGGTTTTGAAAACTGGTATCAAAATTTTACCGGGTCTGGTAGGGCTGGTTTGGCCAAAAATATAAACTGAAAAAAAACCGTCCAAACTTTTTGAAAAAAAAATTGGCACAAAATTCTTTTATATTTAACAAAATTCATGTAAATCAGAACTGGTTTCAAAAAAAATTAGGGGAGGGGGGGTAATATTACCAATTTTCACCCGAAAATCGTTAAAAATCGACCAAAAATTTGAACTGTGTTGTTGATACGTGTAACTTCAGGTTCTCAGATGCTAAAGCCTTGCTTCTACCAAGTTTTCTTCTGTGCTAACCGTTCGCATATGTTTTTTTTCCTGCTTGGTGACATAGATACCCACAGTACAGCTTGTGGTATTAATGCTTGGAATCAGTGGCGTAGCTGGCCCTTGATCAGGGCTCGGGCTGATCCAAATCGTGGTCTCATTCACGTGGAAATTTTTGGTCTTGTTCATCGATTTTTGGTCTCGTTCACGTGGGAATTTGAGTCTTGGCCTCGGCCATTGCTCTGGAGGTCCGAGGCCTAGCTCTGCATGTCCTTGGATGCAAGCAAGCGAGCAGACTGACTACGGGGAAAAATGGACGAGTAACATGTGGGCTGTTTGTAGCTTCAGATAGATGATGGTTTGCGAGACTGGTTGTTTTGGAGCGGAGAAAAAACTGTAGGTAGTTGATCTCCAATTCTCCATATGTGTTTCGATTCTCAGCTCAGAGCATTCGACAATTCGACATGTCTGAGCTTGGAATTTTTTTTATTTAATCTTTTTTAATTATATTTTAAAGTTAACCTCTCGCGAATTTTATTTTCAATTTTGACCCCTTTGGTTACGCCACCTTCGTGGCGTGGCAAAATCGTACTATCACGCCACAGGTGGTGGCGTGACAAAACATGTCACGCAAACCCTCGTCCACCCATCGTGCCAGTGTGGAGGCTTGCGTGACATTAGTCATGCCAGATCCCATGGCGTGACAATAACGCTCTGTCACACCTTTATATGTGGCGTGACATGACTTAATTCCAGTTGGTTTGTAAATTATGACAATTCCATTGCTAAAAAAATACATGAATTTTCTATAGTAGCTAGATGATAAATTTATGTCAAAACATTATTCCATTTGGAGTTAGCATGTGAAAGTTGTAGTAATTTGAAAATCAGGTTTTGAAAAAAGGTTGGAAAATTGGTCGTTTTTGGATTAATTTTCAAAAACCTAAATTTCTAGAACAGAGATCAGTTTGAAACTTATTCCAAAATAAATTTCACTTAATAAGAAAATTATAAAAATTGGTTTCACTTGATTTGGAGTTACTTTGAATTAGTTATGCATTTTTGAAGTTATTCTATTTTTGGACTGTCCGATCGTGTTGAACCGAAATAGGCGACTAGAGGGGGGGTGAATAGGAGCTCAAAATCTTTTTGCAAACATTGGATTCAATTTGAAATCTCTCCAATAGCTATGAGAGCTATGAAGATCAATGCTTAGGCACAGTGGAAGCTTTGTCCTGAATCCAATCAAACACCCCTAAAGAACAGCAGCAAATAACAGAAGAAATGTTGTACAGGATCTTGCAATCGGTATGACCGGCTGTAAATGGACGGTATTATCGCATAGCAAGATACTACAGCGTATGTCAAGCGATGCGACCGATAATCCCGAACAAAGAAAGTCGACAAATGAAAACAAAAACCAAAATCGATGAAACTTTTTATCCTCACGATCAAACTCAACAAAAATTGAAACACATCTTCTAAGGAAGATCAAGAACCTATTTCAAACAAGGATCATGTAGATCATTTGAAAAGTTTTGACCTTTTTTGATTTGAATGAAGACTGCTTCAAAACCGAGCTGAAAACAAAAAGTTGATATAAGACTTGCTCGTGGAAGAATGATCAACAAGATGGTCTAGGATGTGTTCCCACATGTCCCAGCAAGCCAAAACACAGCAAGAACAAAGGGGAAATCCACAGAATCAACTAAAGCCCTAAATCATCAAAATAGAGACAGAGTAAAAATGAAATAGGGACTCATCTTCAGAAATTGATGCTTGGATTGATTAGAGGTTTGGATTACAGCCACTCCATCGGAGGACAAAGACTCACAAAGAAAGCATCAAGAACAAAACACTCTCTAAACCCTAGATCTCCTTCTAACCCTAAGACACAATAGGGTTTTTCTCAAAATGAACAGCGAGTCTTAGGTGCCACCAGCACCTAGGGGTATTTATAGTGGAGGCCAAGCATCTAGAGAATATTCCATTAGGGCACCCATTAAACCCTAACACACAATGAATTAACACACGCACGCATCTCAAAGTGTCGTCTTCGTCTTCGATTGACCTAAACCGCTTCTCCATATACCGACCAAGACCGCGGTTTAGCTAAAGGTCACAAAGGCGATTTGGTGAAATGACCAAAATACCCCTTCTCGATCTTTCTCCAAAGACCGAGTCCAATCTTCGCGTAGCAATCGCCTACTCCGTCACGTGTAGGTTGATCAACGGCTCTCATCATGTCGGCAAGTCTCTCCCATTCGGCTCCCACCGAACCACTATAGCACTTGCACCGACCCCCGCGCCGCTTGATCCAACCAATGCGCCGAATCGCCTGCTCGGTCATCTTTGTCCATTCTCATACCCGCTTGAGTCCTCTCGACCACCCGATCTTTGATCGTTCTGGACCTCAGCTCTCCAAACCTAATCCCGATCATCCTCGCCGTTGTCATTGACCTGCAAGCATCCTGCACACCAATAGACAAAGAAATCGATTCCGAGAACAAGTTCTTCACAACTTGACCCACGTTAGCCAAAACATGCAACATGCAACACGTAAGCAATGATAAACATGAACTTGACCTAACACAAATCAAAATATCAAAGAAATCAACATTTCAGTACAGAATCGGTACTACCGCCACATTATGGCCGGTACTATCGCACAGAGGTAGTATCAAGACTCCATAATCGCGGTCGCATCGCACAATGGAGAAACTCAAAAACTCCAAAAACATCTTTTCTGGAAAAAAACCATACCGCTCACCTTCGGTATAACCGACATGCGGTACTACCGGCAACCAAAGCCCGGTCGTACCGCTCCACAAGCAAACCAGATCATCAAATACACCTTCTCTGCAATTTTCGTACTGCCACGTCACAAACGGCATAACCGAGCCGCGATAGTACCGCCTTTCAACATGCAATATTATCGCATCGCATTATTACCGCCATTAACCCTGCAGTATTACCGTTCGTCAAAATGCACAAAGGCTCAGAATCGTATCCTCTGACATGTGGACGCCCAGACAGTGTGGGCCGTTCGCATCAGCGTGTCTAAGCCGTCGGATCTGGGCACCGTTCGGATGGTCCGAACGTTTCACGCGATCTCAACCGTCCGATTTCAATCCAACGCTCAAAAGATCAATTAACGTTCGGACGGTCCGAACGTTTCTCTCAATATAGACTGTTAGATCAAGATCTAACAGTTCGATCAAAACATGCATCGGAACCCTGAGTTGTGGTAGTACCGCACTTCACTTGCGGTTGTACCGCCGAGCGGTAGTACCGCGACTACAACGCCGATACTACCGCAAATGCTGACACTTGCTGAATTTCAACAGATTGCAGCAAACCTTTAAACCAATTGCCAATTGTATCATCACCTAAGATCATGAGCATGTCTCCATGACATCCACAAATCGGAATCGGACTGTCCGGATCGGAGGAGACGTTCAGACGGTCCGAACAGATGGACCAGTTCAACTTGTCACGCCATTTATCATAGCGTGATAGCAGTGTTTTGTCACGCCACCCATATTGGGTCACATCAATTGATCAGTATCAAGTTGTTGATTGCAAGATCTTCCTCTTTTGTTTGTGGCTCTGTGTTGTTCTATGTTATACAAGTAATAGGAAATCATATATAAAAGACAATAATGTGTGCAGAAAATTGGACGTACCTGAATTGAATCAGGGAGGCGCAGAGGAGGCGGGCGGTGGAGGACGCGGAGAGGAGGCCGGCAGGGGGCTGTTGGGACTCATTGCAGGGCGGGGGTAGGGGGCCGGCGAATGAAGAGGCCGCGCACAAGGAGGAGGCCGCCGGGGGCCGTCGGGACTCGTCGCAGGGCGTAGGGAGCACCGGGGCCGCTGCTACTCATCATGGCGCGAAGGAGAGGCTGGCGTGGGGGAGGATGCCGGCGCTGGGAGGAGGACGATGCGGGGGAAGACGTCGGCGAGGGGTTGAGCTCCAACGTAGGGGACCGGCGGGTGGCAAGGACGACACGGCGAGGACGGATTTGGGGAGGAGAAAAGTCGGTGAAGAAATGAGCTAGGGAAAAAATGAAGAACTGGAGTGACGGCCGCACTTAAGTCACCCACTGTCACGCCAAGTCTCGGGGCATGACAAGACAGCCTTGTCACGCCATGGGAGATGGCGTGACAAATGCCACGCAAGCCCTTCACGCTGGTACAGCGTGCGGTCGAGGGCTTGCGTGGCAGCTTTGGCCACGCCGCTATATTTGACGTGACAGTACGGTTTTGCCACGCCACGGGAGGTGACGTGACCAAAGGGGTCAGAATTGAAATAAAGTTCGCAAGGGGTTAACTTTAAAATATAATTAAAAAGGATTAAATAAAAAAAATTCCTGAGCTTGCTGCACGATTTATTTTTTCTGTCGAAGAAATGACGTAGCCAGCAAAAAAACATTGAAACTGAAGAAGTTGTACTGTACGTGCGTGCGAAAGCGGTTCTAATTTGGATGCTTGAGGTCTGGCAATGGTTCAGCACATGGCGAAGCCAGCCACGACCTAAGCCTCAGGCTACATCAGCTGTTCTTGGACTAAATTGAAATGTTTGGTGGTTTTTCAATACAATTTCATGGACTTTAACGTCCAGGGATGGTACAGCGTACGCTAGTGTGCTAGCACCAACTCGCACAGTAGGTCACTCTCGAGAAGATGGCGGGTAGGGTTTCAGAGCAGCAACTCACGTTGCGGGTCTATCTCGTATGTCATAATAGCCTCATGCATCTCCTTATATAGAGCCCATGAAGGATTCTATTTGAACACGTTTGTTCTAACCCATTAAGTGTGTAACCCTATAGCTTCATTCGTATTCGGTTGTGACTCGGAAACTCTTTTCCGACCACTAATCGTTAGCGGTTCCTACTAGGACATAATGATCCACGAGTAGGCCCTTATCACTTACGCCCAGCTCGTATCTCTATACGACCAATGCATATTTAGTCATGACCAGTCCGTAACTTCCTACGACTAGTTTACGACTAGTTAGTGATCATATTCGACCAGTCTACGACTAGCTCATATCTCCATATGACTAGTCCATATCTGATCGAACTAAACGACCTGCTCGTGTATTCTCCCTTGGCCTCACGATATCTGGTTGAACTCCAGGTGAGATAATTTGTCATCCATTGGCTGTTCAATACTTTCTCGATCAAGTGTCGGATAACATCACGTGGTCGACTCTTCGACCACTAGTGGCATGGCCATGCACTTTCTTTATCCGACCACATCAAGGGGCTCAGAGATATCTCTTCTGTTATGTTAGGAGGGGCAAATCTCATATCCGACCAGTCATATTCATCTGCATGTTTCATAGCATATCCGAAAGCTACCTTTATAACTGCCCAGTAACGAAGTAGCATTTGGAGCGTTTCAGTACTACACAACTCACTTCTTTTCTCTCCTCCGGGCATCTATAATGGTGGCAACCTCAGCCGTCTCTTACTTACCATGTCACTCAAAATTTTAGTTGGAGGAGAGAGATGTGAAAAGAGAGAATGTGTTATCTCTTATATAAGAGACAAACTTGGTACGTAAACTATTGCAAATGGTGAGGGTGTAAGGGGAGAAGTTATGGTGAAAATGAATAATTTTATGGAAAATTTGTTGAAGTTCATTATATGGCTCAGTGGCTCACCAGATCTTCATTTAGAGCGTTGCTACTTACAACTAGCGTTAGCTAGGACAAATGCATGATATACATACATGGAAAACTATATCGTTTCGAAAATTTTATTGAACCCACCGATAGTACCAGTAACCAGTGGTTATTGGATATTTCAGATTTTTTTCGGGCGAATTTTTTGAATTGAAATTTAAAATTTTCAGATGTAAAGATGAATTTTATCTAAATTTTGAATTTCCTTTATAAATTGATGAAAATGAGATAAATCTAATTTTTTATACATTATGAGATTTTATCGGATCCCACCGATAACATCGGTAACAGGCGAAATTTCAGTGGTATGTTTTTCCCTGTATACATGTACAGATGTTTTGCTCCCTTTAATTAGATTGTTGAGGCACAAAATTAAATGTACACAAATTTGCTGAAGAGTGATACAATTCTTGGCTATGCATCTGACGTTTAGTGTGGAGCATAATCGTAAGCATGGGAATTTTTTTTAAAATAATCTATTTTTTATTAGAAATTACAAAATTAATCCTGCGATCTATTTTTTTACATAAATATACGTCTGTCGTCCAACGGTTAGACGACTGAAGAGCTGTCGTCCAACAGTTGGGCGACTACAGTTCTGTCGCCCAACCATTGGGCATTTGTACTAGAGGCGCCGTGTTGTTAGGCTGCGAGTGCGATCGCCTAACAGTTAGGCGGCAGTTCTGTCGCCGCCCAACCGTAAGGCGACAGGAGCCCCCCTGTTTTGTATTATTTTATTATTGTTTAATTGTGTTGTAATGAATATTACATTTTGTAGGTTAATTACATTTAGCAAATCTGATTGTATAATGTTATTTATTTTGAAAATAATAGTGTTGTGACGATGTTGGTTGGTCTATTTGTTATTTTCGTAGAATATAAAGGGTACGAAATTTGTCAGACTTGCAATAACATTTTGTGATCCTCGTATATTGTTGTAGTGCGCTAAATTTCTGTAGAATTTTGTGAGGACGATTGAGATAGTAATGAGTTGTAAGTAGAAAGGTAAGTGATATTACAATGCGCTAGGGAGTCTCTCCTCGATGAAGTTGTCTGAACGTATACACGTATATAGGCAGGTAGTCGATGTCGTACTTTATGAAGTTTATACAGAATATGATTGAAGGAGCTGAGAACGCTCGTTGTGATTATGAAGATGCCCTAAAACATGGAGGATTCGATGTCTGTGCGAATGATTCTTTCTGGGATTCCACTAGAAGAGGCATACTTGTAATATACGCTCGCTTTGATGGCTTAGCAGAGACACGAACCAGAACTATATTAGAGTCCGCGGACAAAAGCACGTTACACGTAGTCACATTGTGGTCTTGTCACTGCGCAAAGCTGGCCCGTGTCGTCTTGTCACTGCGCAAAGCTGCCTCGTCTGGTCTTGTCACTGCGCAAAGCTGGCCCGTGTGATCTTGTCACTGCGCAAAGCTGGCCCGTGTTATCTTGTCACTGCGCAAAACTGCCTCGTGTGGTCTTGTCACTACACAAAGCAGGCCGGTGTGGACTTGTCACTGCGCAAAGCTGGGCCGTGTGGTCTTGTCACTGCGCAAAGCTGTCCCGTTTGGTCTTATCTCTGCGCACAGCAGACAGCCCCGTCTGGTCTTGTCATTTGCAAGCTAATACATTACCCGCTTTGTTAGCCTGCCCCCGCGGGCTATAAAATGTACGCTCGACGCTCCGAAAGTAGGACCACTCGACCTTTCAAACCGTAGGAAGAAGAACCTTCTCCGTCCTACAATAACATATACCATGGCAAACGCCCAGGGACCAGTCGAACCGGGGTCGCCGAAGCAAGACCTTCCCCTGGAAAGGAGGGAGGACTTCGACCCTAACCACCGGTTGATGCCGAACAAGCGTGCTCAACCGGTATGGCCGAAATGCAGACACAGGGCGGACGCTGTCGTGCAGGTCTTGGAGTGCCCTTTCGATGGCGGACGATGTTTCTTCCGATGCCCACACTCTGGGGTACAATTAGCAAATAGTTTGTTTCATGTTACTGCTAATATAGCCTCTATGCTAACTGTCCCTTGCAGCAGATGGCGAAATGCGGCTTTATCCGCTGGATCGATCCTCCCCATGAACGACATGTTGTCAGGTACATGGATACATTGTGGAACCAAATCTTTGAGTTGGAGGCGCAGATTGACGATCTTAACGAGGAAAATGATGACCTCCAGCAACAGATGCAACGCGAGAGGGGCAACGAGGAGGTTGTGAACATAGGAAGTTCCTATGATCCCACATGCTGCTACGCGAACCCTAGCTGCATATGTGCGTCCCACTACAACGACGACCAGCCACGTCCGATGCGGCCCCCTGCAGAACACTCTATGTGGGTAGCGAGAGACACCTTCTACCATTAGGCACTGGTGGAGAATCTTGTACGTCAGTAGTATCCCCTTCTGTACGCACTTATGTTCAATCTCCTAAAGCATGTAACTAAATGGTGGACGCGTCATTGCGGTTGCCTTTTATAAAGTTGACATGTTGCATCGATGTGTCGTGTGCTTTAAGTTATATGCATCGAACAAACTCATTCATGGGACGAACTGCGATGCATAGGTAAAGAGTGCACATTAAATCTCATTACAACTGAACTTCTACTTGACAACAACAAGAAATAATACAAGAAAGACCACAAAGCTAACGAGCTTAACTAATTTCTGAAGCATGTTCTCAACTCTTTCCATCCTTTCATCCAGTCTTTTAAGTCTATTATCTTCATTCTGCGTTGGTCGCTCAGAGGGTCGAGCCATTGGACGAAATACAGCAACACCACGAGAGTCATCTTGCAAAGCAGCAATTTGCATTGCAATATCTTGAACCACTAGAACAGCTTCGTCAGACCACTACCAAAACAGACATGTTGTGCTCTGAAAAAGAATTGCAGCTTCAAGTGAAATAAAAACAACATGCTGCTTCGAATGAAATTCATTCGGGGTGATTAGGTGCAAGTTACCGTAAGATTTGAACACCTTATGAACACTCAAGATGGATTCGTTGGCGTATGTGAGGTAAACACATTCACCGGATCACTACAACGAGGGCAAACCAGCTGCTGCCGCAGTGGTTGTAACTGTCTGCTCGCTCGAAAGTTAGATGATGCCGAAGACATCCCGTCTAAGACTGGAAGAAAGGAGAAAAGCAAATGAAGAGTGAGGTGAATGGCAGTCAAAGCATCCATATATAGCATGCAGCTGAATTGCAATTGGGTTGAAGGAAATTCACGCCCGCGAGGTAGCGGGCCCGAGGAGGAATCATGTGGCAGCGTTGAAGGAAATTTGCATCCACGAGATAGTCTCCCCTTCTATACGCAATTATGTTCAATCTCGTAACGTATGTAAGTAAATGGTGGACGCGTCATTGCGGTTGCCATTTATCGAGTTGACTGTTGCATCAAGGTGTCGTGTGCATTAAGCTATAGGCGTCGATATGCATTGAACAAACATGCATTATATGAAAGAGTACACACAAGAACGCAAAAGTAATCCAGGCATCATATATTAAGTGCAAAATTTAAGTATCACATAACGAAGAAATGTATAGCTAGTGCAGTCGCACGCCCCCTACTAGCCCCCCAACCGCACTCTTGAAGATCCCCACCCGCGTCGCCACCGCCCACTCCACCTCCGTGTCCTCCCCTACGGGCTCGCTTGGGCCCCCCCTCTCTGTGGTTGGGTGTCGGGCTTCGGCCCGAGAGGGAAAGATGGTCTGAGCCCCGATCCGATGAGGACCGAGAGGCAAGGGGTGGACAAACCTCGTCGCTGCTTGTGTGGTGTCTTGGCGCACCGAGAAGCTGTGACCCGGACAGAACCTCAGTGGGTGTGGGCTGAGGTGACGGGTCCTCGTCCACCAAGAAGTCCTGCGCGTCCATGTCGCCTGAGGACACCCCTCCGTCATAGGGCAATGTACCTGCACAGCAAAATATTGTTAGTTAATAAAAAAACGCGAAGCGTGCTGACAAACAGAGACGTGATGTACCCTCGGCTAGTGCCATGGAGCGCGCGAAGGTGTCCGCAGGGAAGTGTGGCATGTCGTACGCGCCCTGCGTGTGCTGCGTGTGGAAGGAGAAGGGGTGTGGAGGCCCGACGTAGTGCGACGCTGTCGGTGTACGGGGCAGTCCCCAAGCGGACCCTCCGGCCTCCTCAGGCCTTGGCGGTGTCGGACGTGGTCTGCTCGAGCCTCTAGCCTCGTCAGGGCGCGTCAGTGTCGGACGTGGTCTGGCTGACCCTCCCGCTTTCTTTGTCTTTCTGCCGGACGGGCACGGACGACTGGTCGTGAGCTGTGCTCGAAGCGTGCCAACCTCCGGGAGCCTGGTGCACGACAACAGGCCGAAAATACGTGTACAAAGAGTACTAGGCTGCCAAGACAGTCTTTCAAAAAGTAATGAAAAAGTTATAGTACTACAACACTTACATAAACATTACGTGCAACATACGATACATGTCTTACGGCATTACGTACATCAAATAAAAATTGGGTAGTAGCAGAACAGTTACATAAACAATACTCCCACGGCGATTCGTGCTTGTCGTGCGTACATAGACCCTCAGCGTCAAATCTGTTCCATTCCCGGGGGATGGGAGCTTCGTCCTCATCGGAACTGTCCTTGTCGTCTTCTTGTAAAGCTTCCTCTTCAGCCAAGGCCATCCGGTCCTCGCTTTCATTTGATGTAATATGTAATCCCTATACTCTCCTTCATCAGCCTGTCCTGTAGGCTCACCATGCGGTGACCGATCTTCCTCTCCTGTATGTACCGCGTCGGGCTCATCACAACCAACATTCTCTGAACTCTTCGTAACACAGCCCTCCAGGTCCTCTTCTTCACCAACATGCTGGGCACCCGAACTGCACGCACCAACCGGATGATATCCCCCAGGGGGGCCTGCACAGCTTCTTTTGGGCATGGTTGCACAAGTATCACACACTCATATCCACGACGCTGACATTCTTCTATAAAGCCCTTCCACACTGCCGTGCGCATCAGTCTTCTCAACTCCCATCTGATGTTCGTGGGAGACCGGCTCCAAAGCCCTTGTATGTCGACGCTGCACACCTCAGGGTTCAAAGAGAAGCTGCGGGTGAGCCAATGCTTCACATCTTCAATTCGTGCATTCTCGCCATCCGGGTGTACCAGAGTGGCTTGCCGAAAACTGCTCAAGTCAACACCGCATGGACCTTCACAAACGGTGCCAATACCGTAATACACTTTCAATGTAGTGGGTACAGGCATGACTTATTGTATAGCTGCAAATATTTCCAACATTGCAATTAGTCAGATCGCAACACACGACATGCAAGTACTGCTACATTGTAATTTACATTTGTAAGGTCCTTCGCCTATCGTCGACAACTACACGACAGCATGATCAAGACGTCGTTCATTCCCTAAGGCAGAGGCCACAATGAACGTGCAGTACGATATTCAGATTCAACCTAAAAACCGAGCTATTCCATAGCAGGCATTATCCGATTCGGACGCTAACTTGTAATCCGAAATGCTACAAGTGGCATTCCAGTCTTCTACCAATTATCTAAGTCAGTTAGTTCATACTAATTTACTTCTACTAATTAGTTTATACAAATAATTCATCCTCCTTACGCGCTCGGTCACGCATTATTCACCCAATAATAGTCGGCCACGCATACACCGACACAACTACAATATTTCTCACAAACAGTACTAATACTCCCTCACAAACTATTTTTTCTCTAACTAAAGTTTTTTATCGCTGCTACTTACATACAAATCAACAACATTTCGATTTTCTACTTTTTTTTCTCTAACTACAATTTCCTACGAGTGCTACTTATACTACTATTTTAACTAAATAAACTATTTACCTACTAAAAAAATACACTACAAAATAAAACAAACTTACCTCGCAGTCGAATTTTTCCTCCTCTTCTCCCTCTCCCTCTCCCTCTCTTTTTTCCTCTCCTCTCCCTCTCTTTCTTCTCCTTCTAATGCACAAATGTTTTCTCTCTCCAAACTCGATCGGCCGGGGGTACCCGCGGAGCTTTATATAGCCAATCCTGTCGCCGAACGGTTGGGCGACTGGAGTCCTATCGCCCAACGGTTGGGCGACTGCAATAACGCCATCCAACGGTTCGACGCCTGCAGTATAAATGTCCAACGGTTGGGCGATAGGACTCCAGTCGCCCAACCGTTGAGCGACTGGATCCAGTCGCCTAACCATTGGGCGACAGACGTATATTTCGGTACAAAAAAAAAGATCGCAAGAATATTTTCGTAATTTCTAATTAAAAATAGATTATTTTAAAAAAAAAATTCTATGCATGGCTCTATCTTCGAAGGCACTCACTCATCTCTGCTCACTGGGGTGTGGTGGGAAGATCCGGAGGATAGATCGCCACTACTCAAGACTATAGTTAATTTCTTGATGGAATTCCAATCTAGTTAAGTGAAGAACAACACAACCTCATTAGCACCAGAACACTACTAATTAATTCTTGGTAACAGCATCAATTAATCTCTACTTCAATACTACAAAATAATCTCATGCAACTAGCTTAGTAGCACCAGAGTACTAGTGCATCATAGATTCGGATCAATTTTGACTACTCTTAAATAAACGTAACCCGATCGAGGACAAGTAGCAATGGAACTTGGTAAATGTTGGACTGGTATATCCTTTGCAGTAGTCAATGCAAATAATCTACCGTGTAGAGACGTTAAGAGCTATCTTCACCGTTCGATAAAAAAAAAATGTAAGGCCAACCGTTAGAGCAAAGCGCTACAGTATCCCCACTGTCACATCTCTCGCGAAACACTGACGTGTGCAGTAATGCACTGTATGCGTACTGCAAGAGCCATGAGCCCGTGTGCGCACTGGAAAGCAAGCACTGGACTAGCTAGCTAAGTCGTCGACATGGCTGGTCTATAAATTAAACTGCACGTCGTTCTTCCATTCTCGTCTCCTCGGGAGCTACAAACTGAAGGGTGTAGAGAAGCACTGGACGGAAGAGCCAAAGGTGCAACGGGTCACGTACATAGGAATCGACGAAATTCTTGTAAGCTCTGCAGTCTGCACGCCTATATAACTAGGGTTTCACCTCTCAGCTTCTTTCCTAGCTCGATCCTCTCAAAGAGATACCTCCACTGCTCTGTAGTTTGTATCAAGCATCTAATACAAGCAAAGCAAGAAAGCAGGCGTGTAGCAAGGGTGGATACATATATGCAGTACAGTATACTGTGATTGACAAAAAGAATTGCCAGCAGCGTGTCTTCCATATACATGTTCATAGGCATAGGAGACGTCGGGAGTTCGATGGTTGTGTCTCTTGTCCTAATTAAGATAACAATAGTGACTAGTTCAGAGTTCTGACGGCTCTATCTGATTTCTAGTGCCAACTAATCGTTTCAGTGCTCGTCAAGGAAGAGTGGAAGCACTGTACGCTGGGATAGCTGCTCCAGGGAAGGGCCGTTCTCCCGCCTGCATTATCAAACTTGACGGGTCCCGAGGAGGAGCCGTGCGCCTCCCCCACCTGGAGCTCTTTCCGCAATATCTTCACTTCCACTTCACTCAAGACAAAAGATATATGGCTTGTTTTGTTTACGACTTCAGGTGGTCATATTAAAATTTTGATAATATCAAAATCCAAGCAATATCAAAAACCTGGATAAAAAAATATCGTTTGAATCGTAGCCGTATCAAACCGGGCATTACCAAAATTGTTGGCACCGGATTTTGGAACCAAAATTTTGCCCAGGAAATGGCTTGGCAAAGCCGGGCATTACCAAAATTTTTGGGGCAAAGTTAAATTTTGGTATTAAACCAAATGATGGCCAAATTGTCAGGGTAACGTCAAAATTTTGGTATGGTTATATAGGGCGCCGAACCAAACAGCCCTGTACTTACTTTCAGTATTATAAGTATCATTTTGTGTTTATTTCGCGAAGATACAATCCCGTATTCGTAGTTATGCATGTTTTTACTAAAAAAAATTCCTGCATCCGGCCTGTAACAAGATGATGACTTAATCTTGCTTACAAACATTAATGGTAGTACGTCGCTTGAATCTCACTGTCGACACTTAATGGAACATTGCAGTAGTACCTGGCTTGAGTCAGCAGAAGCAAAAATAAATTCCTCGCAAAAGAAGAGGCAACAAATATCCGGCCTCAACGTCCTACGCATCTTCTCCGGCGAGGCATCCCAACGAAGAAGATCAAGGACACAGGGAGATGTATGTAATTTTTGCTTTTACTCATGATTCTTCCTGTAAAAGGTGGATGTTGTACCAAGCTCTTAAAACCTTTTAATGACAGAGTTCCAGGCTCTTGGGGCTCATGTTACCTTAAAAAAAATACTAGCTCAGATGCAAATTAAGCACTGGGACCAAATGATGCGGATTGAATTGATTTGATAGCGCCACAACTACTGAACGTACGTACTGCCTATCTGTAAGGCTACAGCTAAATACTGTATATAGTTTCTTGCACCTCTGATCTTTCTGATCTCCTCAGGATCCCCAACTACGTACACACGGCACTGCTACTGCTTGCTAGGGAGCTAGCTCATGTCAGTGTGTGCCTCAAGAGCAGCGATGGATAAGAGAACTGCCTGTAAATCACGATGGTTGTGGCCTCGATCTTATCCCGAAAGAACAAAAGACAACGACGATGATTTCAGTAGATACGTGCGATCTCAAGCGCGGATTAGTGCACGGTTCCAATTCCAATAACCATGTTTTGAAGATGGCGCACGAGTTCCAGAAGATGCAGTTGTTTGGTAATGGGGTGCATGCAATGCACGGCGACGCTGACGAATCCTGTATAAGGAAATTACTCCATCCAGTCACAAAAGAGTGGGTGTTTACATTGACATGGTCTTCAAACGCAACTTTAACCACTAATTTCTATTATAATATAATAACAAAACATAAGAAAATTATATCGTTACGAAAGTACTTTTCGAGACAAATCATTTTCACATGCCCAATATAAATATTCATCGAAATAGACGTCCATGCCATGCATAGCTGTTAGACCATGTGGCTAGGTCTAGTATATTTTAGTTGATGAATAATTGACAATGTTGGGTACTGATATTATTTGAGGCGTGTGGCGTGTGTGTGGACTTATGTCGGTCAAGTTGGGAAAAACTTGTGCCAGGAAAAGATGGTGTTTTGGTCTTTGTATGTGCAGGGTAACTCGGAGGCGATCGTGGTCTACGGCGTGATCGGGAGATGGCTTAGTGCGAAGTCATGGTCCAGAGGGTCGAGGATGCTGGAGGAGACGGTCGGGCTTGAGTTAGGGCGCGTAGAGATCAAAGATGGATAATGCGTGTTGGAGCTATGGAGATGCGGTCCGGAGGCTACGACATGTGATAATTTTGGAGTGTCCAAAATTGGAAAGCTGATAGTTGTATTAGGTGACCATACATATAAGGTTACGTATTGGGTCTAGTACTTGGATGGAATTAGGATTGGAGTCCGAAACGATTTTGAGTCCTAGGTCTATACATGATATAAGACTAGGGCTGGCTGCGGCAGGATGGGACGGCTAGGAAAAAAATAGAGACGGCGGCTGTAGGGGTTTTGGGGTTTTCGTTCTATTGGCGGCTGCCGCGTCAACTCCAGAAGAGATTAGAGCCGGCGGTTTTTGAGGTGAGGTCAAGGGCTCTCGGTGACAGGGTTTGCATTAGCTTGATCTTCGCACGTGAACGCATGGGGATGCGGATGTGCAGGTGCTTGTAGCAGTGGTTTTTGTAGGTAGAAACAAAAGAAAAAGTTCATACAATCATTTACCCCCCTCTGATTGCCATTGACGATCCTACAATAGCTGACCACGAAATTTTGAACGTGAATTGACCAAGAGAGCTAAATCCATATATATACTGCATCGGCTCGTTGTTTACATTCAAAACAACTGAACCGGAATTGTCTTTGTTTCACTAGAAACTGATTTGTTAGGCTCATTGTTCCAGTATGTCAGATATAATATTTCGGTTATATTGAACCTACCAGCAGCTTCAAGGCAGCTGAAGGGAGATGCTTGGAATTATGTTAGTAGATATTATTGCTTTCGTGACAGTAACTACTGAATGCAAAGCTACGCTATGTACTGCTACCTGCGTACGGCATACAGCATGCACAAGCTGAATCAGCAGTTCAGCACAACGTACTGCCCCTGCAACAAATCAAGATTTCTTTTTCCGAGAAACGATACTTAGTTTCTTGCAGAAAGCATGTGAAATATTGCTGGAAATTAATCGCTCGATACCGCGGAATAACTCCCATGTCTTTATACTCTTGCGCATGATCAAATAATTTGGCGATGGGTAGAACATTCACGGGAACCAGATCGGTCTGGGAGACGTCAGGAAATCAAAGGTCATGCTTCTGCCTTGTTGCATGTAATTAACAACTCCCTCTAGTTCACAAAAACTTTAGCCACTAATTTTTCTATTGTAATATAATAATAAACAGTAATAAAATTATATGCCCAATCTAAATATTCATCGAAATATCAATAGCTAAAGTTTATAAAATTTGACTACACGTATTCCAAAACATCATTCTTTTATGACCAGAGGGAGTAACATTGTGGACTTGGAGCTTAGGTCTTACAGGATTCCGCTTGTTTACTTTTGTTCGTTCCAGAATAATAATGCTGCTTGGTTCCAATTTTCTTGCGTCTCTGCAAACCAGATCGACGATGAAATCTCTGTTTTCCGTGTTCCTTTTTTTTTTACGAGAACTATGTTTTCCAAGTTGGAAAAAGTTCAAGAAATTATGAAGTTACAATGGAGTGTACTTTTGGATGCTGGAGGACGTGTGAGTTTATTTTTTTCCAACCTACAATGCACATGGTTCAAGAAGATTTCTGCATGCGGTTTTTCTATCAGTTACGAAGATAAAGCCCATGCATAATTGTTTGCCGCACTTGGCCTGTGTAATAAGATCGATCTCTGTATTATTATCTCCAGATCAAGCTGCTTAATCCCGCCGTACACTTGATTTAAGAAGCAAATTAATAGAACTCATAATCATAAAGCAGGCTCACAAACTAAAGCACTTGAACGAAATAATGAGAATTGAACTGAGGGCGTGTACAATAGGCTTACATCAGCTGTCTATAGCCTCTGTCACGTAGGATTTAAGCTGATGTAGATGAAAGAGAATAAAGAGAGAGAAATATGATGTCTATAATCCTGTAGCCGACTGTAGCACCAGAACCAAGAAAAACATTAGGTCATGTACAATGGGCTTAGAGTATGTACAATGGTATAGACAACTGTTGTCTATAGTATCTATCTATGTCATCTATAGACAGCACTAAAGACAGTTTCTACAATGGATTATCTCTTTATATGTCTCTATAGACAGCTCATCTATGTACAATATGTCTTGTTTCTCGTGTTACAGTCGACTACTGCATGAGAGACGGCTCAATTCTCTATGCACCCCCCTCTCTCCTCCACATCATCTTGTGTCCTATGTGGCAAGGCTTACAGACAACTGACGTTATACCATTGTACATGCTCTTACATCAGCTGTCTATAGCCTTTGCCACGTAGGATTTAAGCTAGCGCAGATGAAAGAGAAAGAAGAGAAATATGCTATCTACAATCTTGTAGCCGACTGTAGCACCAGAACCAAGAAAAACATTAAAAGATTGTGTGTTGTCTACAATACTGTACCCGACTGTAGCACCAGAACCAAGAAAATCATTAAAAGATTGTGTGTTGTCTACAATACTGTAGCCGATTGTATCACCATAACCCATTGTATGAGCTGTCTTTAGTGCTGTCTACAGATGACATGGAGAGTTGCTATAGACAGCAGTTGTCTGTACCATTGTACATGCCCTTAAAAGATTGTGTGTTGTCTACAATCCTATAGCCGACTGTATCACCACAACCCATTGTATGAGCTGTTTTTAGTACTGTCTACAGATGATATATAGAATTGCTATAGACAGCAGCTATCTGTACCATTGTACATGCCCTGAGAGCACCACAACTAGAGCCTCTTTGCCTGTAAGGGCATTTCCAATTGTTTGATACTAAATCTTATACTAGAGGAGAGAGTGGTTTGGTGAGAATTTAAAAACAACTACCCAATAGTTTGATACTAAAGCTTGTTACTAAAGGACCCCATGGTGAATCAGTAATTAGCTCCCCAACGAATGATGCGGTAGGGAGAGAGAAGGATCCATAAATTTGCTATTAAGGTCCCCAATGCATCATCTACTCAATACTAAAATCTTGGTTTGCTAAGAAGGGTCGACACTTGCATGGGTATTAAGCTTATTCTCTCTCTCTCTCCTACTGCACTTTCACCTCTCCGTAGCCTTCATAGGGTGTACATACGTCCAGGCAATGCATAGTTGATCCCGAAATTTTGAACGTGAATTGACCAAGAGAGCTAAAGCCATATATATACTGCATCGGCTCGTACAATTAGCAATTTGAATGCGATTGTTCGGCTCGTTGACTGTAATGGCAAACTAAGTTTGCTTCCATGCCTCTCTTACCGGGAATGTATGTACTTAGTAGTGTAACCTCTAAATCGGCTGACCGAGGCGATCGATGTTGTAGGTGCTGCCGTTCCAATCATCATATCCAGAGGGGAATGGCAGCAACTCACGTCACACAATTCCTTACTTTTTTTTTCTCTCCTATATTGTGGATGAAGCAGCATAATTAAATACTTATATACCGATCTTTCAGATGTCCTGCAAAGTGGCCCGCGCTCCTGCATGCGCATCATCATTATAGATTGATAAAGTGTAGTTAACTACATGTGTTCCGTATTGTTCGTATAGTTGGAAATCAAACAAAAGGACAATATTTTTCCATACAAATTCTTTTCTTCTCGACGATTGAGCGATAGCTTAGTGGTGGAGATGTAGTGGGGAACATCCCACCTGCCTGGGTTCGATCCCTAGATCAACCCAGTGCACTCGCCTAAATAATTTGGGTACACACGCGTGTGCGAGCACCCATCTTTCAGTGACGCCTAAGGGCTTCCAATTTTCGTTGTGTGTAGGGGACACACGCGTGTGAGCGTGTGCATGTGCGTGTGCGTCCGCCTTGTGCACTCAGAAAGACGACTGAGTGAGACATACGTGGGTCGGGGTTCCTTTTTTTGTATTCATGGGTGGTCTATTTAGACTAAGCACTATTGTTTTACATAAATTTCCTTCTTATCTTTTAATCTTAAAACACATCCATTTTATCTCTCATCTTTTGATTTTAAATAGGCTGCCTAATAACATCTAATTGTTGTTATTTTAACCATAAGTTGGATTCATCAAATTAATGGCCATTTTTTTAGAATTTCTAGCACGTGTTTATTTTTCTTGTAGCATCTAGTGTTTATGAGATAGCAATCATAATTATGGTCCACCAAATTTTTCTTGTAGCATCTAGTGTTTGTGAGAATTTCTAGGCTATTTTCTTTTTTCTTAGCAGCTGTAAGCCATCCGTCATCGACTTTTAGCATATAATATATCTGAGGCGTTATAACTTGGGTCTGCGAGATAGATGGATAGGTCTTTCTAGTTAAGACGGGAGCTTTCGCGGGGTGCCTAATCAGTATAAGTTTAATTTTTTAAATTTTTTTTGATATTTAGGTTTCAAATTCGTTTACAAATCAAGTATCTAATCAACATTTAATTTTTATTCCGAATTTGCATATTTTTTATCATACTTGCTGTGGATTTCTTTTTGGTTTTAAGCAGGAATTCATGTAAAGATCCAATTTATATTTTATTTTAATTATTATTCCAAAATGTTAATTAGTACTCGCTATCTGCACACTACGCAGAGAGATATATGCTAATTAGTAGTGTACTGTATTGCAGTACTCACTATCCGCACACTACACCATGCTTATGGCTTGTTTGATAAGCTCATTTCCGACGGCCGGGATCTATGTGGATGGACTAGGAATTTAAACTAAAATCTAGGTCCAACTACGTGGATGAGCAGAAATTTTGTTCGAACCAAAAAAAATGTCTTAATGGAATTTAAACTAGGGATCGCCTCGCGCAGTATATATAACTTGCACACATCTCATCTTCCCCTCTCAAGCTGACTCCTTCCTTTCTTCTCTCTCTCCCGAGGGTTAGCTTGAGAACAAAAGTTTATATAACTCCACCAGCTAGCTTCACTCGATCACTTCTCTTCCGGTGTACATAAATAGGATTGGGAGACGTCGGGAATTCGAAGGTTGTTATACATATTTCTTCGTCCTACCTTTTTCCAAAAAGAAGCATGTTTCGCACATAATCAACATCATCGATGTGTTCAACAAGAACAGCCAGTAGCCCAGTACGAGGTCTACTACGAGATGCTGACATAAGCGACATCACTAGGATGCCCCATAAAACTTTCTTTTTGAGATAGCTCTTCGCAGGAAAGAGTGATGATCTGTTTCGCACGAAAGGGTGATCTGTTCCGTGAATCTAGGTATCATAATATACTGCATATGCGGAAGGATCCTTCCGCTAGGTGGAGCAAAGGAAAAATTATCCGGTCCGATATATCTATGTGAAGCACGCATAATTTTCTGTCCAAGAAATGAAAGGTAGCTACACAAACTAGCAGTTTTAAGTAAAAAAAAAGTAACTAATTAAACAAAAAAAAAACAGAATTTCGATGCATCTATCCCCATGTTTTTTCTTGGGGAATTCAGTGGAATTTCCAACCTTCGGACTCCGATGAAGCCTAGCGGCCCTGCGTGTCTCATTTAGGAGGATTTTCTTTTAGTAGGAGACGACGTACCTATCGCAAGTGAGACGTCGGTGGTGACTTCGTTATTTTTTCGTCAAGTTTCACTCATCCAGTCTTTCGTAAGCATAGTGTGTGTTAGTGCGTGCGTATGGTGGTGTGCGTGTATATGGTACTGGTGTTTCAAAGAAAAAAATCAGTTGCGAGTTCCACACGTAACGAAATGCTAAATTACTTGCAGAGCGGTAGGTGCGTTGTGGCAAGACAAAATAATGAGAGAGATATCTATGAACAGCTAAACACTTTACTCCTTTATAACTGCACACAACTCCTCTTCGCTCCTTGAGATCCCTTTTTTGTTTCTTATATCCTCTCTCTCCTCAAGACTGTAATGTCCCAATCGAGTGGAGAGGAACAATACTAGTACCAGAAACTATACAGGAAATCACAATTGAAATCACCGGTGTTTGGGGAAGGACGGAGATGAGGCGAGAGAAGAGACGGGATGAGAGAAACAACTAGTTCATTTCATCATTCATACGTGACCCCAACGCTACCGCACGCTTTAAACCCCACCCACATTACAATGACAACTGGATCCCAAGGCTCATGCGCCTGGACTAGTTACGCCCACGCTGGATGCAGCTAGCTCATCCATGCATTTGTCGTTTCCCTCCGTGCGTCCGACAACTGGGACCGACTCCTTCTTCTTCCTCCAACCTTCCTCGGCGCTGAATGCTTTTCCTCTCTGATCATCTCCAGCGCCGATCGCCATCTTCTTTCTCTGATCATTCTCCATGATAGTTGTGTTCACCGCCATGGCAATACTTGTGCCTGGTGGTGTGACACTCATTCCCCCTTGAGCAGAAACTAGTACCCAAAGCTACGCTGAGGGAAATCGGTTATGAAGAACAGCATAGTCTTCTTAGGTTGCGCACTCAATCAGCAAAGTTGACCATTTGACCAAAATTTGTTGCTTGGCGGAATTCCCTTTTTTTCACCAGTCGTCGGTCTAAGATCTCCACTGGTTCAGGGGTTCCCACAGTCAAATCTGACACGATCGAGAGATCTTGGAACAATAGAGAGTAATTGGGCGTAAATGGCTTTAACTGAGAAACGTGGAACACCGGATGGACTAAGCAATCAGCTGGCAATTGCAGTTCGTATGCTACTACCCCAATGTGTTCCAACACCTCAAATGGTCCATAGTATTTGAAAGCAAATTTCAGAAATGGACGATTGACAACTAAATGTTGAGCGTAAGGTTGGAATTTCTGAAGAACTTGTTCCCCAATTTGAAATTGTCAGTCTTGGCGGTTTTTGTCAGCCTGCAGCTTCATGCGGTTCTGAGCTCGAACCAAATGAGTTTTCAACAGTTCTTTATAGACTTGTCGATCATGAGTAAACTCTTCTGCATCTGCTGAACTTTGAAGTGACAAATTAAGCATTCCTCCAAAGTTGGGTTCCACCCCATACAATGCTTTGAACGGAGAGCATCCCAGTGAAGAGTGAAAACATGAATTATACTAGAATTTAGCCATTGGTAACCAAGCTTTCCACTTCCTGGGGCAATTGTGGACTGCACAGCGAAGATACATTTCCAAACACTAATTAACTCGCTCCGTTTGAGGATGATAAGCGGTACTGTAATGTAGTTTTGTTCTCACCGCCTGAAAGAGCTCGCGCCAAAAAATTACTCTTGAATACTTTATCCCGATCAGAGACGATCGACCCTGGTACCCCATGTAACTTTACCACATTGTCCAGAAAGGATTTTGCAACCTGTGTTACCGTAAACAAATGTCAGAGTGGCAAGAAGTGTGCATACTTAGTAAGTCCATCGACAATCACCAAAATCACGTCATATGTATCAGATTTAGGCAAACCTTCAATGAAGTCCATGGTTAGGTCCTACCAAGCACCCTCTGGTACCGAAAATGGCTGAAGAGTGCCTAATGGATGATTGTGCTCATGTTTTGCCTGCTAGCAAATCTGACATTGCTTAACAAAATCTTCCACTCCTTGTTTCATGCCTAGCCAATAGAACAACTTCTTAAGATGTTGATATGTGGCCAAAATACCAGAGTGTCCCCCAATTGTTGTGGCATAAAAATTACTAATCAATTTGGTGCGTAGGGCCAAATTAGCTCCGATCCATATATGGCCGTGATATTTGATCAACCCATGTTCTAATGTACAGCCTTGGTTGTTCCGACTGGAAACAGCCAGTGAAGTAAGCAATTGTTGCGCATCTAAATCCATTTCATATGAATTTAATACTTATTGTACCCAATCGGGACGACAACTAGAAATCGCGTGTAACTGAAGCAAATGACCAACACACGAAAGTGCATCAGCAGCCCCGTTGTCGATGCCCTTCTTGTATTGAAAATGGAATTGTAGCCCAACAAGTTTTGCCATCGCCTTACACTACAGTTCGGTGCCTAAGGGTTGCTCTTCCAGTGTACACAAACTTTTGTGATCGGTAAGTATAAAAACGGCCCTCTCTGAAGATATGACCTCCACTTATCAACAGCCAGAATCACTGCCAAAAACTCTTTTTCATAGATTGATAAACACTGGTTCTATGGACCCAAGGATTTGCTCAAATAAGCTATTGGATGCCCTTGCAGCATTAGGACAGCTCCAACGCCAGTCGCACAAGCATCTGTCTGTACTACAAAGGGCAGTGTGAAATTTGGTAAGGCTAGAACCGGTGTGTTTACCATTGCCTTCTTCAAAGTAAGGAATGCTGATGCGGCGCCTTCGTCCCAATAGAAACTTTTCTTCTTCAGTAAGTTGGTCAATGGCTTAGCTATGAGACTGTAATTCTGAACAAATTTTCGGTAATATCTGATCAGTCCCAGAAATCCACACAATTTAGTGTTGTTGTCGGTTGTGGCCATTTCTCCATTGCCAGGGTCTTTTCAGGGTCAGTCGATACTCCTTCCTGAGAAATAATGTGTCCCAAATACTCCATGCGCCATCGAGCAAAAGAGCATTTCGACATTTTGGCAAATAACTGGTTCATGTGCAAAACTGCCAATACGGTTTGCAGATGCACTAAGTGATCATGTAGTGTTTGACTGTATATCAGAATGTCATCCAAGAACACGATCAAGAATTTGTGAACATATGGGGCGAAGATAGTATTCATCAGACACTGAAACGATGCCGGAGCATTCATTAAGCCAAACGGCATGACGCAGAATTGAAAATGACTCTGATGCGTTTTAAATGCTGTTTTCTCTTCGTCGGCTTTGTGCATTCGAATTTGGTGATAACCCGAACGAACATCCAATTTCGAGAAAAACTGAGTGCCTGCGTGCTCATCCACAATTGGCAATAGAAATTTGTTCTTCACGGTATATTTGTTAAGTCTGCGATAATCAATGCAAAAAACGCCAACTACTGTCCTTCTTCTGAACCAACAATACGAGAGAAGAATAAGGACTCATACTTGGTGAAATAATTCCCGACTCCAACATTTCTTTCACTTGTCGTTCAATTTCATCTTTCTGAAGAGGAGAATAACGGTATGGTCTGGATTTCACCGGAGGTGCTCCCGGTTCTAGTGTAATTGTGTGATCGTATTGTCGGTGAGGAGGTAAGGTTTTGGGTTCAGAAAACACATCCTGGTATTGCTGTAACAGAGCTTGAACGGCCACTGGCATATGAATGTTCTGCTCTTGGTTATCTCGTGGTTGTCATTCCAACACCGCCGCCGACCAAATCTCATTGCCCTTGCACCATTTCTATAAATTGGCCTGAAGACAGTTCTGGCAATACCTCTTGTCGCTCAGCTCGGACACCCTGAATATAGATACTTTTGCCTCCATAAACAAAGGATAATGTCTTATGAATCCAGTGGCAAGTCATAGGGCTCAACGGTCGCAGCCAGTCCATGCCAAGTACGGCATCGTAGGCCCCCAATTCCAAAATGCGCATGTTTGTTTTGAACGTAATGCCCTGATCAATCCACCAAGTTAATTCAGGCACCATACTGCTACATTGCAAGACTGTACATTTGTGACCTTGACTGTCACTGGTGACAATGCTTGTGTCCAAAGATTTGTCCGTTGCACAAATTGTCGGTTGATGAAACTATGAGTACTGCCTGAGTTGACCAAAACCAACATAACTTGATTTTCGACCATCGCCCTCAGTCGTATTGTCTCCCCTTCTTGTGTTCTATTTACAACCTGAACTGACAGCTTAAAATATTTCTCAGTATTATGTGTTTCTTTCAACTCCAGAGCACGCAAGGTGTCTTCAGTTATCACTTCCCCAAAATCTCCCATCTGGATTGTGAGCAGTTGCATCGTTTTCTTGCATGTATGTTCCTTATTGTATTTGTGTCCATATTTGAAACACAAGCCATTAGTGCGTCGATACTCTTTTAATTGCCGCTCGCGCCAGAGCTCATCTCCCCCTGATTTCCTGAAGTCACCACAAGCTGTTCCATTTGTCAGAACTGGCACTGTAGTAGGTAATGTCGCTGGCGCTTTGAACAGAGTAACATTGCGATGGCGTGGGTTAGTGGCTTCCAACTCCTCTTCCTGAATCCGAGAGAGTACTGCTGCTCTCGTAATGCTTGTTAAGAGCTTGCATACGAATGGCACCTCTGATTTCATCTTTTTGCCCGAGCAAAAACTGTGTAACGAAAAACTTGATGTTAAGGGTGGCATCCAGCGAGAGCAGATGATATATAGTGGCTTCGAAAGCCACCCGATAATCCGCAACGGTCCCCCTCTGTTCAATTTTCAGTGAAAGAGTGGAGACGAGGAAGAAAAACTACAAAAGGTTTGCTTCGGTCAAATGTAGCATTGGATGATTGGATCCATCTATACATTTGAGATTTGAGCTTAAGATTTTGCATAATTTCCCCGGATTTATCCCTTACCATGACTACTTATCCCAAATTCACACTCAAATCACGCTCTTGGCTTGGGGTTGAATACGTTTACACTCACAATTGGGGCATTGTCAAGTGATAGCTAGCCATAAGCTTTCATTCCTTCTTCCTGCCATCACTGAGCTTTGTAATTCCTGTTGGACAGCTGAAAGATCTTCATTACTCATACATATGTGATATGCGATACACATGCAAGCTATAACACATGGGAAATTTTACAATACATTCTACCAGTAGTGTATGGTGGTAATATAAATTAAATCTGACCATTTATTTATTAAGGGCATAATAGACTTTTATTTGTACTCATTGGGATTCTGCTACTCATATTACTAAATTTAGTATAACTAAATCATAACTAATTTGAACCATTGAATTAAAAAGAATAGAGGGGCTGTATTAAATTGAGTGTACCGTACAGATGCAACACGTAAGCAAAGCTTGCTGTTCTTGTGCATGCATGGTCCATTGACAATTCTTCATTGTGAGAGATCTGAGTGCACACACATTATTTGTGTACGAATCAGTAGAGTACACTGACCCCCTTGTTACGGTATGTACAATGGTACAGACAGCTGCTGTCTATAGCAACTCTCAATATCACCTGTAGACAGCACTAAAGATAGCTCATACAATGGTATAGACAGCTGCTGTTTTTTTAGTTGTCTTTATAGAACACATAATTTTTTAATGCTTTTCTTGTTTCTCGTGATACAGTCAACTACAGGATTGTAGACAACATCTTTCTCTCTCTTCATTCTCTTTCATCTACGTCAGCTAAAATTCTACGTGGCAACAACTATAGATGGCTGACATAAACCCATTATACATGCTCTTAGCTGCTCAGTGGGCCACAGGTTCAACAAAAACTTCACTGCATAATTAATCGCATACCCCATATGTATCAACTTGTAACTAATTTCTTCCCGCAGAGACGATCAGATGAACGTGCCGTAGCAAGCTAGGGGCAGTGTAGCTAGAGCCACGAGGATGCCATCAAATCTCGGCAGCCGGCTTGTACAATGCAATAGGCATGGATGGCATCGGGAATGTGATTGTTCCGTTCTTTGACCACTCCTGCAAACTATTTTACTTCCTTGTGTCTCATATGCACTGATCTCAGTGCTAATCAATCAGACACCGTGTGTTGCTAGCTTTTCCTATGATTCGAGGCGGTCTCTTTGCAGTTGTAGACGAATCAGCTTAAAATTAAGTTTGATCATTTTAGATAGCATGTAAACATGTATGGATCAATGGCATGTGCTTTGTGTTTTTTTTTTTGAGTAAATAGCAGAAGAAGCTCCGCTATTATTCCATCTGCGTTATACATATTGCTTATTGTTAGGCTCATTATTCCGGATGCTCAGATGTAATATTGCGAGTGAAAATACATGCAGAGCTTTCTGCACCAAGAGAGATGGAAGAGGCATACATTATGTTATGTATGTATCTCATGCAATTATGTTCGGATATTATTACTTAAATGGATGATACGGAGGAGCAAATGGGGCTCCTCGTCAAGTACACAAAGTAACTGATTTTATGGCGGCCACTGAATGAGCAGCTCGAGGGTCAACTCTGTGCACTGCTTACGGTGGCAAAAGACGACACCTTCTCGCAGAAACCATGTGCAACAGTGCAAGCTAGCTAGAAATTAAAACTCTGTATTCTACACTATATTGCCTTGAAGACAGAGACGCAGTACTGACATGCATCTATGCATCATATATATGTTGAGGTCGCCATATCTACAGTATAAAATGGAACTTGCTCTCTGCACCACCGACAACTTAGCTACTCCGGCTAAATTGTATCTTTGGGTCTTTGGTTCACTCGAGCGTTTCTTCTTTTTTATTTTATTCTTTTGTGATCTTTTAGCATCGGATCTCTGCTTTATTTCTGCTTTATCAATATAATAGTCAGGAGATCATCATAGCTCTCTTTCGTTTTTTTTTTTCAAAAAAAACTAGCTTCACTTCTCCTCCTCCCTCCTCAAGACCGTCTGTGGAGCGACGAGGGTTGTGTAGAGAGCAAGAGAATTAATCGTACTAGTGGCCTGTGCGCTCTATACGGAGCGCCGAAAAAGAAGACCTGTAACCGACGGGGTAGGGTTGGGCTGGGCCCCACGGCACGGGACGGCCGTCTGCTCAACAGCAAATCCCAACGCGCGCGTCTCCCTCGGCTCAATCGCGCAGAATCGAACGAACATGAAGTAGCCGAGCGTTGGCGTGTGAAGAAAAGCGTAGGTACGTAAATCCAAAATAAAATCGGACGGCCGGAGAAGCAAAACACGTTGGATCTCCAACAGGAAAGGAAGATCGTGACGACGTGGAAATGAATAGACAGATAGCACGTCGATGCAGGGAACCATTAGGCTGGTCCCAATGCTCCACCTTGGCAAGTTTCTTAAGACTGCCATATAGGCAAAAATCTGATGTGGCACTGTAATTAAGGAAGAGAGAGAGCAGATTGGTATCTTATTTAGATACCACTCATACACAGTATCCTAGGTAGAAATACTAGTAAATACTCTATATCAAAGGCCTAAGATACCACACTCTAGGATACCATGCATTGGGAAGGTGGTATCTAAATGATTTTCATGCAATAAGAAACTGTAGTAAGAAACCACCCATTGGGACCAGCCTTATATCGTTCAATAGGACTGTGAGACGTCGGGAACCTCAAGGTTAATTATATACGCGTCTTCTTACATAACTAACTCCGTTGATCGATCTAGTTTAGCGCTAGCTAGCTCCCGTAGAAACGTGTAATTTCAGGTGTTTACGCTAACACCTTGCTGCTAGCTAGTTTTCTTCTCTGCTAATGGTACGTTCACGTATGTTTTTTTCCCAGATTGGCGACAGAGATACCTGAGGTACAGTTTGGGCTCTTCTGAATGCGATGAGCCGAGCAGACTGTCTATGGGGAAAGATGGACGGGTCACTGTTCACGGATTCAGACTGACGGATGGTTTGAGAGACTGCCTGTTCCACAGACCGAAGGATTTCTCAGTTTAGAACTTTAGAGGCTCCACGAGACCGGGACGCGCGGCTGTACGATTTATTAATTTTTCCTGTCGGAGAAATGATAGCCAGAAAAAAAAAGGATGGTTGAGGTCATGCATTTGGGCTGCCTTGTCACGAATAGAGATGGTATTTATTACCAGACCAATAGATCAATATATATACAAATATATATATACGATATATATGCAGATAATCATTTATACAGTAGAAAAAATACACTAGTAATAATACATATCTAACAATCCTCTCGAACTTATGGTGAATCAACAACATAAAGTTTAGAGAGATAGAAGTCCGGCTCGACAAGGAATGAGCTGGGAACAACATACAAGTAAATAAAACCAAAAAAAGAAATATAAAGGAAGGTGGTGTGGGAGGGTGGGGATTTATCTGGTGTTTAATTGGACTGAACGGAGTTGTGAGATTTGGATCCAAGTACAACAAAAAAATATTGAAAAGAGATAATGAATCCTATAGAAAGGTGAAAAGATTTATTGAGAGCTTGATATAGTTGAACTGGGTCAAGAATGGGCTTTCTGAGATCGAGACGGTCGAAAAGGATATAAGTTGTCAAATTAGGGTTTCGGTGAATAGTGTATCGGATGGTGAATAGTACTATTTTACTATTCATGTCTGAATATGGATTAGTGAATAGTAATTGGATTCGCTGTTTTGGTCAATGAACAGTAAACAATTTGAATAAAGGAATAGGCCAACAAGAAATGGTTTTTGCTTTTTGGATTGTGAACAGTATTTTGGTTTTTTCGAGTGAACAAGAAGAAGTCACAGTGCAATGAACAGTAATGGGCCGACCCCATTATCAGGCGCTTTACGCCCACTTGGCCAGTAGTAAAAGGTCCGACATTGGCAGCCTCGAGCCAGCTTCATTTCAGGCTCGAGCCGGCAAGCAATGACGGCGATTATGGCGGCGCGTTGCTTTACCATGGAGTGGGTGGTGCAGGAATGGGGTGGCGGTGGTGGAGGCGCACAGCCGGAGTAGAGGGTGAAGACGACAGCGCCACAGTGGGATTCGGGCCAAGGGGAGGGGTGGAGAGGATCACGATGGTGGTGGTGTGGGTGCTTGGGGTGGAGTGAGGCGGCTTGATGGCGGTGGCCATGGAAGAGACGACGGTGAGGAGCGGTGCCGGCGAGGCTTCGGTGGAAATGGGTGATAGGGGAGGTGGGTGAAAGGAGCGAAGCAGCAAGGCGGTGCTTACCGTGACCTCAATTTGGCAGTTGGGTGGTCGGAGGCGGTGAATTGGACGTCGGTTCGCCGAGGAAGAAGAAGCGGGTGGCGATGATTCGTCCAAATCAGCCGGCTCTGACGATGGGAGGGAAGGGAAGGTGGTGAGGGTGGGAGGTGAGGAAGAATGTGAGCTCCGGGAGGCCTTTTATAGGGCAAGGAAGGCGATTGCGCCAGGGAGGCGGTGCGGTAGTGGGCGGCAACGTGTGCGGCCAGGAGCAACTTGGCGGCGCTGAGAGAGGGAGGAGGCAGCATGGGTGGGGTGAGGTGGTGGCGGCATGGGCGGTAGAAGCTTGTGGAGGCGGTGTAGTGGCGCGGGAGGTGGTGCGGTGACGGCACCGGCGAGGGAGGCTGTGACGCGCGGGCGTGACGGAGGAAGAAGAAAGAAGAGGAAGGCGTCAGGGCAAAAGGCGCCAACGGAAGGAGAAGACGGAATTGCCAAGAAAGGAAAGCGGAAATGCGAAGGAATTTCCAAAAAAGGAAAGAAAACCGAATTCAAACAAAAAGTTTCAAAAACTTTTGAAATTTCAAATTTTCGGGTTATTTCAGAGCTGGTATTCATCATGAGGTCAATAGACCAATATATATAAAAGTATATGTATGGCATATATGCAGATAACCCTTTATACAACAGGAAAAATACACAAGTAATAATACACATCTAACACTCCCCTCGAACTTATGGTGGATCAACAACATGAAGTTTGGAGAGATAGAAGTTGTGTCAGGCGCTGGTCTGTGCCTTTGTGAAGAAGTCTGTCAGATGAAGCTCTGAAGGCACATACTGAAAAGCAACAACCTGATCCTGCACCTGTGTCCTCATGTAGGAAGCATCAACACCAATATGCTTTGTAAGCTCATGCTTCACCGGATCTTTACCAATGCTAATAACACATGTACTGTCCGACAAAAGATGAGTTGGTGTTGAAATAGAAAGATCAAAATCCTCAAGTAACCACCGTAGCCAAGTAACCTCCGTAGTCAACAAAGTCATAGCCCGCAACTCAGCCTCAGCACTCAAACGAGAAACTGCTGTCTGCTTCTTAGTCTTCCAAGCAATGAGAGAACCACCAAGAAAAACACAATAGGCAGAGAGAGACTGACGATCAGAGTGACCACTAGTCCTGGTAGCATCAAAATATGCCTGGAGCTGTAAAGAGTTGGAGCAAGGGAAAAATAGTCGGCGAGTGATGGTTCCACGAAGATATCGTAGAACACGAAGAATATGACTATAATGGAGCTGAGTGGAAGCACAGACAAACTGACTCAAGATATGCATAGGGTACGAAATATCTGGACGAGTGACACCAAGGTAAACAAGACTCCCTTCAAGGTGAGAATAGCAAATAGGATCAGTAAGAGGCTCACCATCAGTGGGCCAAAGATGAACATTAAGCTCCATAGGAGTCTCAGCTGTGCGCTAATCAGTAAGAGAAGCACAATCAAGAAGATCCTAGATATACTTTTCTTGGCACGGATAGAAGCCTTCAGGCGTAGAAATAACCTCAATCCCAAGAAAGTAGCGAAGAGGACCCAGATCAGACATGAGAAACTGCTCACTAAGACGCTCCTTGGCAAAAGTGGTGTACTGATAATCATCTCCAGTAATGATCATATCATCAACATATAAAAGGAGAAGCGTCCGACCACAAGACGAAGTGTGAATAAAAAGAGCAGGATCATGAGCACTGGCAGAGAAACCAGCTGCAGTGACAACAGAAGAGAAACGATCAAACCATGCACAAGGAGCTTGCTTGAGGCCGTAAATAGATCGGTGAAGGCGACAAACCATACCCTCAGGAACAGAATACCACAGTAGCGGCTGCATATAAACCTCCTCACATAGCTCACCATCGAGAAAGACATTCTTGACATAAAGCTGAGAGATGGACCATGCCCGAACAGACACCACAGTAAGAAGAGTGTGAACAGTGGTCATGTGAGCCACAAGAGTAAAGGTCTCATCATAATCATGACCCATGCTCCTGCTGAAAACCATGTGCCACGAGACGATCCTTGTAGCGCTCAAGAGAACCATTAGAGCGGGTCTTAACCTTATAGATCCACTTGCACGTGATAGGAGTAACACACACAGGAAGAGGGGCAAGATCCCACGTGTCAATACGCTCAAGGGCAACGATCTCTTCTGCCATCGCATGCTGTCACTCCTGATGAACAGCAGCATCACGATGAGAAGTTGGTTCGGCAAGAGCAGTGGCAGCACAACCAAAACGCGCAGGAGGCCGAATAGACTGGCGATCATGAAGAGCATATCGAGGAGGAGGAGAGGTCAAAGAAGATGATTCATCAGAAGAAGATGACGCATTAGAAAAATCCTCAACTCACGGGCGACGAGTGTAGTAGAGAGGATAAGAATGAACAATGCTAGGAGGAACCTCTAGAGAGGGTATCGGTGGCGAAGGAGGCGCCGACGGTGAAGGAGACACCGACGGAGAAGGAGGCACAGGAGAGACCAAACGCTATAGTGGAGGTGTGGTGGCTATATGAGTGGCAGTAGAAATAGCCTCAATCTAGAAGTGTGGTGGAACAGCAGAAGCAAGTATAAGAGCATGGATTGTCTCAAAAAGATGACGATGCTTTCGTTCAGCCACACCGTGCTAGGCATAAGCACCAGGGCAAGAAAACTGAGAGAGAGTGCTCTGCTCAGCAAGAAAACTATGAAGAACTCCTGACAAGCATTCTCCAGCAGAATCAGCACGAAAAACACGAATAGGAGAGTCAAACTGAGTACGGATCATGGTGACAAAATTCTTGTAGATGGATAGAACCTCACTACGAGATGACATAAAAGTATATCTATATGTGTCGAGAAAAGTCATCAATAAAAATTATATAATATCAATGACCTCCGTTCAAAACGAAAGGAGTCGGACCTCATACATCATAATGAACAAGATCAAAAGAACACTGTGACACTGACTCACTGGAAGGATAGGGGAGTTGAAACTGTTTACCAAGCTTACAACCCTAACAATTTAGATAAGCATCAACAGACACAGACCCTAAAAGACCACAACGAACTAAAGAAGAAGTCTACTCATACTCAGCCCGGAGACATGTCAAGAAGTCGTAGATGTGACAAAGCTCCACGTGAGACTGCTGACGCTAATAGCACTGACAAGTGTGGCAAACATCCGGTCCCAAAGAGTCAATTTAACGCCATACCGTGGACAACTGTGCATAGAACTCGTCCACAATGGCATCTCTCTGCTGCAACGACTGCTCCTAACGCACAACAGCAAGATATAAGGAATCACCAGACGGCTCGTAGCGGTTGCGTAGATGCACCCACATCAACTGTGTTGAAGCCAAGCCAACCACATCCCTAGTGAGATGCACTTCCATACTAGCAACCATAATAGCAGAGGCACGGGCATCCTTATCAGTCCATGTCTTGTAGGTAGCATACTGAGTCTGAAAAGTCTCCATGGCATCCTAAAAAACAGCAGATGCCTCTTTACAAGTGTATTCGGAAGCATCCTTCAGGAGCACGAGCTCAACATGTGGAGCAGGTCAAGGCGGATAAGGCAGCTCGCCAGTGAGAAAATCCCAGAGATGCTGACCACGCATGTGGAGGCGCATGTGCTGAAACCAGTCCCGATAATTGAGACCATCGAAAATCACCGGGCAACGAGGAACAGAAACAGTGCCCGAAGCGGACGACATTTTTTTTTGTTTTTTTCGTTTTTGGAAAAACCGACGCTCTGTTTCTAAAAGAAACCGATACAGTTTAGAAACCGTATTTACGTCGGAGGCGAGCGACTAGGCGGCGGCCGAGCTCAAGCGGAGGCATGGGAGGCTCCGACGGCGGCACGGCGAATCCAGCGACGGCACGGCAGAGCGCGGCGGATCTAGAGGGACAACACAGTTGCGATTGAGGTTGTAGCTTCGAGCGACTCCTTCCTCGGATTACTCACGACGGAAGACGAGGCGAGCGACCAAGCAGCGACTGAGCTCGAGCGGAGGCGCAGGAGGCTCCAATGACAGCACGGCGGAAGACAAAGCGGCGACTCCAGATCGGGAGGCGACCTCACGGTAGAGGAGGAGGCGGTCGCACTCCAGATCGAGGCGATGGAAGGCCGTCAGATCCGACGCTGATTGAGGCGACGAATCAAGGCGCCGATCGGGGCGACACCGGCGCCGGGTGTAGAGGACGCCAACGCCCGAGACAGCAGCAGCCCAGTTGGACACCGACAGGCAGCAATGCGGGAGACGAACCCAAGAGTGGCCACGAGAAGAGCAAGCAAAGCCACGGGTGGAAGACAGAGCCAGGCGGCGGCTGGAAGAACCAGCGGCGGCTTGACGAAAACAAACCCTAGGTTCGCTCTGATACCATGTTATGAAAAGTGTTTGTATTCATCATGAGGCCAATAGGCCAATATATATACAAGTACATGTATAACATATATACAGATAACCCCTCCTACAACAAGAAAAATACACATGTAATAATACATAACATGCCTCACCTTTTTCTCCTTGTGCGCAAAAAGTGTCAGTTCATAAGCAAGAAGCACATTGTCAGTGATCATCTGCCCAGTTTATAAATGGCATTATCTTATTTAACAGCCGGTGAAAAGCGCGAGCGGACGCCCCGGCCACGTCGCCCGTGAAACGCGTGCCCTCGGATCGCTCCACGCCAGGGCTCGCGTCCGCCCGATCGACCCGCTTTGCTTCGTGCAAATGGGCGACGCTCGCTTCGCCGCGCGTCCCGTGGGTGGGCCTTCGGACGAACGACGCCACGCGCGTGGAATAGCGTGTGGAATGCCTGCGCCGAACGTATACGCGCCAATGCGCGGTATCATTCTAGTTACTAGTATCTCCAGATCAAGTCAGTTTTGTTCTCAAGCTCCCACGTGTGCGTGCATGTTAAGCGACTTACTCTTTAGTATATATTTTGGGACAATCTCATGCGATTACCTTAGTATATATTATAAATTCCAGTTTTTGTTTATATTCGCTTTTGACACTTGATGGACGCCATTGTACGTCACTAGAGTTCAGAAGCAAATCGATGGAACAGCGCCGCAGCTGCTATACATACGTGCCTACAAGGCTACAACCAGAGACGGACCCAGGATTAAAATTTAGGTTGGACAGAATGAACTAATACTATTATCCGATAACAAAGCAAGTCATATATAATACATGTTGCAATCACTTTTAATAGAGCATATGACACTAAATGGATCTCAAAACTACAATCCGCATCATGTGAACATACAAAGACAGGACAAATGTAGAAAATGTACATCATCAATGAACATTGACAGCTTCAACCGGTAGTACTTGCTCTTCTGTAGCTACCACAGCATTCCCGCTTACACCGGTTTTTGGGGTCGACCCACTCGACGACGCCACAACGGTAAAATAACTCTTCAAATCTAGCAAATTCACCACACGATGACACTATCAAATTCACAAATCATCATATTCATTCATCAATAATCATTTATACATCATTCAGGCATTCACAATCCAATTCTTACATTTTTCTTTAGACTTAGGAGGAGTCATCTTCAATTTCTATTTTCTCAAATTCACCGGCTCACCTCCAGTCTCCAAACCTCCTCACTCACGGCTCTCTATTTTCTCAAATTCACCTCACCTCCTCACTCACGGCTCCTCCTGTCTCCTGACCTCCTCCTCCCTCCAGGTCTTCTGCTTCTCCTCCCCGCCTCCTGCTCCTCCCCGACTGGCAACAAGGCCAGACTCCTCCTCCCAGCCTGCTGGCTCCTCCCGACCGGTGGCTTGGCGCGCCTCCTCCCGGCTGTCAAGCGCTCCCCGGCGACTCGGCGCCGTCCCCAGCAGTCAGCAATCACAGACGCTTTGTGCCTGTCTGCCCATGGCCACCCGCTGCTCCACTGACTGGCTGAGCTCCTCCCAAGACGGCGGCCTCGCCTCCTCATGGCAGCCGACTGCCGCCGCCGCCTAGCCAAGTAGGGTTGGAGATTTGGAGAATTGGAGTTTTTGCAAATTGAGGATTTGGGGGGACCGGGAGATGTAATGAGAATATAAGAATATGAGATGCAGATGGGCTTAGCTGGGCCGGGCGTGGGCTGTAGGCCTTTCCTTTGGGGCTTTGGGCTGTGCCGCTGTGGCCTCCTCCTTTGGACTTGCCGTCTGTCGGGACTCGGGAAGAAGCGCAGTAGCATATTAGCAAAGAGCTGCGCCAGGACTGAGGGGGGGTCACCACAACCTCGGGCGGCCCACCTTGCTCTATTGCTGGGGCCGCCCCTGGCTACAACTATACTTAATTAACTCCACCTCTCTCTCCTCAAGAGTCGAGATGTGGAACAGAATTCTTGCATATATACCAGGGTAAGTGATCGACAATAGAATAGCCTGCAAATCTTCAGCGATAGACAAGTGATGCATAGCAATCGTTTGTCTGTGAACATACTACATAGGCATGGGAGACGTCGAGAATTTGACGGTTGCAAAAAGAAATGAAAATTTCCGATGATGTTTATTTGTTGCCACATGCAATTCCAAGTGCAAAACTGCAAACTAACCGAGACTTTGTTTCATTTCAGTTCTGCACTTGTGTTCATGGCGGCAAAATTTGCAAGGGAAAATTGGCACATTCCATTCCTTTCCAAGTTCCCCTTCCTATGCTTTTACTAACTATCCAAAGAGAGAGAAAAAGGTATGATCCTCACGGGTAATTTTCCTTTGAATATTCCAAGGCAATCCCTCTTCCACTTGATCTCTCTCTCACACACACACATGTTAAAGTTTCCTGTGTTTTCCTGCATTTGTTCCAAACACTTATTCACGTGTTTTATATTTTTGTATTTTACCACTGCATTCCTACTGCTTTCGTATGTTTTTCTTATTACTGCATTCCAAACAGGCCCAACGCAACCTCTTTTTAAGGACTAACATTGCTTCCAATTTCCACATCAAAACAAGCGGCACTCAGCATAATGTAATCCACATCAAATAGACTAAACAACAACACAAACAACAGATCAAAGAACATGAGGAGCTGAATGCTAAAAACATCAACACAAAACTACACAAATATTTGCAGTCACATTGGAGTAATTTTGGAGCCAATTACAGAAGACACATTTGGAGCATGATCATGACTACAGATATTAGGAAAGATAAACTGCATCCCATCATGTATGCTAGGAATGATCTAGCCTTGACATGGCTAAAAAATAATTACCACTGGCAAATTGATGCTCTGCTGTTACTTTCACATGCCACCTTTTCAACTATGTTTGTTGCCCGTCAATCATGAGATAAAAACGTGCTTTCGTGAGCCCTAGAAATGAGAAACATAAAGGGAAAAATACATTTTCAGATCCTCACCTCTTCTCCTGTTTAAAATTAAAATATTTATCTGGGATTGGACATTACATGTTCAATGTTGCAAAAGCCTTTATATGTTAGCACCCTCTAATATGTGCTGCATATTTGCAGCTACTGAATCCTAAAGAATTTATAACATTTGGAAATCCAGATAACAAGCAATTATTTTCTGGAAGCTCAACATTTTTACACACGTCAAAGTATTGGACACACATCTTCTGTTACTGCACACAAACCTGCATGGGCATTTGGCATGTGTATCATGCATTCATGCTCTCCAGTGATAGACATATTAAACATATCCCCTATCATAGACCATAAAAATTGCTGCATATCTGCACTTCAAAGGCTGTTACAGGCTCACAGCACATTGTGCTTGAAGTTTCTGCGGGCAAATCCCCAACTTGTCATTATACTTTGACACCTTGGAAGTTCTTAATTTGATCTTTCATGAAACAACCAATCCTGAGAGGAATTCCAACATGACTTCTTCCAAGAGGTCACCATATAACATCCTGGCTATCTGTTTTCCCACCATATTGGTGTCATCACCAACTTCCAGCCAGTTTGGATCGAGAACCTTGTCATCAGGATGTCCTATGGCAAGCTCTTCTTGCTGCCTGACCATCATCTGCCAAACCTTCTCAACAGGCCCTTCGGGGCCCCAAATAGGCCTGCACTGTCTTCTAGAATTCACCCACGAGTGCACATCGATCCATGGTGAAAGGACCTCGGAAAGAACAGAATTTGCGAGATCAAACAGAAGCCTCCTCTCTGGCTTTGTCCATGTGGCTATCTTGTTGTACTTCCTCTCAAGCCTGTCGAAGATATGAGGGCCAACAGGGCAACCAGGCAAGTGCCATGACTTGCACAAGAGCTGCCAGTCAGTGACTATCATACCAGAGCTTATAAGTATGTCAAGGAGATATGAGAAGTCCCTGTCCTCCTCAACCTGAAATGCTTCCAAAGATTGGTAAGAAGAATCATTGTCGTCATCACTAGACATGGAGACTTCAGGCTCATCTCGGAGTTGACAGTCGTCTATTTGTTTCCCGACATCTGGGGTCAACAAAGAAGCTTCAATTAATTAAGGCATGATGCAAGAAATTGCTTAAACATATTTGTTTGAGTAATTTGGTAAATAACTGTACTATTCAGTTTTGGAAGATCCAGAAATGTGCTTTAAAATGCTCAATTTAACACTGATTTCTAATTTTTTTTTTAGCAATACTATCTAAAGTATGTTAATTACCAATGATGTTTCAGTCAGGTGTTATGTTGTACTTGTTTAGCTTGGTTTACGAATTATTTGCATTAACTTCCACATTTTTAGTACAACTGACAATCTACACAAACTCAAAAGTCAAAAGTGCATGTGGCTGCAGTGCAGCCTTTTCCTTCTTTTTTTTTTGACTGGGAAAAGTTAGTTTGTCTCACTTACTAGGCATGTCTTGCAAGTCATACTTGAAGTATCCGGAACAACTGTCTTCGTCAGTTGGAGGCTCGAGAATGGACACTGGGCTTGGTTGCTCAACCTCTTTAAAGCCTTTACGAGACTTTGCCGCATCAGTATGATTAGAAAGAGTTATGGATTCGTAGTCACGACAATGAAAAGGCAATGTTGACACCTAAAAAAATAGGGAAACACTTGGATGAGTGGTGCACCACAAACTGATTTCTCTGCATGACAGAATGGATCGTTTTAAGGCTCAAACTTGTCAACAGATGAAAGTTGCATTAGAGCCCAGTGCATGATATTTGACAAAATGAAGGTCAAATACATCACTCTGCTATACTGGAATGACAGCACCAAGTACACTACTATACCGGTACCGGAACAGTACACATATGCGCTCAAGAAAAGACCAAACTACTAATGTTAAAGACAAAAATTCATGAAATAAGAATATGATTCAGGAGCAGTAATTGAAAACTTCTTATTGCAACAAAAAGAAAATGAACAATGTTTATGTTTCTGACTTCATAGTAGAGTTTTTTTTTTTGGTCATTTCAGAAAATGCTTAATACTTTGAAGAACAGAAAAATAACACATTCTAATTGTTAAACAAAAAAAATCATGGAATGAGAATATGATTCAGTAGCAGTAATTGAGCCCTTATTATTGCCAAAAAACAAGAAGCAATGTTCATGTTTCTAAGTTCGTAGCATAGCTGTTTTTGTCATTTCAGAAAAATGCTTAATTCATTGAAACAACAGGAGAATAAGAAAACAGTATGCCACATGCAAGCAAAGTATTCACTCTGTTTCTTTTTGGGCGTAAGGACTTGCAGACCTTTTGTTCCCAAGATAATTGCAAGCCAAATGAGGAAGGTACAGTTTCAGCAGGCTTTTGCACTAAGTCCTCATCTGTTGTGAACAATACTTTCTCATTTATGCAGTCAGAAGTTGAAAAGTTGTCGGCTAGACGCCATGAATGACTTCTGGAATCATCATGAGAAGGAGAAGTGGGTCTCCGCTGCTCCAAGGTGAGATGTCTGACACTAGAAGCATTCCTCAACTTATCTTGGCTGACACTCGCAATTTGCTTCAGTATTGGTTTTTCCCGGAAAGAATCGAAGAGAAACTTACCACTGTTGTAATTAATGGATGTATTTGGAAAAATTTTACTGTGAGCGGACCCTTCGCAGGGAGAACTCCTGTCCAATGAGCTATGAAGAGGCAATGGAGGTGCATGCTTGGGTAAAACTATGAAGCATCCTTCCTTGCTGTGACCATTGCCCCGGTCAAGTTTATTGTGTCGAATTTGGACATGTGAGTCCCAATTTCTCTTTGGCCTCTCTGAATCAGATAGAGCAAACATCTCTGCAAGAGTTTTCGAACCAGCATCAGCTTCCTCATACTTCCGGCAGATTTTCCAGGGCGAGCTATTTGATGATGACTTGTTGCTTTGCCTGGAGTTAACATCACCGCTGGCATACCTCTGAGGTGATCCGGTAATATTCATGTCTACCATGTTGAATTGATCAAATGATGATTCCTGTCCTTTTAACAGTGGATCAATAGCATTGCTATTCAAGTATCTTTCTCTTTTTACTCTAGACACATTAACATCTTCAGTATCTAGAAGATGTTGAGAGACCCTTTCTTTGTTCAGCACAGCAAACTCAGCCTGCTTCTGTTTCCTATCTCTCCTGCAATTCTGATCAACATGAGAGTGGTACGGCATGGATAAAGAGTTATCTGCATCATAGCCTTTTCCCAGGCCTGGCTCCAAAATAACAATGCTGTTGAAATCTCCATATTTTCCTCTCAATGAATTTCTGATATCTCTGAGTGAAGAATTAGCTAAACCCACAGGGTACTTCCTGAAAGTACTTGCAGTATCTTTATCATATTGGTGATTTAGGGAATAACTCACATCTTGGGGGCGCTTCTCAAACAAAGGATTGTTTATTTCTAGTGAGTTTAAGCGATCCAAGCCATTTCTGTACTCCACATTGTTATCAAATGTTTTATCACCATAGGGAGACTTTGATGGCATAAGCTTTTTTAATTTTAGTGTGCTTCGCTTCAAGCTTGGCAACCCTTTAGGGGAATGATGAGATCTCTCTTTTGTGACAGCCTCTGGTGGCTCCTCCGACACTTCAAAGACATCCTTGAATTCTTGGTGCCGATTTTTGGCTATATAAGCAGGTGGCAATACATCAATTCCCATCAGTTTTGCAATCACACTGGGTGATGATCGCCTTTGCTCTAATTCTTTCAATAGATCCTTCCCAACAAGTATTTTGGTTGGACAGCTGCTACTTCTTCGTGGCCTGCAATCCTTATATTGATGCCCAAGCTATATAATTTATCCAAAAAAAGGAAGCATATTTCTCAGTGCTTGAATTTTGAATTTAAATTACAAGATACTGATATAAAGCCATTCACTTTGAAGAGTAATATAATGAACAGCAGGAAGTAACTCACTGAAATCTGCTCCATCTTGAAGAGTGACTATATGGAGAATCAATTGAGAGGAAAGGTTGCTACATCATCTCAACTGAAGTGCTTTGTGCCTAAAGATGCATATGGAACATTTGTAAAGTTCTGATAATTCTATATTTAGGAACAAATCTCAAGAATGCACATAAGATGGAGAAGAAAATTAACACAGTACCACTCAAAGTCTGATTTTAGTACAATATCACTCAATTATCCAAGCTGATTAAAGTACCACTAAAACTTGCTTACGTTGGTGACTTTGCTATTATTGGGTTACTGATTTAGGAAATTTTATCCTTGTCTATCTCAGAGCAGTCCATCGCTCTTCACCACCATGGCAAGAACTCAGACGGTGGCCATGAGCAGCACAGTTCTGACGTTCAGGAGAGAGCAGCACCAGCAAGGCTGCGGCGACCTAATATCTGTTGTGGGTGACGAGCACACCATGGTTGCACAGCTGTCGTGGATGTCAGGCATATGCGGTGCCTCTGGTGAAGATGGCTTGCTACGCTCACTACCACTAGCCACTAGGACTCTGGCTTGTAGGATCTCGACAGCGAATGGAGGCGAGGCAAGAGTTACCTCACAGGCAAAAATGTTGCTTCCTGTGTTTGCACTTTGCTCGCCAATAATAGAGCAAGCAAACTGGACTGACCGAAGAGCAGAGCAAACTGTCCAAGAACATTGAGCATAGCAGATCTCTATATGCAGGGGCACTTCTTGCCTAAAACAATTCAATCAAACTAGTGCCATACTAGAAGCATCAACTCCAGAAGGTACTCCCAACTAGAGAATTTTAATGCGACATTCTAAGAAGGCAGGGTGGCAGCTAAAAAGTGTAAAGCCAAAAAGATGTAAAGTGCTCAACTCAATACCTTTGTAGGCGCAGCATCAGAAAGCCTTTCTTTACCAGAAAGTGTATGCCCTTAGCTAATAAATTAGTCGCCCAAAAGGCGACCACGACCAGATCTTGCGGCCAACGGGGAAGATAAAGCCGAGCAGGGGAAGCCGGAGTTTGAAATGTGCAAGCACGGGGAAGATCTGGCCGCCGGAGGAGTAGGGGAGATGGTCTCCTTCGAGGCCGCAGACGGAGGAGCAGAAAGAGAGAGAGCAGCGGTGTGGCTTTGGGTGGAGGGTCTGGCGGTGTGGCAGACGGAGAAGCAGAAAACGCGATGCGGCGGAGAGGAACGCGGCAAATGCGATGCTATGCGCGCGCGCGCGAGCTTCTCCTAGAGGAACCGCACCGGCGCCGCAGCTTCTCTCTTTTGCTTCTCTCCTTCGGTTTTTTTTTTCTTCTCTGCTGTTGGTGAAGAAGGAAAGAGACGAGCACAGAGCACAGCAACGGCTCGGGACCCCGGGGCCAATCCAATCGCTACGCAGCACCGCTGGGTTAAGCCGTCAGATGCTACATGTCACTGACATGTGGCCCATCACATTTCATGGGCCAGCAGTCAGTGTGATACGAAGGATGCGGCCCGGTTGGTCTCTGCGGGAGCTGGGTGTCCTGGCCGGACGAGGAATTAATAGGCGGGGCGTTAGATGAACTGATTAAATGCGAGGAGCTAAACTTGCTAAGGTCACCGGGAAACGTACACAGATCCTTGGACAACTCAACGGGACGAGTGGGCCCGGACTCAGCGAGCCAATAGGAGGGAGCCACGCCTCATCCACGCGGAGCGAGCTGCGTGGGCGTAGCGTTTGGCTGCTGCTGCTTCCTGCGTGTTACGTGCTGCGCAGCACAGGTGAGGGACCTGGCTGTGGGCACCCAGCAGCGCACCCCGTTTTGGAGGCTACACTACATGGAACTATCCCTGTACGTTTGCGGTGAGGCTGATAAGTTTTGGTCCCGTTCCAGTTTAGTTTTATTTTTCTAATTATGTTTATGACCTTTTGTCAGGTTCTAGTGGACCTGCTGCTGCTACGACGGTCCACTTAGCAAATAGAGTGGCACAAATTGTTGGACTGGAGTGTAGTGTTGCCGCGCAAAATGCAGTTCTCATGTTTTCATCGCGGATCTAGGAATTACATGGTAAATTTGAGTGTAAGCTATTATTTTGTTAGGATAACATTTAGTGATATATTGTTTGGCTAAAACTAGCTTTTAGTTATAATTATAATTTATCTTACTTTGAGTTTTGTGAAAAACGGGACGGGAGTAGTACTTGTCATTTGAGTTTTGGTAGAAACTTATTTATTTGTTATGCTGGTGTAGTCTAGGTTTATTCCTGGATTTTTACCTCACATGCCGGATTTCCATTACATTGTATGACAGTATGAGTATCAACGCACCTAGGGTTTCTTCTATAAAGTTTTCTTAAACCTAATGCTAAGGGCATGTACAATGGTATAGACTAGTTACTGTTAGAGATATATGTATAGTGTGTTATTCCCTATTGTTATAAGGGGTTATTTGCATATTCACTATCTCATGCATTTTGTGTATATATATCGCCCTTTGGCCCTCTGGAAATACAAGTTGCTATTCCTAATATGGTATCGAGCCAATTAGGTTTTCTCTCTCCTGACGCCAAGAACTCGCCTCTCCCCGCCTAGCCACCGCCGCCGCTTCGCCGCATTGTGTCCTTCGCTGATCCCGCTGCCGCCGCCTCAGGTTCGCCGCTCGCTCGCCTCAGGCTCGCCGCCGTCACCCGCTTTGAACTCTTGGGCATCCTTCACTGCCAGACAAGATAGTCGCTCAGACGCCGCCGCCCTCCGATCCGAAGAAATTGGGTCCTTCGTCGGCCGACCACTCGCCCGATCCAATCGCCCGGATCCGCTGCCGCTTGATAGTCCGACGACTTGCCGACGCCGCCGCCCGGACGTCGCCGCCTCCGTCTGCCGCCGCTTAGGCCGGCCGCCGTTTGATCATCGCGCGCCCCCACGCTGGTTATCGCCGAGCCTTTGCTCGGCCCGCCGCCCTCACGGTTGCCGCCACTGCCGCTTTCGCCGCCGTGTTGCCGTCGCTGCCGCCGCCGCCGCTTCAGAAGGACTTTGTTTCGGCCGCCACGCCACGCCACCGCCGCTTAAGAAGGACTTTGTTTCCGCCGCCGCCACGCCGCCATTTCTGCCACTCAAGGCCGCTGTCGCTGCTGCCACCACTGCATCGCCGCCGCTTTGGTTTGTGGGAACCCTAGTTTCCCACACAGATCGCATGTAAGGTAAAGGCGTTATGCTTATGCTATATATGCGTGGCCCTTTTTTTTAGTGTAAACCGGCCCAAGCCGGATTAAAAAAAAAAGAAAAAAAAAGAGAAAAAAAAATGTAGTTGTCATGTTTTCATCATGGATCTAGGAATTACACGGTAAATTTGAGTGTAAGCTATTATTTTGTTAGGATAACATTTAGTGATACATTGTTTGGCTAAAACTAGCTTTCAGTTATAATTATAATTTATCTTACTTTGAGTTTTGTGATAAACGGGATGGGAGTAGTACTCATAATTTGAGTTTTGGTAGAAACTTATTTATTTGTTATGCTGGTGTAGTCTAGGTTTATTCCTAGATTTTTACCTCACATGCCGGATTTCCATTACATTGTATGACAGTATGAGTATCAACGCACCTAGGGTTTCTTCTATAAAGTTTTCTTAAACCTAATGCTAAGGGCATGTATAATGGTATAGACTGGTTGTGTAGGGAAGAGTTTAGAGAGATGGTGGATGATGTGTGGAAAAAGTAAATTAGAGGTCAATCTGCCTTACAAATTTGGCAATGTAAGGTTAGATCTCTGAGACAATATCTTCGAGGTTGGGCTAAAAACATCAGTAGGACTAATAAAAAAGAAAAACTAGAACTCAACTTGATAATTGATAAGCTAGATAAAAAAGCTGAGCTTTTGAGATTATCCCATGAAAACCTTTCTCTTAAAAAAAATTGCTAATGAGAGATTGGCATATCTATTAAGAGAAAAAGAAATTAAATGATACCAAAGATCTAAAGCGAAATTTCTTTTGATGGGAGATAGAAATACATGGTATTATCAGTTGATTGCAAATGGTAAGTATAGAAGACAAAGAATTTTTCAGGTCAAATAAGAGGAATGAATACTTCGAGGTGATGTACAATTAAAAAAGTATATCACCAATTATTATAAAAACCTGTTTGGACCATCTGAAGTTAATCATTTATCCATGATGGATTCTTTTAGGAATGGTATACCCCAAGTTTCGGATGCTGAAAATAAAGTCCTTACAGAACCTTTCACGGAGAAGGAGGTGAAAGAAACTATCTTTCAAATGAAATATAACAAAGCACCTGGACCAGATAGCTTCCCAGCTGAGTTCTATTAGGTGTTTTGGGAAGTCATTAAAAATGACATGATGACTATGTTTCATGAGTTTCATACTTGTTCAATGCCTCTTTTTAGCTTGAATTTTAGGATCATTACACTACTTCCCAAAAAACAGATGCTAAACAAATACAAGAATATAGACCTATTTATCTTCTAAATGTTGGTTTTAAAGTTTTTACTAAAGTTGCTACCAATAGAATTATTAATATAGCGCAAAAGGTTGTTAGATCGTCCCAGTCGACGTTTATACAAGGGAGATTTATTCTTAATGGAGTTGTAATACTTCATGAAACAATTCATGAGTTACATAAACAAAATTTGGATGGAACACTTTTAAAGATTGACTTTGAGAAAGCGTACGACAAAGTAAAATGACCGTTTTTACTTCAAACTTTGATAATGAAAGGATTTTCAGCTAAATGGTGTTCTTGGGTTGAAAGTTTTATTAGGGGAGAGAGTGTTGGAATAAAAGTCAATGATAATATTGGATCCTTTTTTTCAAACTAAGAAGGGTCTGAGGCAAGGTGATCCTATGTCTCTAATTCTTTTTAATCTTGTTGTGGACATGCTTGCTATATTTATCTCTAGAGTGAAAGAAGATGGTCTTTTATCAGGATTAGTTCCCCACTTGATTGATGACGGGTTGTCAAATTTACAGTATGCTGATGACACTATTCTCTTTCTGAATAATGATTTCGAACAAGCAAAAAATCTCAAGCTTATTCTACGTATCTTCGAACAATTATCAGGTTTAAAGATTAATTTTCATAAGAGCGATATTTTTTGTTTCGGTATTGCCACAGAGGTTGAATAACATTATACTCAGTTATTTGGTTGTGAGGTAGGTGCCTTTCCTTTCAGATACTTAGGTATTCCGATTCACTTCAGAAAGCTAAGGAATTATGATTGGAAAGGGGTTGAGGATAGAGTTGACAAGAAACTTAGCTGTTGGAAAGGAAAAAATATGTATGTTGGTGGACGATTAGTACTTATTAATTTAGTACTTAGCAATCTACCAATGTATATGTTATCCTTTTTTGAGTTTCCTAGGGAGGTTCTCAAAAGATTATATTTTTATCGTTCTCGATTTTACTGGCAGAACGACAGTCATAAACGAAAGTATAGACTTGCTAAGTGGAGTTTAGTGTGTTCACCTAAAGAGTAGGGCGGTTTAGGTATTCGGAACCTAGATACAAAAACAAAAGTCTACTAGGAAAATGGTTGTTTAAATTACTTAATGAAGAAGGAGTATGGCTATCTATGTTAAAAAGAAAATATTTTGGCGGGAAGTGTCATTCGCAGATGGTTAATAAGCCTGGAACTTCTCATTTTTGGTCAGGTTTAATGAAAATCAAAGATCAGTTTTTTTTCGTTTTTGTTCATTCCAGATTAAAAATAGAATGCAAACTAGGTTTTGGGAAGATATTTGGTTAGGAGACTCTCCACTGAAAAGTCAGTATCCACTACTTTATAATGTGGTAAGGAGAAATGACGATATAGTGGCGAATATTATGAGAATGACACCTTTAAATATTTCTTTTCGAAGACCTATTATTGGGCATAAGCTACATGAGTGGAATGAGTTAGTTTTGAGAATTGCTAATTTACAACTGATCTCTTAAAAAGATATTTTCAGGTGGAATTTGAATAAGTCTGGACTTTTTTCAATATAGTCTTTTTATACAGCACTAATTGGAAGTTCTCAAGTCCCCATTAGGAATCTTTTTTGGCTAATTAAAATTCTATTAAAAGTGAAAAAATATTCCTATGGTATCTCAAAAGAGGGGTAGTTTTAACTAAGGACAATCTGTTCAAAAGAAATTGCAGAGGAAGCAAAACAAAATGTTGTTTTTGTATTAACGAGGAAATAATTCAACATCTTTTTATTGAATGTCTCTTTGCACGTTTTGCATGGTGGGCTATTCAATGTGCATTTAATTTATCTCCTCTTGTGAGTATAGCAAACATGTTTGGGAATTAGTTAGCCGGTATTCCAAAAATTTTAAAGTCACAACTCCTAGTGGGAGCTAGTGCCTTTTGTTGGTCTATCTGGCTATGTCGGAATAAAGGTTATCTTTGACAAAAAAATATTGTCACTAATCCCTTGCAGGTTATCTTTTTGAGTGGGCACTGGCCGAAGGCTTGGGCAAATTTGTAGAAACCAGCCCAGAAAGAGTCCATATTGGCCGGAAGCAACAGGCTGGAGGTAGTGGCGAAGCAAATTTTAAGCCGTCATGGGTGGCAGTTTAGTCACATGATTTGTAATGATTGAGATTAATTTTCAGTCATCGTTTGGTTGTAAGGCTTCGAGCCAATTTTAACAGTTTTGATTATTTTGGTGCTTTAAACTCATTAATAAAATGGGCTGTGTGCATCCTGAATACAGAGGCCAAGAGAGTGTTTTCTCTTCCATTATCTAAAAAAACAATGGTATAGACAACTGTTGTCTATAGTATCCCTCCATGTCATCTATAGATTGCACTAAAGAAAGCTTCTACAATGGATTGTCTTTTTACACATCTATATAGACAGCTCCTTTATGTACAATATGTCTTGTTTCTCGTGTAACAGTCGACTACGACATGAAAGACGGCCCAATTCTCTATGCTCCTCTCTCTCCTCCATATCATCTCGTGTACTATGTGCCAAGGCTTACAGACAGCTAACGTCACACCATTGTATATGCTCTAAGGAGAAATATTGCCCAAAAAACCTAGGTAAAGTGTAATTAATCTTTCATCTTTGTTTTGTCTGTAATAAACCTCTCCTCAAACACACAAATAAAAACATAACAATTACCCTGACTTACATTCTGAATACAAAATTTCCACATCACTTCTCTTTCAAAGTTACGATAGTCTGTTTGACCCGCGTAAGAACTGTGATGCGTTGCACTTTACTGCAACTAGAGGTCTTCAAACGCCGGGCCAGGCTGGGCTTGAAAAGCATGTCCGTTCAAGCCTGGTCTCAAACGGACAGGCCTGAAAAGTAGTTTTTTGATTTAAAAACATTATTGTAATCATTTTTAGAATACAAAATATTTAATTTATTTTTAAAATTAAATAAATAGTTTTTTAATCCTATTTCTCGGACTTTCGGGCCGAAAACTGAGTTCCAAGCCCAGCCCAAAATAGCTTGGGCTCGAGCCAGGCCGGGTCGGCCGGCCGCCCGTAAACACCTCTAACTGCAACTAGGAGCCACCAGTTAACCAGTCCTAAATTCTCGTTACAATACTACGTCGATATCCTAGAGTCGTGTCCTGCAGGATACAAAGAAAAGGTATCAGGCGAGCGCGTGGCCGAAGCAATACCCCTCCTCTCTTAAGCACCACAGGCAATGACAATATGCCATGCAAAGTACACGCTTCAGTCAGGGTCAGTAGTATACCTACATTCCAGGCCTAATAAACTCCATCAGAGTAGGCAATTATCAGTGTTGTCATCTGCCCTTAATTAGTTGCTGCTATTCTGCAAACCCATTTGTTCTCTTACGCAGGAGCTTTTCAGGGTAAAGAACAAATCTGACCTTTCTTGCCTCCTGCTGGCATTCACAAATTTCATGTGCAGTAGCGTCTTTCAGCAACCAGCTCAAGTCTGACTTAACTCAGAATGCCTTCACAGGAAAGGTCACTGTGAATAAACCAAGCACAGTTGCAGCAGCACACACACAAGCAAAACAAACACAAAAGGCTGGGCTAGCTAGCTCCTCGAGTGTCTGTCCATGTGTGCATCCAAATTCCTGACTAGTCCCAATCGATCATGTGATTTTGACATGCTCTTGGTTTGAATTTTTCACTAGCTCCGGTTACCATGGAGATGGAGCGTGGTGAATCACAGGCGTAAAGGGAATTGTAGCAGCAGGATGAAAAAGGGACGGTCTGGATTGAGGAAAAGAGAACGCCCTATTTGGCTCTTTGTTGTGGCATACCTCCTCCCTTCTTTATTTTTTATGGTTTTCGAGACGTGATTTTGGCCACTACTTTTTATAACTCTATATTAATATATACTAATGAAATTACAGTATTATAAAAGTATTTTAAACGATAAATCTACCAATATACTTTTCATTTGATCCAAACGCTTATTGATGATTTTTATGTTCCTATATTTGCCACTGCGTTTCTGAAACTTTCCCGTGTTTTTTATTCACGCGGAGAGGCCCAACCTAAACATTTTAAGAGGAAGCCCAAACCCAACTGCGTGCGTGTACCTGTAGCAGGGAGGGAAGGGGCATTCTCCGGCTTCATGCCCGTATGGTGGGCCCGGGTCGGAGAAGGCCAATTGCATGTGTAATTAAATGATCAACCGATGTACACGAATCGGTAGATGTACGTAGCTAGAGTGGGTGTGTGGAGTCCGCTGCAGCAGATCTTTGTGATTTAATTTACTCGTGCATCTGTGCACGGACATCTGTACACGGACGGACGGGCGTGACGTGCATAGCAGCATTACTGCTGTCGGCTCTAGCAACCAAATCAGCAGATCCAACCATCTTTACCATTCCCTGCACATACTGTATGAACCCAACATCTCACCCTAAACCCTAACCCCACCTCCTTCCACTAGCCGCTGCCCCCACCCCTCCCCTATGCGTCACCCCCGGGCCAGCGAGGTTCTCCAGCGAATCCTTCACCGCCGCTACCACTGCTCGCCCTGCCTCCACCTCTCCCCGCCACTGACTTCCTTCCTAGTCTTCGGCAGCGGTGCCGCCAGATCCTATGTCGACTCGCATCGTCCTTCCTCATTTAAGTCGTTGGCCCCTATTGTCGCCATGCACCGCTCTCCTCGTCCATGACCACCACGCCTCACATAAGTCTCAAGAAGACGTGCCTCCCGCCCTCCCTCCTCTAAGGTCTAAGGCCCGGTGAACCTGAACTCTAATCGGTGAACCCGAGCCCTGACCCAGCAGCGGTGGTAAACAACAACGCCAAAGAGGAGGATGATGACCCTGGCCGGATTATAACGATCTAGGTTAAAAGAAAGAGTCCATGTCAAATAGAATATAGAAAAACTAAAATTCAAAATAAAAGATAAAATAAAATTAGTGAAAGAGTCCATGTCAAATACAATCAAGAAAAAACTTAAATTGAATAAAAATAACAATTTGATTTCCATTCAATTCCTAAGTAATTAATTAAAAATGTAATTTGGAATAAAAATTATTAATTAAATTTCGATACTGATTCCAAAGTAAAATCACGAATTCCAAAGTAAAATCCTAGATAGCGAGAATATGGTTTAACAATTAAAGAAAAAAATTAGCAATTGAATTTAAAAATAAAATAAAGTTTGCAATTTGGTATCCATATGAATTCCAAAGTAAAATATCGACATAACTAAAGTTCAATAAATTAAAATTAGCTATTTGATTTCCATATGAATTCCTAAGTAAAATCCTTAAATAAACAAAATTTAGAATAAAAATAAAATTAGAAGTTGATTTCCTAAGTAACTATAATTCGAATAAAATTAGAGAAAATTTACTAATTGAATTTGTATTCAAATTCCAATAAAAATAATTGAAATTCGAATAAAAAAGAAAAATTGTAACTTGATTTCCATACGAATTCGAAAGTAAAATCCCTAAATGACCAAAATTTAGAATAAATTAAATAAGATAGGACAACGTCGTGCTGCTCACCTTAGTCATTCAACAAGGACAATGTTGTGCTGCTCGCAGGAGTCGTTGAAGAGAAAGGCTAAAGTCGAAGTAGCTACGGGCTGCGACGAGTGGTGGTGAGTATCGGTGTTGTTAAAGAAGTTAGTGTCAAAGAAGCTCGATGATGGGGAGGCTATGGCAAAGAGGAGATAAAGTTTTGCATTGAAGGCTGGCTACGGATGATATGAGGCCATCGGGTGGCTAGGAGCGTGTCATCACCGGTGAAGGGCACGGTGTCACTGGTGATGGCGAGAAGGTTCTATGTATCGTTAGACAACAACTAAAGCAAACAAGCCGACATTAGTGATGATAGGTGGCCACCGCGGTTAGTGAGAAAGCCACATCGTCGAGTTGGCCAACAATGAAGAAAAGGGACTACCACCACGGGAGAGAAGAGGACTTCAAGCACGTATAACATCATGCATACATCCGTACGAAGCACGGACATACAGAAACAGAAGAGCAAAGAGCTTGGGGTAGAGATGACACAGTCCTAGGAAATAGGCTTGGAGCCACAAGAAAGAGCATGATGCATGTACCCGACAGGGATCGATGGTGGTTGCATGTGTATGTGTGCTTTATGTCGCAACGGTCAGCATTAAGTAATAATTAGAGAAAAGTAGAAGATAACTATGTGGTAGAGTATTGCGTTGGAAGGGGTAGTAGCTGAGACGGATCGATCAAGAATTTGCTTGTTGTTGAAGGTTGAAGCATAAAAGCTATGACGACGAAAAGAGATAGAAGACACACAATTTGGTAGGGCAGCCGACCACCGTACGAGGAAAGATAAGTTCAAGGTAGGCCACCCATAGTGCATCGGCTTATACGTGAGCAATGCACTAATAAGATAATTTGCCGCATACATAATCAACATATTACTTGAGATTAAACAAAGGTACATGTGCTTGCATACATTTTGGAAAAGAGTACCTGATGGAGATAGAATAAGGGATACAACTACATGATCTGGTGAGTGGTTACGTTTCTAAGAACCATAACAACTTGTTATGCTCAATGATTTTCTTCGATCAAAGCTCATACTTCAATTACGGTCCTCAAGTTGTGTTTTCCTTCGAGCTTCTATATTGTCATTTCTAATGTATATGATGTTTTAAAAACTTAAATACCTTACAAGATACATAAATATATTATTAATCCTCTAAGTTATATCAATTAATACTACGAACTTTAAAACAAATCTAGCCGCATAAATTTGCGGACCACCTTGCTAGTTGTTAGGAAATCATCTGAGATTTAGAAGGAAAAAAAATCAGGTGACTGAGATTTAGCAATTCCGTTTATTTCTCTAATAAGATGACTAGCTGTATCTTGCTCGTCTACACGTACGCCTGCAAACAAGCCAGTATGCATGTGCAAACTAAAAAAAAATCCAAGTCCCTAGTAAAGAAACTTACACTACCCTCATGTAACAGGTGATCGCCGAAAGAAAATAACGCCTATAATATAGCTACACTTTCAGTGCCCTCTCCTCTCATACACTGACTGACCACCACATACTATACACTGACTGACCACCACATACTAGGGAGCCAACATAAGGGTGTACAGCAAGGTTGAATGGAGATCGACAGCGCGCGAAGACTGGCGTTCATGGATCTACGAGTAGCCTGCAAATCTGCAATGTAACACGCCTCAGAGATTAAGGCCGCGTGGATATAACGTTGGCTTGGGAGACATCAGCAATCCAATGGTTAGGCTTCTTCTTCGTCGTCTAGAATCAACAATCTTCATTAATTTATTCCCTGCATATATGCCATGAAGATTTCAAGTGCTAACCCTGCTTGTATGCTCAATCCACTTCAGCTCAGTCTGCAGTGCGACGATCCTTCAGAATTCCTTCTCTCAACTCTCTCTCTTGAGGCCTCTTCTAGTGGCCAGTGTAGCTGCTGCGGCTCATAAATATTGAAGGGCCGGAGGGGAAAGAAGACGAAGAAGAATGGGTACGCTATGCATGCGAAGAATCAATCCTAGTGAAATTAACATTGTGGTTGAGCAGGAGTGGCTCCGTATTGTAGTGAGCTGCGACAGTGGGAGCTAATTTCAAACATATATAAAGCTCATCCTTAATTGTTTGTTTTCACTTGGCCTTTAATAAGCTCGGTCTCTGTATGTTCTCCCCATCAAACTCAGATGTTCTTTACCTGATCGGTCCAACGTACGCATGCATGCTAGATTTAAGAAGCAATTTAATTAACGGATGCAGCGAAAAACACAAATTCAACAGTGGAAATGCTCAAAACCAAATTAATATCACTACGACTCACCCCTGTGATTGACAAATTAGTGCCGTCAGTGCAATCGGCCTTCATTACAAAGCGATGTATCCATGAGAATTTCAAGCTGGTCCGTAACACCGCGGTGACGCTGCATAGGAAGAAAATTCCCGCCGTCCTCCTCAAGATTGATATTACGTAGGCTTTTGATACTTTATCATGAAAGTTCCTGTTCGGTGTTCTAGCGCAACTTGACTTCGGCAGCAGATAGTGTGGTTGGATCGCCGCCATCCTTCGTACGGCCACCACGTCGATCCTGCTCAACGGCGGCCGTGGTCCACCCCTGTCCTTCGTGCGGGGAGTGCGGCAGGGGGACCCACTCTCCCCGTCCTGTTCATCATGGCTATGGACGTCCTTCAGGCTGCGGCTAGATGGGCCACATGTTGGGGGTTGCTAATCCCCCTTGGCCGCCTAGTGATAGAGCCGTGCGTCTCCATCTACGCGGACGATGATGTGTTCTTCTTCAGCCCTTCATCCCAAGATTGTGAGGTGGTGAGGGAGTTGCTGTTCATCATCGGCAAGGCATCTGGTCTCACCTCCAACCTGGCCAAGAGCTCCATCACGACCATTGCAGTGTCGACGGCTTTGCTTCCCGATCACGTACATTGGACTCCTGCTCTCAGTTCGCTCCCTCTCCCTCAGGAAGAGCGACATTCATTCGCTCGTCGACAAGTTCTCGAAAAAGTTAGCTGGTGGAAACCTAAACTCCTAACTCTGGGTGGCACATCGTGCTCACCAGATCTGTCTTGATGGCGTTGCCAGTTCACTTCATGATGGTCTTCAAGCTTCCTCAGTGGGCGATCAAGTTACACTACTACAGATCACCTCATCACAGACGGTTTGGAACCGTCATCACAAACGGTTTCCGAACCGTCTGTATTTGTTCATCTGTGATAACAATGGTTATCACAGACAGTTTTTGTGCTAAAACCGTCTGTGAAGGCTAGTATCACAGACGGTTCTATCGACAAATCGTCTGTGAAGGCGTAATATCACAGACGGTTCTGTGTACGAACCGTCTGTGATATGCAGAATTTCACAGACGGTTTGAGATCGAACAGATACATCACAAATAATCAAATTGTTGACAACTCGAAGTGATCATTACTCAAAATAAATTACAAAAGATCGAATTTGTTCAAATATTGTCGCTATAGTTACAATTGGATTACAATTGAGTCAATTGTTTGCAGGTGGTTGAGAGGAGTCGGCAGGGTGAAACTCTGGGTCGGCGACGGAGTGAAATTCTCCCTTGTCCTTAACGATATCTGATATGATAAAGGCACAGAGCTTCTCTCGAATGTCCTTGATCTCATCCGCAAAGAGTCCATCTAATTCTATTATCAAGTCCTGTCGCTAGCAAGAGTAAAATGGTAAGCATACATATTTAAATTTATAATTAGGAAATAATTATTTCGAGATTGACAAACCTCGGGATCCTTCTTCGTAGCACTAATGATTTGCTGCATATGATGGCAAACGTAGATTGCACATAGCTCATCATCTTTTTCTGGCGGCACTGCAAAAATAGAATTACATATATATGTATAGTCAGTTCGAAACGCGTTATTACAAAGTACGATATAGGATTATTGTGTTGTAGCGCGTACCGGAAATTGCGTCATGTGTGTTATTTCGGCGCTCGATCCATTGTATAATCCTTCGTTGGCAACATAGTCGATGAACGACCTACATAATTCCAAAAAGTTATCCTCCGCCATTTCAAATGAATGAATACTACAATAGAGTTATGTATGGAGGAAATGAGCATACCTCTCGAGTATTCCTTGCAGAACGCTGAAGTCGTGGTTGTTGCGGACTAGGGAATCAAGGTATATCATATGGTTCCTCTTTGGTATAATGACTAAAAGGATCCAGTGGTACCTACTCATGTATGTCGCTATAGTCATTAAACCTAAGTTCGTGCTGCGTATAAAGTACAAATGAAATTTGTATAGAAAGTAGTGACACTTACCCCTGGTTGTAGGGCACCACTATGTACTTCTTCTTCTGCTGATGAAGCAATGCCGCCGTTATGTATTTCTCGACGAAGGATGAGTCTGTTTCGATGGTTTGCATAGATACCACGTGTGAGTTGAGGAAACCCACCGGTTCTCGCCATGCCCGGGCATTTTTCATCATGTATCTATACATAAGCAATGAGTTGTGATATTTATCGTTATTATCTCAGTATTACGTGAATGTAGAACTTGATTGTACACACTTACAGTGTCCAACATTGTAGAAGCGAGGCGTCGAGACCAACGAGGTTGAATAAGTCATATAAGTCGTTGAAGCCCACGACGAAGTTGCCCACCCTGTTGAAGAAATGTTCATCCTTGTATGCGATGGTGATTCTAGTATCGCACCCCTTCTTTTTGGTCTTCTGCATGTACCAGGCATGCAAAGCCTGACAAGCATATCGGTCTTGAGTATCTCGTGTCGAGCACTGCAGCTTCCGATGGAGTAATTCCGGACGTCCTGGGCTTCCCGGACTTGGGAGGTGCCTTAATGTTCATTGATTTCGATTTGGCCTTCATGACTAGCAGCATCTTCCCGCGAGACGACTCGGGAACCGATACAGCGGCATGCTTTTCTTGTTCCTTCGGTGTCTTCTCCACGGGAACCGATGAGGTGGCCTTCTGAGGCGAAATATGAGGTAGAGTCATCGAGGGTCCCGTTGGAGAGGAATGGTCGTGTCGAGATCGCAGCACTGCTGGGTCTAGGGTGATGTCCTTCTTGGGTCACTGGATAAAAGTGTACACGGCTTCCCCTAGTGTTCTGATGTCTTCGTTCGGGCAAATCTCCAGTGGGATGGCCATGAAATTGTCATGTACCATATCCACATGGACCCTGGCGTAACCCTGCGCTAGCTGGACACCGTGCTGCACTGCCTCTTCCTGGTTTGGGTACACCATTACCCGCCCAGCCTCAATAGACATGGACCCAACCATCCTTACTTGGAGCTTGCAGGGCGTTGGCCCCTACAAAACGATACGTAATTAGCTCAGGCGTCCTATGGGTCTATCTTTGGTGCATTCCATAGATGTACATTATCTTGATGTCGTCTATCGGTAATTGGACGTTGTCATGTTCAGAATTATGCGTGGACGCGACACAACTCCGATGTCGGCGGGGTCGGCTCGAAATTAATAGGGCGACTTCGGTCGCTCAGAGTTGATTCATTTGATCTGCAATCTTGCTAACTTTCCTTCAAATTTTTCAAGAATCATCTGTACCAACCGGTCCTCGCACTCAGCCTTGGATCTCTTCCTACTCCTATATGTGCAGTAGTCGTCTGCGAATCCATGACTCCAAGGTACGTAAACCCCAAGGCCTCGTGTGCGACCCGGGTGCTCCTTGTTTTCTAAGGCCGTAGATAGTTTATCCTTCTCCCTGTCTGCTTGGAAGGAGCCTTGGGACGTTTAGGCAGTCAATTCACATTGCAAGAGGTCATCATGTTATTATAGACACTATGAAGTTATGGACTTATTAACAACTAGGTAGTTTGACATATTTACCACACGTTGGGACACTTCTTGGTCTGCCGGGTTTGTGAAAGAGATGCTTCCCGAAGACGAGACTTTTGCCCTCGCTTTTAACCAGCTTAGGGAACGCGGGTCTGTGATACCAGGAAATAGCCCGGTTGCGTTCTCCTCCTCCGCCACCCATTCCTTGTATTTACCTGCGTACCCAGTGGTTCCGAGTCTGTGCGGGTGAATGTTTCTTGTCTGGAGAGCTTTGTGCGCCACACTTTGCTCCTTAAATCCGTCCGTCGTCTTCATAGCCACAAAGGCATCCCATGTTTCCCGCGTCAAGAATCCATACTTCGCGAAGGGCGTCTCACTCGTGTTCACGTACTTTGTGACAAGAATGCTCTTGAAGGTCCTCTACGATTTATCCATCGAGAGCAACGCCGTTCGTTCCACACGTGCTATGTCTGCTTCTGGGATAGTGGACTTGCTTGAAAGTTCTGTCCACAGCGTGCCTCTCTATTCTTTCGTCAGAGACTTCTAGCTTGGTGTGGTGATGGGGACCCGTTTCCTCCCAAGTATCCCGCAGATGGTCTAGAATCTCGCCGCTGATCTCTTGGGACGCAGAGGGACCCCAAAGTCACTGACCTCCGTGATGATCGATCGACCACAGCATTTTGATTTTCCTCTGCCATCTCGCCTACGTATCATTATCGCCGACGAAATCCGGACACATTAGGTGGCGTCGGTGACGGCGGCGAAGACAGCGCCTCTCGCCATCTCATGGCGTCGGTGATTTGCAAAAAAGCAGTGCCTCTGCCATCTCGCTTACTTGCTATCTATATAAGTTACATATGCAATAAAATGGATTGCAAGTGTCTCAAATTAACATATACATATGAAGTATCTCCATGTCATTTAAAATGAATAATATGCTCAACATGGGCAATATTAGCAAATAATCATAATTAATTCCAAAGAAGAAAATCAATCAAGTCATTTAAAAGGAACAATATGCTCATCAAACACAATAAGTGTACACTTAAAATCAGCATAAAGCTAATATTTGATTGTATAATTATTGCTCTCAGAAAGCTAGTTGCACAAGGTTTAGCCTTGGCCATCATAGCACTTATGTACAATGTAATCATCAATTGAATATGACAATTTATAGATTAGGCATTGAGTTCAATTTACAACTTGCTATTTGAATCAACCAGATTCAAGCAAATTTACTCAACTTAACCTATGCTGGACCACAGGAGTAGAGATCAACAATATTTTTCGATGCACCGACAATCCAAAGACTTACTAAATACATGGATAATGAAAGAAGGCAATCAAAAAGATCTGAGCGCAAGAAGAATTGAATGATAGAGCTACAGGAACAGCAGGTATAACAGGTTGAAATAAATTGCTCAGAGTTATAGGAATTAGTTAGACAATCTACAACTCAAGGCTTAATCTATATACCAATTCACATTCAATTTTATTTTCTATGACAATTCATCACCGAGCAGATAAAAAAACCTACCAATCACAGATCACATATTTCAACTAGCACATCACACACACACACACATATATATATGTATGTATGTATGTATGTATGTATGTATGTGTGTATGTATGTATGTATGTATGTATATGCAAAGAGACAGTGCACGATATGTTGAAATACTCACAACAGCGATGGTACTCAAAACCACCGAGAAGATCAACAGACAAGGCACGAGGGAGGATCAAATTAACATAATCAAATGTAAATCAGTCGAGTCATTTAAATTGATTGAAATGCTAATATTTCCAATTTCAGATATTCACTCAATTCTCAGCTAACCAATTTGCCATGTAGAACAAGGAATATCTTAGTCCAAACTAAAACAGGAGAATGACATGTATGATCAATTATAAAATCTGAATGTAATTGTTATTCCAATTGAATATTTCTGTAAAGATCATATAATTACTTTGCATAGAAAACATCAAAATAAGTAATCATAGCCATACTATATTCATAGTGGAGGATTACTGACCTAACATAGATTCATCATAATATTGCCATTCCAACTATGAATAATTCCATATATATGCATGAACCATCAGTCAAATTCGTGGACAGGTAATGAAAAAAAATGTTCAAGAACCATCTGGCATTAATCACAATAGCACCGAGTCCTACACATACTCATGCATTCCATACAAAGAATTTCAGATCTGTGCAAATCCAAAATGTGACCGAATCCTAACAAATCACAACCAAAATACTACATATTATCATACACATTTTCATCTAATTAGCAAATCGACGTGCATCTACACATTACAAATAAAAAGGGGATGAGGGAGGACAAGGTGGAAGGGTGGCATCGAGCTCTTAGCCTCTTACCTCCATGGCTCCAAGGAAAGAAGCGATGAGGGGAGAGTGAGGCCGCTGGAGGGGAAATCCGACGACGAGGGCACACTAGGAGGAGGCCATGCATCGAGGACGGCGACGTCGTCGATGTCGGGGGCAACGGCGCCGAGGTCGAAGGCGGCGGTGTCGGCCAGGGATTAAGGGGAGTGAACGGGCGAGCCCTAGAGGAGGCCGGTGCAGAGGGAGGATGCCGACACGGGGAGGAGGCTGCGCGTCGAGGCGGCGGCAGCATCGGCGATGTCGGGGGCGGCGGCGTCGGGGCTTACGGGGCGGTGAACGGGCGAACCCTAGAGGAGGCGAAGGAGCGCGAGAGCCGAGCTAAGCTAAGGACCGGGAGATGAATGGGCGGCCGGGAGATGAATGAGCGAGCCCTAAGGTTATAAGGCCTATCACAGATGGTTCGTAAATAGAACCGTCTGTGATACGAACCGTCTGTGATATTCTATATCACAGACGGTTCTATTAATTAACCGTCTGTGATATGGAACGTATCACAGACGGTTCTTTAATAGAACCGTCTGTGATAAAAATATTACAGACGGTTCCTGATTAGAACCGTCTGTGATTCCTTATCACAGACGGTTGCATAATAGAACCGTCTGTGATATCCTGGCATCCTAGTGGCAAATGAACCAGTCTCTTCATTTTCCCGCATGTGTCTCTTTGTCTCACGATCGCACGGCTTTGTCTCTTCATTTTTCAACATCGCTACAGCTCCCAAATATCTCTTTGTCTCCCGCTCTGGCTTTAGTACTTGTTCTATAAATAGATATCCCCTTCTACAATGGATTTCACACAACCTCCTTGATCCCCTTTCTCCACAAACTCCAAATGGCTTCCCCTCTTGTGCCAGCTGTATTGGCCTACATTGTGCTTTACTCGCACCTCTCTGGTCGCAACCTGGCCCAAGCTGCGGATAAGCCTTCCGTTCGCAATGTCATCCGTTGTAGGCCCTCCGATCTACCGGAGACCATAGCGGCCATCATCTGTCGACTGGAGCTCCTCCTTAGACGGACCAATGCGAGGGTTAGTGGCATCCAGCGAGTAAACCTCATCGTGGAGATCGTCCTTTGGAACTACTTGGTTCACACCGAGGTTGCAGCCCTGAGAGTCGAGGATGACATCCGAATTGTAGGAGAGCGGGTCGACCTCACTGAGACGGAGGAGACCAGGGCTAATGGCCTCTGGGCTATATGGGGCTTGGTTGCGGAGTTCGAACGGCTACAAACGTGAATCGAGCGTGCAAGGTCGTAGGTGGAGGCGTTTGATCTAACAGTCGCTGATCCCGCCACCACTGAAGCCGACGAGAAGGCTTATGAAGATTTGAAGGCTAAGATAGGATCGCTAATCCTTTTTATCGCCCTGTGATGTAAAAAGGATATGGTCTTTATCGTCTGCTTATTACAAGCGCATAATATTATCATTCCACATTACAATGAAGTCCACATTGACATCAAAATCAGAGATGACAATTCCATGTTGACATCAAAATATATAAGAGATTACAAGTACATAACACATGGCAAGTCCACATTGACATGTCTCATGTTATGGAATAAATTAATTACAATGGAGTAAATTCTTAATTAAAATATAGCCCTTCATGATGATCGACACGCATATAGCTAGCTTCCTCACTGGGTTCTTCGTCGAGCCTGATGCCGTCTCCGCAAGGAGGCAACTCGTCAAATTGATTGTATTCTTCCTCGTCCACTATATTCTCAACTCCGACAATCCTCCTTTTTCCATGAAGAACTACGTGGCGCTTCTTATTTGCTGGGTTGGTTACATAAAAGACTTGAACAACTTGGTTAGCCAGTACGAATGGTTCATCTTTGTATCCGACACATTCGAGGTCCACGGTAGTGACGCCGTACTTGTCGACCTTCACCTGTGGGAGATGGACCCAATGGCACCGAAATAGGGGGATCTTGAAAAGCACGTAGTCGAGCTCCCAAATCTCCTCTATTTGCCCATAGTAGGAGCTCTTCAGCCCATCGGTACTAAATGCATCTATGCGGACACTACTATTCTGGACTGTGCTCTTCCTATCCTGAGCCATCGTATAAAATGTGCACCCATTTATGTCGTATCCTTGCCATGTAACAATTGTAAATTGTGGCCTTTTTGCCACCATAGCAGCGTATCATCACTTGATGACCTCCCAATGATTCGCACCTTTAACCATTCGTTGAACCGGCGGTTGTGCTCTCTCGTGATCCAAACCTCCGACCAGTCTGGATTTTGTTGGCGTACTATGTCTTTGTGCTCATCGATATACGGGGACACTTGAGGTCATGTGTTGCAAGACTGTGAAATAGGCTTGAGCGTATGTATCCAGATCGGGAGTGATTGATTTCCTTCCGATGGTCCCGATACCATCCAGTCTCCCCTCATGGCGAGATAGAGGCACACCTATCGGTTCCACCTGAGCCATGTAGTCGACGTAGAACTCAAAGACATCTTCGGTTGCATAACCTTCGATGATGCTGCCCTCCGGTCGAGATCGATTCCGTACGTAGGACTTGAGAATTCCCATGTACCTCTCGAACGGGTACATGTGACGTAGGAACACGGGGCCGTATATCTTTATCTCTTTTACAAGGTGAACAATGAGATGGACCATGATATCGAAAAATGACAGAGGGAAATACATCTCAAGATGACATAGAGTCGTCACCACCTTGGCCTGCAGAGCATCTAGTCCTTGGGGATCGATGACCTTCTGAGCAATTGAGTTGAAGAAATAACACAGCCTCAAGATTGTCACTCGGACCTTGTTCGGCAAGATACTCCTAATTGCAATAGGAAGCATTTGTGTCATCAGCACATGACAATCATGAGACTTCATACCAATTAATTTCAAATCTTGCATAGAAACAAGTTTATTAATGTTAGCGGAGTAACCAGACGGGACTTTCACACCATGCAAGCTCTGGCACAGTTCATTTCTCTCAGCCTTGGACAGAGTGTAGCAAGCTGGGGGAAGGTACGTTAAATCTGTAGACGGTCTCTTTCGGTGCTAACTCGGTCCTTATGTTCATATCAACCAAGTCACGCCGTGCGTTAACACCATTATTTGTTTTGCCACTAATGTTCAGTAAGAGACCAATCAAGCTATCACATACATTCTTCTCCACGTGCATGACGTCGATGCAGTGGCGAACTTCTAAGTGCTCCCAATAAGGCAAGTCCCAAAAAATTGACCGCTTCTTCCAGATGTTCTTCTGACGGGTTCTTAATTTACGTCCCTTCCCAAGCACAATATCGATATCCTTAATCATATCATAGACCTCTTTCCCTCTAAAAGCCCTTGGAGCTGAACCGTCCTTCTTATTTTCGTCGAATTATTTCTTCATCTTGCGGTATGGGTGACTCCTGAGAAGGAACCTACGGTGACGTATATACACATTTTTGCGCTAGTTGTTCAATCATACACTCTCCGTAGCATCTAAGCAGTGCATACAGGCTTTGGCTCCTTTTGTACTGAAGCCCGACAGGTTACCAAGGGCAGAAAAATCATTGATGGTACAGAACAACATGGCGCGTAAAGTGAAGTTCTCTCGTTTGTACGCATCCCATACATGTACCCCTTCGTTCCACAGTGTCACAAGATCTTCCAACAATGGTGCTAGGTACACATCAATATCATTCCCAGGTTGCTTCGGCCCTTGGATAAGTAGTGAGATCAAAATGTACTTCCGCTTCATACACAGCCAAGGAGGAAGGTTGTACATACATAGATTCACGGGCCAGGTGCTATGTTGGCTGCTCATGTTACCGAAAGGATTCATTCCATTTGTACTCAACCCTAACCTTTTGTTCCTCGGTTCCGCACCGAACTCTTCGAAGCTTCGATCGAAGTTTCTTCACTGGGCAGAATCAGCAGGGTGTCTTAGCTTTCCATCTTTCTCACGCTCCTCCGAGTGCCAACGCATCAATCTTGTCTCCTTTGGGTTCGCAAATAAACGCTTCAAACGTGGGATCACAGGCAGATACTACAACATCTTAGCAGGAGGTCCTTGCTTCATCTTAGCAGTATTCTGACGCTTGTATCGGGTTGCTTTGCACACGGGACATACATACATTTCTGCATACTCTTTACGGTAGAGGATACAATCGTTCGGACATGCATACATTCTTTCTACTTCTATTCCCAATGGACAAAGAACCTTCTTTGCTTGGTAGGTTGTGCTGGGCAACACGTTTCTCTCCGAAAGGATGTCCGCTAGGAGACCTAACAACGCCGTGAAACTCTTATCAGACCAGCCATTGCTTGCCTTCAATTTAAGCAGTTCAATCACGGTTGACAACCTTGTGTATTCCAGCTTGCAGCCAGGGAATAAAGGTCTCACCGAGTCCTCCATTAAGCCCTCGAATTTACAAAACTCTCTCTCACTATAGTTCTCTTCTGCATTGCGTAGCATCTGATCCAGATTGTCATCGTGCGACCTATCCTCATCAAAAGTACAGTCCACATCCAGCATATCGTTGACTTCCTCGACGATGTCATCATTATTAACTTCCGGTATAATCTGCTCTTCACCGTGACTGGTCCAACATGTATACTCTTTTTTGAAACCCCTTCGAATCAAGTGCGCTTCGATCTGCGCCGGGTTGTTAAATATCTTCTGATTACCGCAATCAATGTATGGACAATACATAAAATTTATCCCCTTCTTCAACATATCCTACTCGGCGGCTCTTCTACAAGCAACCACACCATTAATGTACTCTTGACTCACACGGTTCACACCGTGCATCTAGTTTTGGTCCATCTACACTACGCATGTAACAAATTAGTGTCAAATTAGATTAATAAACCGCAAGTACGTACTCTTCCTATTTACCAAACATACTTAAATCGATTAGTGATTAATTTATAGCAAACATAAAGGGTTATAGATCGTTACCCTCGGAGCTCAAAAAGAAAATACCAAATATATCTCGAGAATCCTGTCCTTTTCCTCCCTTCCCTCTCTGTTGGCGACGCAATGGGCTTCCTATTTACCAAACATGCTTAAATTGATTAGCGATTAATTTATAGCAACATAAGAGCATCTCCAGTGTATTGAACCGATGCTGATTCAAAGAGATGCCACGTAAGCATTCAAAGAACTACTCATTCCCCCCCCCAATGTATTGATCTGATTCTTACTCTTAAGTGGGACTGACATCTTATTAAAAAAAATCAAAAAAGATATAAAATCTCTCTCAACCACTCTCTCTCTCTCTCTCCATTTCCTTTCCCCTCACAAAACTTAATGCATATGCTAACCACCCAATAAAAAATATTATTCTATTCACTTGCATCCAGATGCAAAGTTTGTATTGGTTCCTAGAGTTTTGCTTCGGAATCGGCAGCTTCCAACGTGTGGAATCGGTTTCTAGCATTAAATCTAGCCATTTGAACCGGCTAATTAAGCATGTACATTGCAGATGCTTTAAAGGGTTATAGATTGTTACCACGAAAATACCAAACATCTCGAGAATCCTCTCCTTCTCCTCCCTTCCCTCTCTGTCAGCGGCGCAGTGGGCAAACACATATGTGGCGGCTCAAATGGGAATGGGCAGGGGGTCTGGTCGAATTTATAGAGCGAGGATATCACAGACGGTTCTTATTATGAACCATTTGTGATATACAACTATCACCGACGGTTTTTCAGTAGAATCGTCGGTGATAGTTCATATACGGTCTTTATTGACAACCGTTTGTGGTACAAGAGATTATCACAGACGATTATTTAATAGAACCATTGGTGATATTTCACAGACGGTCTGTGTTGACAACCGTCTGTGGTGCAGGAGATTATCATAGACGGTTATTTAATAGAACCGTCTGTGATAGATCACAGACGGTTCTATTAATAAACCGTCTGTGATAGATGCCTATCACAGACGGTTATTAATAAGAACCATCTGTGATAGGCTCGCATGGCAAATACCTGGTCCGGACAGACCCAACACAGATGGTTTCATTTTAACCGTCTGTGATGAGGTGTCTACTATTGCCTGTTTTGTAGTAGTGTTAATAAACCGTAAGTGTCGTGCTTTCGTTTGAAAGGGGTCTGACTCCATCAGCGGCGGTCATTACTTCTTGGCCTGGTCGAAAGTCTGCAGACCGCTCCGATGTGTGTGTGTGTGGGGGGGGGGGGGCTGGGTATCCACAATCTGGTGTCGTTCAGTGCCACGCTCCACCTTCACTGGCACTGGAACAACTGGGATCCCAGGCCAAAGCCTTGGCACGGCATGACAACCGGCGAAGACACTGGCATCCTGCCCATGTTCAAGGCAGCCACGACTATTCGGCTGGGTGACGGCATGCTTGCGCACTTCTAGCATGATCACTAGATCGAAGGCGGGTGCTCGGTTGCCGATGTTGTGCCGACCCTGTTCTCCTTTGTCAGAAAAAAAGAACAAGTATGTCGCGGAGGCTTTCTCCAATAATTCCTGGACTAAGGACCTGGGGGGGGCTGTCTCTGCTGGCGTTAGCGCATTACTTGAAGCTGTGGGATAGTGTCACCGACACTCCGCTCCACGCTGGTAGGAACGACGAAATTACCTGGAGGCACTCGGTCGACGGCAAGTACTCGGCTTGTTCTGCCTATCAGCTCTTCTTTGCTGCTTCAACAACCTTCGCTTTCCATAGGTGCATCTAGAAATCTAAAGCACCATCGCAATATAAGTTTTTTTATGTGGTTGGTCATTCATGAGAAGTGCCTCACCAACGATAATCTCCAATGGCGCGGCTGGCCCAATCTTGGGTGTTGTTCTCTTTGCAATCACTCGGACGAGAGTTGCAAACACATGTTCGTCGACTGTCCCTTCTCGATCGAGGTCTGGGCAAGATTCAGGATATGGAGCGGCATTCAGTTCCCGATCCCCTCCGTTGTGATGTCTAACTCCCATGATTGGTGACTTACCTCGAGAAAGTTAATCTCAAAACCGCTCCGACATGACTTTGACACGGTGACCATCTTCGTTCACTGGTGTATCTGGAAAGAGCGTAATGCCATAATCTTTGAGGGACACTGCCAGCTTGCGACCGATGTGCTCTGAAGTATAGATCTTCTCGTGGAAGGCTGTCGGATGTGTTTAAGCTATTTAGTCTCCTGTGTGTAACGTGTCGGTGCTACCTTAGCACGGCCGTTTGAGGCTGCTAGGTGTTTTTCCGTTGGTTTTTTTCAGAGAGCTTTCTTTCTGTTCCTGTACCCTGAACTTGTTCTCCTCTTTTTAATATACTAGTTATCAACCTGTGCATCCGCACGGGCTACGTGGTTTCAACAATATTATGTTATTGATAATATAAGAAAAATTCTATTGGCAAACTTTGGTTCTCATTTCTTTTACCTTTTCTAATTGTTATATATTTCTAATTTATTGCCTCATGGCCCCAATATAGAACCAATATTGTTATTTACGTGCATACTAAGTACAAATACTATTAGTGTATGGATCTACATATATATGGAGTACACAAATTGTGACATTATAACATATATAAATTCAAATTAAAATTTTAGTGTCCAGCATATGTAATTCCATTGAATATGTGAAACTAATACTTATATATTGAAAAAAAGGAATTCCACCTTCAATTCTCGAAAAATCAAAACCATCAAGAAGCCTGAAAAAACTCCCAAGGAAAAGGAGCATTAAACGATCAACAAAGTATAGAATAAAACCTGACGCAAGTTTTGATGTTGCTATTTTCATGAGCGAGATTGGTAATTGTGTCAGCTACCCTCCTGATTACACTTTATTAATCGCCCTCAAATCTGTACAATTTTTATGCTTTTTTATGAGATTCGCCAAACAGAGGTAGGGCATCGGCATCAACTATAAGTTGTTGATGTTCGTGTTTCTATACCAACACACAAAGTAATAAATTATTAAATTTCTCAAGGCAACCTAGCTAAACAACTAATAATGAAGCAGTCATGGTCAAACATTAATATTGATGGATTGCTTAAAGGGAACTATGGAAGATTGAAGTATGTTCTACCTAAAAACTTGAAATAAAGTTCCAAGTTTTTTTTTTTATGAAAGGCATGAGAGGTTCTGACTTTTCAGAGATAGAGACATATGAGGAGAAGGGCGGAGGATCATGTTAAATTTTGCTAAGGAAATGGTATATCCGAGTGACAAAATCGACAAAAAGAACTTTGTGGATCGGTAGAGTGCGGAATAGAGCTTTGACAAAATATCGATCTATGCACTCAGAAACACAGACTCACAAAAAAAAACATTCGGTGGAAGTCAAAATAGAAGAGTAATTAGCCATCTAGACCCCGCCCAAATAGCAAGAGTAAGAATGAAGATTGTAGCAAACTAATTTATACAAACATCGGTTTCCACCACACTACTTCCTAACATAATTTGCATTCAATGAGCAATGTTGAGTCCAACGAACGAAAATAAAAGGTCATGTTCATTTGTTCTTCCATTTCAATTCGACGAATTTGTTGTCGCTCCACGGATCGCTACAAGCAACCACCGAGGAACAAAGATCCCGATCCCCAACCCTAAAATCACAAGTGCGCGCATATATCAGGAGCGGATTTCGAGCAAAGGAATCAATTAGACATCACCAGACTAGAGACGGGGTAGGAGGGAGACCGAACCGTCCGATCCGATCCCCACCTCAGCAGACGGTGGGGACGAAGCGCAGCGCCACGACGCGCGTGGTGAGGAGGCCCATGAGCCTCAGACGGCGAACGGGTGCGATTGGAGAGCGCGATGAGGCACATGAGCTCGTAGACAGACCAGATCCGGACGAACCGTGGTTCCACCTGGCCGCTTCCCTTGGCCGGTTTGAAGGGGCGTCGCCGAGAAGGAGTCGCTGCGTCGAAGGGGGCTTGAGCGGCAGTCTTGGCTGCACGTGACGGTGGCGATGGCGGAGGCAGAGGGCGGCGGCGAACGGTGGTGGAGGAGGAGGCGAGCAGGCGGAGGAGGAGCGGCTTGGAGGGCAGGGAGGCGGCGGCGGCGGCGGCGGAGATCTCCATGGTTGGTGGGTTAGGCTTGTGTGTGGACGGAGGCAAAGGAAAGAGGGAGACGTAGGTTTGTGTGCGCGAGTGGAGGTTACATCCGTTACATAAATTGGATGACCATGACCGTTTTCTAGAGAATTGGATGGTTAGATTTCTCTAATTAATGTGGGAATTTCTAGTTTTTCTTTCTCCGATTAATGTGGGAATTTTTAGCCTTTTTACCTCCTAGGATTAACGTGGAGGATTCTAAGAGAGCCTCCAATTAGTATAGATATAGATAGATAGATAGATTTGGCCCGAAAATCTTCCCGCCGGCCAGCCGGAAAAAAAAACGCAGATTCCAGGATGATCAGTGAATGCGCAACAGTACGTACGTGCACACCGACAAGTTAAGTGTAGCTAGCATTTAGAGGAGTATTAACTAAATGTACCTCGTGCATGCATACACCTTCTTTTCTCTACTCTCTTCTCTCAGGATCTGCAGGCAAGAGATGTTACTAGTCGCTACCATTTCCTAGCGGGCTAGAGCCTAGAGCTTCCCTTCTCCTCTATTGATCTCTTCCCTCAAAATCAACTAGAGATTGACAAAGCCAACCGCCGGCAGATGTTCCAGATATTCCGCCAATGCCAAGACACGTTCGCAGGGACTACGCAATCCGTTTCATGCACGTAGGCATGGGAGACATCAGGAATTTCACGGTTAGAGCTCTTAATCCTGAACACACATACACCCACACAAATGACTCCATATTATTTCAATTGCTACTTGTTCTTGTTTCAACATAATCAGTGCTAGCCCAAGCCCCCGATGAGCAGAGAAGCCTCGAGGGTTAGATTTGCGTCGATTGCTTGGTGCAGTGAAGGGACGCACGGCAGTCTTGAAGCCAAAGGATGGGCCGCTTGCTCGATTGTTCTAGGACATAGCAGAAGACTATAACACCAAACCAATTTGCGAAACATTTTTATTTATTTTAAGAACAGACAGGAGCACTACTTATTATATTAATAGAGAAGGTAACCGAACCTGCCAAGACAGAAACAAGCTTTAAATTCGATATTTCATTACACGGTGTAACATCTTCGAATTCAACAAATGACCGACGCTAGCAACAATAGATGATACTTGTTGGCAATACATGTGAGCAACTCCCAGCAAAGCGAGACCATGAACCGTAGATCTGAGAGGCATCAGGAATCTTAATTGTTGAGCTGCATTCTCTCCTAGATTAATAATAAACGTCTTTTTTCTTAATTTGTTTCCATGCACCCGATCTCATCGTAAGTGCTAAACCATGCATCCCTCTGTTCCTTCACTTGACTTGAGTTGAAGCCAAAAGCTTGAGGACGCGTGGTGAGGAAGAATGCTACCCTGCTAGCTCCGCGAAGGGATCCGGATCATCCTCTCCTCGCTCTGCTCCTGTACGACGAGACGGAGTAATCTCGCTCTGCTCCAGTCATTAATTTCCTCAGCAACGCTTGCTCCATCTTGCATTTAGTACCGCGCGATCTTTCTTTCACTCTGTTCCTTGATCGATCTTGTAGCACCGCATGCAGCACTAGCTATATTGTTTGTTCATGACACCTCTACTAGCCTACAGTGGAAAACATGAATACTCGATCGCATCGTTCAATTGGTTCATTGATGGAGTAGATTATTAGTATTTCTTTGTGAGAAAATTTTTATCACTGCTAGATTAGCCTGTGTTGGTTGGGTCTCAAACGAATCAATTAATATACATTAGAACAAAGTAGACAATGGGAATACCCCAAGCAAACAATTTTCATGACAGTCATGCATTAGGCATTGAATTAGCTAGCTGTGTGCATCATGCAATGAGCTCTGTTTGGACGACGTGGATAGAACCTGCTGGAGCATTGAGGAAATTAAGCATAAAAAGTATGCTAGCTGCTTTCCAATTTGGACGTGGCTCTGCATACAGTTATACGAAGATGAACTCTGTTTTGATTTCCATGCATCACTTGTGTATGTGCGAATATGTGATATAATCTATGAGTTAACAAAAAACCAAAAAAAGAAGAAGTACCCAGCTAGCTCATGCTTGTTTGCTGCACTTGGCCTGCAAATCTGTAATAAGATCTCTGTATTTTTTTTCCCCTCCAGATAAGTCAGGTGTTATTAAGATCTGATCGACTATGTTAGTACGTCCCCTCCAGACGAGTTTTTGAGCAGCATCAGAGCCTAAAGCATGTGTAGTGATAATTGGCCTGTCTGCAGCTTAGCAATCCGGAACTCAACAAGAAACTTCCTGACGTCCCTTTGGCCTGTCTGCAGCTTAGTAATCCGGAACTGTTCACGCTCTCAATTTTGCACTGATGATCTGTCGGCGCATGCATGCATGCAGGAGCGCGCTTACTTCATCTCAAGATCAAATTCCTACAAGAGGAAGATGCTTTACTACATCTGATGCAACGTATAGCATATCATATGTCTGTTAATCTGTTGTTATTTAGATACTTTATTTTGATTTAGAAGCCAGTAAAAACCTTAATATCTAACACAGGCGCCCGCACACATACACACACACAAGTACTTCCACCTTTCTCTACAAATAATCCATGTAGAGTTCCATAACAAAAAACATCTATCCACTCTTGCCTTCATCAAGTGAGGTTATGAATCTTACTTAGGCTTGAGATACATCAGGAACTTCTTTTTTGCGAAAGGGACATCAGGAACTTTATCGTTGAGTTCTTAATATAATTTCCTCTCTTAAACCAGTAATGATGTCTTTCTTTCTCTTCTATGCATGCCTTGGTCGTTTCGAGTGCTAACCCTTCCTTGAGCATTTCACTCGACTTCAGTGGAATTGAAAAGCTTGAGGTTGCCGACCCAACAAATATAATTAATTTGGGGAGCAAGGTTGTCACAATCCTATCCTGAATCGATCTAGAATCTGAAATCTAAGATGCTATCTTATTCTACTAAACAAATATTTTTAAAAATCTATCTTGTATTTTAACACTTTTATATTTTTAAAACTATATTTTTAGAACTTTTGTTTACCAAAATATAGTGCAAATGAAACATCATTTCTTATTTATAAATATTATAATGGACATGAAGAAATAAAAAGTAAAAGTTTACAATTAAAGTGGGCAAACGTAAATACTTATTTATAATAAATTACTAGAATCGGATAGCATCATATAAAAATTGTGATCACGGTACTACAGATTTTTTTATTAAAATCGTAATATTATCTGGTGCGACGGTGGAGGTGAAGACGACGAGACCGAAACCCGTTTCATTTGGGATTAATTCCTTATATGCCATTGAGTCCCTGATTGTGTCATTGATATGTGGGGTCAGGGTCCACATGTTAATAACACAATAAGTGGCATATAAGGAATGAGACAAATTTTCGGTTGCTTGTGCCTCTGCTCGCGAGATTCTGGGCATAGGCAAACTCATTCCCCATCAGCCTTTTCTGAAGGATCAACAAATCTGTCCCAAAAACCATAGAGTTCGTACCTACTTTTGTCGCATATAGCCGTCTCATTATAGTGCAAGAAATCGGCGTCCTCTCTGGGTTTCACGGCGAATTTCTGCTAATCGCGCGCGCCTACCTGTTGTAAGATCGTTAATGGCAATCAGGGAGGGTGAATGATTATGAACAATTTTACACCAAAGCCCAGGCCTCAACATGTAACACCTTGGCCCAAAATCCGCTCAATGCCCAACCCACCATGGGGCGGACCCACGCACACATAGCACCCCACTTACACTTTCGTCCTCGCTTCGTGTAAAAGGGTTAACCCGGAGGTGCTATGTTTGGACCCAACAGGCATTATATACTAGTACAACTCACTTTAGACAAGCAATGTGGGACTAATCCCACCACACAACTCCTCATGGGCCACATGGGCTGCATACGAGTAGGCCGAGGTATTACATTCACCCCCCTTAAGGGTTGACGCCCTCGGCAGCACACCACATACGCGGCAAATACCCAGAACCACCCCTCGGTACACGTCCGTGCGTCCAGTGCCGGCACATATGCCATGCCGTGTGTCCACTCCGGGACCACACGCGCCATGCGCCATATGCCCGCCCCGTCCCCAGACGCCCGTGCAAATAAGGTTGATGCTCGATACCAATCTGTAACACCCTAGTCCTACAAGGGCCGGAATGCTACTAACTAACATGTTAACAAGCTAAAAGCAGGGCGACAAAAAATTCTAAATTTGGCAGAACCTCCTGTATACTTAGCTATACCGGAGGTTCCAACAATCATTAATATCAAGACAATAGTGGAATCAACAAATATACTAAGTTTACGCACAGTTATTAACCAATCTTAATGGAGAAGAGTTATCAGCCACAGCCAACGTTTATTATTACAGTTCATCAATAATGAATGATTAAATTGAACTAAAATGAAATCCTGAACTTGATTAAGGTGAAGTGAAAAGGTAGCGTGTGTCTATTCCCTCCCCATGGAGTCAACTTCAAAGATCACCTAAAAAAAACAACAAACAAAGCAAGCGTGAGTCCGAGACTCAGCAAATACAGTTGATGAATAATACATAACAACCTTGATCATGTGAACATCATTAAAGTGTATGAAATAAGCACAGAACGAACACTTGAATAAATGGAATGAATGATGTGGATGCAATGAAGGGACTACACACATGCATATATCGGTATTCTTTGGTGACACACCGTCGGTGTTCACCTAAGCCCGCACTTAACAAAGTCTGCGGGGACCCAAGCCCGTCGAAGAACGTTTAAAGACGGTGTCCCGAATCGCCCACATTGGAATGGTGGGTCTTACGTGCCCATCTTTGGAATTGATGGGGCTTATACATCGATCCACTCCGTGGATGAAATATGAAAGATGAATGCGAGTATGACATATGAATATTGAACAATAAGAAACATGCTCTCCATCATGAAGGCAACCACATGGAATGAATATGAACATTTAAGTAATAACATGGTACTTAGAAATTCAATACCAATAGCAAGCATTCAACATGTCATAATCCTAGAAATACTAAGGTACTTGCCTTTAGCGTTGCGGTGTTAATAGGCAATTGCGGTGCTCCCAAACCTGAAGCTTCACCTCCAAACAACCAAATAACTGAAATAAGGATGCGATTTAACATGACAATACTAGATAAAGTTCTACAACGCTCCCAAGCGATTCCAAAATATAACTAGAACCTCCAAACTGAAAATTAACACATTCTGCCCTAAATCGCCCTGGGCAGCAGCACGGTAAATGGCATAACTCTTGATCTGGAACTCCAAATGGGGTGAACCCAGTTTCTGTGGACTCTTAACTGACAAACCCACAATTCTCTAGTTGGCAAGATAATTTGATTCGGCCAATTTAGTTCGTTAACAGGCAGGTGAACTTTCAGCACAGAAAAACTGTCTACAGAATAAACAGCGGCGCCAAAACGACCATAACTTTTAATCTATAACTCCGAATTGATCAATCTTTGTCGATCCGGAAAGTTTATCAAATTACCTACAATAAAATAGTTGGGAGAAATCCCAGATTCTTTCAATTACCAAATCATAAGTTGCAAATTAACACATCAGTTCAGTTTCGTCAGAAATCTGGACAGCGGATACTAAAACAGCCATAACTTTTGACTCAAAGGTCGGAATCAAGTGAACTCAGCGGCCATAGAAAGTTAAGGACAACCTCTACATATCTCTAGGAGATCAAAACTACTGGTTCGGCCTCTAAGGTCGCGAAAACGCCCACACAACAATCTGGACAGAGAGGGGTTTACAGCAGACTGACTCTGATCCCAAACGAATCTGTCCTATTTCTCCTCTACGGCACCCGGGAAAAGGTCTAGGGGAGGAGGAGCACCATACCAGGACCTTGGGCGTCACCAATGGGGTGGAGGAGGGGCGGTTCCCCTGCTGGAAGTGGCGCACAAGGGGGAGGAAGGTGGGTGGCGGCTGCAAGGAGGAGGAGGGGTGGAAGGGTGGGAATTTAGGGTTTTCTCTTTTTCCTTTCCCTCCTTGGCCGCCCCCTAAATCCCCTCTTGGCCGGCCCCCTTAGTGGGCTTGGGCCTCATGGTTGCCTCCCCCCTTTGGTTCCAAGTCTGCCCTCCTTGGCCCACAAGCCCAGGCCCAAAACCCGAAGTATCGATGAATTATCGGAAATACGAATTTTAAATTTGAATTTGAACTGAAAACTTACTAATCGAAAACGAGGTATTACACAACAACAGCTTCTCCACGTAACGATATAACAAGAGCAATGATATGAATAGTAGCAACAAATATTCGATTCGATCGATAACAATAGAGCGATAAAAGCATCACAAGGAAAACAAAGATGTACAAATAGCCACTAGCATCTAATCCCATCAAACCTCTGGGATCAAGATCAGCAAAACATCTTTGCCGCCACAAGCACTCACGTACATAAACGCTACAAGAAACCAACCCATGCACTGGAACTCACATGAAAAGAAGACTAAAAGATGCAAACTCACGTAATGACTCAAAGCAAGCAAATCAGTCAACAACTAGCACTTGACCTCCTCCCTGTATCATGTCCTAGCACACCTCATGTTTGATGGGAGACAATGATGCAATAAAACGACAGTAGATAATGACTTGCACACACACCAATCAATCAGCAATGAATTCCTTGAATAGTTTCTCTGTTCTTTCTTGTCCAGCACCAAAGCGAGCTCACCTCAAGCCACGTGAATCAGCAAATGCACCGCTGCCGCATGCCTTTCCGTAATAGCTAAAAGATCTCGTCACCAAAAGCTCACGTGTACAACCGGTGAAGCCGCCAGCCCTAATCCTCACGTCTAATTTCTGTTCAGCAGGACCCGCTTCAAGCACAGCCGCCTGCCTTTTATACCAAGGAACTCATCCGATACCTAATCACATACGGCAAGGAATAAATCCAGAATTCTAGAATGTGTACACCCGTCGGACCATTCATGTATGACCCAAACAGCCCATAATTCTAGTTTCCTAATTTTTCTAAACCTTTCAAGTTTGGACACTCCAAAACTATCATGTGTCGCAGCCTCCGGACCGCACCTCCGTAGCTCCATCACACATCATCCATCTTTGATCTCCACGTGCCCCAACTCGAGCCCGACCGTCTCCTCCAGCATCTTCGACCCTTTGGACCATGACTTCGCACCAAGCCATCTCCCGGTCACCGCCGTAGACCACGATCGCCTCCGAGTTACCCTGCACATGCAAAGACCAAAACAACATCTTTTCCTGGCACAAGTTTTCCCAACTTGACCGACATTAGTCCACACACGCCACACACCTCAAATAATCATCAGTACTCAACATTATCAATTATTCATCAACTAAAATATACTAGACCTAGCCACATGGTCTAACACCTGTCCTCTAGATTTCCTTGCCTACGTCGGCATCGCACGCCTTCGGTCGTCCGATCGGCGATGGAGCGTCCGCTGCGTGTCCCTTTTCCTTCCAGCGGCTTCTCGCGTGCCTCTTCGCCCTCTATCCCCTCCCCCTCATCGCCCGCATCCCCCTTCACATCCATCTTCCCCCCGTCACCATCTGTCTTCCCAGCGGCGCCTCCACTTCACCTGCCCCCCCTCCTCGCTGCCCGCGCCCGCTTTCTCTCCTTCAACCGCACCAAATGAAGCAATGCCCTCCTTGAATCCTCCTCGCCACCGCCACCAAGACCCCACACGCTAGGTTCCTCCCCCTTGCCCTTCGCTCGCAACGCCACCGCTCCCCCCCTCCTCCGCTCTGCCCCCGCCTTCTCCCCCTTGACCTTGGCGTCCTCGTCGCCCAACTCCGCCGCGCCCCTCTCCTCTCCTTCGGCCTACACGCGACACCGGCCCCCCTCCCTCGACTCCTCCCCGCCGCCATCTTGTCTCATTTCCTCGAAGCGCGTCCTCTTGCGTACCACTACAATAGGACTAGGTTATAGCAACACGTGTATATGCTGCTATAGCTACAAATATATGTTGCTAAGATGGATAGCAACACATATGATAAGTGATGTTATTGGTCGTGTTGCTGTAAGGTAGATCTACCGCAACACAAATTAGTTGTGGTCGTACAAAAGAAAAAATGTTGCAAAGTTGCAACACAATTTTTTACCTGTAACAACACATATTTTCGAAACATTGCTAGCACCTGTTAGCAACATATAATTGATATATTGCAACACAATTTAGTATACAGGAAAAATACGGTTCATTTATATGCTATGTATCACAAATTATAATTGCTACAAAGAATTTTTATTTGCGAATTAAGCATGTCATATTGCAGAATGTATAACACAACTCAACATGATCAATGTTCAAAAGGTATATTGCATTGCATTAAAGAAATAAATATAGGTATTGTTAACATCATTCCACATTACAAAAACAACTGATTTATTGTCAACACAAGAGCTTTGAACAGGAGTAAAATGTGAGCCCTAAAATATAAAATCTAACTACTACTTTCTTTTCTTCATGAAGTTCCTTGCTTCTTGATCCGTCAATCAAAGAAATAAACATCCAAATATAGTAATTCAACTGTTGATCTTTTCAACCTGCAGGGATAACAATAAATTGCAGGGATGTAAATATGATGTAGGATGTAAATATATTTCAAGTCCCAAACTTTACTGATGTACACCTTTCGGGATTTGCTCAAATCTTGGAAGTCTCTCTCTGGATCTTGGGAGAAGACGTCGGGCCGAAAGTTTGAGAGCTGCTCCATTACAACTTGCTTAAAGGCCATTGCCAAAATACTATCTGAATCAGGTTCATTTTCAGAGAAAAAAATCAGCGCCAAAGACTTTCTTTATCTTACTGGCCTTCTCTTTAACTTCCTTGGCTTGCAAAATCTACAAAAAAAATGCCAACTTCCTCATGAACCTTAGTGGGAGTTGACACCAATGGGATTTGATTTTCTTGGCTAACAGTACTAGAATGCTCAATGTCATCGAAGCGAGATTATCCTCAAGATTGATGCCCTTGAAGCGATCGAGGCGGTTCTCCAACCCAAGCACCAATATTTTCATCAACCATAATATCTCTAGGGCATCTCTGAGAGTCTCTTATTTTCTTAATAACATACATGCAATAAGCTCGTACTGCCCAGAGGAGTATATTAGACAAAATACGCAGACACCGAGATGCAGATTAGAAAAATCAATGGAGTAGTTGTGTTATGATCCAATTATCGCAGAGAACATTAATTCAGTGTTACTTAGGAACATATGGCAATAAAAGTGCCTTGGACTGAACTTGCTTAATATTTCTTTGAAAAAGGAGAGTAGGCAAAGGATTACTTTCAAGTGATGGATGATTGCACCGCAATCTGAAACTTGGTGAAGTCTATTCAAGCTACTGACATCTTTAAAAAGGTATCATGATGATGGATTTTCAGTGGTCTGTAGATTAAAGGAGATGCATATTACATTATTTTTTTCCCTTAGAAGATGCATTATGCATATTTATCAAAATTAAGAAAAACAAATGTAGTGGTAGATTAGATAGTGGGTCCATGATTATAGACAGACTATCTGTGGCTTCAAAGCCACACATAACTAAATTCTATAGAATTGAATGGTTCTTTGTGGAGGGCAATTATTTGTCATCAGATATGCCCTCAGTTATACACAGCAACTAGGTTTGCTATGTATTTCAAAAGGGTAATAGTTCAAAAAAAAAACATGCTACATGATGTTAGCAACAAGAGCACCACCACTCATCATGAAGCCATAGAAGGTTAAGAAAATGAATTTTCCATAACTCATGCAGAGTTTCACACCTATTTAGGGACTCCCTGTTTTTAAAGTGAGCAGTTATTACATGCAAGTTGAAACAGATGAAATGTAACCTATCAGAATATCACCAAGTAATTAAAGCTAAATGCAGTTGGTAAATAAGTGCAAAATTAAACTATCCAAAGGTTTGAAGCATTTCCCTTTAGGTAAGTAGTTATATGAAAAACTATACTACCATGATGAATCAATGTCCTGTAAAAGGGCTATCATGCGTAAACCCCGGAAAACAGTAACAATCACCAAAAAAAATTCATGACTAATTTTTTTTAAAAAAATAACCACCATTCTCCCTTGGACAAGCAAGAAAGACATTACAAGGACCAGATAAGTATACCTCACTATTATCCAGAGAATGGACATCGAACAATAGCTCTGTGATGATGAGACACGTGAACTAGCCATGGACAATCTTTTGTCTTTAAGAGATTGAGGCCAAGATAATCGAAAGCAACGATGCCAACAAAAGGAATAATACAACTACCGACCAACAAAGCAAAAAAGTTGTTTAAATAACCTCGCACCCAAAAAATGTTACGAGCAATCGGTCAAGAATATCTAATGTGAGTAAGCTTTGACTAAGATAAAGTACCAAAGATACATTGTTCTTTTTAATCTTTGATGGATTTGAATTCCAATGCGAATGGAAAGTTTTGCGGTAATGTGAAATGATCTTCAAAATACATGTCCAAAACATTCCCTAGTTCCGCCTCTGATTGGGAAAATGGAGGAAAACTTAAAATGAATAAGAATGATCGAAACAAATATGTTTACATCAGGGATAAGGAGGGAATAACAATGTACCAGTTGGAAGTGGGCTAAGATAACTTCCCACTTATTATTTGCTAACTCATGACGACCTTCGAGCTTTGTATTCTTGAATGCTTTGGCATTAATTTGCAGTTTCTAAGTAGGAACAAACTCATTGGCCCAAAGGATGAAATCAGGACCCCCGACCTTCCCCAACCTTTCATATTTTGGAGCTGGCCACCATCCATTATTTACTTTGCCCGCTTCATGAGAAGACTTTACAAGATTAAAACTCTCCAAGCATCTCCTAGCATTGTTCACTACTACGCCTCGGAAATTTCGTGTATACAAACAGAGGAATCAAATGAGAAGTTTGGTTTCACTCAAACAAACCGCTTTGTGCCCCCGAGGTAATTCTTTCCAAAGATCCTCAATGACACAGAGAAAATGGCTTCAAAGAAGAGCGAAAGAAGTTTTTCATCTGATGAACTGATACTAAAATCCACAGGCACCTGGTATGCAACCACAAATTAGCAAGAAGTAATATATATATGTAATATCAAGTTTTTTTTTCCGAATCACCAATCCACTTGGTCTAAATAATACCAATCACTACCGCCTAGAGGAATCTACATGCTGAACTTAGTTTCTCCAACTGTTACACCTAGTATTGGTTCTTAAGAAGCATGCTTCCTATAATGTAGGGACTAAAATGCCTAGATTCAAACGAATGTTTCCATTAGTAAGCACGGCATAACAAAAAGGATCAATCCTAATTGACACAATTAACACTGCAGAGCTTAATGATTTAAGGCACAACATCATGCATTAGCATTACTCTAATTCGCTCCCGCATTTAATAAACTTTAGGAGAGTTTTTAAAGCGTAGAGAAACAATAAACGCATTGCACTCTGATGCGGAGCAAACAAAAGCTAGGGGCGGTGGAAGTGGAACCGGCACTCACCACTCAGTGGACACGGCGCACGCTTGTCGCCATCGGCTCGAGGAGGAAGGCCTCCAAGACCATGGCCTCGGCACCAGTGAGGAAGTAGAGCGTCGGCGGAGTCGGGCCGCCACGAGGACACGGCGGTGTGGGCGCCACCGCGAAGACTCGTGGGAGGTCCTCGCGGGCATCCTGCACTCGCCGTGAGGAACGGTCAGGCACGTGATGGTCTCCACGGCACATCCCTCCAGACGCCGAGGTCCATGCGGGCAAAGACGCCCATGGCGGGAGACTGCCAAGATGTCCATGACCAAGGGTGGCGGCAGAGAGGGAGGAAGAGAGTCCGAGAGAGCGGCGGCGGCGGAGAGGGAGGAAGAGAGCGGGAGTGGAGAGCCGATGGTGGCGGCGGTGGCAAGGGCGGCGCGGGGAAGAGCGAGGCCAAGGCGTCGGCTGGGAAGATCAGTCTGGGAGGGGAAGGGGATGGGGAAGGGGAAAAAGAAAACAGGTGGGTGAGGTGAGGTGGTTATGATATTGTGGTGGGTGAGGTGGGTATTTGCGTGGGACGGGCGGAGTTAAACTCTAATTTTTAGTAGTTATTATTAAGAAGATAAGAAGAAATAATGTTCTATATCATGAATGAAACAATGAGTTTCTTGTTTGGTAGTGTGGTCAGATGCAAACGCCCAAGTCCTGTGTTCGAGCATTGCACCTGGAAAAAAACAGTTTTTTTTTGTCGTTTATTTCATTTCATAATTTTAAAAACGATGGTTTAATAATAATAATAATAAATTGAAAAACACAAGATAAAAAATAGAGCGGTACATAAGCGAACCAAATATGCTTATTCAATATTGAACTATTGTTTATCAGATGCCGTTAATCTTGAACTAGTTTGCATGTAATATTGTAAAAATTAATCCATGGTGAGATAATAGATAATCACATTATGATGGTATGCATATTCCATTCTTATAAAAACAAATAAGCAAATTAGTAGAATTACAACAACAAAGTATCTTAGTCCATCGTCTAAAATTTGTTCATTGACCTAGCAACACGTCTATTAAGTGTTGTAACTTAAACTATAAAGTGTGGTAACATACTAGGGACTGAGTATGTTTAGAGCTTTCTACACTTGGTCGTAGCAACATGAGAATATGTGTTGCAGTACAGTTTTCCTGCAACACATGCTATATGTGTTGCAAAGTGTGTGTTAGGATAGATTGGTCCTGTTGTAGTGTACGACGACTAAAAATGTTGAGCACACACGCTCGAAATCGATTGGTTTGGGGGATTTTGTTTGGTTTGCCCGTGGGGATTGTGGGGGTAGTCGTTTGATTGATCTGTAGCTTTGCGTGGTCATTTCGGGCATTGCTGAACTAGCAGTTCGTGGAGTATCCCAGATTCAACCTGGTCATCGTTGGTGACGGTGGAACTGGTGATTCATCCAACCCCCTTCTTTTTATGTGATATGCTCTTCATTTCTGCGTGCTGAGAGATGACGAGATTTTGTCGCGCTCGCTGTGTTAATCGGCATGATTTCTGTGAGATCTGATGACAAACATATGTGTTTCGTCGTGAACCCCTTCTGTTGGCATACGAAAATAATTCTTCTCGCAGGCTGCCGGATTTTACATCAACTTGCATTCTGTCTTTACAATTCATGATTCGGGTATTATTTTTTTCACAAATCTTTTCCCTTCTCTTCGTTTCAATGACAACAACAAGGATCTGCTAACTTGCCTTTGGATCCTGTACCCGTGGAGAAGACAAAGTGTGCATTTCTTTTAAGAATTGGTCAAAGGTGTGAGAGGATTTAAGATAATTTTGATTGCTCAAAATATGTTTCCACTCCATTGACTCAATCTAATGTTATTTCAATCTTGAGGATCGAGGAATGTTTGTTACAGCCAGTGAAGATGAGGTCAATGTTCTTACATCTAGATAATCGTTATTGCTAAAAACATTTCATCGAAGAGGTTTGCTGTTACAAAAGCAAGGCCGACTTCTCATTATACATGCAAGTGATTTTTAATATTTACTAGCTGTCTTCCATACAAAGATCATGAAGTTCTACACATTTATTGCGTTTTCACAGCTGGAGATGGTAACATACAAAGTACGCGATCACAAGACAAGGAGCTCTTTTCTGCGGAGCCAGCACTCAAGTATGATCAATGGTCTGCATGGCCATTACTAAGTGTATGGACCGGTAGTCAGGTAATTGTCAAGGTTTTGAAGGTTATTAGTTAGGGCATGTACAATGCAAGATGCTTATATATAAGTGTTTAAAGAGAGAGAATATAGCCACGTCATCAAGCACCTATGTAAAAGTCATTACCTCCAATGCAAGTATCTCTTTTGTAAGTGCTTAAATATTGTATTATCTATTAATTAGATATAGTTATATACATAAGAATATGTTAAGCACCGGTGCCTAATTAAGCATCGATGCTACAAAATAAGCACCTTATTTGTCCTATGTGGCAGAAAAAAACAGTTTTTTTCTTGCTAAGCACCTCTCTAAGCACCTGCATTGTACATGCTCAACTCGTACCTTAAAATATAAGCTATACTTACGGTATGCTGATGTGGTAGACTTCAATTGAATTGCATACCTTTTGAATTGAATTGCATGAATTTTAGTGTAGAGGTTTACATATGGCATAAGCATTGTTCTTTCTTATCCTTTGGCTTTTGCATTTTTTTTCATACTTCAACTATAATTGTTCAGTTGTTTATTGAAATTGATGGATGTTTTGCTATGTACACAACTCACTTTAGTGCCATTCGAAATTAATAATAATAGGTATTGATGTCATGTATCTCCATAGGAGCATTTAAAATGTAGCCATGGTCTGTACCGAAACAGCCAGTCTATCCTAAAGTAGTATATAGAGATGCTCTGGTTACTGATGACGGAGAAGTGTATAGATTCAAGATTTTGTACTAGGCTCATCGATCTATGACATGTTCAAGGCTTTACTTTTCTTTCATTACATTCTTATGTGAGATAGATGTAATAATGGAATTGTAGACAATCGAGTTTTGTTACAATAAATGCGGTAGACTTCAATTAGTCTTTGAACAGTATGTTGTTCTATTTGATGCTCATATAGGATATGCTAACAGAGAGGATCAAACGGCCTAAGATTTTGAAAGGAAAAAACTTCTATTCCGCTTATGAATCTGAGTTTAGTTCTTCGTAGGCCCTTATTCCTTCGCAAGGATCCGTCCTTTTCTTAGTTGTGTTGTCTTTACCTCATATTTAGCTTCTTTTTTGTGTTGTAATTTGATTTTGCTCTCTAGATTAATACATATTAGCTATTTCCATCTACCTATTATTTAAAACACTCTTCTTAATGTTTTAAGTTGTTTTTACAAAGTCTATTAGACATATCTCAATATAGATGATTTGTGTAAGATGTTGGTATAAAACTTGCCAATTACGATGGCTGAACAAAAGTCAAATAGAGTGATTTCTAATACATCTAATACTTTGTTAGTCCTGCTCATGTTCCATACAATGCATACACAATTACATTGTGCTATATTAAGCACCCTACAAACCATGGCCAAACATCGTATATTCCATGACCGAGCACAGTGTAGCGCGCCTAACCACCTAGTATACTTGACAGCATGGATCATCGCCTCGATCTCAGCATGGAGAGCATCAGCTATAATTGATCTCCTATCGCCCCGCTCCTACTGCTATCAGATTACCTCCATGATTTGTTGCAATAAAACCCAAGCCCAGCCACCTAGTTTCGTGCATTCTATTGATATCTAGCTAGCATAATCGATCACCATGCATATATACAATTATGATATGAATATATGATCAACCACCACCACGTAATTAATAGTTTGAACTGGCGACAACCCTTTCCGCGAGAGAACAATCACAACAAGCACACAAAAGACACATGAACTTGTTTATGAGGTTCGACAAAGCACATGTCCCTAGGAGCCTAATCGCGGCGGCTCCGTCCGTATGAAGAGTTTATTTCTTTTCTTCTAACTAGGTTTACAAGAGGCCAGTGGTATATATTTATACTCTTGTTGGACCGAAACGGCGACTAGAGGGGGATGTGAATAGGAGCACGATCATTTTTTCACCTTAATTGAATTCAATACCAATTTCACTCCAATAGCTATGAAAGCTATGAAGATCAATATACAAGCACAGTGGAAGACTTGTATTGAATCCAATCGAAACCCCGAAGCAAAACAACCAAAATTACCAAAAACTCAATTCACAATGAGTTGGGCGGTTAGACCTCTCAGCCTAGTGGTCTGACCGCTCCATGAGGCGGTTTGACCTCTCAAATGGGCGGTCTGACCTCCAGCTTGATGAACAGTGAAATCAGCCCGAACTTCCAAAGCACAAAAATGTCTAACTTTTGATTCGTAACTCCAAACTTCGCAAAACTTGAAACATACCTTCCTTAGGATGTTAGGAACCTATTCCAATCAACGATTGTGAAGATCGTTGCCAAAGTTCTAACCTTTATCCATTTTAGTGAAGGTTGCTTCAAAACCGAGCCAAATACGAAAACAGTGATTGAGATGATTTCGTGGGAGGAATCAATCCAAGATGGCTAAGGATAGTCTCCCATACATCCTAGCATCCTCAATCACAGGAAGAATCAAGCCAAAAGCCCTCAAGAGCAAAACCCCCTAAAATCACCCTTTCTTTCACAAAAACCGGGCAAAAACAAAACTTAGATCCAAAAGCTTGCTCGTGGTTGATTGAAGATCTAGGTGATTCTAGATAGGTTTCCACATGTCACAGCAAGCTATATCAAGAGAAGAAACCAATAGAAAACTCGCAGATCAAAGAAAGACCCAAAATCACAAAATAGAGAGTAAGAACACAAAAGAACTCATCTCGTGAAATCTTTCATGGATTGATTGGATAGATGGTATGTTTACAGCCACTCCACCATGGAGGACAAAGCTCAACACATGAGCACTCAAATCAATCTATCTCTCTAGAACCCTAACGTCCCACTAATCTCCTCAAGCCCTAACAACCAAAGCTAGGTTTTTCAAATTCAAGGGTTAAGGGGGTACAACCACCACCCTTCTCTATTTATAGTGGATGCTTAGACCTTCTAGAAGCCAAACCCTAATGGGCTCCCGTTAAGGCCCACACACAAACGGGTCACACACGCACACATTTTAGAGCGCCGTCTTCATCTCCTCTTGACCTAATCCGCTTCTCCACTCACCGTCTTGCGCCACGGTTTAGCCCAAGGTCACCAAGGCGGTATTTGGTGAAATTACCAAAATACCCCTTCTTGATCTTTCCCCGAAGACCAAGTTCAATCTTGGTGAAGCACTCGCCTGCTTCGCCACGTGTAGGTTGATCAACGGCTCTCATCATGTCGGCAAGTCTCTCTCGTCCGGCTCTCGCCGAAACCACCAAGGCACTTGCACCGACCCTCGCGCTGCTTGATCCAACCCGTCGCACCGAACTGCTCGTTCAGTCATCCTTGTCCAATCTGCGCCATGCTTGAGTCCATTGACCTCACCCGGCATCCTCGATCGTTCTGAACCTCAGCTCTCCAAGCTTAGTCCCGATCATCCTCGCCGTTGACCGTCGTTGACCTCCAAGCGTCTTGCACATAAATAGAAAAAGAAATTGATTCCGGGAACAAGTTCTTCACAACTTGACCCACGTTAGTCAAAACATGCATCATGCAACACATATGCATCAAACCCATGAACTTGACCTAACTAAACAATCATTGCCACCGAAGTTGGCCGATGAACAAACAAAACCGGTCGACCGCCACTTTGGTCTGGTCTAAGCGCCGCCGCCGATCGACCGCCACCTGCTGGTCGGTCGACCGCCTAGCTGAGACTTAGCCAAATTTCCTCCCTAGAAATCCGAAACTCTCTGGAATTTTTAAACCAATAGAACTTTTGCTTGGAAGCTCCAAAAATGATGAGACCAAGAGTAATAGAATCTCCTCTCTTGCCTACACCTTCTATTTTTGGCCTAGCTCAATAATCAAAATCTCTTTATGGGCAGTCAGACTGCTGCCCAAAGGTCGGTCTGACCGCCAGCCAGTTCACCCGAAGCAATGCCGGTCTTACCACTACTCAGGCTGGTCAGACCGCTGAACAAAGGCCGATCAGACCGCCTGAAGCCTGACGCACTTGAACTCCGCCAAAAACGAGAGATTCGATAAACCTTCAACGCTATTGCCAATTGTATCATCATCCTAAGATCGTGAGCATATCGCCATGATATCCACAACTCTGATTACATGTTCGACTTGAACTCATAGTACGTATCATGGAGGGCTTCGCCCCCACCCTACCCCCAACCCACAATATTTTTTAACACCACACAACTGCGTTTCCCCTTTAGGGCTATGTCCGGAAAGCATACGTTGCACTCCCGCTTTTCGGACACAACTTCTTCCTTTCACCTTGCTATATATGAGCCATACACAACATTAATGACGGGTTCACCTACTCGACTACTCCCCCATAGACCATAGTCCTATTCTGCGCGTGGAACTGGTCCCAATAGCTATTCTGCGCGTGGAACTGGTCCCAATAGCTATTTTGCGCGTGGGTCGTTGCTTGAGCTGCGCTGCGCACGACGCACCAGTCCACGCTCCCCTCACGCTACCGCGTAGGATCGATGGTAAAACACACACACACACACACACACACACACACACACACACGTTCCAATTGGCGGTAAAAGTCTCAGTATCGTCCAACCTAGTAGTAAAATCCACGCGTATCCTTGTTTTGTACATGAATGTTTCTTTTTTTTTTGTTTTAGTAATAACTTTTGATTAGAAGTTCTGATTCAGGAACGGTTTACACTGGTAGCTTGCTGACGACGAGGGTAACATAATGATATAAGTCTCGGAAATAAAAACCTCTCTATACGTTTACTAAAAAAGATTTATGGCATCGTTAAAAGAGATTTACTACCACCTTCACATGACTTTACTGTCATCTTTGCCAACTAGACTTTACTGTCATCTTTGCCAACTAGTACATACAAGTAAACAACCAAATAGGAAACAATCGGTACCTTGTTTTGTACGTGAATGTGTCTTTATCTTGTTTTAGAAATAACTTTTGATTAGAAGCTCTGATTCACAAACAGTTTTCACAGGTAGCTTGGTGACGACGAGGGTAATAGAATGATATAAGTCTCATAAATAAAAACCTCTATGTGTGTTTACTGAAAAAGATTTATTGTATCGCTAAAATAGATTTACTACCGCCTCCACATAACTTTACTACCCCCTTACAAAAAGATTTACTACAACCCCCATATAACTTTACTGCTCTATTACAATTTTTTTTACTAAAACATTCACGTGACTTTACTGCTCAGTTAAAAAAACATTTACTAAAATCTCCACATGACTTTATTGCCATCTTAGCCAACTAGTACATACAAGTAGACAACCGACTAGCAAATAATCGGTTACTTGTTTTGTACACGAATGGTTCTTTTCTTGTTTTTGCAGCAACTTTTGATTGGAACCTCTGATTCATGAACAACTTTCACCTGTAGTTGGGTGACGACAAGGGTAACAGAATGATATAAGTCTCACAAATAAAACCTCTCTATGCGTTTACAAAAAAAAAGATTTATTGCAACCTCCAAATTAGTTTACTGCCATTTTTGCCAACTACTATAGACAAGTAGACAACCCACTAGGAAACAATCGGTTCCTTGTTTTGTACATGAATGTGTTTTTCTTTTGTTTTAGCAATAACTTTTGATTGGAAGCTTCGGTTCACTAACGGTTTTCACTGGTAGCTTAGTGATGATGTGGGTACCAGAATGATATAAGTCTCGTAAATAAAAACCTCTCTATACGTTTACTAAAAGAGATTTACCGAATCACTAAAAGAGATTTACTGCAACCTCCACATGACTTTACTGTCATCTTAGCCAACCAGTACAGACAAGTAGACAATCAACGAGCAAACAATCAGTTTCTTATTTTGTACATGAATTGTTCTTTTCTTGTTTGCATAATAACTTTTGATTGAAAGCTCCGATTCACGAATGGTTTACACTAGTAGCTTGGTGACGACGAGAGTAACAGAATGATATAAGTCTCGCAAATAAAAACATCTCTATGTGTTTACTAACAGTGATTTACTGCAACCTCTATACACTACTACAGAAAAGGTCATCACAGATGGCTCAAAATCGTCATCACAGATGGTTTTCTGAACCGTCTAACTTTATGGGTCAGTAATAACATGAGGTCATCACAGACGGTTTTTGAACCGTCTGTGAAAAAAGCTACCACAGACGGTTCTGAACAATAACCGTAGGTGATAATCAATTATTACAGACAGTTCTTGTTCAGAACTACTTGTGAGAATATACTATCATAGACGATTCTTGTTCAGAACCGTCTGTGATAGTTTTTTTCTATTGCAAAAAAATTCAAATTTTGAGCCAACCAATCAATTGCTGGACAGTTGGATCCGAGTATCTGCATATAGTTGATTACACAATCTGGAATGAAAAAAAAAAAGTCAAACTGGACGGTAAACGAACGACAAAAATAGGTGCTGAAACTTCGGAGCCCGTTTCGAGGCCCTAAACGACCTTTTTGGGGGGTTTTCATCTTTTCAGGCCCTTACAAAGGAAATCTAAGCCCAGATTATGGATTTTTAGATTGAACTTTTCGTTAGCTTTACAACGAGCCAAAGAACATCACAATCCGAGTTCGTATGCAAAAGTTATGGCTGTTTTACTCGATAGTGCGCGAAATCGAAATATGTTCAGGTTCGGATTTGTGGCCGGAGAAGAAAATGAGCCCGAGATGAAGAGGAGAACGATGGCCTGGTACTCAGAGTCAGGGATGCCGAGGTGCTCGCTTTCGATGTCTATGAGCTTCATCTCAAAATTCGTAATCTTATCTTGATCTATTCATTCACAAGAAAACCACGGTCACCACTGAGAGCCACCAAAAGCAACAAAGCAGGGGGAGGCGACAAGCGATTGATCACTTATTGGCATGGGGGATATGAACAAAGAAGAGAGGGGAGGGGATCGGATGGAGGATATTACCGACAATGAAGGAGAGGCGACGGCAGCGTCACCGTTGTGTCACGACGGTGACATTGCACAAGACACTCTTACAACAAGAGTGCCTTGTGGAGTGAACCGTGACATCACAACCGGAGGCGCAGGAGCTCATCATGGCGGTAGTCGGCGTCGTTGGGGGGACGGGGCGCCGCTTCGATCGGTCCTGCGCGTCCCTCCTCCTCCTCCTCCTCCTTGTCGGTTACGTCTCCTCGCCGAACCGCGCTGGGGAATCGAGGGTGGTCACTTGAGCTCAGCGTGGGGAGGGGAGAGGGAGAGACTGATGGAGGACAAGGCGGGGGTGGCTATAATATATAAGGACAGCGCCAAAACATTTCGCCTCACGCGCACGCGTCCAAAAATTTTCGCCATCCTGCGCTATGAATCACAGACGGTTTCCAACAAAAACTGTCTGTGATGACCATAATATCACAGACGAACCGTCTATGATACTTCACAGAAAGTTTTCAAAATGATCCGTCTGTGATATTATAATCATCACAGACGGTTTTTAGTTCAGCCTGTAACACAAACGGTCGCAAAACCAAAACCGTCTGTGTTTGTATTTAATACTGACGGTTTTGGTCAACTGTCTGTGATGAGACGTCTAGTATTAGCCTTTTTGAAGTAGTGACATGACTTTACTATCATCTTAGCCAACTAGTACAGACAAGTAGATAATCAACTAGTAAATAATTAGTTCATTGTTTTGTACATGAATTTTTTTTCTTGTTTTAGCAATAACTTACTGTTGGAATTACAAGAAAAGCATAGCTATCTTTTGTGAGATTCAAAATCAAGTGAAGAACAAGAAGGTGACCAAGCAATTGATTGAATTGAAACCATGGCCTTCATCAAACACAACAAATTTCATTGGTGTGCTTGTTGAGGTGGGGAAGTATTCTGAACACAGTGTGGCATGGGTGAAAATGAATCCTTGGTCTTTGAAGTTGTGTCAAGCAATATTGAATGGTGTTTGCAACCATGCATTTGAGAATCTTGATGGTTGGTCTTTGCAATCGCAAAATGTCCAAAACATGGTTATTTCTTGATAGCAATGGATGCATGGAAGGCTTGGACACCACATGGGCATAGGAAAATGGTGGCGTTGAGCTCAATCGCAGCGCCGAGACTTTCGTCTTCGCAGATTAAGCGGGAGATTACTTTGACAATTTGCTGGTTGATTCTCTACACATTTGGTCATGCTTAGGGAGGCTCGATATGCACTATCGTTCAGCAGACACAGCAGGCAAGGTCGGCATCAAGATTTTACAAGTGCCATGGGATCCTGGTGGCTCTATGCATGACCTCAATACTTTCACAACATCGTCTTGGGGACAAGCCGTGATTCAAGAAGGGAGGAATGTCACGGACTAGGCCATGGGCTTATGTTGGATGTGGGCTAGACTTGGATGTGGCCCATGGAGGAAGGTATTAGGCACTACAAAAGCAGAAACAACAACACATGAAAGGGGAGATCAAAGAAATGAAATATTGTCTCCAAACCTATCTCTCCTTCCACCTCTTCTTCCTGTGTTCTTCATCCCCAAATCCTCTGATTTCATCTTCTGTCTCTTGATCTAATCTGGTGTATCCACTAGAGCTTGTGAAGGATTGTGACATTACTGTCAGATAACCCTATCTTTTCACTGTCAAATCGCGCGCATGGAGCGGACGATATGGGCAGTCAACATTGGTTGTTGAGTTGGTCGAGCAAGGTTTGTCGCGTGCTCCCGTACTAACTTGGACCGCTGCGGTGGTAATGACCGGACGTAGAATAGTTATTCAAAGCCTAGTTATATAATAGTGTGTGTGTGTGTGTCTATATATATATATATATATATATATATATATATATATATATATATATATATATATATATATATATATATATATATATATATATATATATATATATATATATATATATATATATATATATATATATAGTACTCTTGTGAGCATGTAGTCTCACTTCTCATATACCACTTGAATTGTATGATGATACTTCTTTATCTATTTGAGCATACTCCAATAATGATTATAAGATACCCCAAAGCAAGTTCTATGAATTTTTTTTATTAAAATCAACTTTTTATAGCAATATTTGTGTATATACTTCTTTTATATATGAAAAAAGGTATATAACGAAACTAAAGGGTTCCAATGGAAATTTCTTAATCAAGTCATATTGAAGTATCTTATAATTGATATTTAAGTAGACGTATAATATATTTGTTTAAGTAGTATGTTAGAAGTGAGAGTATATATATGATCAGGGGCGGAGCCAGAGCTGGCCCAGGCCTCGGGTCGGCCCAGTACTTTTTGGCCCAAATTCAGAATCCAACCGGTCTTTTCACGTTGCAATTTTTGACTTTTACCTGTATTTTTTAACTGGGTCTCGGGCCATTGCCCAGGAGGCCCGAGGCCAGCTCCGCCCTGTGTATGATCCCATCCCATCTGCCTCTATATATAATCGAAGCGCCCCCATTTCTTGTCTTGTAAGATTGTTGTCAATATCCAGATCGAGAATGCCTCGCTCCAAGCTCAGACGATTCTTCGGCGCACGTACGCACTTTTATACATGGATTAAAATAAGCTTGGGAGGCATCGAAAATTCAACTGACTGCTCATCCAACTACAGTTCAACGGATAGCGCTAAGGATGCACACCCGGCGAGAGTACCGACCTGTCCTGTTCCTGCTCGTCGTTGAACTCCGCGGCGACAAATCCTGCAGAACCTCGCATCACATGCAAATATGGGGTCTCCGATCGCGAGGTCCAGATGTGTGTCGCCTTACTGCGGCGCATCTGCTGGCAACCTAGTTGAGGCGTCAATCTGGCCCGACGGCTGAGAGTGGTTGTACCTGTGGAGTTCGTGCCCTGCTTAATTAAAAGCATTTTTGGACAATTATCTTCTCGATCGGTGCCCTGCTTAAAACATTAATCGATCTGAGCTTAATTCGCTTGTTTGCATGCAAGTTTGTGATATATGCTTGGACTGGTCGCTGCATGCACGCTGGATTGAAACTTTTGCTAGCTGTCTGCGATTACATGATCAATAAATTAGCACCTAGCTGATTCATGCATGTTCCTTTGCTGAAGCTTAACTAGTCCTTGTTAGAGATTTCAGGATAGCATGTAAGAAATAATTAAGGTCAAGATACAATCAATTTCTCTCTCTTTAATGAAAAAAATGTATAGTCCATTTCAATTTGATGAATGCACATTATTACGTGCAGAAATGGTAGGTATATGTGCCATTAGTTGCATCTGCATTACTATTGGCAGCACATCATCTCGCCGAATTAACAAACCATGTGCCCACTGGGAGTCTGGGAGTATGGGAGGTATGCACATCACTGGCTAACCCAAGAACGTTGCAGTCCGACTAATTTCAACACGACTAATTCTGGCGCGTAGGTACGTTATTGGCTCGGCTCGTGAGATTAAAGATCCAATTGAGCCAAGCCTAGCCAGCCACAAACTTGGCAACTTCCATAGTATATGTCATTTGCTTGAGCTACTAGCTAGTTAATCTTGCTTTGTGTATCGAGGCGACCTATGTTGGACAGGAATGCGACAAGAGGGGGTGAATAAGGGCACCTACTATTTTTAAACCCCGATGGTATTGATCAATTTCTTCTTCACTCCAGTAGCCATGAAAGCTATAAAGACCAGAGAGCAAACACAGCGGAAGTCTTACGTTGAAATCAAGAATCCCGGAGGCAAGGAGCCCTCATGGCCGGTCTGACCACCGGTGCCGGTTTGACCGCTGGTGACTGGTGACTGGCGGCGGTTAGCAGTCTAATCGCCAGCTACAAAGACTGCAGCCCGAGGAGATCACAAAACGATTTAACTACCAGGTGTAATATAACTAAATCCTAACTAATCTGAATCACTGTATCTTAAATAATGGACGATCCGTAGTAAATTGAGTATACGTAAAAGAGCTTAAAAAACGTCGTAGCTTTGGAGGAAGGCACCAGGAATCTTACAGTTGAGTTGCTTCTTCTACTGAAATATTAATCTTCTAATGAAGTAGCGGACGAATTGGATAGGGCCTGGAGCGCGGCAGAGTCACAAATTCAAAACTTTCGTCCGTCTCCGCGTAGATGCACTCAAGTACTCCAGTGTGGCATGCATGCATTATGAGAGTTAGCTATAGATGTGCATTAGCATTACTCCTCTTCTCCTGTCGTCGTGAAAAGACTCTGGCAGCTGATGCGTGCATGTGCGTGTACTGGCATCGAAACACAGGAGCTAGCTACCACCACCAAATTAGGACCCTCGTACTATTGTATTGGCACCTTATCGGACCCGAATTCCAAGAATCCAAATCCTCTGTGAAATCACTGTGCTATTCTCTGAATCAGTAGCTAGCACTTCACAGTACACATTGCTGAATCAATTCATACAAGCGTGAACTGAAATATTAAATATTACAATCAACTGAGTGACATAGACCACGTCGGATCGAGTTTTACAAAAGAGGCCGAGCAGGCCAAATTGATTACATTACATAAAAGCAACGTAAACTACAGCGAAAGCAAAAGGTGAGGTAAGGCTCATCTTACACAGGCAAGCGACTGGGACGACCTGTGTACGACGGATATTAACTAAGAGCTGGATAATATCGGCTGTATGCGAGTACCAACGAGTCAATTTAGACTGGGCGAGACCTAACTACAGAACTATGCTATTCCTCGTTATAGCCTTGTCCATCATCTCCTGGGCCTTCGTAGAAAGTGTAGTCTCATTCGTCTTCATTATCTGGAGGGTTGGGGGGAGAAGCGAGAATGAGCATTACTACCGTGCTCGCGAGCCAACACACAATGCAAATATATATACATGCAAGGCTTAACAAGGATGACTCAGGTTCTTTTATTTGCGAAAGCAAACTTTTCAAATATCATACTTACAAAGTCCTATCACTTAGCATTTTAACAAATTTGCATTTTGATAAAAAGAGCATGTGTAATAATTATTTTAGTAGAGGTTCCATATGTAATATCAGTACAGCTCACATAAAGCATCAAGGATGCACTGATAGAAACTAAACAAATTCTTTCAGTAGAGCTCTCTCTCTCTCTCTCTCTCTCTCTCGATCGAAACGGACGCTCAGATCCATGTTGATGATACACCGTCCAGACTAGCAAATTGGTTCTTCCACTACAGCCTACAGGACTATTGTTTGTTGATGAAATCATGAAATCCCAAGTTTATTGGGGGGTACATTATCCATGACGCATGCTGTATATTGTTAATTCTTGACAATTTTGCACAAATTAGTAGTTTCCTTCAGTTAACTTAGTGTATCGATCGTACATATCGATCTGTGCTGATTAATATATATTGACTCCAAATAAACTACAACGAAGTGTAAGGAAGAACAACTCAAACTCCACACCACATGCAGCGACATCAACTTAGAACGTTCACTGAATGCACGGTGGCACAAGCAGATATGGTAGCTAGCTAAATAATTAGCGTCCAAATAAGACGTTGGAATTAATGGGCAAGAACAGGAGTAGCTTAGTTCTTCGTTCTACCTACCATGGATTAATTGGAAATGGAATTAGGAGTTGCAGGCAGCTCCAGTTGAAAGCACATAGAATACACGCGCACACAGAGAGAGAGACCTCTCTCGCCTATCTCTATATATGATCCACGCTTCTACTTCTTATATCAGTCAAGAGGCTCTAAGATGGGGATGACATTATATATATAGCTAGAGCTACACATGAGGATGAATGCCTCTTCAAGTGTTGGACAAGCGGTGGGCTTTCGTGATTCATAGACACAAAAATACGTTTGAGAGGCATCAGGAATTCGATGGTTAACTTTACTCCCCTCAAACCACTAATCTTTGTTTCTTCTTATATGCATTCCTTGATCATTTTCAAGTTCTAATCGTTCCATTTGCCTTTTATATTCTTTCACCGGCAACTACGTAGTTCAAGTGAGAGCGTCGAGGATGCGGACTATGGAAGAGATCAAGCACTTGTATGGGGTGGATCCCTGTGTGAGAACTGCTACATCACCGCCCGAAGATGCCTGCTCGTAGGGACCGACTCCATAATAGTTTTCTCCCCACGAGAGTAGTATCTAAGTGAACCTGAACTGGCGGCCAACGAACCTGGCAAATCGCGGGTGTGAGCCTCCGATCACTAGGTCCATGACTACTAGCTTTACTTGGGGCAATTTTGGTAACCTAGTTGAAGAAACAAAGCGGCCAGCCGGCTGACCGCGAGTGACGTACGGTGCTAGCTGCAGAAAAAAAAGCATTTGTGGACTTTGCTCTTACCAATTTGCTGCTTAAAATTTTAGTTTGAGCTTAATTTGTTCACAACTTCACATGGATCGATGCATAGAAACTTTTTCTAGCTGCAATTAGACCAGTGAAGCACTGTGCCCAATCATGCGTGCATGTATCCTTGCTGAAAAGTAATTGCCACCTGCAGAAACTTTATTTGTGTAACCTAGATAATGGTTACATTACATACATGTATGTGCAATGTTCATGGTCTCTGGCGACGAAAAAGACATTTCACTGTGCCTTTTTGTTACGGGGGATCCTTCTCAGAGGGCATGTATAATGGTATAGTCAATTGTTATCTACAGTATATCTTTATGCCATCTATAAATAATACTTAAGATAAATTCCACAATAGGTTGTCTTTTTATATGTCTGTATATAGACACTCCTCCATGTACCATTAATACGTTTTGTTTCTCGTATTACGATGACTATTATATGAGAGACAGCTCAATTCTCTATGCTTCCCCCCTTTTACCCACATCATTCCATGTCTTATGTATCAAAACTTACATACAGCTGACGTCACATCAATGCACATGCTCTCGGAGCTTTCAAGAGAGACTAGCAGGAAGAAGTATAGGTGTCACTCAAGAATCAAGATGTAGTCAATTATTTATTGATGATACACATCAGTACGTACATGCAGGTGCAGAGGTGGTGGGTACATGATCTAGTTACCTCGGTACATCTCTTCTAGAAAAGTTTACGAATTTATGTGCAGATCAATGATGATGGATAGTTGTTTTAGTTTTGAAGGGTAATGTGGTCTATTTCATGTGGACAGGGTATTTAGCCAAAATAATTGGGCAGCCCGCCGTCACGCCGGAACCCTAATGGAGCCCAAATCCATAGTCAATGTTAATCAACTTCGCGGCTCTTATCAGCATTCTTCGTGCCCTAGCAGCCGCGGCGACGACTAGGCGGCGGCCAAGGCGTGCAGTCTCGCGGCGAGGAGGCAGCGAGAGAACTCGTCCACGGCGAACCTGACCGTACTTGGTCATGCCCGCGAGCACCTCGGCCATGCATATGCGATCGTGGCCGGGCCGTACGTGTCCATGGCGTTCCGGCTCATGCCGTGAGATGGAGCTGGACGTACGGGACGGAGGCTAGGGGGTAGTGGGAGTCGTGGTCCTTTATGGTTGATAAAACTCTCTATATATTTCTTAGTTTATTTATGTAAAATAGCAAAATATTTATATTTTGCATCCTTCGACACTTAGTTTTCGCCGATTTTCTTGCTCCGTCCCCGTCCACTCTCGCGAGATCGATGAAAGGTGGTCATGCAGGCATGCACGACTGCATCTTGGACAGTTCAGTTGGAGTACTGCTTTTCTTGGTCAATAGTAATTCCTACCTAGTCAAATGAAGTACAATCGCATAGCACGGAGCACTGTTGTTTCTTTCTTCTTTATTATGGTTATCATACCCCAAGTCCCCAAGTCATCTCTGCATCAAAATTAATAGGTCGTGAATCTCAATTGACCAATGTTAATTAACTCTTAAATCCAAACAAAGTTTGAAAGCATTTTGCCCCGAGCAAGGCATTCATGCTAGCCATGCATGTGCCCATGTTTACTACGTATGTATCCCAATACACTCTCAAGTCGGTTTGTGAATACCGATGGTGAACACTGAACATGCATGTACACAAGTTAATTTGGCTGTTGTGTAAACGGTGAACCTACCCCATTTTTAGATTAAACGGTGAACCTAGCTGGGCTAATAAACAGGTTAAAATGGGCCTGAACATTTCCCCGGCTGGTTTTGGCCCATAAAAAAGCCCGGCTTGTTTTTTCTCTAGTCGGATCACCCGGTTGAGTTGGAACTTGTGATGGGCTCAAAACAACCCAGAATCAAGGCCCAAAAGTTTTTTTTTTTAAAAAAAAACGTTGGGTTTCTGGAGCAATTCAAGAGGAATCGACCTATTTACTACAAAGTTCATGTACAACTTGTGCGCCGATTCAGTCATGTAACTCATGTTCCCAGATGTCCATAAACTTGGCACATGAACTGGAGAATTAATTAATGGAGCCGACTAAGCTACAGTTGCCTGAAATTTTTTTAAAACTCAATTACTTTTTTCGGTATGTTGGATCACCATCTAATTGTTTCTGTTTTTTATGTTAAAAAATTCTAAAGTAGACAAAAGTAAATCTATGTAAACCCTACAAATACAAAAACAAAACACAAAAAATTATAAACTAGATAAAAGTAAATCTATGTGAACCCTACAAATGCAAAAACAAATAGAACTAAAAGGTACAGTAAACCTATGCTAAAATTGCACGTCACTTGGTAATGCAATTTTAGGCTTAATAGTGTGCAATTGTAGGTAACTAGGTTTTGAAAAAAATTCAGATGACTTGGAGCTAACAAAAGCGTTAATTAATTGGCCTAATTCCAAACCTAAAAAGAACAAACAAAACAGCTCAAATGAGATGAGCAAGCTAGGGTACATGGCCAATTGCCCACTTGGCCACAAAGTTAGCCGGCCGGCCGGCCGGCCGATCGATCGATAAATGTCTAGCTAGGGCGTGCTACTGTATATAATCGATCACACACCTAGGAGTATATGATATGATTAAGCAACACCTAATGATTGGTCCTGGCTCATCATCGGCGGCGGCGCCAATGATTGGACCGCTATCTAAACCGTCAGATCAGATCTGGTCAGGTCCCAGTTAATTGAGACTACTGGAGTATCTTTGTTTGGTTAAGGATTTAAAGTTCGGAAGAAAGAAATCTCTGACCCAAATTTGGACGGCCATCTCGTTGTGGCGTGTACTCTTTTTTTTTCCTTTTTTTTTTTTTTGAAAAGGGGATACCCAGTTTTTATAAAGCAAATACATCAGTCTAACACAGGGACAGACAGGAAAGGTGCTGGGGATTCCAACTTACAGACGACATGCAAGGAGCATAATGAGCTTCGGCAAAATACAAACAAAGTCGATTACATCTTACAAGTGGCAAACCCAAAAAACAACGAAAATAACAGCAAGTAGGCACTGACACAAAAGGATCACCCCTGTCCAGAATTCCCATTTGCTTAATGAAAACCTCCATCTTTTCATCAGCATCAGGTTTGATGAGGATCTTTCACTGCTGCAAAGAAGATAAAAATCTGAAAATCACAGCCAAAGGATTCTTAGGGAAATTCTTGTCAAACGCCATTTTGTTCCTACACTTCCAAAGAGTCCAAGCTGAGGCTGCAAAACTAAAGAGGACAATAACATAGTCATTAGCTCCCCTCTTCTCCAGCCAGTTTAATCTGAAATCATTCAAAGAACTGGGACTGTAGTTCCAACTTAAGGCCTCCTTAACACAGCACCAAAATTTTTTTAGCTAAAATGCATGAAAACAAGACATGATCCAAATTTTCTTCAGCACCACAAGGTGCACATCTGTTGTTACCTTTCCAACCTCTCTTTTTCAGTTGATCCAAAGTCTGAATGCTATTGTTGAAACAAAGCCATAAGAAAACTTTAACTTTCAGAGGAAGTTTGCTCTTCCAGATTTTCTGTTTATCACTACAAATGACACCCCCAAAAACAGTAAAATGGTAAAGAGACCTTACAGAAAAAAATACCAGACTGCTCTAAGCACCAGAAAACATTGTCACTCTCACCCGTAAGAACAATATCCTCCAGTAAATTTTTAAGATCTTCCCACTGGTCATTTTCTAAAATGCCAAAAGTTAAACTTGATGTCCCACACACCCTTAGTAATGCATTTGTCAATACAAATATCAGAATCCTGACAGATGGAGTACAAAGCATTGAAACGAATCTTAAAAGGGCAATTGCCCAACCAGACATCTTTCCAAAAGGAAGTGCAACAACCATTCCCAATCCTATAATTAACACCCCTATTGAATATGCATTTAACTTTCATCACACTTCTCCAGAATTGAGAACATTTAAAAGTATTCATCTCTTTAAAAACACCCCTGGGGAAATATTTGGATTTAAGGATTTTAAACCAAAGTTCAGATTTAGCAGTGTGTAATTTCCATAACCATTTAGCTAAAAGACAATCATTTAAAATTTTGGTATTTAAAATCCCCAAACCCCCAAAGTCTTTAGGCCGACACAAAGCATCCCATTTGACCATATGATACTTGAAATGACCCCTAGCACCCCTCCAAAAGAATTTAGAGCGAATAGTGGCGTGTACTCTTCAATCATTGGGAAAGAAAGAAATGCTCACAATGTGCCTGCCTGCGTGCTCCAATCCAATAGCATGTGCTTAAGAAACGGCAACGGCAAGTGTGTTTTTCTGGGCCAGCTCATGCATGTGAGGTGAGGACGGCCGTTCTTGCAATCATCTCTGAAAGCCCCACCCTTTTAGGTGAGCCAAATCTTTGTTTTTCAAAGTGCCAACAAGATCCTCCTAGTAGTTAATTTCCTGGAGATATATATCGTATATGTAGTGGTAATTGGTAACTTCCTTCAGTTCAGATGATGGTTTACTTCACCAAAGACCAAATACCTTGATCAGCATTTCAGAAACTAGTGGCCGAAGTGGTTTTTGTCAGGTGATGTACAGTATCCATTGAGTTTTTCCATCCTTCTCTTCTGCATATTGGTAGGTTTTTGTCGCTTGGTCTTACTATATATACAATCCTAGTCGCATTTTTTGACTGAATATTAGTAGTCAAATCTGCTTAGCCTAAGACTATCAGTGTCAATGTGCACTGCATAAGAAGCGATAGGACCTTTAATTCAGAATGAACAGTTCTTCAGACTTTCAGGACCAGAGCATTCCCATCTACTATTGCACCTGAATTTCTCAATTATTGTTGCGTCGAAGAACGGTCGGCATGCGATATTTTTCTCTTCTTCTATGCATCGGTGTTCACAGTCACACATCATGAAGGAAGAAATGGCAACATGGGCATGTATGCCTTGCATGTGAGTGCTAGAACATACGATACGCCCATTTTGTGGATCTTTACATGTGAGTGCATGGCTTACATGCTGTTTGTTATGAATATTGCATGTTTGTTATGAATATTGTGTGTATATTTACAAGGCTCAATGAGCAATATGTATAGGAAGTACAAGAGGATATGCCATATACAGATAAGGAAATACAAAAGGCATATAAAGAAATACAAAAGGATTCATGTTCTAACACCCCCCTCAAACTCACGGTGGATCACACATACTGAGTTTGGAGAGAAAAATACAAATGTTGTACCCTAGTCTGTGGCTTCATAAAGAAGTCAACAGTCTGTAACTCTGAGGGCACAAATTGTAAAGTAAGTACTCTCTCCTGCACCTGTGAGCGAGTGTATGAAGCATCCACACCAATGTGCTTGGTAAACTCATGCTTCACGGGGTCACAGGCAATCCTGATAGCACCTTTATTGTCAGACAAAAGAGTCGTAGGTCCCATCATAGGCACTGCAAAATCTACAAGTAGCCATCTCAACCAAGTAACCTCTGCAGCCACTGCTGCCACAACTCTCAACTCAGCCTCTGCACTCGAATGAAAAACTGCAGTCTGCTTCTTTGTCTTCTAGGCAATCAGGGAGGAGCCAAGCAAAACACAGTAAGCAGAAAGAGAACGACGATCAGAAGGATCACTAGCCCAGGTCACATCAGAGTATGCCTGAAGCTGTAGTGAGGTGGAGTTAGGGAAAAACAAATGATGAGAGATAGTCCCACGCAAGTAGCGAAGAACACGAAGAAGGTGACTGTAGTGAAGATGGGTAGGACGAGCTATGAATTGACTAAAGATATGAACAACATAAGCATTATCAGGACGAGTGCTCACAGGATACACCAAACTCCCAACAAGATGACGATATCGAGTAGGATCCTCAAGAAGATCACCATCAGTGGCACGAAGTTGTAGGGATAGCTCCATGGGAGTCTTAGTTGTGCGAGTGTTAGTCAGACTAGACCGATCAAGAAGATCCTGAACATACTTTTGCTGGGAGAGGTAGTAGCCCTCAGGCATAGAAAAGACCTCAATCTCAAGGAAGTACGTAAGAGAACCAAGACCAGTCATCAAAAACTGCTCATTGGGGTGCTTCTTCACGTACGTAAATGAGGAATCATCACCAGTGATGAGCATATCATCAACATACAGAAGAAGCAGTGTCCTACCCCGAGATGAGACATGGACAAAAAGAGCAGGATCATGGGAACTGACAGTGAAACCGACGATAGTAATCACTGTGGTAAAACGCACAAACCAGGCACAAGAAGCCTATTTGAGGCCATAAAAAGTACGACGAAGACGACAGACATGCCCATCGAGAACAAAATACTCAAGTGGCGATTGCATGTAGACCTCCTCATGCAAAACACCATTAAAAAGCATTCTTAACATCTGGCTGAGAGATAGACCACCGGCGAACAGAAGCAACTACAATAAGAGTGCGAACAGTGGTCATATGGACAATATGGGCAAAAGTCTCATCGTAGTCACGGCCATACTCCTGCTGAAAGCCGCGAGCCACAAGACGAGCCTTGTAGCGCTCGATAGTACCATCAGACAAGGTCTTAATCTTGTATACCCACTTGCACGTGATAGGATGAGCATGCACGGGTGTCGGTACAATATCCCAAGTCTCCATACGTCGAAGAGCATCAAGCTCCACAACCATAGCGAGCTGCCACTCAGAATGAGGAACAGCCTCACAATAACAACTAGGCTAAGTGACAGAGAGAGCACAAGCTATCGGAGCAAATCGAAGACGATTAGGAGGTCAAAGGGATGTCCGGTCATGAAGGGTGTAACGAGGAGCATCATTAGAAGGATCAGATGTGGGTGTCGGCAAGATACCAGGAGAGGATACTGGTGAAGGACGAGGACTCCTAGAGTAGTGAATACCAGATAAACGAGATGGTGGTGTTGCAGGAACAAGAGGCGGTGTTGCAAAAGGCAGTACCGGAGATAGAGGTACAGAAGGAACCACTGGAGACAGACCAGGGGAAGATTGTGATAGTGGAGAAATGGGTGAATAGTCAGAAAGAGGCAACCATGAAATCGACTCAACAGTGGAAATAGGACAATGAGCCGAATCTCGATAGAAAAAATGTCGAGATTCGTCAAAGACAACGTCTCATGAAATCCTGATCCGTCGAGCAGAAGGATTATAGTCGCGATAATCCTTATACTCAGAACGATAACCAAGAAATACACACTCAACTGATTGAGCCGATAGTTTGGTGCGCTCACGAGGCTATAGCAGAACAAAACAAGTACAACAAAAAAACACGAAGGTGAGTGTACTGGGGGCTCAAGAGTAGAGACGCTCTATAGGACTGGCACCCTTAAGAGCAGTGGAAGGCTGCATATTGATGAGATATGCAGCTGTAGAAACAGCCTCAGCCCAGAACTGTGGTGGAACATGAGAGGCAAGGAGAAGAGTGCGGGCAGTCTCAATCAGATGATGATGTTTGCGCTCAGCAACCCCATTCTGAGCATGAGCACCAGGACAAGAAGACTGGTAGAGAGAGACATGCTCAGAAAGAAATTGTTTAAAAGCACCAGAACAGTACTCGCCAGCAGAATCACAATGAAAAGTACGAATGAAAAAATCAAACTGAGTACGAACCATCATTGCGAAGCTATGATATATCGCAAGAAACTGACTACGAGTAGACATAGGAAAAATGCATGTAAAACGGGAATAATCATCAATGAAGATCACATAAAATTTATGCCCGCTTTTAGAGATAATAGGCACAAGTCCTCATACATCAGAATAAACTAAGTCAAAAGGACGAGAAGACAAGGACTCACTAGAATGATAAGGAAGTTGCAACTGCTTGCCCAACTTACAACCCTGATAAAACATGACTGTGTCAATAGTAACACGTCTAAGAACACCCTAACGAACTAATAAAAAAAGACGAGACCCACACAAGTGACCTAGACGATAATTCCACTGCGCAAAAACTCTAGAGGTGGTAGCAGCAGTGGCGGTGGAGGTAGACGTAGAGGTGATAGGAGCAACTAAAGTGGACAGAAGGTGGAGGCGGTCAAGGATGTTGATACCCTGACGATCCCTACGGCGCTGACTAGTCCAAAGTACCATCCCTGTCTGTCGGTCCTAGATGAAACAGGAGTGAGAGTCAAAACCAGCCCTACAGCCGAGATTGGTAAGCTGACCAACCAAGAGAAGCTGTATGGTTAGCTGAGGAACATGGGAAATAGTTGGAACAGAAAAATTAGTGAATAAAAAAGTGCACTGACAGCTGACAGACAGAGGAGTACTGTCAGTAGTCTGAACAGAGATAGGAAAAACAGGAGGTTCTATTGAAGTGAGAGATGTGGAGTCCGGTGTCATGTGGAAAGAGACACCAGAATCCAGAACCCAAGAAGTACCTGGAGGAGACGTCTGAGCTAGACTAGCAAAACCTGCTGAGTTGTGAGAGAGTTGATGAAGGAGAGCCTGGCAGAACTGTTGAATAGAGTCACCTCGTTGAGAAGGTCCTGACGTGATGGCCTATCCTCCTGTCGAGGAAGGGCCTCCCTACCCCCCCTTGGATCGTCCACTCCTACACGCATTGTTTCGCTTTTTTCGCACTGCACAACTCTGGTAGTTGTGCCCGAAGTTCTTGGAATAATTGCACTGGACTCCAGTTGGTGCAAAAACAGGAGGAGAAACAGACACCTGAAGAGGGACAATAGTCGAAGCAGAAACCGTCAGTGTAGTCGAAGAAGAAGGGGTAGCAAGCACAGCCGGAACAAATCGTGCTACTAACTCACGGTGAAGCTCCTCAGCACAAAGCATTGAAAGAGCCTCAACGACTGTCGGTCGTGGTGAGCGGCACAGTAGTTGAGCCCTGGCAGGCTCAAACTCTGGGCGAAGACGGCAGATAAAGTCATAAAGGCGAAGGCGATCACGCTCCGCCTTCTGCACCTTATGACACTCCTAGCGGAGCGGAGAAGCCAGCTCGTCCAGCTGGCACCAAAGATTGGCCAGGGCTCAGAAGAAGTCATCGACTGAGGAGTCCTCCTAGTGAAGCGTCTCTAACTCACGCTGAAGCGAAAAGAACTGAGCATCGCTACTCTGCTGGTATCGCTCGCGCAAGTACTCCCAGACCTGGTGAGTAGAACGCAAACCAACAATGTTTGGCTGGATGGAGTCGTCGATGCTGACCACCAGGATGGCTCGAACACAGGCATCATCAGCACACCGGCGCTTAAAAGCGTCTATGACATACTGAAAGGCCTCATCAGCGGTAGCAACAGCGGCCTCGGCCTCCTTCTTGACGGCCTTATCTTCTGGAGGAGGTGCAAAAGTAGGCTGTCTGGGAGGAGACTGAACCAGCAACGATGGTCAAGGTCGAGCACCAATGACATGTCCCCAGAGGCAGAGACCATCGAACATGATCTCCATAAGTGAAGACCACAACCTGTAGTTTGTCCCATGAAGCTTTGTTCCCAAGAATGGGATCGCAGCTGATGGAACTATAGCCATCGTTAGGCGGCGCTGGACGGTGCGGCGGTTAGATCGACGTTTTTTTGTTTGTTTGTTTTTTTTTCTTTCGGGCCGGGCTTACACTAAACCGGCTTGACGGCCTGCGAAAGAAAACACATGAAGGGGGCACGCGCGGGAAGGGAGGGGACTAGGGTTCCCCCTGTTGGCGGTAGTGGAGGTGGCCTGACGGCAGTGGCACTCCGGCGGGCGAAGGCGGAGGCGGACTTCGGCAGCGCGGCGGCGTCTTCGATGGGCGGTTCCCTCTGCTTGCACGGCGGCGGTGGTGGCAGCGGAGCCGTGGCGGCGTCGGTGGGGGCAGGAGGATGCAGCGTACCAAGGGAGGCGAGGGCACTCGGCCTTCTCTATCATAGGATTCGACGGTGGCGGCAACGGCGGAAGGTGGAAGCTAGGTTAGTGCCCTAGCTCTGATACCATGTTATAAATATTGTTTGTATATTTATGAGGCCAAATGGGCAATATATATAGGAAGTACAAGAGAATATACCATATACAAATAAGGAAATACAAAAGGCATATAAGGAAATACAAAAGGATTCCTATTCTAACACTGTTAAGGCAGCATTGCAACAACATTGATCATTAGTTTGTGTTGGAGAGAAGAGGAGTTGAAGGGCTTTGGTTGGATTGCACACATGTGAACAATGTCCTAGAAGGAGCTGCTGAGCTAGCTAGCTGGGATAAGGTTGCATCTGGTGATCACACAAGGAAAGAATGTCTGGACTTTGTCAGGAGGAATCATATGAAAGCACATGGCATATCATATATTCATCTCCTCTTTCGGCACCAACAAAAGAGGCATATATAGCTAGACAAACAAAACAGCATTTCTAGATGCCAAGATAACTACACATGGCAGTAGTATCATGTAAGCACTTTCACTCCCTTACTTCGGGATAAATATGTAAGAGCTGCATTTCAGATTCATCAGTTTCAAGCAAGATGCACCACACTACCACAGTGTAACTGAAAGGTCAAGCTAAGAAAAGATTGTCTTCACAGTATCAAATACAGGTTCAATCATGATATGACATACTCCGAATAAGCAAAATTATTCTTCTTCAGATGAGTTTTTTTTCTTTCTATTTCACCATTCACCTAAGATGCAGTTAAGAAAAAAAAAATCCTACTAAAAGAGTGCGGATTTTTATTTCACTTAAAAACACAGAGCTTCAGGGCATGCATGATGAATGCCATCTGCCTGAGGGACACGTCAGTAAAAGCAGTACTGCTGCAGTAGCACATACATTAGAAGGGCCTGGTTGCTAGCCAGGTCCTTGTAGTATATATCTTGATCTTGTATACATCCTAGTGAAGAAGACTAAAATACATCTTGATCTTGTAGATAGGAAGCAAGGATAAGAAGAAAGTCCATTACCATGCCTACATCACTACCTAAGATATGAGATTGATGTACCCCACTGTATCTGTTGGTCCAAATTTGGTAACCCTTACAACATTCTCTATCTTGCTCTCAAAAATTCCCAGTTACACCAAACATCTCTTTGGTTTCAGGCTTTCAGCTCTCATTCACAGTAAGTTGCTTGAAATACCCTGTGTACTGGAGAATTATGGTGTATATATAACTCTTAACAATCTAAGGAACACCAAAAAAATTGCCAAATTTTCTGTCAACAAAATTGCCAATTTCATTACCCATCTGCCTGAATTTTGGCCGACAGCCTCTATTTCTGCTTGATTACGTGCAATCTGGATGCATGTTACAGCTCTGTAGCGAACTGGCAAAGCATCAGAAGGACAAAGGGGCATTATTCAAGCATGTTACAACACTGCAACAACCTCTGATACATGACAAAAGGAAGAATGTACTAGACACATTACACATCTAGGGCTTGATTGGTACTCAGATCTGCAGGACATTTGCCATGATACTTGCAATCTAGGACCTTTTAAATATTTTAACCAAGCCTAGCTACTGTGCAAAAGGCTAGTAAGCACTTGTCATTAAGATAGAGGCAAAGATGCTCAAGGCTCCCAGCTGCTGAAAGAATAGCAGCTAGAAAGCTGTTAGGGGCACATAAGCAGAAGGTAGGGGGAATCACAGTAATGGCTGAATTTAATGATTGAATGGCTGCAATTAGTTGTTCCCAGGGCCACATGCATCTCTAATCTAGCTAAAACAATGTGTCCCTAATCACCAAAAAGATCTGGCAGGTGCTGGTACAGTCACCCAACTTTCCTAGCTTGCATAATCAATCATGCGTATGTATTGCTTGTAAAGCCAATTTTGCGAACTAGCTAGCAGGTAGATAAAAATTAGGGGAAAGTGAAAGGCATCTGGGGAGAAGCCCCAGTTTACGCTTCATCTAATGATGCAGACATAATTGATTTCACCATAAACAAACCATAATCATATGCTAATTAACAACGTTATCTCGCATACGCGCCCTCCAGAAACGCATAAATTTGACGTCCAGTACTAACAGCTTTCTAAATGTCTACAAAAATTAACACCATCTATAATTAAGACAATATTTGGCATCATGGTTTAAGTTTGCAAGTAAAGGAGGAGAATCATTCCCATGGAAGAATGGGCAAATGAAATTGCAATAGGATAAACTATTGATCCATTTTGGGAGAAAAGCAACCATCTATCTATCTATCTATATCTATATTAATTAGAGGCTCTCCTAGAAGTCCCCATATTAATCTTAGGAGGTAAAAAGGATAGAAATTTCCACATTAATCGGAGAAAAAAAAGGTTAGAAATTCCTACGTTAATTAGAGAAAAGGGGAAAATTCTAACCATCCATATGGTGTGAATAGCTTTTAATTCAGAGTTTGTACTAGAAATAGAACTCCGGATCACATGCATGGAGCATATTGGTCTGGTACTAAAAACCAAAATATGACTCCATGGACAACGTACTAGATACAAATTACAATTAGGCCTCTGTGAACAGCAAAGAATCCTGAAACAATTAGCATCCACATAGAAAAATTGTGAAGCTGTGTATAGATACATGAATAAATTTTTATATCCAAATATCTATAATTACATAATTACAAAAATAAATCTAATTTTCAAAATTCATAACTATGGGATTTTAATTATTAAAATTATAGATTGCATGTAGTATCGTATCTTAAGCCCACCATGCCATGATCAACTCAAAGAAGGTGATAGTCCTGTGGTTAGAATTCTAAATTTTCTTAATCTATTATATTATTGTTTTCTTGCAACAATTTTTATAATTTCTAATTACAAATTGATATACTTGGATATAACAATTGTTTGAATTCACATTTGTGAATTTGTATATATTCGTATAACATGATTTTTTAATTATGAATTCCTAAATATTTTTTTAATATATAAGTATTAGTTTAACATATTCAATGGAATTACATATGCCTGGACAATAAAATTTTAATTTCGAATTTATATATGTTATAATATCACAATTTGTGTACTCCATATATATGTAGATCCATACACTAATAGTATTTGTACTTAGGATGTACGTAAATAACAATATTGGGGCTATAAGGCAATAAATTAGAAATATATAACAATTATAAAAAGTAAAAGAAATGAGAACCAAAGTTTGCCAATGGAATTTTTCTTATATTATCAATAACATAATATTGTTGAAACCACGTAGCCCGTGCGGATGCACAGGTTAATGGCTAGTGAATATAACTTATGGGCAAAGGGAGGTTGCGTAACTATATATAAGGACCTTACTGGAGCTGTCTTGTACAACACCTCTCAGCATGTTTTCTTTTAGCGAGAGAGAGAGAGAGAGAGAGAGAGAGAGAGAGAGCAACAATGTCTTGGAGAAGCATCCAAAGGGATCGCATTGATCCTTCATTCCTTCCATGGTGGCCGTCATCTACAAGCACGGTTCGATGGATCATGCGATCCTTTTGGAGGCTTCCTCTGGCCATTATTCGACCTTGATATTCAAGTGTTCTTCATTCCATCTCTGATGATTTCCTTGTTCTTGCTGCTGTAAGGTATGCACTTAATTGTTTTCTCTTAGGTGTGCTTAATATGATGTTGATTTGACAGATTATTGCTTGTTAATTTCATGAAAAGCAAGCAAGATCGAGAGTTTCAGATGTGATAACATGACGACGAATTAAGCAAACTATGGAGGTATATCTGGTGTGTGTGTGTGTGTATTATTAACTTCTGTTTCATGATCAAAAGAAATTTGAGTAGGACTATCAATGGCTAGATGCATGGTAAATTGATAATTTATCTTTTGTGCGCGCGGATAAATTCTAGCTAGTATCCTCCTAATTAGCTCTATTCCTTTTCCAAGAACTCCTTCAACTGTAAAACAATAATAATTGCCTCGGATGTATCAAAATAAACTAATGATTGAAAGGACTCTCACGTCACTAGCTGATCATCAGATGCAAGTAGACCCTAGTATAATCATTTTTAGATTAGTTAAGCAGAGAAGTATAGCAGAGGCAAGGATATAGATCTTTTTTTGACTGAAAAAGATATAGATCTTGATTGTGCATGCACATCACATGACATATGGGAATAACAAACAGCTAGCATATATATACATATATGTACTGCAGTTAGTTATCAAGAATATCGGATCGATGCTGCTATCGATCGCTTGGACTACAGTCACATGCCCTTTGACTCGTCCGATCCAGTCTCCCTTGGAATGCATGTGCATGCTGCATGCACATGGATCGATCACTACGAGATCGATATGAATGGCGCCGCCGCCGATCGAGGAAGAGTAAGCGCGGCTATCTGGCCTCCTGCTGCCTGCAGGATCGCCAACATCGACCGACCGACGCCGCAGGACATGCTGCTAGCAGCTGCCGTCGTCGTTGATGCAAGTCGCCGATCGATCGACGCCATGTGGTTGCTGGCTGATTAATTATTGGAGACGCGTGCATGGACTACTAACACAGTTAAGTAGCACGTACTACATGCATGGTTGTATGTACAGTTAGCGCAGAAAGCACATATCATGTGGTAGCTTTTGCAATTAGCATATATAGATTAGCGAATCGTTATATCTAGATTATATTGTCGCGCGCACTGGATGTATATATATGCATGATCTGTACAAGAATCATGCTAGGAATTTGAGCACTGTCCACCTCGGTTTGTTTTTAACATGTAAGAGTGCAGTTCAGATTAAAATACTAGGAACACATGATTTATTTTTTGCTTATATAGATCTAGTAGATCTAGTAGGAATAAATGCCTAAACTCTTAGTTCTGAAAACCTCAAGGATATTGGAAGTGCGCATGGAACTAACTATGTTACTTTATGTATGTATACAGGCCCGTACAACGAAGGTGTGCAGGATGATCAACCACACAGGCCCCCACTAGTTAAGGGCCTATTTTTATCCTAACCTTGATTATTAATTGGTTAATCCTGGTATTAGTAAAAGCTGTCTCCTCAAGTTTCTCCTTCTTCCTTTATTTTCTTTCGTTGTTGCATAAACACGGCTACTATTTTCTCCTAGTTATCGTAAACAAAATTAATTCCTCCCTATTTAATTCTCATTCTGATATTGGTGTCACCTATTGTGAGTTTTTTGTGAGTTCAAGGCCTCAAACACACAATTTTTCCTCTCAAGCTTGTGTTGTTGTCTTGTACTCTTTATCTTTGTATATCACCGTCATTAAACTTTGGTGTTGCGTCACTTATTCGCCGCAATGTACCATTTGTGCTATGTTGGGGCCGCTAGGAACCATACGTGCACGGTTGCTGTTGCGTCTAGCCGTTGTTCTTAATTTTTTTAATACTACTCCACTTATTATTGCAATTCTTTCTTGTATTTGTGCATATAGGTGGTGTTTTATTTTTCGACCATATTTCCTAGAAATTAACTTTGATAATAATGTTGGTGGGGTCACGTCGATAGTTTTAATATTGAACATGCTACCTTAATGGTAATATCAACAACATTTATGTTTATTTTTCCTATATATATACAGCGTCTGACGATAATTTTTAGCACAGAGCCCGTAAAATGTCGGGTACAATGTCGGGTACGACCCTTTGTTATATGTTGCACCTCAAGCTAGCACTCCCTATATTTTGAGAACCTGGTGTTAATGTTATAGGTCTCAACGTATAATTATCTTTGATTGTTTTTTTTTTGCAATGTTTTACTGGATATTGTTGATTTTCTGTGTGAGTATGATGTAGGGTTTCGGTTTGCCTTTTACGGGTACAGGGTAACAACTATAATTAACAACTCATAAGTGATCACAAGCTCGATCTTGACTGTTTAGTATCCTAGCTTCCGCATATATATATGGAGCATAAAAAAAACTGCATGGCATGGTAAGACTATAGTTGTCCTACAAACAATCGAATGAAAATTATCTTTAGAAACTCAGTCTTGTACGTAGCTGATTTGAATATCGCGATTGACAATTGTACCGATGTATATATGCTTTGATTTGAGGAATTTCTGAATTACAAGTTGTGCATTTTTTTTTCTTTCTGAAATTGGATATTTCGTGATGATGATTCTTGGGCAGCGAATTATATTCATTTGGGTAAATTCCCATTTAAGGTTTTATGGCTACATCGATAAATGCTTTGAAGCTGACAACAAGGGCACGGATCGACATGTGTAAAAGTAAATGTTATTAGTACTCTTGTATTCGCATGTTTGATTGTTGTTAGTAGTATAAAAATTGTTTCTCGGTGATGTATTTGCTGCTATAATGTATTACTGCTCCAGGTTGATCAATAATATTGTACCTCTTTGCTAAGAGTTGAAAGTTTCGTAGTAATTCCAAGATTTTTTTCATGTAAATTATTGTACTGCAGGTAGTTGATCGATATTGTACTGAGCAAAACCTCTACTTAATGTATCGGCAAGAATGTCATACCATAAAGAAGCTTCTCATTTAAGTTGGGTCAGCCTCCTTACCTTGGGACTTTATGTTCATAATGGGCCGGCTTCGCCTGGCCGTTCAGGCCTGGACGGTGGTGTCAGACTGGCAGCACCATGGATTGGAAACACTGACCTTCCAAGATATGAACACTGTACCTTGTTCAGCATACTATCCTTTGCAATAGACTTTGCCTGAATTGCAGCATTGTGAGTTGTGGCATACACGGACAAGAGAGAAACTATCTGACTGTTCCTAATATGAAAACTATAAGGTGTTCTTTCTCAACAGCTTCGGATGGGAGTTTTTTTTGTTGCTAAAATGATTCTATTGACGTCCTAAATAGCAAATCTAGCCCCCTCCCGATATCAATAGCAAAAATGACACAACGAAGCTTCCGCCGCTCGACGCGTCGCTGAGTCCGGTCCCCAGGGGGCCGAACCTCTCTCGTCCATGCCCCAGGGGCGAGGACCCCCCCTCCTTTGCGCGCCATGTGGCTAGTTTGTGCCCCTGGGGGCAAACCTCGCTCGTCCGTGTCTCTAGGGGCTGGACCTAGCTTGTCTGTTGCCTAGGGCATGGTCTTGCCGAGCTCAGTGCCCCTAGGGCACGGTGTCCTGTTTTCTGCACCCTGTGCGCCCATGCGGGAGGGAATCGATTTGATTCCCTTCGTCCCATCGCGTCACACTGGGAGGTCATTCATGTCCCACATGCGTGCAAAAAAAAAGTCGTGAAAGGGAATTCGATTCCCTCTTGTCGCTTCGCGGTCGGCGCAAAATATTCGTTCGTGTAGCTATAAAACCCGGCGTCGCTCTCATTCTCATTCTTCACCCGAAAACTGGGAGCTCGACGTAGAGAGACAAAGAGAATAAAGCTAGCGAGTTCCGATTTTGCTGCCAATTAAGGAGTGTTTAGAGCATTACTTAGTGGTCGTATTAGTACAAAAAATTCGACACCAAGAGGAGGTATTTTTTCTCCTATGCATTATGTTTGTTAACTATGTAATTAGTGCTAAATTAATTTAATCGTGATTATTTGGTCCAAAATTAGTCGTAATTAATTTAGTTGTAATAAATTAGTCCTAATTAATTAGTCATAGTTAATTAGTCATAATTAATTAGTCCTAATTAATTTAGTCCTAATTAATTAGTTGTAGTTAATTGTAACATCCCAAAATTTGGTTTGTTTCTCAAGATTTAAAAATAAAAATAACCATTTGAATTTTCTTGTTTAAGTCAAGCTTAATTTGAATTTTCATAAATAAAAAAGATTTAATGTAAATAATCTAAACTTTAATTAAATTAAAGGTTGTTTTATTTGAGTTCCCGGTGTTCCAGAGAATTTTTTGGAATTTTCTAAGAATTGTTGGAATTCAATTGCTTTTTATTTGAGCTTAGTTTTCTTTGTCTCAATTTCCAAAATTCGAAAATCCTTTTTAATCCGGATTTTCCTCTCGGGCTCAATTCCTTTACTTGGCCCACACCTTTTCTTTTTGGCCCAGCCCACTCCTTTTCCTCCTTTCCTTTTTCCGCTTTACCACAGCCAGGTCCACTTCCACTCTTTCCTTTTCTCAAGACGCTGAAGACCAAGTGCTGTTGACCCTTGCCTCCTGTCTCTCCTCATTGCCTGTGGCCCCATGTTGGTAGTGTTCCACATCAGCGTTCTCCTTCCTCTGGACTTCATAGTGCCCGTGTCCGAACCAAACCTGACAGCATCGCTGGTTCTCTCTTGGACTTCTCCCTCTCCAGTGCTATTTAAGGAGCCCTAGCCACGTCAAAGTTTCCACCCATCCTCCTCTTCGGTTAACCCTAAAGCCCATCGCCGATTTCAATCTCACCGCGTCGGATTTCATTGCCAAACCGAGTGGCCTCCGAAGCTTTTGTCACTAGAATTCATCACCATTAAAGCACCTCTGCCCGAGTCGTCTTCGCCGTCAGACTCGCCTCATCGTGTTCTATGTCGGGCTCTCTTTTCCTTTGACCGAAGATCACCCCTTCACCGTCGACTTCGTCTCCTCCAAAACCGGCCACACTGCCCACTGTCGATCTAGTCGCCGGTGAGCTCTTTTACTCCTCCAAGCATGTCATCTTGTGTTCTAGGTCCTCCTCATTCAATCCCCTCCCTTCTCCTTCTCTCTCGAACACCGAAGTGTCGTCGCCACCTTTCTTCTTTAGCTCTAGCCATCTTTGACTCGCCGCCACTCTAGCTCATCTCCAGCCACCCAGAGCAGTTCCTTGTGATCCTCGTCACCTCGCTGAGCCGGTGCTCATCTCATTGACCCTCGGGCACCACCCAATCGTCGTCATCACTGCCACTCGAAGCTCTCCACCGTCGATGAACCGCCACCGCTCTTGCTGCGCCATCACCGCCCAAAGCTTCGCCTCCTCCTAGGCATCTTGTTTTTCCCATCGCCGCCACCTCTCTTACCTCCATGCACCTTCGCCACCGCAAGCCTTGTCGTCGGCCAGAGCTTCCTCTGTCTCTCTCTTGGTTTTCTCCCTGCCACCTCTTGGCGCCATCTCATCATCCACCTTAGCATCTTTGCCCATGTGGCATCCTCGTCAGCACCATGTGTCAGTGCATGTGGCAAACCCTAGACCTGAAGCCCATGGACTTAGTTCACCATGAACCACACTTAATGCCTTGCGGATCCCAATTGTCATCCCCTCTCTTGTCATTCTCGCTCTTTCTTTCTTTCTCTCTCTAGCAACCTTGGCCCACATGTCATCCTCTCTATTTTCCTCTCTCTCACTTACCAGTGGACTCCACTTGTAAGCTCCCAATTCTTTTATTTTCTTTTTCAGCCGAAGGGAATATTTCAGGAATATTCTTTTCTCTCTCAATTTATTTTCCGGCAAATCTTTCGAGAGTCCGTTCTCCTTCGTCCTAACTCCGATTCAGTCCATTCAAATTCCTAAATTCATCTAAAATTGATATATTTATTTTATAGTTGTTTATACTATTTTTGGATTTTATTTTGAACTTATTTGTGCTTCGCTTGTTGTTTTCTCTCTCGTTAGACGATCTGTTTCATGGATCAGGAGCAGAAGCAAAGTTTGAAGATCCAAGTGTGGTAACCAAGTAGAGCCAAAGCCAAGGCAAGTCATAGTCCTTTGATCATATTGAACCTATGATTTTAAATGTATATTGTTTTATATCAATTGCATGCTATCTTTATATCAACTGTTTTGGGATTAGTTATCACCTGTTGTCATTATGCCTCCATTGAATGTTTGAATGCCATGAATCATTTGTCACCATAGCATGGTTAATTTTAGTTAGACATATTTGTATCACCAACATGGGTATTGTATAGATGCTTAGTCAAGCTTAGTTACGATGGGTTCATTATCACATATACAAATAATGTTGAATTTGACTTAATGAGATATGGAATTGTGGCGGGTAGCCACTGTTAAAATTTGTGTACCATGACAGAGTATGTCATTGGTCTTGGTTAAACAAAATAATTTTCGCTCGGGTGAGCGGTTGTGTAGTGAGGGTATAGTTAAGACATTGTGGGTTTATGGTAGACTCGATTGAGTAACTTGTCAAGGACTTAATCTTGTGTGCCATTGAACTAGGCCTTAATCGTACAACCACATGGCTAGTATGGGACGGACCTGGCTAACTAATTAACAATGTCTTTATTTCGGTTCTATCTTAGAAGCGTGAGTTGCGGGATAAACGTACACTCACAATGGTGCAAGAGGTGGGGCCTGTCTAGTCGGTAAGACATTCAATGTTGAAACCTTAGTGGGCAAAATTGGGTTAAGAAGAAGCTTTGTAAAGGCCTTATGATGATCACTTAGTCGCACACCTAAGGAAGTGTGGTTATACACTTTGAGTTGATTTATCTCTTGTGGGTAAAGCTGTACAAACTCTGTAGAGTTAAAACTGTTTAAACAACCGTGTCCGCGGCCATGGACGTGTTTGTGGATTTCACACGAGAGGTAGAATTTCTTTATAAAATGTGTCAGAGTATGAATGGGAAGTTCACTTGATAAATATAATGTTCGTTTGGTGAATGGATAATTCACTTGGTGGTTTGGTTGGATAGTGAATGGAAAGTTCACTGGTTGTTTCAAAGCAATTGTTTACTTATCTACTATTCTTTTCAATTACGCATTTCAATTTATTTATTGTATTTATCGTCAATACTGCTTTCTATAAAAGAACCATATAGCTAACATTTGTTCAAGCCTTGCATGAATGTTAATTGCATACTATTTCCCTATGACTTGCTGAGTACTTTATGTGCTCACGACTTCAAACTTTGCTGCACAGATGAAGAATATCAAGCTGCTCAAGAGTTCTTTGAGAAGGAGTACTATGAAGACTTTGCGAATTAGGAAGCGTTCTCCACTCGATTGCATGTGGGCATATTGATTGGTCTTTCCAAGTTTTCTCATTCCGGTGTAAGAGTTTATTTGTTTCTTTAGCCTTGCGTGGCAAGTTAAGTAAACATTAACTATAAGGCCCCGTTAGTATTACTATTTGTTATCTTGAGATCTTTTTAGTTAAATCGATAAATGGATGGTATTTCATCGATGTTTTCTGTGTGAACTAGCTACTGATCTGGGACTAGTTCAGAATACACAGAGGGTTCCAGAATTGCATTTTTTTGGACCCGACATTAATTTAGTCATAGTTAATTAGTCATAATTAATTTATTCCTAGTTACTTAGTCGTAATTAATTAGCACAAATTCATTAGTCGTAATTAAATTGGTCATAGTTAATAGGTCGTAATTAATTAAGGCTTAGTTAGTTTAGTCATAATTAATTAGTCGTAGTTAATTAGTCATAATTAATTAGTCCAAATTCATTAGTCGTAATTAAACTGGTCGTAGTTGATTAGTTGTAATTAAATTAGTCGTAATTAATTCAGACTTAATTAGTTTAGTCGCAATTAATTCAATCTTAATTAATTCAATGTAATTAAATTTGTCGTGGTTAATTAGTCATAATTAAATTAGTCATAGTTAATTTGTAGTAATTAATTAGATGTAATTAATTTAGTCGTACTTAATTTTGTTGTCATTTTATGATCACGGATAGTGTTGTAATATTTGCGCATTTCTGTACTTCATTTCATTTTAATACTTTGTTTCCATGTATTTTGTCATTCTATTTATTATGAGCTGACTCAGTATTTTATCTCTTGCAACCCATGTCTCTACCAGAGCTACTTGAACATTTCTACGACGAACATCACCGTAGCAAGTTGTGGATCACCAGGGATGGGGATGGTCATCCACCCCTCGTGCTTAGGTCGGAGAAGCATTACTGAAAGCTTGACCCTCGATACATTCCACTCCTTCGGGAGACGAGCTTGTTGCCCTTTGCAAGGATGCTCCACGTCGGTTGCTACTTCACCCTAGACGGGAGTATTATGTCAGCACTTGTTGACATATGGAGACCCGAGACGAGCACGTTCCACTTTCGGTGGGAGAGATGACGGTCACTCTCCAAGATGTCTCCTTGACCAGTTTGCTGATCACGGGAGACGCACTTATTCCACCCCGTCTGCCAGCGGATTGGAATGCTCGTTTAGCAGATCAGTTCGACCTAGCTGTGCCAGAGTGCGACGCACGTACGTAGTTTGCCGAAGTTCACATGAAATCATAAAATACCCAGGCTTCACATGAAATCATAAAACACCCGAGGGTGGGGTGGGGGAGTTCGGTCCCCAAGGCCACGACAAGGCTCCACCGTGCCCCAAGGGCACGGACAAGCTAGCTCCGGCCCCTAGGGGCATGGACTAGCCATGTGGCGTGCAGAGGAGGCGTCTGGCCCCCCTGGGGCACAGAGAAGGGGGGTCCGGGCCCTTGGGGCACGGACAAAGAGAGGTCCGGCCCCTTGGGGACTAGACTCGGCGACATGTTGAGCAATGGAAGCTCTGTGGTGCCATTTTTTGCTATTGATGTCAGGAAGGGGCTAGATTTGCTATGCAGGGAATCAACAATGTCGTTTTAGCTAAAAACTCCTTCGGATGGTAATAGTTACACCATTGATCAAATTCCATAGAGCGATGCGGTCTTTTACGTGATAATTAACTTGTCTGGATTAATTCCCATGGTTTCTAGGGGGTGAGCTAGGGCTCCCCTTCGCAAGTCGTTCGATGCGTGTCATGCATGGTTGATATTGTGTTTTGGTTTTTCTTTCTTCCCCTGTTGGCTCACCCCGCTTCGACCTCTGTCGTTCAAACTTTGTATGTTTGCTCTTCATCTCATGAAATGACGCGCAATTCTTTTGCGTGTTATAAAAAAAACTCGTATGGATTACAGGTTCCACTTCTGGCGCACATTTCTTGACCATAGAAAACTTTATGAATGCTGACAAATGTCATTTATGCAACTTGAATGAACTTCTCATGGTAACACACACGCTTCGCGAGTATTCAACATACTCTGCTTGCCGTCAAGCAATAATCTGAAACATGCAAACAACAGTATGATGCTATCTTACTGTTCTCCAATATGAAAACCATGTTCTGCACTTTCTCAACAGCTTTGGATGGTAGTACTAGTTGTACCATTGACTAAATTCCACAGGGTGATATGTAATAACCATTTGAATCACATATATTAGTCTCTTTATAGCGCCTAGAATCGGCGAGCGCTCAGCGTATCCACACCGACTCACTCTGCAGCCATCCGATTGAGGTTAGCGCTTGCAATCGACTCGGTCGCCGTCCGTCCGATTGAGCGCCTACAATCGACTCGATCGCTGCCACAGCAAGAAAGACTAGACAGTAAAAGAGGGGGGACCCCTGATATCTGAGGATGACCAGGGGATCCTCAAAGAGGGGACCAGTTGCCAGGAGAAGTATGTGTATTGATTGATTGCCTTGAAAAACTGGGTCTGGATTATTACATGGAGGGAATGTGGCTATTTATAGCCTTCCAACCAGGTATATGAGATTACAGATCTACCCCTAAAAAGGTCCTATGTCTGTAGGGGCTGCAAGGGCTTTTCCTACCCTTACACGTAGCCTTCGGCTCGTGGTGGACTTTCCTGGCCTTGGTCCACCTGGTTGGTGCAATCGGTCCACCGATCTTCTTTGGCCCTTTGCACCTCGCGGGGCGGCTCTTGGCCGAGAGGGGCCCCGAGCCCCTCTTGCTGCTTCAGAGTGACCCCATGAGGCACCTTTGCCCCCCCCCCTTCGGGAGGAGCCCTGTGTCATTTGTCGGGTCATGGGGGATGGTGGGCTACCCCTACGACAAGCCCCTCGCGGTCGAGATCTTGCTTCGTCATGGCTGAAACCGCGCCCTTTTCCTGGAGGATCCAGATACACTATCGAACCCGGGAACGAATGATCCCGAATTCTCTGTGTTCATACACTAGTCCAGGATTTCTAATGTACACAATCATACAAAAGTGGCATCACAATCATATCACGCATTTATTTATTATTAATCAAAGTTTAATACAAAATGGGCCTAAGGCCAAATAAACAAATATCACAGCGGAAACAAAATAGTAGTAGGCCACACGATGCGCCATAGGCAATTGTTTGGGGGCGTAGGCCTAAGCGTCTGGGTCCTCACCGTCCTGATAGAAGTCTTCTCCTAAATAAAGATTATTCAGTAAGAGTGAGCACAACTTCCGTGCTTGCAAGTTACACCCAATAAAGAATTACGATGTATGCATAAATAAATAAGTAAGGCTAATAGGGTTTATTTTGCATAAAAGCAGCATTTTCAATGTTAAATACGCATACTAAATTCCAAAGCAATTTTTATTCTGTATCTAAAATCAGATTTTAAATTGACAATTTTATAGTGGATAACCTCCATGAATGAATGGTGAATGATACCCTCCTGTCACATGGCTAACCACCCAATTTTACCACAAGGATTAACCATCCTCAAATCATCTGTTGAAATCATTTTAAAACCAAAAACAAAGTCTAACTTAGAGTGGTTTTGCTCAGCATGTCCATGACCGTGGACACGGCTATTCAAATAGTTTTACACTCTACAGAGGATGTACAGCTTTACCCACATGAGATAACTTACTTTTAATGCCAGCCAATACACGCTTCCGAAGGTGTGTGACTAAGCAGTTATCATGAGGCCTTTACAATGCTCTACCTTAGTGTATTTATGCCCGCTAAGGCTTCACCTCCATTGGAATAACCATCCTCCAGAAGCCCCCTCTTGCGCCAAGTGGGACTACTATCTAACCGACACCGACACAACAACATGTCACAAATAACACTAAGATATCACAAATTACTGAGCCAAATCTGTCCCATTCCAGACATGTGGTGGTACGGTAAGGCGTAGCAAAATACGCTCAAAGACCGGTTCTTAACTGACTTGGACGACTTCCAAAATAACCCCTGGGCCTCAACCCTACCTGGATTGAGCCCGTGCATAAACCTGCACCCGCCAACTATCTATTTCGCCTAAGTCCAAACCATCTTTTCATTTTATTTTTTTTCAAGTGAAATCATTTTTTAAACTTTCTATGGTAAAATAATACCATAGACTCATGTTGAAACAAGTTTGGAACAGTTTGGCTAAAACTTCCCAAATTCAAGATTTTGATCTAAGCAGTATCTAAGCAAGTAATTATTTTCATATTTTATTTTGACTAATGGTGACAAGGATATGGTAATGCAATAATCAAAATTGGCTATACAAAGGAACTGGAATAACTAAGAATTTAAACAGGGATTTAAAATACTGAATAAAATTATGCATGCAATAACAATTTAAAAATAGAATTAAATAAATTTAAAATACTAGGATCAACATGATCAATGGTATAACTTGCCTTGCTCAAAGTTCTGGTAATCTAAATCCTCAGAGGGATCAAGCTCTCCGGAGTCGTCGAAATCTATACGCGAAAATACGACAAATTCAAATAAACTCAAATAAATTCAAATGACAAATCAAATTAACTCAAAATAAAATAATTTTAGTATAGTTAGCTAGATCTTGAATTTATATAAATTTAGAAATTTGAAACACCTAAATCGGAGTTTGTATGAAGAAATACGAGCTCTTAGAAGTTTTAAACTTAAAGAAACCCTAGATTTCAGATTTTACGAATTTCTTGAATTATTTTTCTAAAGGAAAATCAGAATATTGCGCAATGTGACGTCATCGGCTGGGAAATTGAATTTTCAGCTGAATGTTTCTTTAAAGGAAAACTCTTGGGTCACTGACATGTGGGCTCGGAGTCAATAGACTGAGTCCATGTCCGGTCAAAGGTCAACCGTGGACTTGGCCTACGAAACAGTGCACATGGGGGGTGTGTGCTGGTGTTGTGGTATACGTGGCGCCACGTAGACTGCCACGTAGGATTAGCGCCTATGTGGCACTGACCTGGCGCTGATTTGGCGCTGACTTGGCTAAGCCACGTCAGCCCGACGGTGGTGAAAACTCCAGCGACGAGCTCGCCGACGTTCTACGCCAGGGCGAGCTGCGTGAATGGGTGCAACATAGAGAGGGAGAGATAGGGAACCTAATGTACTACCTTACGGCGGCGGAGAGCAACGAGGTGGCCGACGGTGAGGTGTGTAGCGGCGGCGGCTTTAGGTCGTCAACGAAGTAGGTGCTACAGTGGTCCTCAGGGCGAACAAAGGTGCGCACGGACATCGTGATGATGTGGTGATGCCGATTGTGGCAGAGACGAGGTCAGAGCGTCACTAGTGGCTCCGGAATTGAGGAAGAACCGAGCTCCGACCGTCAGCGAAGAACTTCAAAATTCGGGCTCTAGAGAGGGATGGGGGAGAGGAGAGTTGAGGCGTTGGGATGAGAAGAGGATGGCGACGCCGGGGCGCTACTTATAGGGGTGCAGGCGAGCTCGAGGTGGTGTGGAGTGCAAGATGGCCGTGCGGTGATGTCGGCAAGGATCGGGGCATTAAGGGCACGAGGAAGGAGAGCAAGGGCCGTGTCGGAGGCGAATTGATACGACGATTTAAATGCATGCGGATTCACGGAGGATCCAGCCGATTCAAATGCGTATGGAAGGTTTCTGAATCAGCAACAATGGCGGACGGCGAGAAAGGAAAGCGCAAGAGAGGAAGAAGGAAAGGAAGGGGACAACGCACTGTAGCGGGCACTACTACAAAAAGGCTAATACTGGACTCCTCATTACAGACGGTTGACCAAAACCGTCTGTATTAAATACAATCACAGACGGTTTTGGTTTAATAACCGTCTGTGCTATTGGTTGCACTAAAAGTCGTCTGTGAAGAAGTAATATCACAGATGGTTCGTGTTGAAAACCGTCTGTGAAGTATTACAGACGGTTCTGAACAAGAACCGTTTGTGAAGTATTACAGACGGTTCTTGTTCAGAACCATCTGTGAAACTTCACAGACGGTTTTCAACATGAACCGTCTGTGACTTCCCATCCTCATCACAGACGGTTCGTATTAAAAACAGTCTGTGACTTCCCGTCCTCATCCGACCAGGGTAGCCATGATGTAACATCTGGCATCCTTACAACCATAGGGGTCATTAGCCTTAGGGGTTACGACCACGTAGACATATGGTCTTTTAATTATGTATTAAAGCAATACATAGATATTTTAATCCTCGTCAGCCGCCCACTTGCCTATTTGGCCCAAGGCGTCTTTGTTCTGTAGCATCAGTGCTAGCGGGTAGGATGTCGGGACTGTGATGGCGTGCGCTAGGAAGTAGTGTTGAAACTTGCGCGAGGCCATGAGCAGGGCATACGCCAGCTTTTCTAGCTTTGTGTATCGAGTCTTGGCCCCTTGAAGGGCTGCCAATATGTAGTACAAAGGATGTTGCCCATTGTTTTCTTAGACAAGGACTGCGCTCACCGCCACCGAGGAGGCGGCGAGGTACAATAGGAGCTATGTGCTTTGCCTCGGACTGGTTAGGCTTGGTAGCTGGGTGAGGTATGACTTCAGCTGTTGGAACGCCTTTTGGCAGTCCTCCATCCACCGGAATGGTTCTGCCCCCCCCCCCCGCCCCGAAGCGTCTTGAAGAATGGCAGGGCCTGCTCCACCAAGCGGGAGAGGAATTGACTAAGGGCTACAAGGTGCCCTGTTAGTCTTTGCCCCTCCCGAGCGCTGCGAGGGGGCTCCATTTCTTGAGTGGCTCTTAGTTTTTCGGGGTTGGCCTCGATACCCCTCTCGGATACGAGGAACCCTAGGAGCTTGCATGCCCTTACGCCGAAAGCGCACTTCTCAGGGTTGAGTTTGATCCCTTCCGCCCAAAGGCTGGTGAATGTTTCTTGTAGGTCCTTCGTGTGTGTGCCTGCAAGCTTGCTCTTGATTACAATGTCATCAACGTATGCCTCTATGTTGTGGCCGAGCTGGCCAGCTAGCACCTTCGTGATGAGTTGGGTGAAGGTTGCGCCCGCATTCTTCAGGCCGAATGGCATGCGGGTGAAGCAATAGATGCCTACGGGGGTGATAAAGGCAGTTTTTGGTTCATCTTCCTTTGCCATGAATGTTTGATGATACCTGGAGTAGGCATCTAGGAAGCTCATTAGCTCGCAGCTTGAAGTAGCATCCACTAGTTGGTCCATGCGAGGTAGAGGGAAGTCGTCCTTCGGGGATACCTTGTTGAGGTCGGTGAAGTCGATGAACATACGCCATTTGCCAATGCTTTTCTGCACTAGGACAGGGTTGGCCAGCCACTTGGAGTGTTTAATCTCGTGAATGACCCCCCGCCTTTAGCAGTTTGGCAACTCTTTCTTGGTTGCCTCTAGCCGCTCTGCCGACATGCGCCGCAACTTCTACTTCTTGGGGGATGAGTCGCTTCAGATGGCTAGGCGATGCTCGATGGTTCCTCGTTCAACCCCGAGTATGTCTTCCGGGCCCCAGGCGAATACATCCACATTGTTTTAGAGCACCTCGAGGATAGCGTCGTGTGCTTCTGCTGGTAGCTCCGCTCCGAGGGCCACTGTCCTCTCCAGGGAGGCTTCGTTTAGAGGGACTCTTCGGAGTTGCCCTTCTGGTTTTGCCTTCGGCGCCCACCTTGTAGAGGTGGTGCTAATTTGGGCTCTCATGTCCGCCTCGACTGCATGGACGTGGCGGACTGGTGAAAGTGCCTCCAGCTCTGATTGCCTTACTAGGTCCTGGTCCCCTCGCACCGTAACTATGCCCTCCGGTGCGGGGATATTCATGCATAGGTAATTGTGGTGTGCTACTGTGCCGAAGGTGTTCAGCATGGCCCAGTCGAGGATGACGTTGTACTGGTAGGGCATCTGGACGACATCGAATGTAACGGCCTCGATCTGGGGTGCGAAATCATCGCTGAATGTGACGGTCAGGTCAATTTAACCTAGGGTCGTCACGAGCCTTCCCCCGAAGCCCTACCAGGGGTATGCCTGGGGGTGACAGGCAATCCCGAGCGATCATCATCTTATTGAAAGCGTCCACAAATAGCAGGTCCGCAGAGCTCCCTTCGTCCATGAGGACGCGCTTGACCTCAAAATCCGCGATATTGGCGGAGATGACGAGGGGGTCTTGGGGGTGGGAAATACACACCCCTGGCATCCTCGGGGCCAAAGGTGATTGGTATTTTAGCGTAGCGAGGTGGGCTGGAGGTAGGGTACGTCACGACGTGGTGGATCTATCGGGCGTATGCGTGTCGTTGCCTTTTTGGCATCATGCCGAGCGAGGATTCTCCTGTGATCATGTTTATGATCCTTTGATGATGTTCCCTGTGGCCTCCCTCTATGCAGGGCCTAGGTGGTAGAGCGGGCAACTGGTTGCCCACTCCTCTCCTGTCTTCACTTTCGGCCAGCTGTTGGCCGTAGTTCATGTAGTCCTACATGGCCGCAATGCTGCGACATTCCCTGGTTGTGTGTGACCCCTCGCCGTGGAGGTCGCAAAATATCAAGGGGCCTCCGGCACCAGCTCGGGTGTCCGGTTGTCTTTCGCTGTTACGTCCGCGGCCTCCTCGCTTTGCCCCTTCAAGGGCTGCCCACCGTCTACGTGGTAGACGTTCTGCCCCTTCCGGTGGTACTTGTTGGCCCACGGCTTGGCAGGTGCCCCTACCATGGCAGCCCACTTGGGGTTAAAGCCGAGGTAGTAGGGGCCTAGGTCTCTGCCCTCTAGGTGCTATCTTCCTCCGCCCAGGCGTATTCCTCCATTTTATCGAAGAGTTCCATCACCGTGTGGATAGGTTTGCGAGCCAGTCTGTCTGACAGGGGGCCCCTCTGGAGTTCACATGTTGTTGCGTTTATCATGGTGGTTTCATTGACCCCCTTCACTTGGCATTTCACCTCTGCGAATTTTTTGAAGAAGTTGTGAAGGGGTTCGCCCGGGGCTTGCTTTATTGCGAACAAGTACTCCGCGTCCTTTGTCTCTCTATAATTTCCCTTGAAGTTGTTGCGTACGAGGTCCCACAGCAGCTCCCACGCATATATGGACTGAGGGTGGATGGTGAAGAACCATGTCAGCGCTACACCCTTGAGGGTGAGGGTGATGCTTTTTTCCTTCGTTGTGTTGTCTCCCCCGGCCGCCTCAATAGCGATCTCATATACCCGGAGGAACTCCAAGGGGTCTGTGCACCCCTCGAAAGGACTGACCTCCAGCATTTTGAAACCATAGGACTAGCGGGCCATCTCCAGCCCCGCGCTCCGGTGGTTTGTGCGAGCCGGAGCGGGGCTGCGAGGGTCACCTCTTTCGGCTGCTGGAGACTTGACATCTCTCGGCAGAGTTCCGCCAGTTCCTGCTGGAGGGCTTTGTATGCTTCGCGTGTCACACCCGTTGTCTCAGGCTGTGGGCCCTTGGGTGGCTCCCGGGAAGGGATGCCTCGGCAGGTCGGGTGTCTCTTCCGAGGATAATTCTGTATGTGGAGTTGTTTGCTTCCTCCTCTGTGACTTCAGCGGCTACCGCCGCCACCGCGGATGTTTTGCTTCACTTGGCCCTCAGGGTGCTAGAAGCCACACCCGCTACGGCCACTTCAGCTGTTGAGACCTTGGGTGTGGCTTTCCGAGGGGCCATTCCAGTGCCTTGGAGCTATGCTTCATAACTTTCCTGCCGATCCCCACGGACGGCGTCAACTGTCGTAGCAAGAAAGACTAGATAGAAAAAGAGGGGGACCCCCTATATCTGAGGATGACCAGGGGATCCTTGAAGAGGGGATCAGTTGCCAGGAGAAGTATGTGTATTGATTGCCCCGAAAAACTGGGTCTGAATTATTACATGGGGGGAGGTGGCTATTTATAGCCTTCTGACCGGGTATATGAGATTACGGATCTACCCCTAAAAAGGTCTTATGTTCGTAGGGGTTGCAGGAGCTTTTCATACCCCTATGCGTAGCCTTCGGCTCGTGGTGGACTTTTCTGGCCTTGGTCCACCGATGTGTTTTGGCCCTTCACACCTCGCGGGGTGGCTCTGGGTCGAGGGGTACCCGAGCTCCTCTTGTTGCCTCAGAGTGGCCCCGTGAGGCACCTTCAAGCCCCCTTCGGGGCCCCTCTCGTGGCCTTCAGGCCCCCTTTGGGGGGAGCCCTGTGGCGTTTCCTAGGTCGTAGGGGTCGGTGGGTTGCCCCTACGATAATCGCCATCCATCTAATTGAGGTATATGCGGCTCACATTGCTCCAGACCTCTCCTCGCGTTGCCTGGCTATGTCCTAGTCACGAGCAAGCACATAGCGTTCACCGTCGCACACTTTGCATTCGCTGAGTTGGTCGCCGTGACACATCCAAAGATTTAATGCCCCATCTTGTCCCCTGTGCTGGGCGTTGGCTTTCGTGCGTGCGAGTAGGTCATTGTTGCGGGCGCGCGATGTCGTTCGCTGTTTTGCCGTGGCATGTTTGGTTCTTCGGCAATTATGCGGTGGACACAGGCAAGTGGGTTATGCAGGCATTTGGGCCACGCGTTGATTTGTGTTGGCTGCGTCGATTCGGTTTCTTGATGCAAAGGCTTTTCCGGCATTTGTTTCGTTGTTGTGCTTCCCTGTTCAGTTCACTTGTTTAACGCTCAATTTGTTGCTTCGGTTTCTAGTCCATGTGGTTTGCCATCCAGATCGCAGTCTCTTAGCTTTGACAAAATTCGTTTGCCCTTGCAGACACAACTTCAGAGCTTACGTTCTTCGTCGTTGGCCAGTCGTGCCGTGTGCCACTAGTGAAGTTTGCTTTTCGGATCCGCCACATTTCGATTCTTGCTGGTTTTGCCTTACTCACGGTCTTGCTCCCATGGTTTGCCATTGTTTCTTTGTTTTCTCCTTAGGTTCGTTCTGATTTCTTGTTGCACATCTGTAAATGCCCTTGCCAAAGCCATCGTAGAGCTGCGCTTCGTCCATCCGGCTTGCTTCCGTCGGGTAGACGACCGTGTTTCAGCTTTTTTTTTGGCATGAAACCCTTGCGATTAACTCTCTCCTTTTAGTTATGTTTTTCTTCTTCGTTTTGTTCCCTAAATTCGTAGGTGTCCATGCGGAGCCTGCGTCGTGGACCAGGCGAAACTCCAGTAGTGTTTACCGGTTACATTCGCTTTTTTGGATTCCCCGTATTTCTGTTCTTATCTGTTTTGCCTTTCTTTCGGTTCTTGCTATCGTCATTTGCCGTTATTCCTTTATTTTGTCCTCATGTTTCGAGCAACCTCTTATTGTGCAGTTGTGAAAGTTCTTTGCACGTTCATGGTAGATCTGCGCTTTGTTCGTCCAGCTTGCTTTCGTCGGGTGGACGAGTATATTAAAAAAATTTCCCCGTAGTAGACCTTTACGATTGAATATCTCCTTTTAGTTAATAAAGAGAAGAAAATTATTCCTTAGTCTTCATTTGGTTGCCGAAATCTGCTGGTATTCATGCAGAGCTTGCGTCATGGACCATACGTACCTCTACTGTTGTTTCTATAAAAAAATGTTCGGCAATTTACGCATTCCTATATATTTGTTACCCTGTTTTCAGAGATGTTTGTCTCCTGCTTTACTATTGTGCGAACAAGAGAGGCATGGTTATGCGGTCTTGTTTTCAGTAGAAGAGACCATTCGCCGAGCATGCGCGGGTTCAACGATGTTTCCATAGATTTGTTGTGGCTATTAATTTGTTTTCGTGCAATTTGCAGTCCGTTTACATCGCAGTTAACCAACCCCAAGATCCACACGACACATAATATTGCTTCCCTTCCTTTCCCCACTCAGGTACTACTTAATGTTGTTTCGTATTACGCTAGCTAATTCTTTTCAGTACGCTACCAATGTGCATACAATGTATTGTTCACACAGCACACTGATTGTTTCTTTTAGTCTAGCATCTTCTCGTTTAATTAACCGCTATAGGTAGCATCTAGCCTAGACAGCGGTGCACAATTGGCTCAAAGACAAGATACTACCTACCAATAAGATACCACTGAGGACAAAGAGCTAGAACGAATATCTGAAACAAAAGTCACACCTTTGGACAGCTCTTTACCACAACAGGCAGAAAAAATCATCTCGAAGATAGCACCAGCGGAACATTCAACGGTAAATACCATGCCTATTAAAACTCCAAGACCTCATCATCTACTAATGCCATACATTTTGTTTTATAATTATGTAGTCAACTCTCTCGCAAACAGCCGAAAAAGGCCTCTCAATCTAGGAAAAAACTCCAACAGAAATGGATGATGTTCGCCTACGGCTGAGCTTTAAAAGGTACAACTCCAATTTACACTTTTCATCCTTAACAAAACCAATTGAAAAAAAATATTTCTTATAAGACATACCTACTCATACATAACATTACATACATGGCTCTACACGGTGCTTTTATAATGACAGGCGTAGCACCTATACAAGTACATCAAAGGCAGCTAGGAAACTGTTCAAGGATGACGACAGCAAACCTGTTAGCAAAACTTAGGTTATTTCAATTTATCTCACATGCTATTCTTCCATGAAGAACTCTCAAGTCACATGACTACACAACACTATTTCTTACCTTTCTTGCAATGCAAACAGACGTTTCAAAAATTGAGATATACAACAACTTTTTCCAGAACAAACATCTATGACTTTGAAGATAGAGTAGATTCAGACAACTAGAATAGGTATTTAGGTACTTTAAGAATAACAGCGTGTTAGAAACAGCATAGACTAACTGACATTTTAAATACGCCTACAAATTATATTCGTTGTCACGATTTAGAACAATTGGCCAAATCCCTCTGCAGTTCAGATCAACCTATAAAGGCTCTTCAAGCTGCATGTGTAGGGTTAGGGGTAGGCTACAATAGTATAAAACAAAAATTCTACCACGCAACCAAGGAACCTCCGCTAGTAATAGATCACGAGATTACCACTAGACGTGCTGACTCGTAGCGGAAGCAGAGTCGATGTAGCAAGTTGATGCAGTCGTAGTTGTACTCGCCGCGCGTCTTCTCCTCCTGCTCCAATGATCGTCACGAGTTGCAGATCGTCCTAGTGCTGATGCTTCGCAACAACACCTCCAAGGTATCCACACGTACGGGGCAGGAACACCACGCGCTGGAGTGCTAGCGCCGGCGGCGTGGTTGAGGAAGACGTGGCTCTTAGGGTTTTGGGAATTCTTCAATAAGGATCACCTCACCCCATACCACCGTCCCTCTATATATAGGCATCCATAATGGGTCTCGAACTTGAGGCCCATTAGGAACTTGTGACCTACAAGAATTCAGATCACCATCCAAATCAAATCCTAGCCCTTTAAGTGTGTGACCCTATAGATTCATGTGTAATTGGTTGTGACTCGAAAACTCCTTTCCGACCACGAGTCGTTAGCGGTACCTAGCAACACAAAACGATTCCCGAACACACATAGAACATATCGGACGAACCTTAATACAATATGATCTACAACCAGGTCCTTATCACTTACGACCAGCTTGTATCTAGTCACGACCAGTCCATACTTAGTTACGACCAGTTCGTAACTCCTTACGATCAGCTCATACTTAAGTACAACCACTTAGTAATTATGTTAGACCAGTCTACGACCAGCTCGTATCTCCATACGACCAGTTTGTATCTGGTTGAACTGAATGACCTGCTTGTGTATTCTCTCTTTGCCTCACGACGTCAGGTTGAACTCCAGGTGAGATAATTTGTCATCCATGGACTGTTCAATACTTTCTCCATCAAGTGTCGAATAACTTCATGTGGTCAACACTTCGACCACTAGTGGCATGGTCATGCACTTTCTTTATTCGACCACAACGAGGGGTCCAGAGATATCTCTCCTGTTATGTTAGAAGGGGCAAATCTCTTATCTGACCAGTCACATTCCTCCGCATGTTTCATAGCGTACCCGAAAGCTACCTTTATAACTACCCAGTTACGAGTAGCGTTTGACAACCCCTAAGAGTGCTATTGCACATGTAGGAAACCATGCTGATATCAGGTCTAAGGATTATACATCATCATTGCTTGAGACCAACTAATGACACATAGAATCATAACAATCTCAACAATGTCTCAAGGTGGGTCCTATCCAACTCCATGTTCTCTAACACCTGTCCATATTATTGGTTTGATATCTCTATATCTATGACCTGTGAAACATAGTCATCAATCAATACATATGCTAGTCTATTCATATGTGTTCTCGTATGTTTCCAACTAGGGAACGTTTAAGAATAATCATCGCAGAAATACAAAGTTTCACAATCAAATCACATACTTGATAATAAATATTAACGATATTATTCTAGGAACAAGATAACATATTATCCAATATTATAAATATAACGAAATATAATCATCTCTATGATTACCTCTAGCGCATATTTCCAACAGCATGATTCTTCGAATTGTAGTACTTTAGAGAAAGCAACGCGTTTACATAAATATTGAATTGGTATGCTAAAACATTTTCATATAATCACGTCTTTTTCGGATTAATATAGTTTCATCTTTACCATAGCGTCCTCAAACAGCTGTTCTTCTGCTAACACAGTTTGCGGAGCACACTTTGTACTACATCATCGTTACACATACATCTGCAATGCAATAATGTTTTGCTCTACATTTTTTACCTTTATTTCATAGCACAGGAAGATCTTGATACTGAAAAAATAACTAATATATACTAGATCCATTGTATAGCTGACGAACGCACAGAATTTTTTTAAAAAGCTTGTTTCCAGTTCCCTGATTGTACACTGAAAACAGAAAAAGCTTAACGGCTGGAACCACATCCCCCAAAACAAAAAAAGTATTACAGAACGCAGTGCTTACCTTACTGTATCAAACACTCATCCTTGCTAACTCTTGATCTTATTCCTTATTTTGCAGGTCGCATTTAGTATGGTTAACCCAGCGGTGCTACCTTTGTGCTGTACAACTTTTGATCGCACAATCTACACGCGTACTCCCAATCAGATTATCGCTAGGTTTTCTGCTACCAGGAGCTTTTGTTAGTTATATGCCCTCATGTCTTACTCAAAATATCATGGCATTTTCTGTGTCGCACAGTAGAATGATGTTTGTATCAGAACTCAGCTCAACCATAGCAACGAGACCCTTGTAATATCTTGATAAATATTCTTTTGCTTTTATGGACCATGCTCGGATGTATAACATATACTGCTTACACATTGCTTACCTGGTCGCTATTGCGATACTCTTGTGTATGATCACCACAAAAAAAAAAAAAACGCGCATCATCATCCTAGTTCTACTTTAGGCACACAGCACTGGGCCACAACCATCTTACTGACTGCTGACCAATGACGTTTCTGCATGCAAGCTGAACTTCCACAGCACGAACTATTATTTCTGAATATATACTTTGGATCATGCATTGCACACCAAACTATCGCCAAATTTCTCCCAGACGCTACAATTAACAGCATAACATTCGTCAACGTCTTTCGAACACACACAACCAACCACAGCGAGCAGCCCAAGAACCGCAGAGAATTAAATCCTTCGACATCATCTTGTGTGATCATCTTGTGCTCAGTGCGCTCCATTCTTGTCCCCTTTGCTGTCCGGGTAATCCGCCGCCTTCTTGTAGGTGTACCAGTTCGCGATGAGGAGGTAGACACCGAAGTTGATGAGGCTGAGCACCGCGAGCAGCCAGAAGAAGTAGTCGAGGTGACCGCGGTTGAGGTTGTCCGGGATCCACCCGGTGGCGCCGTGCCTCGTCGTGATGCGCGTCACGATCGTCACCAGCAGCGTGCTCAGGTAGTTCCCGAGCGCTACGGTGGTCAGCGACAGCGCCGAGCACATGCTCCTCATGGCGTCCGGCGCCTGGTCGTAGAAGAACTCGAGCTGCCCCACGAAGGTGAAGATCTCCGCCGCGCCGATGATGAAGTACTGAGGTACCTGCCAGAATATGGATATCGGCACGACGTCGTTTTCCCCGTAGAGGCCGTGCCGTGCAATGGTGCGCAGCCTGACGATCTCCAGCACGCCGGCGGCGAGCATGGAGAAGACGGAGATGACGAGGCCGATGCCCATGCGCTGCAGCTGCGTGAACCCGCTCGGGCGCCCCGTGACGGAGCGCACCGCCGGCACGATGAGGCGGTCGTAGACGGGCACCCAGACGATGACGCTGATGGTGTCGAAGACGGAGAGCGACGCGGAGGGGATGGTGAAGTTTGGCCCCATGTGCGCGTCCAGCGTGTTGCCCTGCAGCACGAACATGGTGCTCATCTGCCCGTACACCGTCGCGAAGATGATGCCGCTCGCCCAGATCGGCAGCAGCCGCACCACGCTCTTCAGCTCCTCCACCTGCGTCACCGTGCACAGCCGCCACGCGCTCACCGCCCGCCCCGCCGCCTTATCCTCCGCCGTCTCCACCGCCGCCTTGTCAAGAAACCTGAACTGCTCGGTGTGCTCGAGCTTGCGGCTTCCTTCAATGCCGGACTCCTTGTCCAGTGTCTCATACAGCAACGACTTGTCGCCGGGCACGGCCACGTTCCACTTGCGCGCCAACACGACGAGCACCTGCGCCATGCGGGTGAGGGGGCTCCCTCCGGCCTTCTGGTGCCTGTACAGCGGCGTGCCGATGAAGAAGCTCACCACGGCGATGGCCATCACGACGGCGGGGATGCCAAAGCCCCAGCCCCAGCCGACGTGCGTCTGCACGTACACCAGCACCGACGACGCCACCAGCGCGCCGATGTTGATGGAGAAGTAGAACCAGTTGAAGAACGAGCTCTTGCTCCGCTTCTCGCCCTCCTCGTTCTCGTCGAACTGATCCGCGCCGAACGACGACACGCACGGCTTGATGCCACCGGTGCCCAGCGCGATGAGATACAGAGCCAAGAACACCACCCCTGTCTGCGCCTCCGTCGGGTGGCATGTCCCGTTGTCGCAGGACGGCACCAGGCCTTTCACCGACGATGCCATTGTCAGAAGCGTCAAGCCCTGAAAACAAAACACATATGTACGGATTACACTTCGTAAGACGATCTACCGACAAAAGGAGAGAAGAACAGTGACCGATGGTTGTCGGAAATCGACTTACGAAGATGTAGATCATCATGAAGCTGGCAATGGTCCAGTATCTCCCCATGTATGCATCAGCCAGGAATGCTCCGATGAGGGGTGTAATGTAGCATGTCCCTGACCAGTTGGTGACGTTGTTCGCAGCAATGGCGTTCTCCTGGCCGAGGCGGTTCTTCATGTAGTTCACCAGGTTGGTGCTCATGCCATAGTACGCGAGCCTCTCGCAGCATTCGTTCGCTGAAGCATGTATCAGAAGCCATGAGTGGACAGGCGGAGCAAGCAGCGCAATTGAGCAGGATGATCAAGCGAGGAATTGAACTGTACCGAGAATGTAGGGGCAGGCACGCCAGTTCCCGGTGTTCTTCTTGACGGCGGGGTTCCCTTTGATGTCGACGGTCCCATCTTGCGTATAGATATCTGCAACCTCTCCCATGGCGTTGATCGGATTACGCGCAGCTCAGAGTGGCTTCCTGGAAGTTTACAATGGTTTGATGAAGATACAATGAAATAGATGGTTCTAGATGGCTTTGAAGGGGGCAACTGTGCATAAGACGGAATTTGCGTTGAAGATTAAGAAAAGACCAAGAGAGCCAAGAAGCTTTGGATAATCTAGAAGGAATGGCAAGGCTTCGGCAAATCAGAAATAATCCTAGTGTTTTGAATGAAAGACTTGAATACATCAGAGTAGAAACTAAATTGGACTGGTTCAGACAACTACTTGAACTTGTTAGAAATTAATCTTGTTGTCTAAGTGTTTTGCATGTTAATTGAATTTGCATGTCAGTTGCATAGTAGAGTTAGTAGAGCTAGTGGCCTGCTGATTAGTTAATAGAGTAATTAGCTAGTGTATGTAGTGGAGGTAATGGCATACTTGAATGTGCTAGTGGGAGGTTACATGTCATATTGTAACTATAAGAAGCATTGTAAGCAGTTTGTTTCATTGGGGATAAAAAGAAATAGAGGAGAGAAAAATAGAAACGCTACAGTGCAGCACCAAATTATTGATTTTTTTTTCAAATAATCTATTTTTTATTATTAATTACAACATTATACCTGCAATAATATTTTTTCTGAAAATATACTCACATCGCTCAACCGTTGGGCGATCGGTCCCGATCGCTCAACGGTTGAGCGATCGACACTTGTCGCCAACGGCATAATGCATGCCTGGCTAGATAAGTGAGCCGCACACTAGAACCAACCGTTGAGCGACAAGTGTCCCGATCGCTCAGCGGTTGAGTTATCGATCCATCGCCAATGGTTGAGCTATCGGACCCGATCGCTCAACGGTTGAGCGACAGGAGTATATTTCTGTAAAAAATATTATCGCAGGTATAATGTTGTAATTAATAATAAAAAATAGATTATTTGAAAAAAAATTCCCAAATTATTTCTGTGTTGTATTCTTCGTCTTCTACTCTGGTGAACTGAAAAAATAAGTGAAAGAGTGTGTGTCCACCGTGTTCTCTTGGGCTCAATCCCAACAATTGGTATCAAAGCTTAGGTTGTGATTGCCCAAGATCATGACGCGGGACAAGTCGCCGGAGAAGTTGCTGGGAAGCGGTGTCACCCACGACGGTGCGAGGGTGTCAGCAAGGGAAAGAGTTGTGACCTGGTGGTAAAGATGAAGATCATCATGCATGTGCAAGAAGTGTGGGCCGCAGTGGATGGCGAAGAATTGGTCGATGAGAAGAAAAACTAGATGGCTCTCGCCGCCATAGTCTAAGCCATGCCGGAGGCCGTTGTGATGGCCATATCTGAGAACGAGACAACAAAGCAGGCTTAGGACGCTCTCAAGGAGATGCACGTCAGCGAAGACCGTGTCAAGAAGGCATACGTTCAAACTCTTAAGAGGGAGTTTGAGCGTATCTACATGGGGGACTTGGAGACAATTATTGAGTTCACCTTGAAGCTCGCTACCATGGTCAACGAGATATGTGCTCTCGGTACCAAGGTGGAGGAGAGCGCCATCGTGGAGAAGCTCATACACTTCATCCCCGACAGATTCCTACATATTATCGGCACCATTGAGGAATGGGGCGATGTCGGTGTCAGAGGCCATCGGACGTTTGAGGGCGTACGAGGAGAGCTTGAAGGGGCGGCGGCGCGACAAGGAAGAAGGAGAGCACTTGCTGCTCACACGCGCTGAGTGGGAGGCCAAAGCCGCCGAAGAGAAGAGGAGCAGTGAGGGCTTCGACAGAGGCACCAAGAAGAATGGTGGGCGCGGCAGCGGCCGTGGCCAAGACGGCGACAAGAAGAAGCATCGCGGCAAGTTCGACAAGTTGAAGATCCAGTGCTACAATCGTCAAGAGTTCGGCCATTTCACATCCGAGTGTGATGGGCCGAAGAAAGAACGGACGTATCTCACCAACGCCCAAGAGGACGGCGAGCCGGCTCTCCTAATGGTTGTGGCATGTGAGCATGCCACGAACGTCGTCATGCTGAAGGAGGAGAAGAGCGAGAGGGTGCTAGATGATCTGTCCATTGCATTCTCTAATGTGCCCATGGAAGCAAAGTAGGTCAATCTTTGGCCCTCCGAGGCACAGGCCGAGCTACAGACTGCCAAAGCCAAGCCGAGCGGCTGCGTGGGGAATTGGCCGCTGCCGAGGCAAGGTTGCACGTCGTGTCTGACAAGAATGACCGGTGCAGGCTAGACGTTGAGAAGTCAGCGCCCACGTGTGTCGACAAGGACAAAGAATGACTGTTACTTCTCAAATGCATAGGCGCGTCAGAGGAGGAGGTGAACTAGGTGCGTCAAGAGAACACCAAGTTACTGGAGTCACAGTGTGTGATCTGCGACGAGGGCGTCAAGGAGATGCTGGGGATCGTAACGTTTGGCTTAACGACGTCATCGCCAAGAAGGACAATGCGATGCAGAGCCTTCGGCAGGAGTATAGCTCAGGCGAGGTGCTCACAGTGCTCAATTAACCAATGCAAGTGGAAGCGACACCGGGTGTGGTAACATCAGCAGCGATGCTAGCCGTGATGACGTCGGTAGAGAAGCGCAAGGAGTAGGGGAACGTCAAGCTTATGTTGGGAGCCGGGGAGATGAGTCCCATTTGGTACCTCGACACAGGCGCATCCAATCACATGATCGGGTGCCGTGAGATGTTCTCCGACCTGGATATATCGGTTCGGGGGTCAGTGAGATTTGGCAATGGATCTCATGTGGAAATCAGCGGTCGTGGCGTGGTGCCATTCAAGTGCCAAACTGGTGAACGCAAAGTCTTAGCTGATGTTTATTACATACCTATGTTAAGGAGTAATATAATCAGTTTGGGGCACCTCGATGAGCATAACTACAAAATGGTGTTGTAAGAAGGCATTCTGAGCATTTATGATCAAAAGAGAAAGTTGCTGGCCAGGACAAATAAGTCATAGAATCGATTGTACTTGCTTCGGCTGGGCTGCACCCAGCCGGGTTTTGTCCTGGCAAAATATGGTGTGAAGGAAGACGAGCTGTGGAGCAAGGTGAAGAGCATGCAGAGCCAGCATGAGGCTGATGCAGCTGCACTGCGCTCCAGAATGCAACTATTTCAGAATGCAGCTACACATATAAGTGGTGATGTGTTCACTTTGTTGTATGGGACTACTCCTACTGCAGGTGTTGCATATGGAGATTGGCCTGACTGACCCAGGGCTCATGACCCCACCGCCGACGCCGCGAACTCCAGCACCATATGCGGAGAGCCTCATGTCTATAGATGAGCCGACGAGCATAGGAGAAGCAACAAGATTAAGAAGGGGTGATTGTTAGAAATTAATCTTGTTGTCTAAGTGTTTTGCATGTTAATTGAATTTGCATGTCAGTTGCATGTAGAGTTAGTGGAACTACTGGCCTGCTAATTAGTTAATAGAGTAATTAGCTAGTGCATGTAGTGGAGGTAATGACCTACTTGAATGTGTTAGTGGGGAGGTAACATGTCATATTATAGCTATAAAAAGTATTGTAACCAGTTTGTTTCATTGGGGATGAAAAGCAATAGAGGAGAGAAAAATAGAAAATGCTGCAGTGCAGCACCAAATTCTTTCTGTGTTGTGTTATTCGTCTTCTATTCCGATGAACTGAAAAAACAAGTGAAAAAATATGTATCCACCGTATTCTGTTGGGCTCGATCCCAACAGAACTCAGTAGTAAATAAAATCAAGTAAACAATCAGTACAAAAATAGATACTCCGGTACAAACACCAAATTTCTTCCAGGGAAGTTATTATGACTCACTTTGGTAGAGGCGAAAGGGAATCTATTGTTCAATTTCACTATGTAGCACTGAAAATCTTCACACTAACATTGGAGATGTGCAAAATTAGAGTGTCATCTGCATCTAGAAGCTCCTCTTGCCTGAGGGGAAACAAGTTAGCCTCAAATTGCAGCATACTTCACCATTACCAAGCAGAAATACCAAGATATAATCTAGCTGAAGTCTTACACTCTTACTCACCCGGTGTCGTAGCAAGAAAAGGCTAGACAGTGGGTATAAGATACTCACTATCATGAAGGAGCCGAACAGGAGAGGAGCCAAAAGGAATGGTTGTATAAGTGTATTGCATTGAGTGTGTCATGAAGGAATGAGAAGGATCCCTTTTGTACATGCTCTTGGGCCTTATTTATAGAAAGGCAAGAAAAGATATTTACCTTTTTACCCTCACAATGTATTGAAAGAGGGGGGTTTTATGTTACATTTGTTTACAATACACCATACGGACTTAGTCTATATATGTACAGTATCCCTGACGGTACACTGGTATTCCTGACGACCCTAAGGTACGGGATATCCCTTGGTGCCCGGCTACGACACCCGGAAAATTAACATTTCAGAAACTAAACTACAGCAATCGTTGGTGCACGAGAGCGAACTACAGCCAGGACAAGATGAAGAGGACATACCAACAACAACTGGGCATATCTACTGAACACCCAAAGCATAGTTTTTTTTTTCTTTTTTTAAAAAAAACTCAGAATCACAACAGACTCGAGGCATCTCAAAACTTCAGGAATCACACGGTTCTCCACTCATCTACTGTTGCAAGAGCAAGAAGAATCAGGAAAGACGAAGCCATTTGAGGGCCTTTGCTCATACCTGCTCAAAGGACTACGCCAGCCAAACACACGAGCTGAAGAGAGATGTACTCACTCATGTAGAGCCATCTAGAAAATGAGATAGGGAACCAAGAACTCGTATCTCTGCAGCTTGCTAGGACAGTGAGAAACTTTGGGGCCAAAAAAGAAGTTTTTTCTTGAAGACTGCTTCCTACTTTCCCACCAGAGAGTTTGGCTAGGCCTTCAGGGATCTTCTTGTCCATTCAGGAACTACGGCAGCTCATGTGGCTCTCTGAGAGAGATTGGAGAGCACGTGCAGTGACCATTTGGTGGCGTAGAAGAAAGAACCGGGAGAGTACAAAGGTGCCACTCTCTTAGGTCTTAAGTGTGGGGGCTTTGGAATCTTCAGAAAAGGATTAGAATGTTGTTGCGTTGTGACCATGTTTTCTATTCATCATTATTATTGACTTGTTTCAGTGCTACTCTGTTTGAGGATGAGATCATGCTACCTATGATGAATATGGACCAGCAGCATCTTCATCTTTGGAAGAAAAAAAAATCTGTTTTCACCAAGCATTAGCATGTGAAAGATGACTCTCTTTTATGGTTCTTTTCTATTACTAAAGTCCTCCACAGAGCTTCATTTGGGTGTAGTGATGACCTCATGTTATTCAGACTGTAAGAATAGTACTCCCTCCGTATTTTTTTATTTGACGTTAAGTAAACATTCGGTTGGCTTGTGGACGTCAAGTATTAAGAATTGGAGGTAGTAGTAATTTAATCTTGATCAGGCCACGGTACATGTGAAAGTGAAACTCTTGCATAATTTAAGGCAGATCATGTCAGTGACGACGGTGTGAAACTCTTACACTGTTGTGAACTAGTATTTCTTTCTTATATTCCAACATGGAGATGTCTGGTTAGAATATACTAGTACTGAACAACTGGTCAACTACTGCTGGTCTGCTGCAAACTGAAAGAACGCCCACGCAACAGTGACGTGCTTTGGTATAACCTAGGCAGCGCGGCGTTCGTTCGCTCCCACTGCGAGAACGACAGATTCTGACTTTTTTAGAGGAGAAAACAATGGACTTGAGACTGTGACTTGTTGGAAAATTTCTTCGTGTTCTAAAGGTCCAATCCAAAACTTCCTTTTCGAAAAAGAATTGAATCTCCAAAGCTGACGTGATGCTGAATCCGGATCAACATCGGATGGTGCCTCACATGACGGGGTGATTGCGAATGTTATTTACGCAGTTACCGATACTCCTCTACTTGCTTTATCTTTGAGCGCTTGACTAGAGGTCTTCACTACCCAGATTATCAGTTGGTTCAGTAACTAAAATAAGATAAGTTGAACAGTGAGCTTCACCAAGAAAGCAAGCAATTAAGAGAGCATACGAATAAACTACGAATGAGACCGAAAGATAAACAAACTAGAAAGAGACGATTACTCCTTCATGGGTACATATATTTGGTTTACATTACTAACACATTGGGAGCATCAATAATATGTATTCACAGGACGAGGAACAATGGAAGAAACCTACTCTTAGGCCAGAAGCAAAAGCAATGCACCTTACAGGGGCATGTAGCTAGCTAGTATGTCTTGTCATTTTGGTTTGTCTTTGGTGGTTATAGTACTACATTGCTAGTGCTATGTGTTTATCTGGCTGCGTTGATGTGAATGAATTGAAGGCATTAACAACGTTGGAGCTGTCGCCATAAGAAGAGATTGGGGTAATCAATCACTTGAGCCAATAGGAAAGGAGTGTGACAGTTGGTCGTGAGCAAGGTAGGCATGCTGGTGTGTACATGGACAGAATTGAAAGAAGAAATGACACCTCTGCACACGAGCATCCTGAATAGAACCCTGTAAAGTGAATAGTACTACTACTCCTAACTCTCGTTTGGTACAGCGGGCAGGTTCAAGGTTCATCGAACCTGGCTGCATGCACATGCTTTAAAATACTTTCTGGAACCAAGAAGATGTCCCATGCATGCAATCTGTTGGGCATTTCATTGACAGTTGGATACTAGGATATTTGATTATTAGTTTTTAGATCAGGATAATATTTAGTTAGATATTAAAATATCGTTTGAACACACCTGAGTTAGAAGAGTACCTGAGAGAGTCCATGCATGTTACGAAATCCCAAAGGAAAAGGCAATCATCAGAGAGATATACTAACAAACAGATGAGTAGTACAGTACTATACCACAAACCATCGATGATTCACCACAGGTATATATATACCATGCGGCTGTGGTATCTATCAAGAGAGAGAAACCAAGATATAGCAGCATTCATAGGTCCAGTGCCATGTAGAGGTAGAATTGCAGATTGTATGAACGATGAGTAATCTCAAGACAGGACAGTATAACAAAGTACGGAGTGTGAAACAAGAAAGAAAGAAGCAGAAAAGCAAGCGGCGGACGGGGAATTAGTTGCAACATTCGGAAACTGCAGGGGAATCCAATCGATCCTAGGAAAATAGATCGATCTCGCCGGACACGTACATACCTCGAGGTAAGGTCGGCGGCGGAGTGTCTCCCGTCCCTCTCGGCGGAAGTGGAAGTGGGGATTTGGGAGGAATCTCCTGAACACCACCCGCTGCGTGGCTCAGGCCGCGCGCGCTTCTCTCCGCCTGCAAGGATTGGATGGATATGCGCCTCGTCTAGCTCGTTGTACAACAACCTGATCTGCTCTGCTCAGCTTTGACCCCTTATTTATATGCCAAGGCGCCGTGTCGGTCCAGTCCTCCTATCCTCCCCTCCTACGTGTAATGAATGAATTAACATCCGCACCGCACCGCACGCTCCTAGGCTCAGTACCAACGCAACGCCACGTGAATATACCTATCCTCGTTGCGCCTATAAATCGCGAGCTCCCCGTGTTTCCCTGTGAATTTCTTTCGGTCACGTGTCGACGCGTGCCTTCCCGGACTCCAGCGCGTGGCTCTGCTTTGCGTGCGTGTGAGCCGTCGGATCGGCTGGACTGGGAGTCAACAACTCCTACGCCGCCAACACTCGTGCGCTCGGTCACGGAGACCGGTTGGCCGTTCATGTCTCGGACACACGGCTAGCTCGCCGCCACCGGCTCTCTGTGCACATCGCCTCTCCGTGCATCGAAAGCCGGCTCCGGCGATACTGTCCTCTCCTTTAGCCTCACCGTATACTCACGCCCCTCTCCATCCTCTCCAACTCCGGCAGCGCTGCCGCACCCGACAAGGCCCCGATAAGCCTCTTCATCGATTTGCCGCCTCCAGCCACGTTCTCGCCCCTATCAAACACACAGTTAGCTTCGCCTCAAGTCTGCAAACCCATCCCCTAGCTTCTAACCTAACTCCGCCGCCCTTAGCTCGGCACCGCCGTGTGCCATGGCTCCGCCGCCCACGTTCACTGTCGCCAGCTCGGCTTGGACCTCCCCGAGCTCCAGCCTCAGGGTCCCCTCGGCCCCCTTCGCTTTCGGCCCGATTGAATCTCATGCATCTTGGATTTTTGTACCTAGGGAACCTTTGCCATGTCTAGATTGGACGGATGGTGTTCCGAGTGATTTGGATGGTGCTTATAATCCCATTGAAAGGTTAGACATGAAAAATGTGTTCTTGAGTTCTTGAATACATCTGTTTTGCGTAGCTTATCCATTCTGGTACTAAGGTCTTCTTACTCAGTATCAGAGGAAACTCCTTGGTTAAGTTCTTTGAGCTCTTAGTCACTTTTTAATTTGTTGGTAATTTTTTCAATCTCTATTGGCAGAACGAATCATGCAGTCATAATTCTTTAATTGTTATATTTTTGATATATACTCCTTTGCGGATCATGCAACTGGAGGTGAATTTTTTAGGTTGTGTTGATCAAGATCTATTCCTCAGTGTGTCAGCATAGGTGGAGGGGGCCGCCATAGCCGCCCGTATTTATGATTACCTTAATTGTAAATTATTTCATTCACATGCTTCCATTTGATTCGTTTTCTGCATATATGAGCATTCACACTACTAGTTGGCAAGTTCATTGTGTGAGGGACGGCTCAAATTCATCTCTGATTAGGGACTATATTTGGTTGAAAAAAGTAGTATGGTAATCACAAGGTAGTATAACCTTGTGGGTAGTATATTTGTGTTTCATCTCTAATTATACTGACTTTTTTGTTAGGGTATGAATGGTTAAAAATAATCAGATAAAGATACTCAACCGCGCTGCAGTGCAATAGGGATCTATAATGCCTTTATGGTTGCTGGTGATCTTGGAACGGATGGTGGAGAATTCACAATGTTCAGCAATCAAGAGGGCACTCCTGGGATTACAGAAGTACACCAAGATGAGACGTGTGCTGGTTGATTCAAAGTCTAGAGTTTCTTCTACCAAATTCACTCATAAATCTGGGCCAATGGTAGCTGAATCCATTAGTGCCGCTTTTGTGCAATTTGCTTGAGAGCCTCAGGTTCCACTCGTGTGTAGCTTCATGTAATACCGGAAGATTGGCAATTTGGCATAGCCTTAAGGATTGGCAGAAAGAATCGGAAAGGCTGGAATGGACTGCGTTGCAGATTAGGTGCAAAGGAGATTACATGCTCGGTTCATTTCGTCATATGCTGTAGAGGGTCAAGTCCCGATGAGCATTTACTGTGGTGACCTTTACATGTGAAAGCGTAAAGCAATTTCGGTTCCATTATACGAGAGTAAGTCAAATCTATCTTCAAGGATCTTGGGATGAAACGCGATAGTTTGCCGTTTGCTTTACAGTAGCCCTAGTCATTTTAAGTAGTTGCTCAATTTCAAGCAATCACTTTTCATGTTTGATTTCCTCTAGCCACAAAAGAAATTTGCTGTGCGAGATGAAATTTTGACGCATTGTCCCTCACATGTTGTTAGTATGAGGTTGCACTGTTGCAGAGCATGGAAGGTTATGCAAGCATGATAATCTGTATCGTCAATACAGTTACAACTCTGAAATAAAATCAATTCAGATGATTATTGTTGTGCTCAAGTCAAGATTTCTTCATTAATAACATTAAGTAAATCGCCAATATGGTCTCAGAAAATTGGCAAAAGTGCACTTGCTATTCCCCATTTGTATAGTGTCATTATCGCTGTTGGTCATAGCACAATGTATAAGCATATTGGGCATTTCTTTCTCCTATAACCTTCGCCTTGATTTAAGTGCAGAGCTTGTCATATAGAAATATCATCCTGCCGACAATCTGAATCTTGCGCAGGATGCAACAACTAGATTCATCACTTCATAATTGTTGCTTTAAGAACCAATGGAAGTAACTTTAGGATAATCAAGATCCGGTCAAGGCTTCCCATTCTGGCCCAAGATCCATCATAAACCGGAATATCATGCTTCCCAATTCTATAAAGCCCTGTAAAAAGATGTTAGAGAGTGCTTTGTGGAGCCGATGGCACGATCCAAGAAGAGCGAGCAAGATTCCAAACCAGAGCAAGTACGTAGACAGTTACACCAGATCCACAAGTGACGACCATGGGGTGATCAAGGGAAATCCCTGATGAAACATCAAATCGGGTGCTTGGTGAAAATTTCATAGTATTTCATACTTGATGTACATATATGATATTCCTAAGAAAATTTTGTTTCTTAGGTCAGAAGATCCACGTAGTTGAATTATCCATTGATGCTGTCCTGCTTTCCATGATGTGTACATTGGAAAAGTTGTTAACTTTATTTCTTGCCTTGCAAAGGCTATGGCCAAACTACAAGTTTCAGACTAGAACAGTGAGATGAAACAGAATTTAGAGTCAGACCTGCTTGCTCAAACTTTTTACATAGCTCGTCTGCAGGGAGAAGCATTGGTGCATCATCAAACATCTGGGACAACACCAACGATTTCAATTTTCAATTTCTTAGCAATTTGTGTCTATCCAAGTGTCATGTGTCATGCTGCATATTTGCATTATACCCACCTCAGGAAATGGAACGCATTTAGTTCCTTTTAAAATGAACATACTTGTTTTCTCTTTTGATATCGAACATGCTTCTTCTTTGTGGAGAACATACTTCTATTCTCTGTTCAGAACATACTCCTTTTATCGAACATACTTCTTCTCTGTTGAGAACATACTTCTATTCTCTGAACAACATACTTCTTTTGCATAGCCGAGATACTCTTTTCTTCGATCACCATACAATCTTTTTTGAAGGAAGATCAGTGATAACTTAGTATAGCATATACTTTTTTTTGGTTCACGTGTGTTATTCTTAGATACGATGATTAGCCATGAAAACTAGGTCACGACATATTAGTCATCAATTCAAAATTTAAACACATAAGAGTATATACTCCCACCGGCATACCAAAATGCCAAATCTCCTATGCTCCCATGCACAACGTAACAAACAGCACTGACGTAACAAACAGCATGTGCGCCTTCCCTAGTTACAAGGGAGTAGTTCCGCATAGACGGTGATTAGTTATTAGGTTAATCATTTCCATCGGATGCATGACCCGCTAATGGAGAAGACCCGTTTAGACGGTGGACATCTCAAAGTTGATCAACGGTAGAGAAGAGTGGGAGTATGTACTCCCGGGAGTACGAAACGTGCATCCTATACTTATAAAATGAACTCTATATATATATACATATATATATGTTGGGCTGGCATGAGGCACGACACTATTTACGAGCCAGCCGCGCGCGATACGATAGCTTGGACAAGCACCCCAAGACGACGGCTCGGACAAAGACCAAGATTTAATAGTGCTTGCCCAAATTTTATTACCTACCCAAGCACGCAAGACGTCCATTAGGCACGACACTGTTTTAATATACATATATAATTTTATTTTTATTTATTAATATTTATATGATTTTCTTTCCATTTTTCATACTTATATGGTCCGGTCTAGGCACTCAAGGCGTGGAGGCTCTGCTACAGTACCCTGAACTTCAACTTCATCGTCTTTGTCGTTGTTCAAGGACTGCATTGTAATTTTTATTTCCTTTGTAGTCTTTTTTTTTCTTCTTGGCATGGACTGTGCTGTAATTCTCTATCTTTTTCCAGGACCAAGTTTGTAAATTACAATGCAGAAATCTTTAATATAAAGACAATGCTCTGGGCTGGGCATCCGCCGCGAGCGTTTTTGCTCGGATGGCCCGTTCCACTGGAATTTTTTTAAAAAGTAATAATTTTTTAAAAAAGATAATTACAAAAATAAATAGCCGTTCCAAAAAATTACAAAAAATGAGTCTCTGTTGTCAGTTCAGATACCTATCACCGTTTAAACTGGCGACAGATACCTGTCGTCAGTTGAACTGGTGATAGGTACCCTAAATTGATTAGTCTGTTTGTGATTTTCATAAATTTTGAATGGTACAAAATATGTTAGACTCACAATAACATTTTGTGATCGTCGTATGTTGTTCTAGTACAGTAAATTTCTGAAGAATTTTGCGAGGACGATTGAGATATCAATGATTCGTAAATAGGAAGGTAAGTGATATTATGATGCGCCCGGGAAGTCATACATTTGGTCATGTACATGCACTGCATAATATGTAAGGAAACAAATGTGAATTTGCCATTACTATCAAAACTTTGACAAATCATACTGATATTACATAACATTCAGCAAAACGTTATAACACTTAATTTGTTTCAAATCAAAATGATAATTCAGAACATGGGTAATAACATATTACTACTCTCCGTGTTTTCTCATGGTCGCGACCTCTACGTCCCCCATACGGACTGCCTCGAGTCGAGCGACCGGATGAGGTCCCCGCGGCGACGTCCAGAGTGCCGATGTCTCCTTCGTCCTGGGGATTTCTCGTGGGGTATTTCTTGAAGGTCTGCCCAGACTCCCTACAAATGGAACACTTTTTCGTATGACGTTCAACTTCTGCTTCGTCCATATCATTTCTGATGCGTCGTACCTGTCGCCGGTCAACCTTTCCCTTGAGCTTATCAATGTCCACGGCCCAGATTAGTTGCTCCTAAGTCAGATGACCAGTGAAATGGCCAACCACAGTGTAACCATACATCTCCCCACTCCAGGCTTGCACCACCGCATCCTTGGTGAAATACTCAAAGAGGTACTGGCTGGGATGCTGCGCTACCATCGAGCATGCGGCCATGACATGGGAGCAGGGCCTATGCAGAAGAAGGGGCTTGTTGCAAGTGCATATGCAACTACCGCGGCGTAGCGTGCACTCGTAGGTGACCCTCTCGCCGTTCGTCCCGTAGCGTTCTTTATCCCTACACACTATCTCGAAGCGAAGCTTCCTTGTGCCCATCTTGAATATCCGGTGCATCTCACCCTTCTTGCCCTTCTCCTCCATGTACTTAGTGACCATGGAGGAGTAGAGTACTATGTCATTTGTCATGGCGAGTGACACGTTGTTACTTCTGTCAACAAAATAGTTCGTCGTACCGCGGAGAATTGCCTCCACAATACCAACCAAAGGGAGGCACCTTGTGTCGCGCATGACCCAGTTGTACACCTCAGCTAGATTGGTTGTCATGACACCATATCAAGCATCACCCCTGTCATGTAGCAGTGACTACTTCTCCTTAGGTTCATGCTCAATCCAATCCGAGAAGCATTTCACGTGTGCCCCCCTGTCCTCCTCATCAATCTGGGAGCATCTGTGGATAGTTGTGGCAATGCTTTGGGTGCTTGGTCAGCACTTGGGCAGCCCTTCTCGCTGCCTCCCTTCTGTGCATCTGGGTCCGCTCATTCCGATCTTCCAGAGTGTTTCGAACTTCTGCTGCTGGTTCTGGTTGCACAGCCGCTTGAACATGTTCATCAAGTCCTTGTTGCGGAACTACTTATAAAAGTTTGCACCTAAGTACCTCATGCACCACCTGCTCTGCAGATCCAGCCATGGAAGTGGTACATTCTCTCTTTGTTGCAGCTGGGTTATTGCACGCAGCAGGCCTGCATGCCGATCATGCATGAGGCATACGTTGGGACGGCCTTGCGCAACAGAAATCCTCACATTCTTCAGGAACCATAACCAGCTATTCGTGTTCTCGCTTTCGACGAAAGCGAATGCCATGGGAAGAACTTGATTGTTCCCGTCCGTCGCTATTGGAATCAGTATCTGACCCTTATACTTTCCATTCAGGAATGTGCTATCTATGCACAAGATTGGACGGCAGTGCTGGAATGCATTGATGCATGGACCAAAGGCGAAGAATGCTCGCTATAGTACCCTCTTATTGGCCCACTTCGGATGCGTGGCGTCTTGAATATCGATATGAGTGCCAGGATTTCTATCTTGTATGACTCGAAGTTGCCCGAAGAGGTTGTGGTAGGAATCCTCGAACGTGCCGAACCTTGATTCCAATGCCTTCTGTTTTGCCCTCCAAGCCTTGGCATAACTGATTGTGTACTAGAACCTTGCCTCAATTGCCTGAATGATGGATCGTGGCTCAAAATCTAGATTATCCACGATCTCACTGTACATAAGGTTGGCGATGAAGCCTGATGACAGGTTCCGGTAGGACTGCATTGACTCAGAAATGGCGCATGTATGAGGGACCAGTATAGAGCACTTCTAGTAGGTGTCCCACTTAGGCTGAAATGCGCGCACTCGCCAAGGGCATCACTCTATGCTGCACTTCACGTTGTAGCATTTTGGGGTAGACTTGACGACTGTGAATATGCACCGCACCGACAAGGCCTAGAATTTGACCGCTTCCTGCACGGCCTCCTTACATTTGTACATAGCTCCTAGCCTGATATCGCTCTGATCATACTCCCACGGCACACAGGAGCCTTCGTTGACGATGGGGTTGTCGAACTGGTATGTAGTACATAATTTGACTACAATTATTTAATCTACTAAATTCTACTCGCTATTCTACTAAATTTTATGTCACTATTCTACTGAATTCTATGTACTTAATTCTACTCGTTATTCTACTTAATTCTATGCCGTTATTCTACTGAATTCTATGTATTTAATTCTACTCATTATTCTACTTAATTCTACTCGCTACAGCTCAAATGATGTACTTAATTCTACATAATTTGACATAATGTACAAAGTTGAAAAAATGTACCGCAAGTTGGTCGGCCAACTGAATCGATCTCTCACAATCTCTCTCCTCCATGATTTAACTAGCAGAGCTTAGCTACCTTTCTTCTCTCCTCCCTCCTCTCTTTTGTTTTTTTTCTAGAATTAAAATGAGTTTTGGAGGATTTTTTGGGGGGCCGGCTATTTATTTTTGTAAATATCTTTTAAAATAATATTATTTTAAAAAAAATTCGTCATCGCGGGATATGGCGGGGAAGGGGGTCGTCAACCACCTGTGCCTACTGACGACGAGGGGACACAAAGTCGACCGTCACTGCAAGATTGCGTCGGGTCAGGCAAAGGAGGTCAAATTTGGTTTGTTGCATGCATTTGGTCAATTTGTTGCAGCAACTTTATAATTTGTTGCATCGAGTGTTTCGTTTTGTTGCAATGTGTCTTCTCAAATGTTGTAGTATGAGGAATTTTGTTGCAATTGGGTTATATATTTGTTGCACAAGAACTTTTTTTTATTGCGGTTGGTTGTTAGTTTGTAGCACCATTTTTATTGTGATTGGTTGTTGCAACCGTGTGGAATTTTGTTGCATGTTCACATGTTCAATGTTGCACCTCACTGTAAATTTGTTGCAAGAAATTTCCTGCCAGATCTATCATTTCCATAGATCCCTGAGACATCGGGATCGACCGCCGCTGCCTCCTGGAGCTCGTGTCATTGCCACCAGCACCCAAACGCCCCACAAGCGAGGTCGAGGAAGGGATGCGGTGTGTTATGTTGGGGGAATCGGACCGTCGGAGTTACTCGCGGGAAGATCCGATGGCACAGTGCAGCCTACGGAGCTAGCGTCTGGATCGTATAAATTCCAGAGTAATGGCCATTTGCCTACGATCCGGACGCTAGTGGTTGCTTAATATAAATTCCAGAGTAATGGCCATTAGCCTTTTTAAAAAAATCCCATCCCACATCCAAAAATCTCCTCTTGTTCGATTGGCTTATCGATCTGGACTGGAGCTGGAGGTGGAGCTGGACCATCCTCTATTTCTGTTTTTGTTTGCTGTCCTATTACTAGCCAGCTAGTACTCCATCCATTACTTGAAGAGGGAAGTAGCTATTAGTGGAGTACTAGTAACCAAAATTCTGATAGGCAGGAGCCGATGCCAGCGATCCTGCATGCCGTTACAGTACAGACACCTGCATCTGCATGCGATTGCGTGCATCTGGCCGTGGTTTTGGGCTCACTCCGCTCGGCGCGAATCCAGCAGCAGCTGACAAACCACGCTAGCACTAGTACAAGCATCCACAATGCTACAGAGAAGGCCTAGCCAGCCCATCACTGCTCCGTCCTGCTACTGCTACATCGCGATCCAATCTGTGGTGTTTATTCGGCCCACGAAATCCAAGCCCATCGAAGCAGCTTGGCTAGGGTTTCAAAGCTTTTGAGGTGGACGGCGCACGCCCGAGCTGGGTGGTCAGCTCGCCGCCCTAGGAGTGGGAAAAAAATACTTAATACTCACGAGCCGGCTTGGCTCGAACTCATGTCATAAGTGAGCCGAGCAGAGCTGGCATTTTTGTTCGTCTGCCTAACAAGCTGAGTTCGAACCAGCTCACGAGTTACTCGTTAGGCTCGTTAAACTCGATAAAAATTAAAACCTAGCTTTCCAGCCCAGCAAACAATTTGGCCCATAGCCTAGCCAAGAATTAGGCCCATGACCCACTTAGCCCATAGCCACATAACCCTAACTAGTTAGCACACAAGCACAGCCAAGAAAACACATGCGCGCGCATGACACAGGAGATATCGACGCTGCCGCCACAGCCAACACCACTGCATTTCGCCTCTGCCCTCCCCCTCCTCGTCTAGCCTCCACTCGCGGTCCCGTCCCCTTCGCCTCCGCCCACCCACTCTGACTCTGACCTCCACCCACGGTCCCATCCGCTTCGTCTCCGACCTCCGCAAGTGATGGAATGGCAATCGAGCATGGAGTCCAAGAATCGTTGAGAGAGAAGGTCATCCGCCTCTGCTTCCCCCTCCGCAATTGATGCCGGTGTTGAACCATGGAACCCCTCATCGACTCATCTCCTCCGCTACAAAGCTGTCTCTCTCCGACCAACCGACACTGACCACATCGGCTACCTCCTTGGTGAGTGTCAAGAACTCATATTATACATACTAACATACATGGCATTGTTACTTTGTTAGTGCTTGGCTCGAACGAGCCAAATGAGCCAGCTCGAGCTTTCAGGCCTAGCCGAGTCGAGCATGCATTTTTGCTCATTTGCTTAACAAGCCAAGCCAAGTTGTGTTCACTAACGAGTTTGATCGAGTTGAGCCAAGCTAGCTCATTATCCACCCCTACGCCTCCCACACCATCCTCAAGTAAATCGTAGGCCACACACATCACATCCATCGAATCAACTAGTATGTGCCTCAATTGTGGTCTCGCGTGCGTACGTCTCACGTCTCCAATTTCTCTCTCATCTTCTCTTGTAACAACCCAATTTTTGAACAATTTAAAACTTGCATGGATTTCTTGGATTTCAAAAACTTTTGTTGCATTTTGAGAAATTCCATAAGCTTTCTCTTGAAATTCATAAATCCATTTCCTTGCACTAAAGTGAAATTATAAAAATCTACAAGTTAAATGGTGTGCTAAATCTCCTCAGGATTTGAAAATTTCAAATACATTCCTAAAAATTCAAACTAAAAGTTTAAACCTTTACCTTCCCTCCTCTCTCTCTCTCTCTCGACCCAATTTCCTTCTCATCGCCCAAATTCTCTCCTTCTCGTGGGTCTGACCCGTGCAAGACCCTACCCAAAGTGCGACCTTTCCTGCTTCTTTCCCCTCGTGGCCCAGCCAAGCAGGCCAAGCCCAGCTCGGGCGTCGCAACCCACTTAATCGCTCTCTCTCACACCCACACTCACCGACATGTAGGCCCTGACTCTACCAATTAGGCCGCTCGGGAAGAGCATTGTTTCCCTTCCCCACACGCCAGCTCGCCTCGCCCTCTCGCTCGTTGCGTTGGACACACACGCCACGTGAGCCAAAGTCGCATTAGACCCTGTGCCTCGAGCCTCTCGCTCTCTTTCTCTCGCACACCGCCGCGACCTTTTTCACCTCAAGAGAGTGTCTCGTTCACTCGCGTGCCACACATGAGATCTCGCATTCGAGCCACAGTGTCATCGCGTTTGTCTCACCTCCTCTCCTCGCTATTTAAGCCTCGACCAAGTGCGTCATCATACTCACCAACCTCTCCTCTGCATTTTCCCCAACTTTCCCCTCTTCTTTGCCTCAGGTGGAGAAGAATTTGAGCCACGCCAATCATCTGCCCTAATTCTGGCGGCCGATTTCACCATTGAGTTCTGGGCACTAGAGTGAGTCTTTGTCCTCATCTTCTTGTGCATTGTGACCGCCTTGACTTCCTCTTCCTCACACTCACCTCCTCTTTGCTTGTTTCCTCACAAAGAAGAAGGAATGACATTGCCATCCTCGGAGCTGGCCAGAGCACGTCGAGCTGTCACCGTCTCCTTCCGTCTTGACCAGTGAGCTTTTGCCTTCGATGTCTTGTGCACCTTGGTCGCCTTGACCTTCTCTCTCTAATGTGCGTACTCTTTTTCCTTGCGGTGCACCAGAGTCGCTGGAACACCCTTTGTCCCCGTCGCTGGCCTAGAGCATGCAACGCCACCACCGCACCCGATCTCCTTCCTCTCCTGGCTTCCAGGTGAGCTCTCCTGTTCCTGTAGGCTTTATCATCTCACAAAAGTGGTAGGCTTGTCAATGAAGTGCATAGATGGTCGTAGCATAGCTACGCCGTAACGCCATGCCGCACCACCGCAAGCTGCCGTGGAAGAGCTCGGTGCACCACCTCTTCTTGAGCACCGAGAGCATCAGTAGCATCGTTATAGCCTGTAGATGGTAGTCTAAGCTTCAATTTCTAGATTTAGGCTGTGTTGGGTAGTTTCCCTTACCAACAGTAGTGTCGCCGCCGACCTCACTGTAGCGTCGCCGCCTCGGTCTATCTCCCACTGCGCCACCACAGCCGTTAGGGTCATCGTGGACGTCGCAACCCATTTTGCTAATCGCGGCTGGTCACCGGAGCCCTCTCCACCAGCACCAAGCTCGCCCCCGAGCCAGCCATGGCTACCTTTGTTTCATCCTCTGTTGAGGAGAAGAAGCACTGTAGCACTGGTGTGTGCACTACAACAAAAAGGCTAATACTGGACGCCTCATCACAGACGGTTGACCAAAATCGCTCAGATACATGCAATCACTGAGCGGTTTTGGTTTAGAGACCGCTGCGTATCTTAACTAACGCTTAAAAACCGCTCAGTGAAGAGGTAATATCACGACGGTTCATAGCTAAAACCATTTAGAAACATCACGAGCGGTTCTTGTTAATAACCGCTCTGTGATAATAGTACATATCACGCAGCGGTTTCAACAAAGAACCGTCAGGAAACATCACGACGGTTCTTAACAATAACCGTCTGTGATATTACCACATATCACAGACAGTTTTTTGTTATAACCATCTGTGATAATATTGCTATAGCTCCACGGTGAGTTTCTTCGTCGCCGATGCATCTGTTCGTGGCCATCCGCCGGCTCCCGGCGCGCTCTTTCGCCTCACGCCTCAATTTATTCCTTGTTTTATAAAAGGATCATCCGCCATCCAAGATGATCATCCCCACATATTTATAAAAAAATAAATGGTCCTCTTCCTTGTCGCCGGCATTGATGGCCTTCACGCCGCCTTGTCACGAGCACCTCTCTCGGTGTACGTTGAACCGTGCTGCGGAAGAACACTGTTTGATCAACAGTGTCTTCGCTCCTCTGCCGGCGGAGAATTTGCCGGAGCAGGTGACGGCCACCTTCCGCCGTCTTGACATCCTTCTCCGTCGTGTCTTCCGGTGATCTCCCACTTTCGGCGAAGTTTATCACGTCATCGACGTAGTCCTCCAAAACGACGTTGCACGCCTCGTGGAGGCTTGCCGTCACTTGATCACGAATCGAGGCGATAGGCATCGAAGTCGACTGTGCCGAGACCCTCAAGCAAGGAAGAGAGCCTATGGGCTCAATTCTTCTTGGTTCAACATTCGAGGGTCTTCGAGACACTTGAATGAGCGTCGTGGTGGACGATTTCGTGCTTCATTCGCCGATGATCGTGAACCGTCCGATGCCGCCGCCGTCGCCTATGAAGTATTGAAGACGGAGATAGCAGCCTACCTCCGCCACTAGAAAAACTTTGTTTATTTATAGGTTTCTACTTTTTTAAATCTTTTGTAAGCAACCAGCTCTATTGTTTGGCCATATATATGAAAATTCCAAAATGAAAAAAAAAAGTTTGGAGGTGAAGTTACTATATTAATTATATGTTGAATTATTGCTATATATATATATATATATATATATATATATATATATATATATATATATATATATATATATATATATATATATATATATAGGACGTTAGTGCTTGCACTCACAGGGAGTATGAATTCACATCAAATATACCACTTAAACGCACATATTATACTTCTTTATCATTTTCAAGATACTTAAATACCAATTATAAGATACTCCAATGTGACTTGATTGAAAAATTTCCATTGGAGCCCTTTGTTTTTTGCTATATACATTTTTTATATATAAAAGAAGTATATACACAAATTTTGCTATAAAAGTGGAGTTTAATGAAATTTTTCATAGAACCCACTTTGGGGTATCTTATAATCATTATTGGAGTATGCTCAAATAGATAAAGAGATATCATCATACAATTTAAGTGGTATATGAGAGGTGGGAGTACGTACTCCCAGGAGTACCATACCATTTTCCTATATATATATATATCAGAGACGGTTTTGTGGAAAAACAAAATCTAGTTTGGAGGTGAAGTTACAATTAATATTAATTATATCAGAGACGGTTTAGTGGAACTAATTAACTAATTAATTATATATATATATATATATATATATATATATAGTTAAAGCAAATTTTCAAAGATATTTAAATGACAAAATTGACATTGTCGACGATCAAATCGCCGATCTTATGAAAATAAAAGGAGGAAAATGACGTAGAGTATCTTCGAAGAGAATGGGGGCTGCTCTTCATTTATATGAACTGGGTGCACAAAACTTGACTAGGGACTATCTCCAATTACACTGAATGTACCGAATACTACTGCTTCGGCTTCTGTGTTGCCTTCTGTTGTTTGCTGTTGTCCCCCTCCTCGTCTTCTGCGCTTCACCATTAAATAACTCCCGAAGAACGGCGATTACCCACGGAGAAGACGTCTCTGATGAAACGTTACAACTGGTTGGAGGTTCAACCTAGTTAACAATGTGCTAAGTGCCTTGCGGTTAAGTATTTGTGAGACATTTAACCGCAAGGTGATTTATCGTCAGAGTCTTGTATGTCATCGTAAGTTATGGGATGTTTAGCACGTGTTCCATTCATCACACGATTATTGGTACCTGTTCATAACATTTCCGAGCAGCCACCTGGTCGGAACCTAGTCTGACCAGGCTACCCATCGTGTAACCTCTGAAATACTTACGACCAGTGGGGTCGCTAGTTTTATGGGTTACGACCATGGAGACGTATGGTCTTTCTATGTATTTAAATTAATACATAGAGGTTTTAATCTCGTCGGCTAGCCCCGAACTTTAAATGAACAGTCGTGTGACGCCTTCCCGATGAATTCATATCGGGCATCACCATTTAATGTCGTGACATCCGAGGTGATTTTGTGTTCATTTTAAAGTTGAGAACTTGCCTTGGGAACCGAAGAATTTCTCTCGTCTGTTGGGCAAAAAAGCTTTTTGCCGTTCGGACTTTTATGGATAAACTCCGATCGTAATTGAAGACCCGAGGCTATAAAATCCCCATCGCTAGACTTTTTGGATTCCTTATGCTTCCAGATCCTTTTACGATCTCTTTCATCCGCATAAAAATCTTCGCCCTTCCTTTTCTTGTTCTTCCGACCACAAAAATCTCCTGCGAGTTCTGCTCATCCTCAAGGATTTTCATCATGTCGGAGCAAATCACAAAGTAGTTGCCGTCGGAGTTGAGCAAGAAAAAGCTTGAAGCTTTGGAGAAGATCGGAATGCTTCCGGACAAGAATTTGATCAGATGGAGATCAGCTTTTGGAGAGCATTTCCCAAGTCGCGAAGATGAGGAAATTCCCGTTTTCCTCGCCTACATCGAATGTGGGCTGAGATTGCCGGTACACAAATTCTTTCTCCGTGTTCTTGAATTCTATAGAGTGGAATTAGTGAATTTGGCCCCAAACTCCATCGCCAACATCAGTATCTTCACATATTTGTGTGAAGCATACCTGGGATTGCCTCCAAGTTTGAGGCTCTTCAGGTATTTTTACCGAATGGTGATGGGGAGATCTACGGAGACTCCCGGGGAATGTACATTGTGTCTTCACGACAGAAAGGCCGATGAGTACATTCATATGTACTCAAAATCCTCGTGGTCGTCATGGAAGAAAAACTGGTTCTATATGACGGTTACGAGGGACGATGGCCTCTATTTCGCCGGAATGAGAGCAACGGAAAATCCCAAATGGAGAAAGACCGTGGAGAAGACAGGAGTGGTCGGGCGATGGGTGGATGCCATCTATGACCTACGAGTCAAGGGCTTGACCTCTTGGCATGTGGTGAGGGATTTCACCAAACGTCAAATAAGCCCATTAAAGCTTCGACTCACTCCCCGATCCGTCCATTGGTCGTGATGAAGCTATCTCAGGAGGTGGTAAGTCTTTGAGATAACTCCAACTAGTATTTTCATTGGATTAATGTATTACCTTAAAACATGTTCTTGTCTTATTTTCTCTCTTCTTTTGAAGTTCTTTCCTCCGAGGAAGTTAGAGAAAGGATCAGGCTGATCTGCGCAGGAGAGCCTGGAGAAAAGGCTGGATTTCCTGAGATCTTGGCCATAGTCTCTGTTGAAGAGAGAATAACAAGGCTTAAGGTAACAAATCTTTTATCATGCACACACACACACACACACACACACACACACACATATATATATATATATATATATATATATATATATATATATATATATATATATATATATATATAGAGATTCTCCGATCGGGTTTTTGATCATGCTCTGTTTTTGTAGCTGGTCGGGTTGCGAATTGCACACACTGGTGAGGATAAACATCCCACCGTTGTTCCAACCGACTCGTGCCTAGATGCACTGGAAGAGGATGGATCTCCCGAGGTAACAGAACATTTCAAAAGAGATATACATATAGTTTAGATAAAAGATTTCATCACTTAACCAAATTCATTTGTTGGTTTAGGTGGAGAAGGCTGAAGGCCACCAGCACGCGACCACGGAGGTTGCCGACCCCAGACTGGTCGTTAACGACCAGACAGTTGTTGCTGGAACAACTGATATGGAGGCAGGTCAAACTACTCCGTCCGACCAGGTCATCAAGGACGTTGCTTTTGACGAGATGATCGAAAACATCGATCTCGATATTCTCGTTGGATAATACAACAGATTTGTTAATCCCGCCGTTTAGAACCGCAGGTCGAAGAAAAGAAAAGGAAGGAGACGGTGCAGATTTTACTCGCTGTTTCAAAGTTAAATCCCTGAATTAACTAGGTACGCCCAAATGAAAGTGGTCGATAAGAACATACCTTTAATAATTTCTTTGATTTGATGCATCTCTCCTTCTCTTTTTACTTCCCTTATTTGCTTGGTATAGGTCCTCTGGAGTTCCTTGTTTCCACTGTGTTCCTTCGAGGACCCAATACCAAGAGGTCCATGAGCAGACCACTTCCCAGAAAAAGTTCCCGAGGAAAAGGTGGTCGGAAAAGCCCCGAGCAAAGGCCAAGGCCAACAGCTTGAGTTGGATCCATTGGTGGTCCTAACTCCTTCTCATGGAGGTAGATGCCCCTAAAGGCCCTCAACGAGTTCCGACCATTGTTGGTAACTCTCCTCAACTCCGACAAGTTCCTTTTCGCCTCCGATTCATTGAGGATAAGGAGCTTGACGAGGCGTGGGGAAAGATATCGGACCATCAAATCAAAATGCATCCCGACTCCATTTTTGGTGGATACAATGATTTGGCAATCCGTAAGTCTCTCGACCGGTTTCATAATCTCTCCTAAAAAGTCTTTTAGACAGATTTTTTAAGAGGAAAATGCTATTTGAACAAAGATATTGTCGAGAACTTTGTCAGTGGTCGGAGGATCCACCAATGGATTAAAGATTTGGAGCGTAAACACTCCGAATTAGAAAGTAAGAATTTTCCCTCAGCCTTTTTCTTTCTCCAATGCTTCGTCCTTTGTTAATTATTCTCCTTATCATATTTGATAGATTTGGAGAAAATAAAGAAGAGATCTTGGCCGAGAGAGCCAAGACCGCCTCGCTTGAAGAAGAAATCAAAGCTAAGGACCTACGATCGCCGAGGCTACGATCAAGAAGGAAAATCTTAACAAAAGAATTGAAGGTAATAGGTCGAGACTTGACTTATTATTTTCCGCCAATTATTTTTTGCTTATCACCCATTTTACTCTTGCAGAGCAAAAACAAATTTTGGTCGAGTAGAGAAAACTCAAATTTGAGCAAGACAAGGAGGCGCTCTCATTCAAAGTCTAGATGAAAAGACTATATTTTTGAACAAGATGATTTTTGATATGAGATCGGGATCAAGCACGCCTACCTTAAGAGATCCAAGAGAGAAAATGAACTATTTTGGTCAACTTCTAGAGGATCTTAACAACTTTGCTCAAGACTACTCGGAAGAACTATGCCTGTGCCATGAAAACAGGCGTTGCTAGTGGAGTTAGTTTTGCTTTGGCAAAACTGAAAGCTTCCGACCCTCTATTGATTTCCAAGTCGTCGAAGATGACTTCAATCGCCTCCCGAGGAGGCAACCAAGTTCATGGAAGAACTCAAGCCACTTGGAGATAAAGTAGTAGAGGAAATGGAAATCGGATCTCCATCAAGCAAGAATAGTCCGGGAATATTTCTAGAGTAGATTCCTCGCAAAAGGGTGTAAAAATATTGAATATGTGTAAGACTTACCTTTTATGTCGCTTAACAATGCCTTTGTTTTATCCTGCTTGACTATTTTATAAATTCTCATATACCTCCTATCCCGATCGCTTCATAGTAGAAGAACATTACTATGCAAGGTGTAGCCAAGAAAGAGAATAAAAGTTGAAACCATTATTTTGAAGTTATGTACCGATATGAAGTCAAAACTGATCGTACCAACATTAGGAAATCATTGTGGTCGGAACCAGCTTATGACTTCACTTAGTTAGAGATCCTTGTTTGCCATGATCGAAATACCAAGCAAAAAGTTATATATGGTTAGATAAAGACCTTGTATTGCGACATAAAGAGAAATGCAAAAATGAATGCAGCAAATATTATAAGTGAACTTTGTTCATATCTATTATCCTAAAGTCTGGTCGGAAGGAATGCTTTAGATCTGAATTCATATATCATATTTCGCGAAACGTGTTCAGACTCTCTATCCGACTGGTAGCGAGGATCGTAAGAAAAGGACCGTCGCTAGGAAGCTCCTTCCAGCAAGGTGACCACGTCGCGAAAAAGAGAGACTTCGACTAGGAGGCTTTCCGTGTCCCGACCAAGAGCGATATGAGCGTAATGTAATCTTGAAATAGTGAAATATAACCTCCAAAATCTTTAAGCATATCATTCAGTATGGAAAGTTATTTGTACAATGCTCCGATTACTCATATATTTCTTGAAGAAAAGAATGTTGTCGTGCGTGGTAAAATACTCACGTCTAGGACAAATACGGCGTATGACTTAGAAATCGTTGCCAGAGAGTAATAGAGATCCTTTAGAAAGGATATTAGAGAGAAAAAATTGTCTTCTCTAACCAGTTTAAATTGACAACCATATACGACCAGCCTATAGGTATATATATATATATATATATATATATATATATATATATAAGCAATGTTACTTATTATTATTTGTAGAAAGTAAATGAATTTATTGAAATTGAAAGAAATGAAAGCAATAATTAAACATAGAACTTACGAATTGATCAACGTTCCAAGAATTTGACAAAATTTGCCCATCGACATATAGCAACAGACGAACACGGTCGGGTAACTTCGACCACGAGTAAGGACCTTCCCATTTGGGGAAAGTTTATTGCGATTTGCACGGCTCTCAATTTTTCTCGAGAACCAGATCACCTACAAAGAAGGTCGCGAGGTTGCACCTTACGACTATGGTACCTTCGCATGGCTTGTTGGTAGACCGCCGATCGTATAAGGGCTTGGTTTCGCGTTCTTCAAGGAAATTGACGTCGTCGAGTCTTCGCTCATTCTCGATCGTTTTCGTTAAGCGATCAATTCGAAAGCAGACCAATTTTGAGTTCTCGAGGAAGCATGGCTTCACCCGTAAACCAAAAAGAATGGTGTTTCACGGTCACACGACCGTGCGTGGTTCGAACGACCTATAATATAGACAGGAGTTCTTGAACCCAAGCTCCTGACTGTTTGATTAACTGGTCGAATACTCGGCGTTTGATCCCTTGCATAATGATACCATTAGCCCGCTCAACTGCCCCGTTGCTCTGTGGATGAGCAACAGAAGCAAAATGAACTTTTACACCAAGTTCATCACAGAATTCTTGAAATTGACTGCTAGTGAACTAGGCGCCATTATCTGTGATTATACGACTAGGTACACCAAATCGTGTGATCACATTTTTCATTAGGAATCTCTTAGCGGCCTTAGTTGTTATTTTAACAACCGGCTCGGCCTCGATCCATTTTGTAAACGTGTCAATCATGACGAAAAGGAATTGAAGCCCCTGTGCTCTGGGAAAGGTCCCGAATGTCTAGTCCCGGTGTTGCAAAAGGCCAAGAAAGAGGAATTGTTTGTAAGGCTTGTGCCACCGATGTACTAGTCTGCTATGAAACCGACATTGTACGCGCCGTCACAAGTTCTTTTGCATCATGAAGGGCGTTGGCGATAGTATCCTTGCTCAAGGCTTTACCGACCGTAGTTACAGAGGAATGATGTGCTCCATGCACTCCTTCATGGATTTCGTTAGCAACTTAATGCCATCCGCTTGAGATATGCATCTCATCAACACTCCATGAGATCCTCATTTGTACAAGGTACGCTCAATTAGAGTGTATGATTTGGCTTTTTCGTGCTATACGATCGGCCTCTACATCATCTTCCTAATTATGTCATGTCAAGATAATTGTAGATCGATGTCATCCAATCTCTACCTTGATCGTGATAAATACCAACCGTCAACGACCGATGGAGCATCCATGTCCTTTTCATCGGTTTGTTCGACCAGAAGAATCATGTACGTTCTCGGAAGGCTCGACTACCGAGGGTGAATCGAGTTGCTCGAGAAAAACTCCGGGCGGGACGGTTGACCTTATGGAGGCCATCCGTGCCAACTGGTCTGCCAGAAAGTTTTCCTTTCTAGGAATACGTTGGATCTGAAAACCGAAGAAGTGCTTTTCGAGTTTTTGTACTTCCGCAAGATAAGATGACATCTTGGTACTTGAGCATTGATACTCTTTCCCTATTTGATTCGCTACTAGTTGAGAATCGCCTTTCACTAGCAATCTGCGAATCCCGAGCGAACGAGCTGCTCGAAGTCCTGCCAGTAAACCTTCATATTCTGCCATATTATTTGTGGCAGGAAAATTTAACTGGATGACGTACTTTATGTGTTCGCCAGTAGGGGATATCAGGATCACTCCAGCCCCTGACCCTTTTAACATCAAAAAACCGTCAAAGTACATTGTCCACTCCTCGTGGTGCTCATAGACGGCATCTTAACATAACAATAAGTGCCATATGGAGTGATGAAGGAAGTTTTCTCTTCATCCTTTTTACACATACTAATCTGGTGGTACCCTGAATACGCATCTAAAAAACTTAGTAATTCGCACCCAGAGGTAGAATCTACTAGCTGATCAATGCGTGGAAGGGGAAAATCGCCCTTCTGGACAAGCTTTATTAAGATCTGTAAAGTCAATACACATTCGCCATTTCCCATTATTCTTTTTAACCATTACAGATTAGCAAGCCATCGAGGGTGGTTGACTTCACGAATGAATCCAAATTTGAGGAGCTTGTCAATCTCTGATGGATTGCCTCCTTCCGATCAGTGCAAAACGCCGCAGCCTTCGCTTGATCGTTTTTATCGGTGAGAGCTAGCCATGCTCGATCACCTCGGGGGACTCGGGCATATCGGACGCTTTGCTAGGCGAATCGTCCTAATTTACTCGGAGGAAGGAGACGATCGACTCTTCCTATTTAGGATCGAGCCTTGCTCAGGCCGAATCTTGCGGCGCAGTGGGCGGATCTTCGGTCGAGTAACGACTTGGCGCCGTCCGGAGAAGTGCCTTTGTCGAAGTATACCTCTTTTGTCCGGTCGGAGGGTTTTGGTGTCATCTTCGGTCTTGTGTACTTGGCTCGCATGGCGATGAATTAGCCTCTCGGTGGGAGTTCATCGATCGCTTCTAAGGATTTTCGATCACATGCATAAGCCATTTTACGATCACCCCAACAAAGTGATGACTCCTTTAGGTCCCGTATTTTCAAACTTTGATAACCGTAATGCGTGGCTATCAAGAATTTTGCTAACGCCGGTCGACCAAGAATTCCGTTGTATCGCGATTCAAAGTTTACTACATCAAACGAAATTTTTCCGCTCGAAGTTATCCGCCTTCCTAACGTAACCGTAAGGAAACTTGTCCTATCGGCTTAGCGGTGGAGCCAGAACTATGCCGTGAAAAGCATATTTCATCGGTTTCACCTTTGACATGGGGACCTGCGATTTCTTCTAAAGCTCCCAAAATAATATATTCAAAGAACTACCTCCATCTACCAAGACTCGATTAACCCTACAATTATTAATGGTTGGTTCAACAACAATAGGGAACCTACCGGTCGAGTCGAAGGAATGGGGCAATCATCTTTTTGAAGGAAATTGCAATGTCCGACCACTTCGATGGCTTGATAGTGTTCGGGATTCGACGAGGTTGATCTCCGCCCACGGCCTTCGATGACGCTTGGATTCGTATGAAGAAGATCCTCCAAAAATCATGTTGATGTGTGTTGGGGATCCCGGTACTCCATCTCTTCGCCGCCATCCTTGTCCTTTTGGAGCTCATTTCCGGGTTACGGTATTGCGGAAATGGTCCATCACCGCATAATAATCTTCCAATTTCTTTTGCCAAACTCGACAAAAAGTAGATCATGCCCTCGTCACCGGTGAAGTGGACACCACTTCTTCTTTTTTCGGATCCTTCGGTCGAGCTTTCGTTTTGCCCCGACCGTGTAGTCCTTTTTGCCCTTCATGAATTTATCCGGAACAGCTAGGACCTCCTTGTCGCCGGATCTGCGGTTCTTCTTTTCTTGAGAGATTTCTTGTTCTTTTCTCTCGATTTGTCGGTGGGCCGAGGAATCTTGTCTTTCCGATCAATGGCTTCAAGACCACTCGATTGCTTATTTGGCGGTGGCATACTTGTCGGCCATATCAAAAAGCTCAACGGTTGTCCTTGGGGGTTCATTGCTATGTCCTCCGTGAAACCGCCGATTCCTCGAACTGCTTTTGAAGGCTGAATAATGTAAGATTCTGCGACCTCGGGAATAGAGTTGCGAACTTGGCTAAACCTCTTGATGTATTGACGAGAGTCTCATCGAGCCTTGCCGAATCGGTGGAGATCATCCTCCTTTCGTATGCATCGTCGTACTCGAAATTCGCAATCGAAGGTCACGAGTTGCTCCCAAGTATAGATTGTTCCGACCGGTTGGTTCAACAACCACGACCGGCGAGATCCTTCGAGCACGATGGGTAAATAGTTGGCCATCACATTCTCGCCGCCTCCAAAGACTCGATGGCGGTGGTATAGATTTGGAGAAATTCCAACGGATTTTGAGTTCCGTTAAACTTATCTAAATTGGCGGTCGGAACCGGTTAGGCCAACGCACGCCTTGGAGCCCCGCAGAAAGCCCTACAACTCGTGATTGATTCATGACGCCTTCTCAGGAAGGTGCCGGATTATGTCGGTCGGAGACCGGTTCCTAAGGTTGGAACGCTGAACTCCGGTAGCCGATCCGGTCGTGGACATTGGTATGATGTCTACGACCGCTTATGATTGAGACGATGCGAAGATCGTCCGGTCCGAGCGATGGTTCTTCTCGACGTGATGGGGAGTGGCCGTGAAATAACCTTCTCCCTCATGACTCCTTGGTCGGAATCGCCGAGAAAGCCTTGGCATCGATTGCTCCAGTATGACCATGCCGCCCCTACCGAGGAGGAACGTTGAGATGAAGTCATAGTTTGACTCCTCAAACCCTTTGTTCCCGATATGCCTCAAGACGTTGCATGGTCTGGCTGGAGAATTTTGATACCGCCTACAAGCCGCATAAAACACGAGTTTACGCTAAAGCGGATCGAATTATTTAATAAATCTTGAACGCGTTGCAAGTTTTGTACGATTCTCAAGGTCTCGGGAGGTTCAGACCGTAGTAGGTGTACGCAAACTCAACCTCACCCGACCATCGGATTTGATATGCCCTATCAACTATTCTAGGTAGGGCAAAGCGGCGAATTAGTTGATGGACGCCGATCGCCCTTGGCCTCCGTCGATTGGTGCTTGACGGCGGATCATCTCTAATAACACGTGATGGCGTGGTAGAGAGTGTAGGACCGTGCAAGGCATCTTGATTCTCATCTCCGATCGCTGACCTCGTGCCTCCAAAGATTGATCTTCCGATGAGCTTCCATCGTAACTAATGGAGAGCTTATCAGGGCTTTTGCCAGAAGTTTCCACGACGGAGAGCGGTCGGAGATGAGCACCCCCTGAGGTTTCCTCACCGATTCGCGTCTTGCCGATCGTATCTTGGCGTGATTATCCCCACGTGGTTTATGACCGGTGGAGGCTTCATCGACACTTGTTACGGATGTCGGTTGACTCTGGAATCGCCGGTTGTAGGAGAGTATCTTTCACCATAATTTCATCGAGGGTATAGAGATCCTCGGTGAAGGTGCTGAAATTTCTTCACTGCTTTTGCGGTCGGAAGGCGGGCTTGAAGAGATCTGACATTCCGAATCGATCGGAATGGCGGGTTCTCGATGCGCCCATCGTAACGGTGGCGCATCCTCGTCCATCCGACTGATCTCGCTATCATCGGCGATATGCGAGTCGGCGGAGGAGGAAGATGAGGATGATCTGCCATTTTCCTCCATGGCACGAATGCATCCTTCCATGTCGAGGTCGGCGTAGTCCGCCAAGTCGAAACAATTCTCCTCGTCCCAAACTCCGGGCATACTCGCATTGGCGATTGCTGGAATTTGGGTGAGGATTTGTACGAGCAAAAAGTTTCTTCGAAAAACTTACGTCTTCTTCCCCACGGACGGCGCCAGCTGTCGACGATCAAATCGCCGATCTTATGAAAATAAAAGGAGGAAAATGACGTAGAGTATCTTCGAAGAGAATAGGGGCTGCTCTTTATTTATATGAACTCGGTTTACAAGACTTGACTAGGGACTATCTCCAATTACACTGAATGTACTGAATACTACTGCTTCGGCTTCTGTGTAGCCTTCTGTTGTTTGCTGTTGTCCCCTCCTCGTCTTCTGCGCTTCACCATTAAATAACTCCCGAAGGGACGGCAGTTACCCCTGGAGAAGACGTCTCTGATGAAACGTTACAACTGGTTGGAGGTTCAAGCTAGTTAACAATGTGCTAAGTACCTTGCGGTTAAGTATTTGTGAGACATTTAACCGCAAGGTGATTTATCGTCAGAGTCTTGTATGTCATCGTAAGTTATGGGATGTTTAGCACGTGTTCCATTGATCATACGGTTATTGGTACCTGTTCATAACATTTCCGAGCAGCCACCTGGTCGGAACCTAGTCCGACCAGATACCCATCGTGTAACCTCTCGAAATACTTACGACCGATGGGGTCGCTAGTTTTATGGGTTACGACCATGGAGACGATGGTCTTTCTATGTATTTAAATTAATACATAGAGGTTTTAATCCTCGTCAGACATATAAACATGTAATTTCTTCATGTCATGTAAGTGTATATACAAGATAAATATACTTGAGAAAAAACCATATCACCGACGGTTCCATAATGGAACCGTCTATGATATGGGGCATATCACGGACGGTTCCATTATGGAACCATCGGTGATATGGGGCATATCACGGATGGTTCCATAATGGAACCATCCGTGATATGCCTTATCCACGCACAGTTCCATTATAGAACCGTCTGTGATAATTATCACTGACGGTTCCATAATAGAACCGTCTGTGATAAGTCTCTTTATTAGTACGAGCCCGGCCGCTAGGGTTTGCGCTCGCCCTAACTCTCGTCACTCCCTAGCTCCGCTAGGGTTTGCGCCCGCCCTAACTTGTCACTGCCCAGCTCATTTACTCCGTTCCCCTCCCCACCTCGACGCCACCGCTCGACCCCGTCGCCGCCGGTTGTCACACCACTCTGCACTGCAGAAGACACTCATACGATAGTAGTGTCTTCTGCAGTGTCAGGGTCGTGCCACAACTACGGTGACGCCGCCACCCAAGCCACTGGGCTTGGCCCTGCATATCGCCCGCGCCACCATGGCTTGGTTCTCCTACTCGGCCTCCTGCGCTCGGGCCCTAGCGGGGCTTTGCTTTCCCCCATCCTCCCTCTATTCTCCTCTAGATCTGTTAGCTTAATGTCTTGTGTTGAGTTTGATTTTTATGCTTGAGCCTTAAGTTGTGTCCTGATGTTTGTGTGATTTATGCAAGGTGAAGGAGATGGATGAGGGTTGTGCTGGTGGTGGGGTCGCCGCCGTGGTTGCACTGTACTGAGGTATCACCCTACCTTACTCCCTCTCTGTCTCTACCCCTTGCTCTGTGATGAAAATGGCTAGTGCTCTGCGATGGATGCCGAGGGCTACTACTGGTGTGGTGGTCGGGTTTGGACACCCTTGGTCTTGCTATCTTGATGTTGAACTGCTCAATGATGTTAATAGTCTTATGCAGAAATTGAATTGATAATTAGTTCATATTAATAGTCCCCTTGCTCTGTGATGTAATGATGTTAATAGTCTTATGCTGAAATTGAAGTGATAATTAGTTCATATTAATAGTCCCCTTGCTCTGTGATGTAATGATGTTAATAGTCTTATGCTGAAATTGAATTGATAATTAGTTCATATTAATAGTCCCCTTGCTCTGTGATGTAATGATGTCAATAGTCTTATACTGAAATTGAATTGATAATTAGTTCATATTAATAGTCCCCTTGTTCATGCCGGTCAAGTTCTCCTACCTCTTGCGTATGAGGTACGTCCTACCATTCCATTCATAATCTCTTCTCTATAAAGTCTCCAAGCAGTGGCTACTTGTGCCATTAAAACCGGCATCATATATATATTATATATATATATATATATATATATATATATATATATATATATATATATATATATATATATTATTAAATGATCCTGACCACTTTAGAACAGTCCATGACATAAGAAGGATGAGGCGGTATCACGGGCAACCTCATTGAGCCTTTTCAAAATATGGATGCAAAGGCGTCGGGACATCCAATTACTTGGATTGGGCGTCGCTATGTTGAAAGACATTGATTACATGCTCAAGAATGGTTAGTGGCATCATCTATGACAACCAACGATTCTTGAGCATGTAATTGTCTTTAAAGCCAACAAGAACACCAAGTAACAAGTTGAGAATTCGATGTCCAATCCGTAATTGGTTGTCCCGACTTACTCCTTGCATCCATGATACTTTTATATTGACACTTTACGAACATAGGGCTCAATGAGGTTGCTCTCTCGTGGCTACTTTTTATACCTCATCCTTCTCATGTCATGTGGATGATCCCCAAAGTGGTGAGAGACTACGAACAATATATATAATATATATATATATGATGCCGGATTTAATGGCACAAGCAGCCACTACTTGGGGCTTTATAGAAAAAGTCATCACGACGGTTTCACCACAAACCGCTCGCGTGATAAGTACATATCACGACGGTTTCAGCCACAAACCATCTCGTGATAAGTACTTATCACGTATGATTTCACCACAAACCGCTCAGGAAAGTATGTATCACGACGGTTCAAAACCGCCTATGATGACCTCATGTCATCACTGACCCATAAACTCGAGCGGCTCACGAAACCGTCTGTGATGACGTTTTTGAACCGTCTGTGAATACCTTTTCTGTAGTAGTGGTGGCCCATGTGATTAGGTTAATGATAGTTAGTTAACGTTAATTATTAGGCAATGTATGTATGACATGCGGAACCTTAGTAATTAGGAAAACTAATTAAACCGTAGGTTGAAGTTTGAGTTTATGACTGTAACATCCCAAAGTTATGTTACCAAAAATAAAATTATTAAAATTATTATTTTGTTGGACTTTCTGAATTTAAAAGAGTTTTTATTACTTTTCTTGAATTTCATAAATTTTAAAAGTCAAAATTAAAATTATTGAGTTTTCGAGTTTTTATTTGATTTAAAGTTACAAAGGAAATTTTAATTAATTTCTGAAATTTTCGGATTTTAAAAAGATTTTGCCTATTTTCCAAAAATCAAAAATAATTTATGTGCAAAAATTAAAAGCCAACTTTAAGTTGGAAATAATTTTATTAAGTTCACAATAATTCAAGGAATTTCTGTGAATTTTTATAGGATTTTTAAACTCTATTTACTATTTTCTAAAAGACTATTAGATTTCTTCCAATTTCTTAAATTCGGAAAGCAATTAAAATTCCCCTTTTGTTTTGGGTCGAATTCCTTTTTCTGGCCCATCTTTCCTCTTTCCTTTCCGCAGCCCACTCACATTTTCGGCCCATTCGCATGCCAGCCCACCCGCCCCATCCTCTCTCCCTCTTACATTTTTGGCCCACCTGTCGGGCCTTCACCTTCCTCCTTCTTTCTTCTACCTCCCGATGCAGCCGCCATTACTGCTCATTTCAAGTTTCTTCACCGCCGCGATATCCTCCTCTTTCTCTCCTGCAACTGTGCGCATTAAATACCCTAATCTTCACTGCTCCCATTTTTGGCAGTTACCCCCTCAATCGCGCGCATTTACGCTAGGATTTCACCATCGCTGCCGTGATCCCCGTCGAGCTAATCTCCTCGCCCCGACCTCCTCCTCCCCTATAAAAGGGGCCATGAGGTGCCTCTCGTTCCCCTCAACCCATCTCGTAGATCTTCCCTCTCCTCTCCCTCTATCTTCGTCGGAATCGGTGCTTCTTCATCGCCGGCCGCCACTCACTCCGCCGCCCTCGTCACCACCACCAGCTTCGCATGGCCACGGTCTACACGGTGCTTGCGCCGCCTTCCCCGGAGCATGGCCGGAGCCACTATGCCACCGTCAAGCCGCACGCGCCGCCGTCGGCGATTACTTCGCGCGTCGTCGTGGTAAGCGTCGTGATCCCCTCGCTCCCCTCTAGCCGTTGAGCCCCTCGTCGGAGCTCACTGTGGTGCATAGCGCCAGCGAGCTCAACACCTGAGCACCACCACTCGCCGGTGATGACGTGGTTGCCAATGTGGTGCCACCTCGTGGCTGTGTTAGCGCCACATCACTGCCAAATCATCACCACACACACATCAGTGTACACATCAACCCTAGATGTTGTTTCATGAACCGGGTCCATCATGGACCGTTGACTACTCGTGTACTTGGTACATGGACCTTGGGCCCACCTGTCAGTGGCTCAATATTTCTTCTTTAAAAAATAAATTCAGCCAAAATTCATTTATGAGTCGAAATCGATTTTCCTTTAGAAAAGTAATTCCAAAAATATAAAAATTCCAATTTCATCATTTTATGTGATTTCAATCTTCCGAGAGCCCGTTTTCCTTAGTTCGAGCTCCGATTCAAGTAATTCAAATTTCTAAATTCATATAAAATCAAGATCTAGTAAACTAAACTAAAATTTATTAATTTGGAGTTTAGTTGAATTTGGCTTATTTTCGCGTATAGATTTCGATGACTTCGGAGAGTCAGATTTCGGCGCCGTTTGAGAACAACAACCAATTGAGCAAGGCAAGCTACATCTTTGATCATATTTGATCCTATTATTTCAAATGATTTAAATTCTATTTTAAAATATTACTGCATGCTTATTTCTATTCAATGTAATTTAAATCCATGTTTTTAAATTGTAGCTAATCCCAATACATTTGTATGGCCAAATGTTGACATTGAAATATTCATACCTTGTCATCTTAGATGAAAATCTAGTTTATGCAATGTAGGACCGGAAAGGCGACTAGAGGGGGGGTGAATAGACGCTTTCTCTATTTTTCACCTCTATCGAACTCAACACTACTTTCACTCCAATAGCTATAAAAGCTATGAAGATCGTATCTGAGCACATGGATAACCCGTGTTGAATCCAATCAAAACCCGACACAAAAGACTAAACAACTCAAAGTCAGCATCAAACACATCAACAAGTCAATGCCAAAAGCTTCACGCTACTAGCAAAATGATTCAAAGAAATCTTGGCACAAGCTCGGAGGAAAAATGGCGATAAACACACACGCTACAAGCTGCCACAACCAGGAACTCATTTTCGGAGAAAGCAGGACGCCATCGAACAGAGCCGCCAAGAACTTCTTCGGATTTTTCAGAGCAGCAAGGATGCTCTCCAGGCACAGCCACAAGGTAAACAGATTTTTTCTCAAGCACACATGTCAAGACTGCGCATTGCCGCTAGGACGCTTCGATTTTGGGTGTGCCCATTACCCAACAAGCAGCCAAGATAAACAAGATGGAAGCCACAGCAAGAAGAAAATCTAAAACAGCAAAGTGCTCAGCAAATAAAAACCGAACTGGAAAACTAAAACAGCAGAATCTGGTTTTGACAAACCGAATCAATCAACCAAGCCGACAAGCACACAGAGGAAAAGATGCAGCCCAAGCAAAAAGAGAACAACCAGTAGCAATCAATGAAACATCCAAACAACTAGGGAAGACTTTTTTCGGGACTAGACAGAGCTCCGCCTCAGGGGCTTCAGATTTATCTGCCTTGCGCACAAGACCGCTGTCACTGGCTCCAGATTTTTCAGTCATGAAGAAAGATTAGAAGAAATGATAAAGCAGCCAAGGTAATAAATAGATCTAACAACAGCAACCAAGGCACAGGGCGTCCGCATCAGATGGCAGATTTTTCAGGCAATTCAAATCAAGCAGAAAAACGCCGGTAAACAAAGACTCGGTTTTTCATGTGACTACACAGCCGAGCAAGAACCACCGCAGCCCAGCTTTTCTCCAGAGGAATCGGCCGCCGCAAGGACCAAATCAACAGGTTGAAGCAAACCAAGATTCACAAAACTGAATTAAATCAAACACGTACGAGGCAGCAAGAATTGGAAATAAAATAATCAAACAGCAGCCAAGATAAGCAAACACCATCTCATATTGATCTAAAGGAAGAGAGATACATGATTGATACAAGAGGAATGATTGCAAGCTATCATCTCATCCTCTCCCACTCTCAAACCTCAAGAACACACTCAGCCATGAAGGGGACAAGCAGGGAACAACCCTCAACAACTAAAGCCTAAAGCCAAAACAAACTCTAAAGCCACTTTTGACTAAAGGAAACCCTAGAAACTCTTGAATTGTTCAGTTTGGGCAGCAGCCCCTCCATCCTATTTATAACCCATGGCTAACGGGTCTCCACCCGTTCGCCCGCTAAATCAACGGAGCTCGCTCCGCTTATGCGACCTTGCGAAATTCGCTTTCGCCCTTCACGCACCTTCCGAAGCTTCAGCGCTCCTTGTCTCGCCGCGCCGCAACCACCTCGAGTCCACGTCGTCTTCGACACATCCCGACCGTTCTGACCTCAGCGCCACCTGCACCTAGTCCGGTCCACCGTGTCTCGCCACGACTCCACCCGATGTCCTGCATTCACACAGACAAGAAACACATCAAATAGCACCGCTCGATACATGAAAGCGTAAATACCAACATACTTATCATGACAAAATCCAAACTTGTCGAATCAAAGAATATGCATCCTAATCCCATACGACCAGGTTTGACCAAACCGGTGAGCTGTTGCACCACATAGCGACATGGTCCAAACCACCCAAACCAAACTCGACTTCCTAAACCTATGTCAAATACTCATCACACACACGGGACGACCTCCACATGGTCTCTCAATCTCCCCCTTGATGAGTATATTGACAAACTCCTAAAAAGCGCAAAGTTGAGTTTGAGTTTGAAGAAACCAACATGGTCCAAAGAAGAAGAGTGAAACAAATGACCATGTCGACAGAAGGAACACTAGAGCAAAAACTAAAGGAGCAAATTGTTCTCCAAAGCTCTAAAATGATCCCAACTAGCTTTTTCTTCTCTATTCTCCCCCTTTTGGCAATAAACACATCAAGAATGCTCAAGAGAGAATATGACATGTCAATGGATGAAATGGTCAAGTTTGATTATTCTAGCGATTAGAGCCATGAGAATTATCGAATGACCATAATGTAATACACCAAGCCATAACTCAATAAAAAGTTATCTAGATCATGACAAGATATGTATAAGCTAGCTAGAACACATAGATGACAATCTGAAAATGAGGTACATTATGTGAGCAAGTCAAGTCATCAATGAGCAAAGTCTAGCTAGAGATATCCAAGGATGATCTGAGCCATGTCAATAAGCTAAGCGTAGCTAAGAAGCTTAAATTGAGACCAAATAGAGTGCTATGCTCAAGAATGAAACAGTGGTTAAAGTACTTGATACTTTTTGTAGCTTTAAGCACATTGAACACATAAAACATATTTTCTTTTGAAATTCATGGTGGTTTCCAACCAGATTTTTGTTTTATCATGTGCTAGGTCTCAAGCCTTATGCGACTACTCCAAGCGAGAAGCTTAAGAAGATAGTCTAGGTCACCCAAAACTCCCCTAAGTTCATGCCAAGTGCAATGGCAAGCCGTCTCATAGGAGAGAATTGGTGAGATCGGTTTTTTAAGCACAAAAGAGATCTTTTTGCCTTTTAACAAGTTGTACTAACTCATGCATCATCAAGAGACTAAAACAGCTCTTTCTAAGGCTCAATATAGATTCATCACTCTACCCAGCCTATTTGACATGGCATGAATCATAAAAGGATAGCTCAAGAAAGACTAATCTCGAGTGCTAACAAGACAAGTTTTAGTTTAAGTTGAGCAATTTTAATTAACTTATCATGGCAAAAACTAGGCTATACATATGAAGTCATGATAAATCTAGCAAATAAGCACAAGTCATGGCAAGGTGTAAAGCATTGTAAACATGTCATAGCAGGATAATAATCAAGGCTCAATGTAGTTATATTACAATGCAGAATGCTAGAAATGCAGAAGATCCAGCTCCCCCTCAACAATAGATGCAACTTTTAGTTCAAGTTGAGTTATGTCAATATTAAGCTCGAAGCTCCCAAATGAACTCCTTGAACCAAAACAATAAATCGAGAAGTCGGCAAAGAAAACATAAAAGCAAAGGTCCTTAAAGCATAGATAAGATATAGAGAATACTATGGCTCGAATGACTCTCATCTACCCCATATGACTCTAGGACTATCAAGCGCCCACTTAACACACCTAGGAGCAAACCGTTCTGTCTGCAGGGTGGCCCAACCCTCGCTAGAACCTACAAGAAGTGAGTGAGCTCAACCTAGTGAGATAAGTAACAACTAATAAGCGACACCCTAGAATCACAAGATAAGAGCAAAATCTAAACAACTAGACAAAAGAAGCACTCTAATCTATGCTAGGAGGACTAATCCCAAAAGCACCCAAAATGCAATGCAACAAACAAGGAGCAAGAGCATAAATAATATAGTAGAGCGATAAAACCCAAAGCTCCCCTCACTACAGGTCCATAAGGACAAACCACCCCAAGCTCTCCCTTGAGTGAAAACCTCGAACTATCCAATGGCTTGGTGAAAATGTCGATAGCCGGTGGTCACTCTCCTGGCTGAAGCACTATATCGCCCTTCTCTACATGGTCTCTAAGGAAGTGGAAGCGGATATCGATGTGCTTGGTCCGGAAATCTTTGCTTTGGGTTCTTGGCAATGTTAATCGAAGTGTTATCACAAAAGAGTGGAACAACATCGATAACTAACCCAAAGTCCCGCAGGTCGAAGTCATCGAGCACTTGGCTCTGACAAGCTGGCGGCCGACAAAGAACGTGCTCGACCTCTGCGGTGGATCAGTGCAACCGGATTGCTTCCTCGAAGACCGAGAAACAAGAGAAGTGCCAAGAAATTGGCGGTCTTGGGAAGTGCTCTTCCTATCTATCCTCTGACCCGACAAAGTCGCATCAGAAGGCTCTCAAGGAAAGATAGGATGAGGAAGAGTACCGAGATACCATAGTCAATGGTAGCTCGCGGTCTGCGAAGATCGCTTCACTGCTTTGGCGGTGAGAAACGCGAGGAGAAGCTCAAACGAGCGCACAAACACACGTAAAAATGTATGTCCGGTCTCGAGGCGTTGAGGTACAAGAGGAGCCAATCATCTTTGCGAAACTCCTTTTGATCAAGCGGCTCGCCATCCTCATCTGGTCAAGATAAATTTGTAGAAGCCATGGGAGTCGACACAGGGCTTACCATCACTCATGTCGAGCGTCTCGGGAGATCACGAGTGTACTTGCCTGATGAAGAAAAGTACCCTCGAGTGCGCTTGATTTGGAAGCCAAGAAAGAATGTCAACTCACCCATCATGCTCATCTCAAACTCGGTGCTCATGACATCAAGAAGCTGTGAAACGAGCATGAGAAGAGCTGCCAAAGATGATGTCATCGACATAGATTTGGACGAACGAAAAGTCACTACCAAGCCTACGGATAAACAAGGTCTTGTCTACTTTACCCATTTCAAACCCATGACTCAACAGTGGGACTTAAGCCTCTCATACCAAGCTCACGGGAGCCTGCTTAAGTCCATCTGGTAGCTTTGAAAGCTTGAAGACATGGTTTGGGTATTTGGGGTTCTCGAAACACGGAGGTCATCGGACGTAGACTTCCTCCTCAATAAGGCCATTGAGGAAGGCACTCTTCACGTCCATCTGGTAAAGCTTGAAACCCTTAGAAGCTGCAAAGGCAAGCAAGATTCTAATGGCTTCAAGTCGAGCTACAGGGGCAAAGGTCTCCTCGAAGTCTAGACCCTCAACCTGGGAAAAACCCTGAGCTACCAATCTAGCCTTGTTTCGGATGATTACCCCATCCTCACTCTGCTTGTTCTTGAACACCCACTTGGTTCCAATGATATTGTGGCCTCGTGGGGGCTCAACAAGCGACCAGACCTTGTTCCTCTCGAAATTCTCTAATTCCTCATGCATGGCATTGACCCAAGACTCATCGAAGGGCGTGACAAACATCCTTGGGCTCAAAGGAGGCAACAAAGGCGAATGGAGACAAAAATGAGAAAAGCGGACTTAGGCGTGTGACACGCTCAAAAGGTCTCAATAATCTGCTCTGAAGGATGCCTTTTACGGATATGTCGGGAGGTCCTTGATGAGAAGAAGAAGTGGCCTCTACCTCGTGTGCGGGCGAGGCGGGGGCAGAGCCACTAGCTCGGGAGGAAGCGGAAGGCAAAGGCTGATCACCTTGAGGTGCCGTGGAAGAAGGCATCTCAAGGGGAGGAAGAGGAGCTGGATCAGGTAAACAACCATCGTCTCCCTCGTCCTCATCATCCACAAAGATGGTCTCGGACTGCTCTAAAGAACCTGAGATATCTGGCCTAGTCCCCGGAAGTTGCCCAAGTCAGTTAAGGACAGGTCTTCGAGCCGCATCTTGCAAAGCTCCACCGTACTACCACAAGTATGGAATGGGACAGGCTAGGCTAAATAATTTGCAACGTTTCAATGTTAGTTGTGCCATTTTGATGTGTAGGTGTCGGTTAGACAGTATTCTCACTTGGCGTAAGAGGGGGCTTGCGGCGGGTGGTTAGCCTAATGGAAGTGAAACCTTAGCGGCGCAAGAGGGGGCTTCTGGTGGATGGTTAGTCCAAAGGCCTTAGCGGGCATGACTACTTTAGAATGGCACATTGTAAAGGCCTCGTGATAATCACTTAGTCCCACACCTACGGAAGTGTGTCAGCCGGATATTATAAGATGATTATCTCTTGTGGGTAAAATTGTACAACCTCTCCAGAGTGCCAAACTATCCGAATAGCCGTGTCCACGGTCATAGACATGCTGAGCAAAACCACTCAAAGTTAGACTTTGATTTTGTTTTCAAAGTATTTTATAAAACAGTTTATGACATGGATGGGTGTCCATGAGAAAAATTATGGGTTGAAGCTCTAGGTTGGTGCCCGTGTTTAAGTTAGTGTTAGGTTGGTACCTATACTAGCTTTTTTAATTCAGTTAAAACTTAATTTTAGATATTGTAAAATTTGAGCTTAGTATTGTATTTAAAATGTCAAATATTGGTTTTTCACAATAACCCTATAAGCCTTCCTTTGATAATATCCTTGCATGCATTAAATCTGTTATGGGTGTAACTTGCGGAGTACGGTTGTTTGTGCTCACCCTTGCTTAATGCAAATAAATTTTAGAGGAGACGGACTTCGCTACCGGTGTGGATCTCGACGACTAGGCCGCTTCCCCAGTCGATTACCTGTGGTAGATTAGTTGGGCTCTACTACGTCTTCTTCGTCTTCCGCTGTGTTCTTTATTGTTGGCTCGTAAGTCTTTCTTGTAATAAACTCTGATATTCCTTAATAAAGTTGTGCGATTTATGGATGTTACCATATTTGTTTACTATGTTAACTAGCTACTGATCATGGGACTAGTTCAGATATACACAGAGGATTTGGGGTGGTTACTCTCAGTCTAGCAATGACCTATAGCCCCACATTTACATTCTCTGTGCATAGACTTATTCCGTGTGGACCGCTGAAGTGTGGGCCCCTTGTTCCTGTGCACCATCGGGTGGACTGAGTCCATGTGGACCTCGGTCCCACCTGTGGGTCTCTCATGTTTTCCCGAATAAAAATAATTAGACAAAGAAATTAAAAACTAAGTTGGACCCCACTTGTCAGCCATAGGGCCTTTTTCCTTAAGAGAAATAAATAGAAAATAAAATAAAGCCCTGGCTGGACCCAGATGTGAGTCACAGAGGATTTTCTCAAGAAAAATAAAAGAAAAAGAAAATCCAATCAGACCCACCTGTTATAAATTTCAGAATTTCTCTCTGGTCAAACTTTGGAGAGCTCATTCTCCCTCATTTTAAATCCAAATAATTTTATTTTTGTTTCTAAATTCAAGATCTTTTCATTGGTACGAAAATCATAATTCTTGGAGTTCATTTGAATATTATTTGAATTTATTCTACTTTTGCGCATTCATTTTACGGTTAAATAGATTCCAACGCCGCCGAAGACTTCGCCGCTGCTTCAAGACAAGACCAAGACCCAATAATATCCACTATTGAGTAAGACAAGTCCTTACAATTGATCATATTTAACATATTTTTCAAATGCAAATTATTTTGTTTCAAAGTATTATTTTTATGCTTATTATTATTTATGAAATGATATGTTAAAGGTTGAATACCTAGCTATGCCAAATTTTGTTATTACTATTCCCCTCCTTTATTGTTGATAACCCATTATACCTTGTCACCATAGGTTAATTATTACATTAATAAATTGTCCTTGGTTAATCCATAATGACTAATGGTTGTGCTTAGACACTACTTAGTAATTGAATTGAATATGACACAACCATTACCATTACAAGACTTGGGATATGATGTGAATCAAATTATGGTAGCATGGAAAATGATAATTATAGGATGGTAGAGACTTGGGTGAGTGGATCGTATGTGGTGGGTGCATTAATTGCACATGATATGGTTTGTGGATTGTCTCTCTTGGGTCGATTAAGGACCGATTCATGTGTCATACATTCTGAACTGGTAATCGTGCAACCACAAGTCTAGTATGGATAGACCTAGCTGAATAATTTACCGAGTCGTTGTGCTATTTTCGTATTGTGGGCAGTCTGGGTTGGGTTGTTGGACCTGCGCTGTAGGAGGGCGTATCTCTATGTACGCACCCCTTGAGTATTGTGGTGGTACTATGTCGGGATGCATTTACTCTCCCAACGGTGGTTTCTTCGGAGTTAATGTGTTCAAAAGCCCGAAGATCAATCTATTGGATGGTGTAGTATTGTGGTGAGTTATTGTAAAGGCCTTGGTATGATCGTCTCGTCGCACGCCTATGGTAGCGTGATGGCTGACATTATGAGTTGATCATATCTTGTGGGTAAAGTTGTACAACCTCTACAGAGTGTATAATTATTCGAATAGTCGTGCCCCCGATCATGGGCATGGTCCAGAAAGCCTAACTTGTAGACTTTCAATTAAATGGTGGGATGGGAACATGTCGACGTAAATGTAGGTGGATGAAACCTCATGAATAGTAACAGGTGGATGGAACCTAATGAGTAATTATAGGTGGATGGAACCTGATGGTTAATTGTAGGTGGATGGAACCTAATGGATATGTGTAGGTGGATGGAACCTGACGAGGATCTAATAACCCTTATTTATTTATTTGTAATTCTCATTATAGATGGTAATATCTTTATATTACCTACAAATATACCCCTTATTGTTTATAAGGGAAAAGCTTTACGGAGTAGTCATAAGTCTTACTACGACCACCCCCTGGTCGTAAGTTTTCCTACGACCAGTCTCTAGTCGCAAGCCCTTCTACAACTAGCCCTTTGTTGTGAGTCGTGTCTACGAGCATCTCGTGGTCGTAAACTTCTCTACAACTTGGTCATCCATGACCATCCTATAATCTATGGAGACTACATGCATGTGAGTTTAGTCGGTTAGGGAGTCTTATGTGTCGTGTTTAACACATAGGGTATTTAATATGCGCTGTTATTCTCTATGAATAACCGCATGAATCACCTCTGTCCTTGATAATAACTGTCTGGCGACGTGGGGGGTAGCACATCCCTAGCGGCAACCTCCATCAAGCGGTTCATCATTTAAAACATTGAGGTGCCTCTTCTGCTGAAGGAACTGCCACCTCTTCATATGCTATTTAAAGGCTGAAGTCAAAAGGCATAAAGATAGAGAACAATCTGGAGCACAAGCCCTAGTCTTTCTCTTGATTGTAATCAGCACACTCAATACAACTACACAAGAGTATGGTTATTATTCTGTCCGGAGAAGGCCTGAACCTGTATAAAATCCATGTGTAATTCTCTGTGTGATTCTATTTTCCAGGAGTCCCCCTGAATCAAATAATCATACGTAAGATCGGTTCTAGATCACTAGCAGAACCTTATTCGAGATAAGAACTTCTTACACAAATGAAGCTTTGGTTTCGAGTTAAAAAAAGGCAAAGTTGTAGGTTTGAAAAATAATTATAGTATTTGAGCTAAACTTGTTTTATGCTAAAATAACCATAAAACCCCTCATTTGGCAAGTCATACATCTATATATCTACATTTGTTGTGAGGGCTTGCTGAGTACTTTTGTACTCATTGTTTCTCAAATATTTGGATTCAGACTATGAAGCTAAAGACCTGGTGTATGGATACTTCTATATGTTCGGCTATGAAAATGAGGATGATGGCAATAGCTAGGTCATAGCCCTAGTTGATTGCCTGTGGCAACTCATGGAGGCCCCTTTTTTTTACTTATCTTCCGCTGCTATTCACTCTCTGAACTCGTTGGCTCATTGGCCTGTTATGAAAAAATTTGGCCCTAAGGCCTATTTACGTTTATCTCTGTGATATGAAGTACCCTTTTACTTATATGCATGTATGGATGTGATGTTCGCTGATAATTGTACTGTGTGAGCTAGCTACTGATCATGGGACTAGCTCAATATACACAGATGGTCTGGATACAAATTCGGGCTTAACATCTCTTTCTTTGGACTAGGGGGCTGTTTGGTTGATGACCAAAATGAGCCAAGCCCAAATTTTGGCGTAGCTAAAACCTGGGTAAAACCAAATATTGGCAAAAGAATGTTGTTTGGATTGTGGCCAAGCCAAATCTTCATATTACCAAAATTTTGGTGTGCGATTTCCTCGCTCTCGGATTGCCTGCGTGTGACATTGGATTTCGTTGGTGATACCAAATTTTTGTAACAAACCAAACAACAATCAATTTTCATTGGTGTTACCAATATTTGGTTTGGTTTGCAAGAGTAGCAAACCAAACAACCCCTAGTTGTATCCACGACGAGTCTATGGAAGTGGATACTCTGTATTAGCATAGGCTAATGCAGAGGCGCACAGTGACATGCATTAGGCCCTTGTCTGCACTGTCTGAACCAAAATGAATGGTCTAGATCAAGCGCTATAGTACCAATTGTCGTAGGGGCGGCCCCAACGACCCGGCGAAGACAGCAGGGCCTCCCCTGGAGGCCAATGCCCAGAGGCGCGGACTGGGGCACCAAGAACGCCTTCGAGAGGGCCATGGAGGCCACCAGGAGGCCCACATAGGACAGCATGCCGGAGGCGCGGTTGGGGGCCTTCCCAAGGGTACCAGGTATACCTTTGGGGACGCTTCAAAGGTCGGGCGGAGGCTTCCGAAGGATCACCGAGGCACCTCGAACCCAGGAGTCAAGAGACCCCTGAGGCCACCTCGGGGGCGCCGAAGGGTGTTCGGGATCCTTCGGCCCGAAGATCCCCTGCACGTTGCGAAGGGCGAAAAGCACCAGTGGACCAAACATACCAATCGGGTGGACCAAGTCCAGGAAGGTCCACCGTAAACTAAAGGCTATGCATAGGGAAAGAAAAGGGCCCTGTAATCCCTTTAGGCGTAGGACTTTTTTAGGAGTAGATCTGTAATATCATGTACCCTATTGGAAGGCTATAAATAGCCACATCCCCTATATAATAAACAAGACTCTTTTTGGGACAATCAATACGCATTTACTTCTCCTGTCAATCGGTCCCCTCTCCGAGGAACAACTGGCATACGTCCTGCTCATGTCTTCGTGCAAGCTACGACACTACTTCCTAGCGCACGTCATCACGATTCCAACATCTTGTTGGGCCACAGGTAGGCTACAATAGCTACAAATCAAAATTTCTACCACGCAAACTAGGAAGCCAAGCAAGTAGATGATCACAGATCGTTACCACCAGACGCGCAGAGCAGCGGAAGAAGGGTTGGAGCAGCCTGGTCCAACGTAGAGCGCGTCGACGTAGTAGTCGTAGTCGATCATCTAGCATCCTCACGAGTCGATCGTCTCCTCCAGCAACGTCTGCAATTCCTTGTGAAGATCGCGGATCGTCCTCAAAGCGCCTTGATCGCGATGGCGCCTCTCGGTATCCACACGTCCGGGAAGGAACAACCATGCGTGGGTGTGCTAGCACCAAGTCGCCGCAGTGAAACTCTCGAGAATATGATGACTAGGGTTTGGTGGTGATTCGCGTTCACCAACACCTCATGCATCTCCTTATATAGTGCTCGTGATGATCCTATCCGAACAAGTTTGTCGAATCATATTACGTCTTGGTTTGTTCCAACCCGTTAAATGTGTGACCCTATAGGTTCATGCGTGTCGGTTGTGACTCGGAAACCCTTTCCGATCACGAGTCGATGTGACTCCTAGCGAACATAACGATTCCGGATACACACAAATTATATCGGATGAACCTTAATGCAATATGATCTCGACCAGGTCTTCATCACTTACGACCAGGTCCTATCTCTATCTGACGATTCAGTATTTGGTCACGACGATTCGTAATTCCTTCGACGAGTTCGACCACCACAGGACTATGTTCGACCGGTCTCGACCAGCTCGTATCTCCATACGACGATGCAGAATGTTGAACTAAGTGTTTCTACTCGTGTATACTCCCTTTGCCTCACGATGTCTAGTTGAACTCGGTGAGATGTTGTGTCACCTATGGATATTCGATACTTTCTCAATCGAGTGTCGGATTACTTCACGTGGTGAACACTTGACTACTAGTGGCATGGCCATGCACTTTCTTTATCCGACCACAACAAGGAGCCCAGAGACATCTCTCCTGTTATGTTAGGAGGGACAAATCTCATATCCGACCAGTCACATTCCTCTGCATGTTTCATAGCATACCCGAAAGTTACCTTTATAACTACCCGATTCACGGTGTAGCGTTTGGCAACCCCTAAGAGTGCTATTATATATGTAGGAAACCATCTTGATCTCGGGTCTAAGGATTATACATCAACATTGCTTGAGACCAACTAACGACACATAGAATCATAACAATCTCAATAGTGTCTCAAGGTGGGTCTAATCCAACATCATGTTCTCTAACATGTGTCCATATTATTGGTTTGATATCTCCATATCCATGACCCGTGAAACATAGTCATCAATCAATACAAATGCTAGTATATTCATATGTGTCCTCATATGTTTCCGACCAGGGATCGTATAAGAATAATTATCGCAGAAATATAGAGTTTCACAATCAAGTCACATACTTGATAATCAATATTAACAATATTATTCTTGGAACAAGATAACATTTTATCCAATATTATGAACATAAGGAAATATAATCATCTCTATGATTGCCTCTAGGGCATATTTCCAACACATCTTACCCGCTCACACTGATGCTGCGAAACAAGGACGCCTTGGGCCAAATAAGCAAGTGGGCCACCGAGCTGGCGCCCTTCGAGGCTTTGACCTCACCTTCGCAGCGCGCATGGCCATCAAATCACAAATTCTCATCGACTTCGTCGCCGAATAGACCCCCCCCCAATTCGAGGAACAACCCCCAAGCCAGATCGAGGCCCCATGGACATGTAACACGCCGCCCTCCTCGACTTCCCAACATCAAACAACGCCTCCGAATACGAAGGTCTGCTGTTGGGCCTCCGCAAAACCAAGACTTTGGGAGCTAAACACATAGGCATCAAAAGCGACTCCCGCCTCATGGTGGGCCACTTCGACAAATCGTTCATGGCTAGAGACCCCGAGATGGCCAGATACATGGCCACAGTTCGTGAAGCAGCAAGGCATTTCCTCAGCATTACCGTTCAGACCATCCCAGGGGAAACAATGAGGCAACGGATAAACTTCATAAAACTAAGCGGCTCGGTAACGCGTCCTCCACCAAACATCTTCTACAGTCTTGCCGTGCCTTGACCGCTTAGAACCACAAGAAGGCGCCCAAATCTGAGGGGTTGCACGGCGCCAAGATGACGTCGCCGTCGAACCTCGTACTTCTTATCAACAAAGCTGACTGGCGGGACGACATCACCAAATTCCTAACAGGTGAAGAGCCCGAGGACCCCGTTGAAGTAAAGCGCCTCCAGCACCGCGCTCGGAACTACCACATCATAAATGGAGTGCTATACAAAGGGGGGCATCTGCGCTCCTCTCTTACGATGCATATCACAAATAGAGGGCCAATCCCACCTGCGGGACATCCACGAAGGGCCCTACGGTGCGTACCAAGCCCCTAGGGGCCTCGTAGCAAAGGCCTTCATCCAAGGCCTATACTGGCCAACAGCATTGCACGATGCACAAGACCTCGTCCAACGCTGCCAAGGATGACAATGGGTTGGCTGTAGCACAAAGGCACCGGCGGTTCCACTATAGCCCCTACCCCCGGTCTGGCCCTTCATGCAGTAGGGCCTCGACATCATTGGCATGTTCCCGGTGGCCAAGGGCAACCTTCGCTTCGTCTTTGTCGCCATTGAATACTTCTCAAGATGGATAGAGCTGGAGCCTGTACCAAAAATCAATGCCGCGGTAGCCCAGCGGTTCATATGGAAAGACATCATCTGCAGATACGGGGTACCAAGCAACATCGTCACCGACAACGGCACCCAGTTAGACTCTGCGCACTTCAAAGCATTCTACAAAGGCAAAGGAACAAACATATGCTTCGCGTCAGTAGGGCATCCTGAGTCCAACGGGGCAGTCGAGCTAGCCAACGGCAGCCTACTGGAGGGACTAACAAAGCATGTCGTTGGCATACCGAAGGGCCTCTGGCCCGAAGAGCTCCTCAAAGCTTTATGGGCACTTCGCACCTCACCTAGCCGGGCCACTGGCTTCTCACCATTCAAGCTCCTCTTCGATGACGAAGCAATGACCCTAGGAGAGCTCGTGGCAAAGTCCCTCTGTGCTAGGGCGAAGGGAGAGCCCGCGAAACGGGAGGTCTCCTTGGACCTCCTCGAAGAAAACCGCGTACAGGCCACCACAACCATGGCCAGATATGTCGCAGGCGTCATGGCGACATACAACTAGAAGGTCAGGGCCCGCCCGCTAGCACCACATGATATGGTCCTCAAACGCATCACGAACCTAGCAACCACAGGCAAGCTGGGCTCCAAATGGGAAGGGCCGTACACAAATACCCGCGCAACAAGGGCGGGCTCCTACTACATTGAAACACCGGAGAGACAACAACTGGACCACATGTGAAACACCAAGAGCCTCCGTAAGTTCTATCCTTATGATCGCTCATGTAAAAACCCGACTGTGCCCGGACAATCGCAGCCCACTGTGCTTGAACGGCAAAGGCATGTACAAAAGCACGTGTGCATCTTTGGGCACTTCACCCCCAATCAATGAAACAGAAACCCCAGTGCACACTAACTCACTCCTGCAAGTGTGAATTGTATAAGCGAAGACACCGTGCATGGCTCAAGACCCGGCGCACACCATACCTGGCCCCGAGCACCAAGGTCCACCGGGGGGTACGATGCTCATCTTCGCCCTCCCCCTTGCAAAAAAAGTTAGGGATCCCCCAGAGCCCTATCTAAAAAATTATGGGAGACGGTGCTAGGCTTTGCCTCCCCTTGCAAAAAAATTAGGGCTCTCTCAAAGCCCTATCTAAAAAAGTATGGGGGACACCGCTAGGCTTCGCCTTCCCTTTCACAAAAAAAAGAGAGTTAGGGCTCCGTCGGAGCCCTATCTAAAAAAGTATGGGGGGACGGCGCTAGGCTTCGCCTCCCCCTCGCAAAAAAAAAGTTAGGGCTCCCCTAAAGCCCTATCTAAAAAAGTACGGGGGATAGCGCTAGGCTTCACCTCGCCCTTGCAAAAAAAAGTTAGGGCTCCCCCAGAGCCCTATCTAAAAAAGTATGAGAGCGACGCTAGGCTTCGCCTCTCCATCACAAAAAAGAAGAAGATAGGGCTCTCTCGAAGCCCTATCTAAAAAATTATGGGGAACGGTGCTAGGCTTCACCTCCCCTCTAGCAAAAAAAACTTAGGGCTCCCCCAGAGCCCTGTCTAAAAAAGTACGGGGGATGGCGCTAGGCTCCCCCCCCCTAGGCAAAAAAAAAGAGTTAGGGCTCCCCCGGAGCCCTATCTAAAAAAGTATAGGGGACAACACTAGGCTTCGCCTCCCTCCTCACAAAAAAAAGAGTTAGGGCTCCCCCAGAGTCCTATCTAAAAAATATGGGGGACGACGCTACCTCGAAAAAAAGAGAGTTATGACCCCCCCACACCTTATATAAATACGAAAGATGCAAACAACAACAAACTGTGCTTTATTCATCACGACAAATTCCAAATAAACAAAGTACATATAAGGGAGGCTTGCCTCACAAAAAAAACAAAATTAGTCAAAGTGTGCAAGTACAAGATAAACTCAACTAACGGCTGCGGTGCTTCAGCGTACAACACGTCCGGGCGCAGCAGCCACTCGCGTAGCACCTCATCGAACGGCCCGGTCTCCATGAATTTTAGGAGGTCTCTCTCCGCGTACCCATTGCACACCGCCTCGAACGATGCTTCACAAGTGGAGGTCGAGGTCAAAGCTGCAGATTCGGTGCACAAGGACGAGGGGTCTTCTATCGAGTCGCTGTACCCATTGCTCCCGAAGCGGGCAATCTCGTCCGCGACACACGCGGCCTTGCAGCAGCGAAATAGCCTGAACTCCTCCATAATACCCTCCGGGTTTGCCAAGCGCCAGCGCTACCACTCCGCTCCATGGTACACCACACCCTGATAGCACAACTGCAACGACCAGACAGAGCGGAGGAAGCGCTCCTTCGGCTCGTCTTGGGGTAGTCACCTTCATCGTCTGACCTTGAATGGTGAAGCCCTCGACCAATGCCAGTCTGTGAAGTAGCGGTGGGTCGTCCTGCACAAACCGTGAGCTCAGAACGTGTAACCACAAAAGCACATAATGAATCACACTTCACAAACAACCAATTTTTCCAAACGTCATTTTCATTCAAAAAGTGGAGGTCATTACAAAAAGAGGCGAACCACCCATCCCAACCCCCCGTCGGTGCACACACCCCGAAGGAGGCGAAGGAAAACAAAAAAGGGGGAGAGCTAAATCACTAAAACATAATTACAAGAATCTAAATCTCGGGCCGCTCAGAGCAAGCGGGGAGGTCACACCTTGTCTCTGGTGGTGGCCTCCCGCTCGCTAGTCTCCTGGTCGTCCGCTAGAGCCTTGCCCTTCCTCTTTTAGACTTCACCGCCTAGAGGGAATCCATCACGGGATCACGGCCGCGCGGCCCCTAGAAGTCTTGAACGAAGACGTTGCTCGCCTTTCGCATCCGACGATGCCCAGCAGCAACCTCTTCCGCGGTCGCCACTGCCACGAAGCGGGTAGCAAGGGCGTCCACGTGTCCGCACCCGGCCTTGTCCAAGGAGGCAAAGGCCGTCATCTAGGCCACCTTCGCACAATGGTCCCCATCGCCGGGTCGCCCGGCAGCCTCCTCCCCAGCGGAGGAGCGCTGAGGTGATGCCCATCTCCCCCATGGTGTGCTGCCTGAGGAGGCAAGGCGCTGAGGTTCGCCACGGCGCCCTCCAGGGCCTCCATAGCCTCCCAGGTCGTCGACGCCACAGAGTGCGACAATTCCCGCTCCGCCTGGATCTCCGTCTCGAGGTCGGCCCAAACGCCTCGAAGCGTCCGCACCTCATCCTACAGGCCAGCGTGCTCCCCCTCCAGCTCTGCCACCCTAGCCTCCAGGGCCTTCACCTTGTTAGCGAGGGCATCGCGCTTAGCGCCTCGCTCCACGCGTGCTCTGAGTCAACCCACTTTTGGATCTCGTCGAAGCCACGCAAGATGTCACCCTCAAGCGTGCGCGACAACATCAGGATCTGCACGAAGCAAGGTGACACACACAAACACAAAAAAAAGAGGAAGCCCAACTACACGAAACACATACCTTCGTGGCATTTGCCTCGACGGACCAGAACATTCCCTTAAGGGACACGTTCCGGAAAAGATCCCCCACATACGATGGGGCGACGAAGCGGGCGACCTCCTCGCACACCCCCGCAGCACCGGCGCTAACCTTGAAATCAGTGGGGCAAAGTGGGCCCAGGTCCGCAGTGGTTGCAACGACCGGAGCAGCAGCCTGTGAAGACGCAGCCTTGGAGCTTCCCAAGGCAGAGCCACCCTCCATGGCCCTCTACTCCCTGTCGCTCAGAACTGCGAGGCACGTACGGCTTAGAGCCACACACACCCTAACTTGTGAAAAAAAATGGAGCACCTACCGATTACATCTCGCGGAGTAGGAGACACGACCTGGGTATCTACGGAGCCTCTGCCATAAATGTGCGACGAGGTGTTGTCAGCTGAGGACTCCTTGAGGGGCAAGCCCTCTATCCCAAACGAGCTCGCCACCCCCTCCGCCTCCATCGTGGCACACCTAGCCGCCCTCGACGATGTGTCCTCCGTAGGGGACACACCACGATCTCTCGAAGATGGGCTGCTCGATCGAGCACACTCCACCCGCTCCGGGGTACCCTACGCCACCCTCTTGACCGGCCGCTCCATCGCATCCACCCTCGCATAAGAGGGGTCGCCCGCCCAGCCAGACCCAACAGTGCACAGAGGCGTCGTAGCGATCAGCCCGGCACCAAAGCACTCCTCGGGCATGTGGGCTCGCTTCCTCCCCCCCCCCTCGTTTGGGTCTGGGAGCTCCGCAAGACGGACCGTCGGGTCCACGTGGGCGTGGTTCAGGCAAGGCTACCGCATGCTCTTCTCCAGTGTAGGGGCCCAGGAGCTGCTCTGCGGTGCGAGCGGCCTCGGTGATAGGCGCAACTGCCATGGCAAAAACAGACTCTGTCATACAAAACAAAAAAAGGAAAAATATATGCGCACGGCAAAAAACTAAACCTTCACGATCAGCCACCGTAATGGTGAGAAGCTCGCCTTTCGGAGCCCCAAGCTTCACGCTCCAGCCCTGCGCCAAGGGCCAAACCCTGAAGGTGCAAAACTCCTCCATGAGGTCTCGCGTGGAGAGCCTCCTCGTTGTGCTCAGCAGCAAGTGAAGGAGGGCCTCCTCCCGCGACGTCAGCATGATCTCCGGGTGGCGGTAAGCTGTATCAGCCCCCTGTTGGATTGGAGGCCGTCACCCACCGGAGAGGAGTGGTAGAACCACCTCCTCCAATCTGTGTCCCATCGGTTCCACGCGGCCGGAGCGGGCACGTACATCTAACACCGCGCCTTCGGCTAGAAGTTGATGCTGCCAAAGTTCGGCATCTCGCCCATGCTCTTCCTCCTCTTCATCTAGCATCGCCCGTCATGCAAGTAGGCGAACAGGTGCCCCTCGTCGCTCGTCCCCGTGGACCGCAGGATCCGTTCAAAGACCGTCAACTTCATGAGGGAGTTGGGCATCAGCTGCGCCATCTCCACCCTGTAAAGTCAAAGGACCCGAGGGACTAGCTTCGCGCACGGGATCTGAAGGCCAGCGTCGAAAAGGCGATGAAGACCACAGCCTCATTCGGCCAAGGTGCCGGTAGCGTCTCCGCCCCCACGAGCTCGCACCTTCGCAAGGCTCTCTAGTTTCCCCTTGTTGACGAGAGTCCGGAGAACCCGCTCCGTCACGGTAGACTTCCCAAGGTCACTGGTGTAGACCATGGTCCCCCCACCCTCCTTGGTGCACCTCGTCATAGTCGAAGCTCCAAAGATCGTGCAGTCAAAGTTGCAAGTCACAGCCTTAGAAGCCCGGAAACAGTCACGAAAGAGGAAGTAGGGTTTGAAAGCGCAAGGTAAGGGCTGGGGTGGTGGGGGTTACCCCCTATTTATATACGTACCAGGACCACAAGGAAACAAAGTGGGGGCACCAAAGAGCCACATGTCACTCACCATGTGACACGTGCCACGTGCATAGCATCTCCAACTAATGGCATTATGGTGCACAAAAACCAACAACGGCCTGCGCAATTCGACAGGGCGCCATCAATCCGATACGACATTATGGCGCCAAAGACAACCAACGGCCCACGCAATTGAAGGCGTCATCAACTCCGATAGCGGCATCATGGCGCTTCGGCGCAACCGTCGTCACACCCGCAGGGGTGGCCCACACTTCACAGGAGGACCCACACAAAGCACGCCGCCCGGTAGAAGGGATGGTGTGCTGGATCGCCGGGAAAAGAGCGCGTTTGACCATGGCGACGGGACCTTGACGCGAGGGCTTATCGTAGGGGCGGCCCCACTAGCCCCAACGACCTGACGAAGATAGCAGGGCCTCCCCCGAAGGCCAATGGCCAGAGGCGCGGCCCGGGGCACCTGAGGAGCCCCAAGAACACCTTCGGGAGGGCCAGGAGGCCACCAGGAGGCCCGCACGGGCCAGCAAGCCAGAGGCATGGTTGGGGGCCTCCCCGAGGGTGCCAACCATACCTTCAGAGAGGCTTCAAAGGTGGTGCGGAGGCTTCTAAAGGATAGCTGAGGCACCTCGAATCCAGGAGTCAGGAATCCCCTAGGGCCACCTCGGGGGCGCCGAAGGGTGTTCGGGGCCCCTTGGCCTGGATATCCACTGCACGTTGTGAAGGGTGGAAAGCATCAGTGGACCAAACATACCAACTAGATGGATCAAGGCCAGGAAGGTTCACCGTAAACCGAAGGCTACGCATAGGAGAAGAAAAACCCCCTGCAATCCCTATAGGCGTAGAACCTTTTTTGGGGTAGATATGTAATCTCATATACCATATCGGAAGGCTATAAATAACCGCCTTCCCTATGTAATAAATAAGATTTTTTTTTGGACAATCAATATACATTTACTTCTCCTGACAATCAGTCCTCTCTCCGAGGATCTCCGGTCCCCCTCGCTAATACCAGGGGTCCTATTATTTACTGTTTAGTTTTTTTGTTACGATACCCAATAATACAGTAAAACCTCTGTGGTTTATTTTCACTATAGTAGACATCCATTGTTTCTATAGTGTGTAAACTGTATTACTGTTAAGCACTATTTATATAGACTTCGAATATTATTTAAACAGTGATTTTCTGTCGTATAGAAGAGAATCCGGATCCCGAGTCTCTATGCTCTGGTTGCTGGCCGTTGGCAGGGGTGGGGTCCTTCTCGTGCACATGCCCAGACCACGCCACCCACTCACTTTTGCCCCTACTCACTACTGTAGCACTATACTGTTTCCCATGCTATGCAACTGCATTGCAGCCGGATTCTCAGTGCCATTCAGATGGCATGCAACTCGGGTGCTCGCGGTCGTGTTTCAACGGTGATAAACTACGGTTTTCTAGGTCCGTTTGGAGCATAGGAATCTTATGAAAATTTCATAGAAAAATAGAACCAAAACTCAAACTATGTGGGGTCAATTACTATAAATTGTCCACCAATTAGCAAGAGCATTAGTCATCTTAAGGCTCACGGTCGACGCCAAAGTTGAAATTCCAAAAATTCATAGTAAAAATCCACAGAAATAATCCCAACCCAACTCACGTTGCTGATAATCGAACGCTGGTTATCAGATAGAATGAAAATATAACCAGAATTTACATCGAGGTCACACCGGTTTGCCAAGCAGTTGGCTTCGCTCAAATGGCTTAGAGGCTACGAACGTGATCTCTCTTTCAGAAGGAACCTCTGCTGTGAATATACACCTCATGCGTGTGGATGGTGTTAATTAGACGGCACAACAAAGATTGAGGATGAAATTGGAATGAAGCAACGAGAGAAGCCGATGCTGATCAAAACACGCACCTCGCCGCTTTCTTGGAGCTCAAGGGAGACGGAAGTGAATAAACAAATGGGCAAAGGCCAAAGGATCGGAGCAGTAGTGCGAGCTAAGCAGGACAGGAGGGATCGGATCCTCTGCCTGGCAACAACGGCAAAGGCACATAGTGCTCTCTGTTAGATGGAATGCAGACGAGGGAGATCGGTCACTATAGCATATTTTAAACAGTGTTTTGCTACGATATTATATTTGCGGTGTTTTTGTGCAGTGATTTGCTACATTGCTGCTGTTAGAGATATGAATCTCTTTAGTATTTCTTATCTGTCTTTTGTATTGCATTATTTGTATATGGTATACACCCATTTACACTCTATATATATTGTCGATCCATTGGGTCTCTGAATACATACACATAATATCCATAACATAGTATCAGAGCTGAGTTAGGTTTAGGGTTTGCTATAGCCGCCGCCGCCGCCTCTAGGCACTCGTCGTTCTCCGCTGCCGCTGCCCCCGGGAGGACCGATCTTTGCTCCCGGGGGTGGCCTCTCGTCGTTGCCTCTCCCGGCCGGATTCACGCTGATCCATCGTTCGTCGTTGTTTCGGGCCGTAGTGGATCAGCGCTCTGCCTCGGATCCCGCCAGGCCTCCTCTCTGTGCGTCGTCATCTTCAACCGACACCCCGTCAATGTCGTCCCCTTCGGCTCCCGAGGGAGAGGCTGCGCGCGCTGCCCATGCTCTCCCGCACCGGCACAAGCCCGCGACAGAGGCGAATCCCAATCTCGGCTTCGATGGCGCTTTCCAACCGCTCCCGCGAGTCACTGCTCCTGAGCTTCCCCTACGCCTCCGCAACACGCTCACCTACATGGTCGTCACGCCGCTCGACTTCGTCAAGTGCAACATGCAGATCGAATGGTGCTGTGTCGGCGGCGAACCAAATGTGTGGATGGGAGAAGTGCTGCACGGAGTGTCTTTTGGCTGAATCGCTATTGTGCACTCTTGTTTTGTGCCGTGCGGACCTCCTACTGCTAGTCCACCGCTCCTTTGAGTTGAGTTTTGTTGGCTCTGTTCTTAGGATCTATGCTGCTGTTGTTTCTTCAATGGCAGCCTTTACGGTAGATCCTGTTGAAGGTTTGGTTGCCTGACTACTGCTAGCTATTCTTGCTGCTACTGCTGGCTATTCTATGTATTTTTCTTCTGTTGCGTCATCCAAGTCCGTAACTCTTTATCTGTGAGTTCATCTGAGCCATACGAGTTCATAAATTTATTATCAATCATAGAAGCATAGGAATTTCTTTGCACGGCAGCAGCCGCTGCTCTTTTCTTCGAGCCGCTGCAGATCCGCCGCCCCAAGCTTTTAAGGCCGCCACGCTTCTTCCGCACTCGTCTCCGTTGTGCTTCTTGTGTATTGCGTCGCGGTTCTTTTGCACTGTGTCTCCGTTGTGTTTCTTGTGCACTGCGTGTGACACCCTGATTTTCAGAGCCTTTTTGAAATTTTCAAAATAAAAAGGACCATTTTGTTTTGATGAGAATTCAAAGCTTAACCTGAAATTTCATAATGGATTTAAGTTGACTAACTCAAACTTCAACTAAAATTTTCTTGAAGATTTGTTGAGTTGTTGGAGTTTTGAGGATCTTCCCTTCTCTGTCCATCTTTTGCCTATCTCCGGACCAGACCTCCCTTCGTCTGGGATCTAATGGTCCAGATCTCTCCTTCGTTTGGATCCAAAGGTCTGGACCTCCTTTGTGTTGTCCTCCTCTGGTCCAGACCTCCTTGGGTCTAGATCTCCCAAGTGCTTGGACCTCCTTGGGTCCAATTCTCCCTTTCGCGTCTTCTCTGGCTTACAACCTTCCCAAGCCTTCGCCACCCTCATGTGCATCTGATCTCCTTTGGAATCTTGTTGAAGCTTTTCGTGTTTACTTGGACTTTCCTTCGTTGCTTGTATCCTTGAAACCTTCTCTGGAGGTTCTCTCCGGCACCAACCCGGTAGTACCGCCCACACTTTGCAGTGCTACTGCTTCTTAGGACCTCCTATTTGTTCACTTGGATCTCTCCGTATCCTTCAGGACCTCTCTATGTCCTCTAGGACCTCCTCTTACCTTTATTGGACCTCCCCGTGTCCTTCAGGACCTCTCCATGTTCTCTAGGACCTCCCCTTACCTTTATTGGACCTCCCCGTGTCCTTCAGGACCTCCCCAGGTCCTCTAGGATCTCCTCCTTGTCTATTTGCATCTCTATTGATCGTGAGTCGTCCGATTTGCATTGGACGGTTTGATCTTGGTGAGACGTTCGGATGGTCCGAACGTCCCACCCTCCCCGAGCCTTAGATCATTCTAGGCGGTCCGATCGAAATCCAGCAGCCCCGACCTCCCTCCTTGAAGATCTAGACCATTAAGACCTCCTCCTTGGAGATCTTAACCGTCCAGACCTCCTCCTTATAGATCTGGACCGTTAAGACCTCCCCTTGGAGATCTTAACCGCCCAGACCTCCTCCTTGTAGATCTAGACCATTAAGACCTCCCCCTTGGAGATCTTAACCGTCCAGACCTCCTCCTTGTGGATCTGGACCGTTAAGACCTCTCCCTTGGAGACCTTAACCGTCCAGACCTCCTCCCTTGAAGATCTGGCAGTCAAGACCTCCTCCTTTGGGGATCTTGGCCATCCAGACCTCCCCCGTTTGGCAGATCCGATCGTTAGGACCTCCCCTTGGAAATCCTAACCGTTCAGACCTCCCCTAGATTTGATCCTACGGCTCTAGACCTCCCTTGCGGTGAGGATCTCCTCTTACCTTTGCAGACCTCCCCGTTTGTAATTGATCTTGACCGTTGGACCTCCCTTCCGGAGATCCAACCGTCTAGACCTCCCTTGCGGGTGAGGATCTCCTTTTACCTTTGCAGACCTCCCCATTTGCCTTGATCCCGACCGTTGGACCTCCCTCCCAGAGATCCAACCGTCTAGACTTCCCTTGCGGGTGAGGACCTCCTCCTGACTTCTGCGGACCTCCTCTTTTGCTTTTAATCTTGGCCGTTTGGACCTCCTTTTTGGAGATCCAAGCTGTCGGACCTCCCACAATGGTGAGGATCTCCCCGATCCTTGCAAGACCTCCTCAATGTCCTTGCAGGGACCTCCTCCATGGTCTTGGCTGCCCCAGCTGGGCGATCACACCCGATTCCTTACCTTTGGCGTGTCTGGTGCAAGGAAGTCTTCACGCATTTAATGCATGTTGTATCACATTAAATGCTCTCACTTTTGCAGTACTCATGTCACACTATTGTCACATTCCTTGCCTACTCCCATTGTCCTCTGTACCAACTCCTGAAGACCCATATCCTGGGTCAGGTGCATTGGCTCCCGCTATATATAGTTGGGCAGTCCTCCTTTCTCACTTTCTTCTCCATTGCTCCTCTCTATCTCAACCGAGCATACCTTATACCTCCCTCCAAGTTCTTGGACCTCCTCTCTCGAGTCCCAGGACCTCTCCAGCGAGCTCCTTGGACCTCCTCTTGACCTCCCAACCTCTCTGTTGGTTTTGTATCTAAGTTTATTTGGAGTTCTTTGGGATCTTGTTTGAGCTTTATTGAATATTTGGTTTTCACCGTGTAGATTGCCAAGACCGTGTGGAACCAGAGTTCTGTGAGGGAGAGGAAGAAGCTCAAGACTTTGAGCAAGGCAAGTTACACTCTTGATCATGTAGCACCCAATACTTCAAATTACTTATGTCGATTTTAAGAATGTATGCATGCTTACTTTACTAAGTTATTTTAATGTCTATCTTTCAATTCATAGTTATGCCTACTGCTTGGTATGACCACTGTCCATGTTGAATCAACCTCATTGTCACCCTAGATAAAACCTGGTTCTTGCAATAGTGAGGACCCGTGGCTCTTGAAAAATAGAATGCTTAGTCTTGCTTAGACCAAAATCTTGATTTGGGAATTCTGACCAAAAATATCACTCGTTTAAATGATTTGGGCCGTGACATTGGTGTGTCATGGAGATTTCGGCCATGACATTGGTGTGTCATGGATGTTTTACAAATGGCCATGGCATTGGTGTGCCATGGAGGTTTGAAAAGCAAAGTAAATGATAAATGGATTTAGACTTGGGCGAAGCTGGTTGTTTGGTTGGTGCATGTCTATGCACGGGGGTCGTGTGATCCGATGCCCCAGGGTTGAGGTTTGTCGCCCAAGTCGGTTAAGTATCGGTCTTTGAGACACCACTTGCTAAGCCTATAATGGGCTATGTCAAAATTGTGCAACCACATGTCTCCAGTGTGGGGCGTGGAATCTAGCTAATTAATTTGCAAAGTTCTATCGTGGTTTATCCTGTTGATGCGGTGGGTTGTCATGTTACGACTGTTGTAGTCCCACTTGGCATAAGAGGGGGCACCCCATTAACTCGGCAGGTTTCTATCCAAAGGGGGGATTTGCGAAACCTTAATATGGGTGGACTGCGGTGGAGCGATGCATTGTAACGGCCTTGTCATGTGCTCTAGACCTCTCACCAAAGGAAGTGTGAGGTGGTATCGACGGATGCCAAGCAAACTAGAGAATTCATGTCATGTGGGTAAAGTGTACAACCTCTACAGAGTGTAAATCTATTCGAATAGCCGTGTCCGTGGTCATGGACATGCTGGCAATGTCACTCAAAGTTAGCTCTTGGTTTTGGTTTTCAAAAGACATATGAAATTGGTTTTGATGGTTTAATCAAATTGGGTTTGGGCGGGAAGCCATGTGATAGGAGGGTATCCTTCACCATCTTGATGATGAATGTTATCCAACTGAAAATAGATTTACAAAAATGAATTTTAACTATTATAACCTGCCTTGAAACTTAATACTTGTATTTGAAATAAAATTGGCTTTATGCAAATCAACGATATGCTTCCTTGATATATCCCTATGCATGTCATTACATTAATTAGGGTGTAACTTGCGAGCACGGTTGTTGTGCTCGCTCTTGCTGATTCATGAATTGAGTAGGTGAAGATTCCTATGATGATGAAGATGACCAAATCAATTAGGCCGCGCCCTCGGCCCGATCTGTGGTGTAATGGGTGAACAACATCTTTGGTTTTTCATTGCGTTTGTGTGCTCTCGGTTCTTTGGAGCTTGTAAGCAACCCCTTGTAATCAAACCTCCTTTTGTTGTTAATAAAGTTACGTGGATGTTTTTCTTTGTCACTTGCTTCTTTGTGAGCTGTCGATGATCCTTGGGGCAGTTTAGATCGCGATGGACTTTAGGCTCATCCTCAAGCCTCACGACCTCCTCGGGTTAGCTCCTTCGGACCTCCTTGAGTAGCGTGGAGCTTGAGGAGGTCTGAGGTCCAACGACCTCCTTAGGGTCGGGACCCCAGACCTCCGAGTGGTTCTCTCGGACCTCTCGGGAGGTCTGGAGGTCTCACCGGATGTCCTCTCGGGGCGTCACGGGAGTCCTTCTGGACCTCCCGGGAGGTCTGAGGACCTCCAGTGTGCCACTGGCTGGAGTCGCCACACTGCGTCACCGTCGTCTTGGGCTACGATCTGCGCTGCCATGCTTCTATCTATTCTTATTCGGCTTGATTAGACATCTTTCTCTATTTTTGTTGGTTTCATCTTCTTCTTCGTCATGTTGCCGCGGTCTGCTTATGGGCTATCGCACGACCATCTTCTTCGTCATGTTACCGTGGTCTGCTTATAGGCTATCGCACAACCCCGAATAGGAGGAGATCTTTTATCGACATATTTTCCAAAAGCCTACGACGACATTATCAAAATCCGGACTTTGAATTTTTCTATATTTTAGTGTCAACTATTTCCAAATACAATGCTATTGCATACGATTTGCATTTGAGGAGGGTGTTAGAGATATATTAGAGATAAAAATCTCTTTTTTATTTATTATCTACCTTTTGTATTGCTTTATCTATATATAGCATACACCATATATATATTACTCATTGGTCTCTAAATACATACACATAATATCCATAACAGCCGGTACAAATCTTTGTTCGCAAACCCGAATTTACTGTTCACACCGTGGTTCTTGTATTATTGCAGAGGATAGGTCCGCAGAGGAGCCAACTAATTCTAACAACCAACAGTATTATATACACGCAGCGGCTCATGGTGCATGGAAGAGCCATCGTCCATTCCGTACCTCTTTCGTTTCCTCCCCCTAAAAACGCCTCTCTCGTTTCTTAATTTGACCCCTAACCCATGAGCATCCAAACCTCCAGTCATGCCACTAGAATTGTTAAATAAACACATCGAATACTTTCTCGAAGAATTATGATTTGTAGCTGGATTCAATGATATATATTGTTGACTCAGGGTGAACTTAAGTTTTGCAAGTCAAATGCTACGGCCTTTAAATAACAAGGTCAAATACCAACATACCAGATGATTAGTTTCTTATGTAACCCCTAAAATTGTAAGCCTCTCTTGTGTCTATACCAGAAATGTATACTGAAAAATGAGTAACAACCAGAAGCCATTGCCAAGAGCATCACATGAAGCAATCAGCTCTGATGGAACTTTTTTTTATTAATTAATCATTTTTAAATTTTATTTTAAAGTTAACCCTCGGCGAGTTTATTTTCAATTCTAGCCTCTTTCACCACGCTACCACCCGTAGCGCGACCAAACAACACTATCACGCCGTAGGATAAGTCCGCTAAATAGCACTTTTTATCACGCCACTAGTCGTAGCGTGATCAAATAACACTGTCACGCCACTAGTCGTGGCGTGACAAGAGTTTGTTCAGATACGGACTGACGTGACAGTGTTGTTTTGTTACGCTACGGGTAGTGGCGTGACCAAAAGAGTCAGAATTAGAATAAAGTTCGCCATGAGTTAACTTTAAAATAAAATTAAAAAAAAGATTAATTAATATAAAAAAAATTCGCTCTGATGCAACGAACATGGTTTGTGCATTTTCTTTTGCAGAAAGAGTACAACTCTCTCATCACCTCCTGATTAATTGAAAGTTCACAGTATGTTTTTTATATATCATCCCTTTCACACATCCGATAAAATTTGAGAGCAGCACGCGGATTACTTCATTTTCAATTTGTGTCACTTTCGTTGCTGTTTCCACAGCATTTCCCCTGTCCGTCCATGCTGCATGTTTGTATGATTGGTCAAAGCTGCAAAGGGGTTATAAAAGATTGTTGCTTCCTTACATGCCTATGTTGCTTGAATTCAAAGCGAGACGGTTGTTTAATTGAGATGTGTTATTTCTTCTACTACTTCTTTTCTTTTTTTGGCTTTCGTGGGGCGGTGCAGATCTTGACAATTGACATGTCTGTGGGCTTGTTCATCAGATTCAGAAAGCTCCCCTGTTTCGGTTGTACTTTCGCAGTCTTTTTTATGATTCCTACTCCTGCTTTTGTGGCGAACTCATCTAGTTATGCAGTGATTGCAGTCAAGCAGGCATGTGCAACAAAATAAAGGAGAGAGAGAATAGTAGTAGAATAATAGCTCAGCACTCTTCTCATGCAAATTGAACTGCAAATATGAATAAATTACGAGGGAAGAACTCTCAGGAGGAATAGAATCAGTTCTAGTCAAGAAAGACAAGAAATCCTTTTCTCGTGGAGAATCAAATGAAAGTAGCTGCCAAAACTATGGAACACACCCTTTTCTTCTCCTTTTGCTTTCAAGAAAGATGTCACTTGTAGATATTCTGTGAATTAAGTCTATAGCATGAAGATGCTGTAATTTTTAGAATTTTATCACATGTCAATCACTTTGTAAAAGCAAGAGAACATCATCAACAAACTTCCACGGAACACATTGTCAATTTTAACACATGTTCGAATTAGGACTAGTAAACTATAACCATTCTCCCAAAACTGAAATAAAGAAGGCCAAATGCGAACCCTAAGAAAGGAAATCCAACATGAGAGCTCGAAAATTCATTCTTCATGTGATGAGCATGCATGAAAGCAACAAGAGTAATCTGAACTTAGCTAGTGAAATAAGCAAATAACCGATTTTTAGTAAAAGCACAAATCCTAAAGCACATTTAGGGCCTAGCTTGCAACCACCGATTACTTCACTACTAATATTACCGCTTTAATCTACCTCAATGGAGTTTGATCTCGGATTCTCGATTATGTATTTCAGGTCCAATACCTTGGAAGTGTTCATGGATCTTCAAACAGTACGAATGCTCCATGATGGAGTTAAATTTCAAGTGTTACACAGGAAACGGTGAGATTAGATGGTGTGAAGCTGCAATCACCTTGGTCAAGGTTTGGGTCTGACAAATTCAGATAAACCATGTAGAAACTCATACTATCTGCCAACAGCACGGACGACACTTCCAGAAAGCAACATGTGTTACAATAAAACAATGACCGACCAATCCTTGGCCAGCAAATCATACATATGCTTTACCAAACGGCTGATAGCAACAAGTAAATGAAACCCCTCCCTCTCTCCCCTTGTCAACGGCGAGCAACCATCGCCTCCTCTTCTGCTCTGCACCCACACAACACAAAGTACAAACAACCAATGCCCCAACTCCTCCACTTCCAAGTTCCAACTAATCAAAACTCCACAGGCACCAAAGGCAAACCACAAGGGATTGTTATTTATAATCGAGCACGTAGCAACACTCACCAACAAGTGGTTCTACTAAATCGTCGCTTAGCAGCTCGCCTGGGCCTAAATGTCATTTACCGTTTGTTGTCGACCATAGCCGCCATGCGGGACACTTACGCTAGTAGTTTTATACTACTAACATACTAGGAAAGAATATGTTATGTAATAGTAAAAAGGATGTCCAATTACAGAAAACTATATGCTATCCATACGGGTATATATAGCGCAAAAGTCGGCCACAAGCTCCAGGCCACGGCCCAATCACCGGCTGCCACTCTCAAGAACCTGCCCTTGGATCGCTCTCTCTTTTTTCTAGTGCTCAGGGAAAGCTTAAGCTAGCGCGAGAGAGGAGAGAGAAAAAAATCCTCACAGGATTTGGGCAAGAACAGAGGGAGATCGCCTTTTGTCCTCGTGCACAGCGGCCTGCCTCCGGAGATCAGGAAGAGGCGAGTAATTTTGCTTTCTTGGAGCTGTTCAGTGTGATGATGCCTTTTGTTTCCCTGGTCTTTGAGTTCTTGGTGATGTTGGTGAGGTGAATTTTCGGTTCTTTTGCGCGAATTTGGAGTTTTTGCGGTATTTGGTAACAAAATTTGGGTGGAAAGAGAGAAACGTCGCTCCTTTACTCGTTTGGGTAAGGCCCATAGGTGTGAATTCCTTCTGTGTCGTGTCCTGGATGTGCGGTGGTTTGCTTCTTTTTCTTTTCTTTTTTTTTTGTTCGCGGTAATCTGTTCAGGGAGAGATGAATTTTGGGGTCAAGTGATTCACGATTTTGGTTGTGTTTCAGGATAGTTCTGAACTGTTCTTGAATCCAATCTAATCTGTTCTCGAAAGATTCCTCCTTTTCAGGTCCTTGTAGTCTCATCACCTCTTTGCAATTGATTAGTCCCAGTGAATGGGGACACTTCTATTCGATCCAATTTGTTCATAAAGATTCCACCTTTTCTCCAAATCTCTCCTCCAATTCCATGTTTATCTTATCTGATTTGCATCACCGAGAGTTCCTATTACAGTATTCTTGGAATCCAATCTTGTTATAAGATGCCAAAATAAAGAAAACTCACCTTTAAGTCCTTTTGATTCCTTGCAGTGAGCTGAGCTGAGCTGACCGAGGATAACAAGTGGATTGGAGATGATGAGGGACGCGTGCATGGAGGTGCTTCCGCCCATGGACCACTACGCCTCCCGGGGCAACTGGTTGTTGGCGCGCAGCTGGACGCCGCAGGAGAACAAGCAGTTCGAGCGGGCGCTCGCCGAGCTCGACCTACGCTGCCCGGACTGGGAGAAGGTGGCGCGGGACATCCCCGGCAGGACGGTCTTCGAGGTCATGAGCCACTTCAAGGATCTCGAGGTCGACGTCCAGCAAATCGAGTCCGGCATGGTGCCCTTCCCGGTGTACGGCGCCGGCGGCGCGGCATCGTTCACCCTGCAGTTGCACGGCAATGGCGGCCACGGAGTCGGGGACTTCCGGCATGGGTACCGGTTTGCGGGAGGTTGCGGGAAGCGGCACGTCGGCCGCACGCCGGAGCAGGAGAGAAAGAAGGGCGTGCCATGGACCGAGGAGGAGCACAAGTGAGTACAATTCCGTATAATAGTGTTCTGACTTCTGAGAGTGATTGATTTGTGTCGTGCGCAAGACTAGGGAAATTTTATTTCTTGAATTCACCACCATTCAATAGGCTTTACATCATTTGATAGCTATTGGTAGTTTTCAAACTTGGAAATTGGGTTGATTCAACTATGAAGAATTGCAACTTGCAGGTGTACAGGGGAATTTTCTTTGTTCAGTAGGATTTCAGACATGTAGCTTGCTTGATATATGATGGTTTTAGGCCTTAGTATAATCCAGCCAAGGTGAAGCAGGAATTGATCAAATACTTACTGATATAGATCATGCTTTGTTCTTTGGCCAGGTTGTTCCTCTTAGGCCTGAATAAATACGGCAAAGGGGATTGGAGGAACATATCGCGCAACTTCGTGCAGACGAGGACGCCTACTCAGGTGGCCAGCCATGCGCAGAAGTACTTCATCAGGCTCAACTCAGGGGGCAAGGACAAGAGAAGATCGAGCATTCACGACATCACCACGGTTAACCTGACGGATGACAGGCCTCCCTCGCCGTCCCAACCCTCTCTGCTCAGTAACCAGTCCAACACATCAACTCTGGCCACCTCGGTAGGCCAGTTATCGCCGTCAGCTGACGCTAACCAACACGGCGGGGCGAATGTGCCCTTCAATTCACCAAGCCGGACACTTGGGGTGCCGACTTATGGGATGGGTTTGCAAGATCAAGGTTTGCAGTGTGGTCCTCTACATGATCTGTTGGCTGCCAACCGAAGTGTGTTGTTTTAGGTGCAGTCAATCCACTCGGCGCCATGGATCAGATGTCTAGTGTCATACGGTCTTGCTGTATCTTCAGTACCCAACTACCTATATTTGAAGTAATTAATTATGGGAATTTTTCGGGACATAACAGGGGGAGGGATCTGTGTGTCATGTTGGTGATGTCTGGTGGTCCATAATTGTTGGTGATACTAAGAATGTAACGAAAAGAACGTCAAGAACTTGATGCTGTGGTATTTTCAGACGGCGAGTGCTAGTGCTGAATACTGATCGTGTATTCTACGAAGTGGACTTATATCCAATCATGGATCCTACTTTTTCTTGAGGTGGATGAAGAAAATCATATTCTAGATTCTTCTGGTCAGCTGATGTATTGGGAACCTTACAGACCATCCGATTGCAAGGATGCTGAGGGTTTCAGATCATGCTGTATTCAGCACATACTTATCCACAGTTATCTATTTACCTATTTGTGCTCACACCATCTCATGTTTGCATAAGTTTTTTTTTCCTTTTTTGTGATAAACGAGAATGAGTTTGCAACGAGTCATTCAGCATTACATAGCTTGCTCATCTAGTCAAGTTTTTCTTGTTTTCATCTTCATTTTTTTTATATATAAAAAAACTCTTTTATTCTGTGGATTGACCATGCATTGTTTGTGTGTAGCTGTATTGATGATGCTAGTTCCACCAAATATGAGATTGGAAATGAGTCAGAGTTCCACTATCTTGGCATCTCATGCTTTCTGTCTTCTTTCCATCAACTTTCACAATTCTTTCCCCCCTTCTTTTTGGCCGTGTTCTTTCCCTCCTTGAGTAAGGCATCCACAGAGATGAGGCAGATCCTTGTGACAACAGTAAAGAATAGAATAGAGAGCAGCACCTAAGCCCAAACGTTGCAAACTTCTGTGGGTGCTCGTGCTTTTATGTGGAATAGTTATCATATAATTATTGTCGGACCCAAAATTTGTAATTTGAAATCATCTGTGTTCACAGCACCAGTCCATGGATCAGTACCTAGTGCTCACTGTTACATCATTGGATATCAACACATATCATGAAAATATAAAGCTATTGCATAATAATAAACAAAGCGTAAATATACCTTATGGCGTTTGTCTTGCAGAATGGCCAGACAGACCAAATACCTTTCAAAAAATAGCAGCGGAAGTAGAATAACAATATAACACGTGGAACCTCACGATATACCCACAGACAATCGACTGGGGCCCGCGACCTAGTTCTTGGCCTTCTTAATCTTCAGTCTTAACTAATACTCATAATTGTCCATGTAGCCTTTTATGCGTACTAACTAAAAGAATGTAAAGAGCGAGTATGGGTATACAACCATACTCGTGAGCCAACACACAGAATGCAGTTATATAATATACAAGGCTGATCAAAGGGATGGCTTATGGTTCTTTTGTTTGCATAAAGCCGCTTATTGAAATAGATTATACAGTAGCAAATCCTGAGACCTAACATTTTTAACTAACATAGGTTTTTAACAAAGTTGAGTTTTGTTGTATGTCGTAGCAAGAAAGACTATACAGTAGAAAAAGGGGACCCCCGGTGTCTACATGAGGGACCGAGGGATCCTCGAAGAGGGGGTCGATTGTCAGGAGTGAATGTGTATTGATTGTCCCAAAAATCGGGGTCTCACCTATTACATGGGGGAGGAGGCTATTTATAGCCTTCCGATAGGGGTAGCCGAAGTTACCAATCTACCCCTACAACAACCCCCTGCCCATAGGGGCTGCAGGGTTTTTTCCCTACTTTATGTGTAGTCTTCGGCTCACGATGGACTTCCTAGGTCTTGGCTTACCCAGCCGGTACACCTGGTCCATCTATCTTTTCCTCCCTTCGTACCTGGTGGGGTGGCTCCAGGACGAGGGGCTTGAGCACCCTTTGCTGCCCTCGAAGTGGCCCTGCAGGGCACCTTCGGTGATCCCTCGGCGACCCTCTTGTGACCTTCAGGCCCTCTTGGGAGCCCCTCTTGTGGCCTCCAAGCCCCCTTTGGAGGGGGCCTTGCGGTGTTCTTGGGTCGTGGGGGCGGTGGGCGCGCCCACGACAAGCCCCTCGCGATCGAGGTCCTGCTTCGTCATGGCTGAAACCGCGCCCTTTTCCCGGAGGGTCCAGGCACATCGTCCCCTCTGGCCTGGCGAAGCGTACGTTTACTAGGCTCCTCCTTTAACGCATGGGTTGACCTCACAGGTACGATGGCGTCCCTTTGGATATCACTCGTCGCGGTTGAGTACTGTGCACCATGATAGCGTCGGTTGGGGTTGATGGCACCCCTTCGAATAGCGCGCGTAGTGGTTGGATCCTGTGCGCCATGATAGCGTCGGTCGGGGTTGATGGAGCCCCTTCGAATAGCGCGCGTTGTGGTTGGATCCTGTGCGCCATAATAGCATCGTCTAGTGCTAATGGCGCCCCTTCGACTAGCACACATAGTGGTTGGATACTGTGCGCCATAATAGCGCCAGCTGGCATTGACGGCGCCCCTTTGACTAGCGCGTGTAGTGGTTGGATACTGTGTGCCATAATGGTGCTTGCCGGGTGTGCTGTTTGGGTGCCACATGTTGTGTGATGAGTGGGTCGTGGCTCTGCAGCTCCCCCACTCTGTTTCGTTGCAGTCCTGCCGAGTGTATAAATAGGGGGTCACCCCCTGTCCGGCCTTTATGCTATGATTGCAAACCCTAACTCCTACCACCCTGTCTCCGATCTTGTGACACTCGTTGCCTTGTGTTGGGAAGTTTTATAGGGAGCTCTGGTTATGACAAAGCGAAGCAAGGAGGGCGGTGGGGAAGTGTTGTATACTAGTAATCTCGGGAGATCCACTGTGACGGATTTGGTTCTCCAAACCCTCATGGACGAGGGCAAGCTGGGGAGCCTTACGAAGGTTCAGGCTCCCGGGACGGAGATAGTGCCGGCACCGCGGCTAGGCGAGGCGGTGGTCTCCGTCACCTTCTTTGATGTTAGACTACGGATCCCCTGCGTCAAGCTAGTCTCTCGAGTGCTCTGACTTTATGGGGTGGAGTTGGCGCAGCTAACGTCGAACTCCCTCATGAAGTTGGGAGTCTTCAAATGGATCCTTCGATCTGCGGTTACGAGCGGCGAGGGATGCCTCTTTGCCTACCTCCATGACGGGCACTGCCAGCCAAAAAAGAGGAAGAGCACGGGCGAGACACTGAACTTTGCCAGCGTCAACTTCCAACCGAAGACGCGGTGCCAAATGTGCATGCCTACCCTAGCTGCGTGCAACCGCTGGGACACGGACTGGATGTGGAGGTGGTTCTACCACTCCTCTCCAGCCGACGAGGGTCTTCAATCCGGGGGTGGGCTGATCCAGCTTACCGCCACTCCGAAGATCATGCTGACCTCAAGGGAGGAGGCCCTCCTTTACCTTCTACTGAACGCGACGAAGCGGCTCTCCACGTGTGACCTTGTGGAGGAGTTTTGTGCCATCGGGGTTTGGCCCCTGGCAAAAGGGTGGCGCGTGGAACTAGGTGCTCCAAAGTCCGGGATCCTGACTATCACTGCGGCGGGCTATGAAGGTACGGGCCTAGGCCCTGCACAAGATTTTATACGCTTTTTCCCTTTTTGTTATGCTTTGGACTTCACTAACCAAGCCCACTTGCTCCCTGGCAATCACGCCTATCGCCGAAGCCACCCGGGTCGCGGAGCAGCTCTTGGGCCCCTACATAGGCAAAGAGCATGCCAAGCATAGGTTGGTCGTAAGGGAGGCCCAGTTGAATCGATCGTATGTGGATGCGTCGCTCCGCCTTGCGAAGCGTTCGGATCTGGACGAGGGGAAGAGGAAGCGCGCCTGTGTGCCCGAGTGCGATGGTGTTGGGTTGATCGCAGCGACGCCCCTGCGCGTCGTTCGCTCCTGCGGCGCGGGCGACCCCTCCTGCACTAGGGGGATGTGGCACAACGACCAGCCAAGCGAGTGGCGCATGGGACCCCGGAACGGGTGGAGTGTGCCCGATCGAGCAACCCCTCCTCGAGAGATCGCGGTGCCTCCCTGATGGAGGGCGCGACACCGAAGTCGGGAGGGCGTGCCGTGGCGAAGGCGGATGAGCATGCCACGATGGAGGCAAACGAGGTGGCGGACACCAGCACCCCATTACATGTTTATGAAGAGGGCTTGGAAGACGCTGATGCCGCCCTACCTACTCCGCGGGATGCCGTTGGTAAATACTTGGTCCTGTCTTTTTCTTTGTTAGCATACAGATTTAATCTAGACACCTGTTATGTAGCTGCAAGTGATGGCGAGGATAGGGCCAGCGAGGGCGGCTCTGCCTCGGTGAGTTCCGAGGTAGCACCCTCGCCGACCACTACTCTGACTGCCGTGGGCACTATGGATTTGGGTCTGCTTTGCCCTGTTGACTTCAAAATCAGTGATGTTGCTGCGGGGGTTTGCAAGGCTGCCCATTTCACCGCCCTGTCCTTCGTGAGGGAACTCTTCAGGAAGATGTCCCTGAAGGAAATGTTCCAGTCTGTCGAGGCGAACGTCGTGAAGGTTGGTCATTAAGCCCCCCTTTTTTTCTTATTTTATTTTGTTTTATTGTGACCCCTCGCTGTGCGTGCAGACCCTAATGCTATCGCGTGCGCTCGAGGACGACGTGTCACATGGCTTCGCTAAAATCCAGAAGTGGGTTGACACGGAGCATGCCCGTAGCGAGCTGCTAAGCACGGAGCGTGATGCCCTTGCTAACAAGGTGAGGACATTGGAAGCCTGGGTGGTAGGGCTCGAGGAAGAGCTTGAGGAGGAGGTCCGGACGGAGCGGGAGCTGTCGAACTCCATTGCGCTCACGACTTGGGAGGCCATGGAAGCTCTCGAGGGCGTCATGGCGGACCTCGGTGCCCTACCTCCCACGAGGCATCACCGCATAGGGGATATGGACATCACTTTAGGGCGCCTCTGTCGCGCTAGGGAGGTGTGCCTTCCCGTAGCCCGAGCATATGGGGACCACTGCGCGAAGGTGGCCTAGACGACAGCCTTCGCTTCCCTTGAAAAGGTCAATTGTGGTCACATGGATGCCCTTGCCACCTGCTCCATGGCGGTGGTGTCTATCGAAGAAGTTGCTGCCTCGCATCGCCGGATGCGGAAGGCGAGTAACGTCTTCGTTCAAGACTTCTAGGGGTCGCGCAGCTGCGAGGCTGTGATGGAGTCTCTCCGGGCGGCCCAGGCACAGAAGAAGAAAGGGAAGGCTTCGGTGGGTGACCCGGAGGCCGGCGAGCGGGGGGCCACCCACGGAGACAATGTGTGACCCTCCGCTTGCTCGAAGCGGCCCAAGTTTAGATTCTTGTAATGACGTGTTTAGTTATTTTAGCCTCTTCCTCCTTTGTTTTTGCTCCGCCACCTATAGGGCTTATGTACGAAAGGGGTTGGGGTGAGAGGGTCGGCCCTTTTTTGTAATGACCTCTGCTTTTGAATGAAAAACACTTTACAAACTGGAGTGTGTGAATGTTCGGTGTGTATTGTGCACTTTATTTATGGTTTATGTTCGTGGTTGACACAAGATGAGCCACCAATGTTCCGATGCACCGCGAGACGGGAACCTCACCCTTCCGAGGGGCAGACGACAAAGGTTACTGCCCCCCCCCCAGCATGGGCCGAAGGCCGAACGCAATGTTCTGTCTATCTAGCCCCTGCAGGTGGGCTACCGAGGCGCCGTATGCCATGGCGCTAAGTGGTAGAGCTAGAAAATGGCGAATCGGGATGGCTCCATGGAAGAGTTTTGCCTCCTTCATGAGCACAAGGAAGCGATGGTGCTGACGAGATTGCACGCTTCTGGGAGCGTCGTGGGGGTGTGATCCGTGGTGAGGGCCCTTCGTCCGTGTTTGGTGAGTCCGCAGCTCCGTCCGTGGAGGCCTTCTGCAAGGGGTCCTCCGAGGCGGTATACGAATGGAGCGCGGAGACGAAGTACAAGAAATTCATGGCTATCGGGCCGTCCGACGAGGAGCTAGGTGAGTGGGTGCTGTGCACAGACGTGTTTTACGCTAGGGCCCCGTAGCAGTTTGTCGCGCCCATCTTATACTGTGCATGTTGTGCGGCTGAGATTGTACGATATATTTTTTTACTGGCCTACGGCCCCGATGCATGTACATTGAATTCATGTTGAATAAAGTGTGGTTTTCTTGGTACGCACATTTTGTTACTTTTTTAGATAGGGCTCTGGGAGGGGCCCTAACTATTTGCGAGGGGGGCGAAGCCTAGCGCCGTCCCCCATACTTTTTTAGATAGGGCTCTGGGAGAACCCTAACTTTTTTGCTAGGGGGAGGTGAAGCCTAGCGCCGTCCCCTATACTTTTTTAGATAGGGATCCGAGGGAGCCATAACTTTTTTGTGAGGAGGAGGCGAAGCCTAGCGTCGTTCCCCGTACTTTTTTAGATAGGGCTCCAGGGGAGCCCTAACTTTTTTGCGAGCGGGAGGCGGAGCCTAGCGCCGTCCCCCACTTTTTTTTGGATAGGGATCCAGAGGAGCCCTAACTTACTTGCGAGGGGGAGGCGAAGATCGGCGCCCCCCCCCCTCGTGTGTTCCGGTGCTTGGGGCTAGGTTTTGTGTGTCGGGCCCTGAGCTATTCGCGACATCTTCGCCTATACACTCGTGCCTGCGGGAGGCATCAATGTGCACCAGGGCTAATGAGCCATGCGCGGTGTCTATTTATACACTCGTGCCTGCAGGGGCATCGGTGTGCACCGAGGCTAATGAGCCATGCACGGTGCCTGTTTATACACTTGTGCCTACGGGGAGGATCGGTGTGCACCGGGGCTAATGATCCATGTGCGGTGTCTATTTATACATTTCACACACGTGGGAGTGAGTTAGTGTGATCCCTATTGTCCGTTTTATTAGATGAGGACAAAATGCCCAAAAAAGTTACACGTGCTTTTGTACATGCCTATGTCGTTTGACGGCCAGTGGCGACTACCCGGTCGCACCCGGCTTTTTACACGATCCGAGGGATAGAACTTATGGAGGCTTTTAGCGTTCCACGTGTGGTCCAGTTGCCATCCCTCTGACATCGCGATGTAGTACGAGCCCACCCTCGTGCGGGTGATGTTGTACGACCCTTCCCATTTGGACTCCAGCTTACATAGGCAAGGCCATGAGCAGGGTGATACGGATCCAACTAGCAGGCTAGCGGGATCTCGTTGTTTGGTCGAATCTTTCACGGTACTCCTTGACGGTAGCTTCCTCCACTACAACAAAATAGTCTACTAGAGACATTTTTATTTAGACGTTTTTTATTTCGTCTCTACACCCTAAATCAAATAGCACGTAAAGACGTTTCTCAGGACGTTCTAAAATACGTCCCATCGTCTACTCTAGAGCTACAGGCCCAGTCGGGCGTACTAGGGAACCAGTCACCAGAGGACTTCGTTTTTTATTTCTCCTCACGAGGCTCTCTGACGGTTCGCTTCCTCCACACGGCTCGGGGCGTCGGTGGCGAGTGTCGACGAGGGGAGAAGACCGCGGCGACCGGCGACGAGGGGAGACGAGGGCCCACATCACGTGCGCCCCTTATCCGGTCCTCCAGTTGAGGTATGGCTACTCCGCCGTGAACCCTAATTCTGCCGCCGCCGCCCTCCTCTGCTTCACCTGCTCGGCCACCATCGTCGCCCTGCAAGGTCATAGAACCCCCGCCCCCTTTTGCATCTTTCTTTTTTATTGACCACGACGGTGCCTCCGAAGGAATCAAATCAGTCCAGACTCCAGATCGAGTAGGCAGCCAGGCGAGAGCCCCCCCACATCAACGTCTCCTCGGCCAGTGAGCCTCCCTGCCCGCCGGAGTGACCGCGACCCCCTCGCGAGATCTTCCCGTCGCAAGGTGCCGTTCTACACCTACCTCTCGCCCGCTTCTCCTCTCCTTCTCTGCTAGATTTGCCCCCGACCAGTAGGCTTTCTTTGCAGTTTGCACAAACCGATCTAGATCCCGTTTCTAGAAGTTCATAGGCCTGCCTTTGATGCTTTGATCTGAGATATCTGTGAGATTTCGGTGTATTATATGATATGTTGGGTAGGGTTGGTAGCGGATCCTAGCTGTTCAGCCCTTGAATCGTTCCTTCGTTGTTTAATTAGGGAATTATCAGCCAGTATGCTAGATGTGGTATAGTGCTGTACTATCTAATATGCGAATTTTTGGTATTGGTCACTTTACTGGATACTTTTCTAGATATGGAGCTTTCACTGGGTAGTAGTGCCTAACTATGATATCATCATGTCATGGTCAGGTTGTAAGGATAGGTGTATTTAACTGAAATTCACTCGAGAAAAGTAGAGCTGGAATGTTGAGTGAGTTATATTTGAATGGATTGTAATTTGTAACAATGTATATTCTCTTGAATTAAGCCAAGCCAATTAGTCTTAGAAACATATGTCATGATGCTCTTTTATAAATTACAGAACCAAATTATTTAGGACTTTTCATTTAATTAGGTGGCTTCTAAGTGGAGTTCTATTGCAGTAATGCAGTGTAGTAGTGTTTCACATGGATTAGATAGATGTTGTTTTTGGCAGATCCTAGGCTAATGATTTAGGTATATATTGATGTTGGGATGGGTATTCGTATGCATCTGATTACTTTAAATTTTGGTTAAAAATACTTTAAATTTTGAAGCTTAGAAGTCAGAGCTATATGTTTGGGAGAAATGTGAAGCTGTCAATTATAGGTTCCAAAAGCTAATAATTTAGTTTTGCTTTCGATTTCTGATATTCCATTTCATTGAATTCTTTGTAATATCTGCAGATAGAGCAATCAAAGTTGAATGGAGACGCTGAAGAGGCCACGAAACTTCCATTTGAATAGTTGCAACGTTGTGGTGGATGAAGTATGCTGCTGTTTGTCCCTATTGTTTAGTCTACGATGTAAAAATATGCCATCCCTATGTCGGGCGACTTGTGGTGATCTATCCGGTGTTATTTGAGTTATGCATAGCTTTTTGTGCCTGTCTTGTGTATAGCTACAGCCTCTGGTCCTAATTTAATTATAGCTCCGATCGTAGGTTGCTACCCTTCGCCTCTCGGGGACCGGATCACTACGTCTTCTGCGAGATTTATACAAAGATATTTCCTGAAGCAAAAGTACTTATATCATCTCCCACCTGGGGTACGAATGCTGATGTAACTATTCTTCATGTGTTTACTCTTTGCACAATTTGTCTCTTGCTGATTGGTAATTTTTCTTTGATATTGCATATCAAGTGAACTGTTTTCATTTGAGTACTTCCTATCTGTTTATCACAATTTGTCTCTTGCTGACTGGTAATTTTTCTTTCTCGAGGGTTTTGCCAATGGAAGCCTTGATGAAGTCATGAAGATGCATTTTCTGTCAGGCTTTTTGTTGAGCGTGGCCTGGAAGTGTTTGTTGCACAATCTTACAGCAAGAACCTTGGTCTATATGCAAAAAGAATTGGAGCAATAAATGTTGTCTGCTCAGCACCAGAAGTTGCAGACAAGTAATCTTTTGCTCTAAATGATTGCCTGCGTGCCCAAATTTTTTTTCCTATTCATTCAGTTGCAGCAAGTGCTAATTTTGATTTTTACGCACCTTAGCCCCCCCCCCACCATAGCGCAGTATAATTCTGCTTATGCAAGCATTATAACCATTCCATTTGAACTATTTCTCCTTCATGATTAAGAACAACAAGTAACAACCAATGTTTGCAAAAGTTGCTTGATCTATAAGTCATTACTTTTCACTGTTTACAGTTTACTTCTTAAATATGATTAGGTTGAAATACACCATGCCAATGAAGTTGATGCGATTTTTTGATGCCATTTGCAGTTGGGGTTACATTTTGTGCTTTTGTGCCTCGGTAGTTAAGAAGTATAAACTGATTTACTAAAGTTGTATTCAGCATGAAATTTAGTAGGCAGATCTTGTTGTGGAAGAATGACTACGACGAGTTGTAGTCAGCAGCAAGGTGAGGGCTTTTGCTATCTTTATTAATAATAAAAAACAGAATTTACCCCCCACGTTTTCTTGTTTTGAGCGTAATTTATGTCACAAACGTTTGTGATCCGGTTTCAAGTAGGAGTTGGTAGACTATAGTTTAGCAGGTTCATGGGGTTCTCTTAGTTAATTTAGGAAGCTGTTTTTTGTCTGTATTTTCTATAAGATTTATCTTGATATGTGAAACAAATAACACCAGTGTATTGTACTATTATGTTTTATATTATAAAGATAGAGGGATGTATTTCGTCAAAATAGATTGATGTAGAGTGTGGTTAGCTTGGTGCTTTCCATTTACAGGTATCTTGTTTTCAGTTTGTTTGAACTCTGGTTGTAATAACTATGTGAACTCTGGTTGTAATAACAGCTAATTTATTTCTTTGCTAACTGGAATGGTCATCAAAGCATTTGTTATATATGATTACTTTGATTTGATCAGTTTTACATTGTTTATATAAAGAATCACTTTGGTTTGTTCTTAAGTAGTTTTGAGATCATGTAGTATAATTTATTTAGGATCCATTGCAACGCACGGGCACCTTACTAGTATATGTTATAATATACACAATGTTAGTGTTGTTTATAGTGATTGTTTTTCTCCTATGTAGACAGATGAATTTTTGTGAGTTGAACAACACCATGTTATTGTTTACAGGATGAGCTTACTTGTCAAAGTGGAGTTGCCATCTGATAGGAACCTGCGAGACTAGCTGTGATCATGTAGAAACCTTTGAATGCAGCGTGGAAAATGGAGAATTATGCAGATTGAATGCATTCAAAGACAAATTTGGACATCTATTAGATTTTAGTTTTGTTTTCTCTGGATATGATGTTATCCAGTAGGTTGCACCTTTGTATGTGGATACTAGATTCAATTGTTAATTCGATTCAGTCCGCAACGAAGTGTCTTATGTTTTTTTCTTCTAGTTTTTTTTTTATATATTGACAATGTAATTCTACATTTGAAATGGCTTTACCTAAGATCTCAAACTTCTTATGAAAAATATGTGATACTATATCCTCTGAATCATTGTAGTTTAACTAGCGATAAAATATTTATACAGAACAAAATAAAAATGGACGTCTCTAACTCAATCTAAATACGTCTATGAATGCGTATCTATATTTCTTGACACGCAATAAAGCGTCACTAGGGAGAGTAGAGACGATATGGAAATGCATATATAAAAGCGTCTCTACGGTTGTAGAGACGCAATCTAAATGACTCATATCATTGTAGACGCGCTTAACAATACGTCTCTACGATCTTTGACACAGTACGTGGGGAGGCGCTCCAGAGACGCCTTACAAAAACGACTCTACGACGCTATAGAGATGATTTAAAACGTCTTTAACCTATAAAATAGACGTCTCTACAGGGCTTTTGTGTTGTAGTGCTAGCTCTTGCACAGCACAAGAACAGCAAGACTTCCTTGATAAACCTTCTCCCACGCACACCACAGCACGTGAACAAATGGTAGAAGAACCAAAGTTCCAGCGAGCACAAATCCAACACCACAATTGGATTCAACACACCAAAGAGTAATTCCTTTCAGAAATCTCAAGACCACGTCAAACATGCCACCAAAACTATGGTGATTTTCTGGTATCTATTTCTTAACCCATAACTTTTCAACTCCCTCTTACAATGGGCGATGCCCTGGCCTTATATTGGCACCTAAGGGTGCGACCAAACATGCACACGCACGGCCTGAGGTCGAACAAACTAACAAACGTGATCTACCTGGACTCTATCCCTAAACTAAATATCCAAAATGGAATCTTACTTTCCTAATAAACTGATTTGAATTTGTATGGAATCAACCCAGATGCATCTGATCTATGAAACCATATGTTCTTCTGTTCCTGGACCATCTCTGGCTTCCGATCTTTCTATCTTCTTCACTTGCCATATTGGTTTTGGAACACCTGGTCAAAGACGTGGACGTGGACCATCTGGACTTGGTCATAGACCAACTGCGGGTGGTCGTAAGACACATGGTCGACTAGGGGTGGTCGTAGACCAACTGGTCGTGGACCCTGTGGATAACCGCTTCCTAGGACCTCCTATGTGGGGAGAGATCCTAGAGAGGTCCCAGAGAGAGGTTCTGGGGAGGTCCCGGAGGGAGGTCTTAGGAAGGTCCCGAGGAGGTCCTGGAAAGGTCCTAGAGGGTGGTCCCGAGGAGGTCCTAGGGAGGTCCCGAGGAGGTCCTGGGGAGGTCTTGGAGGGAGGTCTTGAAGACCTCCGGGATGGTCCTGGAAGACCTCCGGGGTGCTCGTGGGCCACCTAGGGGTGGTCGTGGAGCACCTGGTTCACTCTTGGTCAAATCAGTAACAATGTTGTTTGGTGCCTATCACAGGGCATATGCCAGTTTGTCTAATTCCGTGTATCTTATCTTGGCCCCTTGGAGGGCCTCCGAAACGTAGTACACCGACCGTTGTCCATTGTTGTAGGACCGGAAAGGCGACTAGAGGGGGGTGAATAGGAGCACGCCTAATTTTTCACCTTGATTAGATTCAACACAATATCACTCCAATAGCTATAAAAACTATGAAGATCAATATACAAGCACAGTGGAAGACTTGTATTGAATCCAAATCAAAACCCCAAGCAAAACACCCAAAAACTCAAATCACAAAGAGTTGGGCGGTCTGACTTCTGATATTGGTGGGTCAAATTTTTTGCCTAGCAGTCAGACCTCTCAAATGGGCAGTCTGACCGCTACATGGGGCGGTCTGACCTCCAAGAATGGTGGTCTGACCTCCAGCCTGACGATGAACAACAGACAGCCCGAAAACCGAAACTAAAATCGGTCTAACTTTTGATCCGTAAGGCCAAACTCCACGAAATTTGAGACACACCTTCTTAAAGATATTAGGAACCTATTCCAATCAAAGATTGCAGAGATCCATGCCAAAGTTTCTATCTTTTTCAGTTTTACCGAAGGTGGGTTCAAAACCGAGCCAAATGCGAAAACGGTGATTGAGATGATTTCATGGGAGGGATCAATCCAAGATGGCTAAGGATGGTCTTCCATACATCTTAGCACTCCCAATCACAGGAAGAATCAAGCCAAAAGCTCTCAAGAGCAAAACCCCCGAAAATCACCCTTTCTTTCACCAAAACCGGGCAAAATCAAAACTTAGATCCAAAAGCTTGCTCGTGGGTGGATGATGATCTAAATGACCTTAGATGGGTTCCCACATATCCTAGCAAGCAAGATCAAGAAGAAAAACCAAGTAAAAACACCCGGATCAAAGAAAGCCCCAAAATCACAAAATAGAGAGGATGAACACAAAGAGACTCATCTCAAGAGATTTGGTTGGATTGATTTGAGATGGATGATTGTTGTTTACCCACTCCACATGGAGGACAAAGCTCACCACGTGAGCACACACTCTCAATCCAAACCCTAGAACCTAACTCTCATCTTTCTCCTCAAAACCCTAAAAACACAATAGGGCAACCACAAGGGTTTTGGGCTGGCTATCTCCTTGGCTTCAACAGCCCCTAAGCAGCCACCAAAACCCCTATATATATGGAGACTAAGCATCAAGGGTATATTCCATTAGGGCACCCATTAAACCCTAACACACAATGGGTTAACACACGCACGCATCTCAAAGCGCCGTCTTCATCATCGATTGACCTAAACTGCTTCACCATACGCCGACCCGCGCCGCGGTTTAGCCAAAAGGTCACCAAGGCGGTATTTGGTGAAATTACCAAAATACCCCTTCTCGATCCTTCTCCAAAAGACCGAGTCCACAGATCATGAAGCAATCCCATGCTTCGCCACGTGTAGGTTGATCAACGGCTCCATGTCGCCAAGTCTCTCCCGCCCGCATCCCACCGCACCACCGAGCACTTGTAACGACTCGCGCCGCTTGATCCAACGATCGCCGACCAACCGCCTGCTCGGTCATCCATGTCCATTCTGCTTCGCTGAGTCCTCGACCTCACCCGCATCCTTGATCGTTTCGACCTCGGCTCTCCAAGCTTAGTCCCGATCCACCTCGCCGCTTGACCGTCATAGACCGCAAGCCACCGCACAACAATAGACCAACAAACTGCTTCCGGAACAAGTTCTTCACAACTTGACCCACGTTAGCCAAAACATGCATCATGCAACACATATACAATGACAACCATGAACTTGACCTAACAACCACAAAACGCCGCCACGCGAGACGATTTAAACAAGCCAAAACCGGTCAGACCGCCACCATAGCCGGTCTAACCGCTCCCAAAACGGTCTGACCGCCAACCAAAAACTGGTCTGACCGCCAGTCTAGGACTTAGCCAAATTTCCTCCCTGGAAATCCGAAACTCTCTGGAATTTTCAATCAAATGGAACTTTTCACCGAAGCTCCAAAATTATGGGACCAAGTGCGTAAGAACCTCTCACTTGCCTACACCTCTATTTTTGGCCCACTCCAAAATCCACAGTCATTAAAGTGGCCGGTCTGACCGCTCAGGCAAATCCGGTCAAACCGCTCCATGGCCGGTCTGACCGCTAGCCACCAAACCAGAAAACCACTCAAGGCATGGCCGGTCTGACCGCCACCATGGCCGGTCAGACCGCCAGAGGCCTGACAGAACTGGAGCAACGCCGAAAACGGGTGATTCCGCAAACCCTCAACGCCATTGCCAATTGTCTCATCATCCTAAGATCATGGGCATATCCCCATGATATCCACAATCTCCCCCTTGATGAACACATTGGCAATATCTCAGAAAATGTAAGTTTGATGTTTGAAAATTAAAATACTCAACGTTTTCGCGCAAAGGCACAACTTGGTCCATTAGCGAGAAAAAGCAATGGAAATGACCAAGCTGGCTTCAAAAAAGCATGGGCAAGTGAGATACAGCAAAAGAAAGCAAGAAAGCTTCCAATTCCAGAGAATCGACAAAAATCTCACTTAAGCTCCATATGAAAGAACAATTGTTCTATTTGACCTTAGATCATTGTAAGGCTTTAAGATTTGCAATTCAAGTTCAGAAAAGACAATAAGACCAAAAGAATGCAATATGAATGCATGAATGCTCCCCCTCACTATGATCAACATTTTTCAAGAGAGAGTTTTAAATTTTCAATTTCTCCAAATCTCTTCAAAAAACTAACTTCTCCCTCTTACAAAACTTCTCCCCCATAACCAACAAGCTCTTTATTAACATTACATTTTCGCTATATCTTCTCCCCCTTTGACAATGGATTCATCAAGGAATCATCCCTTCCTCTCATCCAGAGATGACAAATGCACAAGCAAGGAAGAAGCAAAAGAAAGAGAATGCATGAAGTGCAATGGGGTGGCTTTATTTTTGTTTTGATTTTTCAATTTTTAGGTTGTAGGACCGGAAAGGCGACTAGAGGGGGGGTGAATAGACGCTTTCTCTATTTTTCACCACGATCGAACTCAACACTACTTGCACTCCAATAGCTATAAAAGCTATGAAGATCTGTATACAGGCACAACGGATGACCTGTGTTGAATCCGATCAAACCCCGAAGCAAAAGATCAAAAACATCTTACAACTGCAAGCACAAAATCAAACTAGTGGATGAAATCCATCACAGGATTTTTTTCTCGGCCAATACACACAGCCTTTGCTGCCTCTGTTCTTATGCTCACAGAGCAATAAACAAAAGTGGCTAATCACACCACTAGCAATAAACACAAGTGGCCACAGAAGCTATCAAAGCCAACAGCAATTAAAAGCAGAAGTTCAGTCGCAACAGATTGCAGTCACTGCAAATAATATCAAGGCCTCAAGCAATAAAGCAATCACCAAGTTGCAGCCAAACTTACTTAATGCAACATCTAATCATCAAGACCCATAAATGCAGTAGGTAAAACAGGTGAACCAACACAAACAGCAATCCGATGGCACTAGATGGCAGCCGACTTAAAAAATCTAAACAGCAAAGGATTCGGACGGATCAATGATTTTTGTCTACAGCCAAACCACCGATTTCTACCGAGCAAAGGCAGCACAGACAGGAAATGGCGATTGGCATAGCTGCCGCCGCTGTTCCTGTTTTCACGGGCGGAGCAGGCAAAAATAGATCCAAACAGGTTGACACAGAGAAACGCAGCAAACAAATCAATATAGATTGAATAATCACAAGCACAGGCAAGAGAAATTACAGCCGCTCCATTTCTTCGGTCACACTGTCAAACAGGTCATTTGATGAGAATTAAGCAGCTCGGCCTCCCTTTTTCTGTGACTACAGCCGCAAGCTCCTAAGCAGATTTTTCTAGCTTCTACCGGCAGCTCAACAGGTGGGGCGCCGCCAAGGACTCAGGATATTGCGGGCTCTCTCCAAACGCCTGTTTTTGCGGGGGCACACTCAAGCACGCCGCCACAGATCTGGTTTTCCGGTCTGCACAGCTTGGCCTACAACAAAACCTCCAGACTCGGGCCGACAAGCAAAAAGAACCGAAGGCAAATCAATGAAGGCAACTACAGCCAAGAAAGCAATAAAAATTAGATCCACACTCAGAGCAAAACGGTCAGCACAAGATTAAGCAGCCGCCGCGAGCTCAATTCTCAGGAATCTGCGGGGCAATCAGAACTGCAACACAAAAACCTTTTTCTGCCGAGCACAAAAATGGGGGACGCTGCCAAAGGAAAAGGGGCGCTGCCGCCGCACTGGTTTCTCGGTCTCCTGTTCTACAGCAGCTAGATTTTTTCTCCAGACAAGAAACTAGCCGAGCAATTAAACAAATTGATAGGATAGCATTCAAAGCAACAGGATGGGATAAGCCAAATCCAGTCGGCAGAGCTCCAATTTTCTTTGCGGGTGAGCAGTCCGCCACAATTTCTTTTTTCCTATCATTAGAGGCACGCCACCCTCTGACTTTTTTTTTTTTCAAATGACTACCTTAATCTCCGATAAAGAAAACCTAAATGCCCATCTACATTTCCTTTTATAGGGCAGCCTCAAACCCTAAAACCCTTTAGAATTGGAGCTAAACCTAATGGGCTTCCGTTAAGGCCCAACATCAACGGAACACACACGCACGTAAATTAAAGCGTCGTCTTCATCGTCGATTGATCTAAACCGCTTCACCATGCGCCGACCCGCGCCGCGGCTTAGTCAAAAGGTCGCCAAGGTGGTATTTGGTAAAATTACCAAAATAACCCTTCTCGATCATTTCCAAAAGACCGAGTCCACAGATCATGAAGCAATCACCTGCTTCGCCACGTAGGTTGATCAACGGCTCCATGTCGTCAAGTCTCTCCGCCCGATCCCACCGCACCATCGAGCACTTGCAACGACTCGCACCACTTGATCCAACCAACAAGACCAACCGCCTGTTCGGTCATCCTTGTCCATTCTGCGCCACGCTTGAGTCACTTGACCTCACCCGCATCCATGATCGTTTCGGACCTCGGCTCTCCAAGCTTAGTCCCGATCCTCCTCGCCGTTGATCGTCATTGACCGGCAAGCCACCGCAACAAAGAATAGACAAGCAAACACGAATCCGGAACAAGTTCTTCACAACTTGACCCACGTTAGCCAAGACATGCAATATGCAACACATATGCATTAACAAACATGGATATGACCTATCCCAAAATCAATTCACCACATAAATCCACATTCAGCACAAAAGCCGGTTAGACCACCGCTGACCTGACAGATCTGAAACTTTGTCGAAAACACTTGAAACTTCAAACCAAAAGCCACATTGCCAATTCTTTCATCATCCTAAGATCATGAGCATATCCCCATGATATCCACATAGGTAAAAGAAGCTTTGGAGATTACTCAATTGAACATGCTAGCATTTCTACCATTACTCAAGATGCAACAAGCCTGACAAAGCTAGCAAGATCATGTTAAGACATATATAGCAAAGCTAGGCTAAAGAGCTCAAAATATCACATGTTGTTGGATAAAATTAAGCAATGCTTCAAAATTAGCAAGTTCAACAACAGGTATCCTAAAGTGATAATGGCCATGTCAGAATGTCATTGTGAGATCCAAAAGCTAGCAAAGACCATCTTAGAGACAAAAAGTTCTAAATTGAATCATTTTGCTCAAATTGTCTCAAAAGCCCAATTTTCAACTGTTTTTCATTTGCAATGAATATTCAAGTTGATTAAAGGTCTATCTTAGCAAAGAAGGTCCTGGACTAGGAGCCATCCACAACCTCTTCCTAAGCTTCAACCAATTTTGACAATTCATTTTTTTAGCCATGTGCTAGATCTCAAGCCTTGCCGCGACCATCTCAAGCACAAAAAGCTTAAAAGAGTGGTCTAGGTCATCCAAAACTCCCCCTGAGTTCATGCCTGGTACAATGGCAAGCCGTCTCATAAGAAAGAATTGGTGAGATCAGTTTTTTCGCACAAAAGAGATCATTTTTCATTTTGCACAAGGGCTGTTTTAGATTCTTTAAAGAACTGAAAGCTCAAAGATGTTCAATTCTAGATTCCAGAGCTAACAAAGCAATTTTGATAGGGCCAATGTCACAAAAGGATCACTAATTGTGCAACTAGCTAAAAGATCCACAAATTGCAATTTTCAGTTCAAGTTGTATTAAAGTTCTAGCTCATTTAGCAAAGACATTGCTGCACATGTAAAAGCATGATAATTCTAGCAAGTCAAAGAACTAGACACAATCTTGAGCAAGAATTGAAATACTAAAGCTCAATAGAGTAATAAGCAAAGCTTCATCAATTAAAAAGATGAGCAGTAAAGCTTATATTACAATGCATCTTTTTAGATTTTTCATATGTATGCAATATGATACAATGAGATGCACAAAATACTTAAAGGCCTAAAAAGATCAAGAAGATCAAAAGGATCCGAAGAAGATACCACTTGAAGAAGGTATCAGAAAAGATCTAGAAAAATTCAAATGAACAAGGAAAGCTCAGATGAACAAGGAAAGTTCAGAAAAGAACTAACTCCCCCTCAAACCAACCCATAGGGGTAAATTACCCCTAACTAGCATCTCAAGGTGGCAAACCTTGTTGGGTCTAAAAGGCTTTGAGAGGAGATCTGCCAAAAGGCCTTGGACTCCACAAAAACTAGCACAAAGACCTCAAACGCCACACGATCTCTAGGAAAAGCAACTCGAAAAGCTAGGGAGCGAAACACCAACACTAAAAGGCTTACAGGCAACTCAAAAACCTGCTAACACTAGTGATTGGGAGACAAGCTCGACCTAGGCTGTGAGAAGAATGCATCCTAGCAAATCATGGGATAAGAAGAGTGCCTAGAAGGGATACGTGCTAGAATAGAGCCTCCTATCTACCCTGAACCCAACAAACCCAACACCTGACATGAACCAGATGCAATACAAGGTAGACTAGGGATACCATACATAAAAGTAAGGTATAGAAGCTCGAACCTGAATCGCACTGCTTGGCAGTGAGATGTAGCGATGATGAAAGAAGATTCATTCCTTGAAGCTCCAGAAAGTAGTTGCACTCACTCATCATCCTCATCTCAAATTCCTTCATCTCCAAAAAGTGATAGTCATCATTGAAGGCACAAATGAAGAAGAACCAACAGCTTGAGGTGATAACACTTGTTGGACCACATGTTCTTCTTCTCAGCTGAAAGACTACACCAAAGAGACAGAAAAAGTCTATGCCTTGGTACTGGGTTAGTGAAACATTGTCTAAAGAAACAGTACCAAGACACATGACTAGCAAGGATAGCAGTAGATGATCCAAAGCTCATTTAAGCATATAATCAACAGTTCAGGATATGAGCATGAATATAGACAAATCAATTGCAACACATGCTATCCAAGACATGACAAAGCTCAAACTATCCTTAATCAACAATAAGGCATAGGAGCAAGCAAACAAGCACATAGCAAATCACACATCATATGTACAGTCAAAGATAAAGCATGCTAGTGAAAGCTATGGCAAGACTCATGCATCCACAATTAACAGTAAGGCACAATAACCATGTAAGCATAAAGCATGTTATAGAACAAGACATGGATAAAGAATGCTAACATGGATATCAAGTGATCATGTGGATACATACAGCAAACATCAACACGAGCAAGATAAATCATGTACACAACAACACAAGCTCATGATGACAAAACCAAGCTCATATAACCATGGAAGTAATGAATAACAATCTAATACATGAATACATAAGCAAGGTAAAAGAAAAGGCATGATGAAGGATATCAAAGAAGTAACACATGCCAAAAAGGTACAAGTGAGCACAAAGATAAGCACAACATGCCAAGATTGAATAATCACGAAAGTAAATGCATGAAGGTATAAGATAGCTCACAAAACAGGTGTAGATGTCGATCATTAAAGCACATGCCTCTTGGAGGCCATCATTAGGGTAGAGAACCATCAAGTGTCTCGATCATGTAAAGAAGCAAAAGATCAAAATCCTTTAAGTCCATGTTCTCCAACCCGTGTTCTCGGTACCTACACATGAGAAAGGCAAGGGGTCCGAGTCTTGGGTCCCGAAGGGTTAGAGAGTGAATGCTTGGGAACCCAAACCTTGGACACACCACCACCAGAAGCAGTCGAAACATTATATGAGCTAGCATGATGCAAATGATGGTCCATGCAAGAAGATCCAATCTCATCCTTGGAGGCACGCCGCGAGTGGACAACTCGAAGAGGAAAACGAGGTCCATCTCTAGAAAAGAGGCGATGGCCTTGCTTGAAAGCACAATGATGAGAACCAACAGAAGCATCAAAGAAACTCACACAACCTCGCCGTGGGTGTGTACCTCGATGAACAAAACGAGGTCCACCTCTTGGAAAACGGCGGAAATCCTGCCTCGGGGCAGCTCGTGGACCAAAACCAAAACTATGCAAACCATGTCCACGGTGCTGTCCGACACCACTAGAAAAGGTGTCAAAGAAGCCATCAACAAAGCGAGTCCTCGTTCTTGGCTCTTTAGTGTGCATGTCATGAGAAAGACTATGCCCACTAGGAGACTTAGAAGCATGAGCTCGACGCAATTGTTTTGCACGCCGAAAGCAGAAATCCACATGATGTCCATTCTTCCCACAAAATGAGCAATGGTGTAAATGTCTACTAGTAGACACGGTCCGAGAGGACGAAGCACCATTATGGCTCAAAGAAGAAGTCCTGGAAGAACTAGCATCATGACTCGTCCTCGTATCGACACTAGACCCACACATGCCATGAGAAAGGCTATGTGTGTTCCTAGAGGTACGACGACGCACTCGACGCTCATGTTTTAAACGGCGAAAGCAAAACCCAAGAGTGTGTCTATTCTTCTTACAAAATATGCAATCGTACTTCTCTTTTGAAGATTTAGTACCATTTGAGAAAGAAGCACATTTGTCTTTTGAAATCCGTTGGACAACACAAGACGAGTTCGAAAGAGTCGAACTCACCAAAGAAGAGCTATCCAAAGCGATGGCACAAAAACCAACATCAAAGGACTCACGTTTAGCACAAAAAGACTCCAACTCCGAATGCAAAGAAGCAAAAGAAATCTTAAGAACATCAATCTCGGAGTGAAGGCACATACAAGAGTCACATGACTTAGCACTCATATCATCGCGCAAAGACTTGATCTCGCCCTTCAAAGAAATGCAAGATGTGCAAGAAATTAATGATGCTTTCGAATTAAGCATGCAGTTCAAAGCATCAATTTCAGTTTCTAAACAAGCACAATTCTTGCAAGAAACTAAACCATCCTTAAGCAATTTTTTATGTTCTAAGCACATGCTACAAGGCCTAGCTTCAATTTCAATAATCTCAGCCCTAGCATTTTCTAATTGCTCAAGATGTATGGAATTAGTCAATTTAAGCTTCTCAATTTCAGCAAGCATGCCTACACAAGAATCACAATCATTTCTACCCATAGATCTAAGATTGCCTATTTCTAACTTAGCATTGTCAAGCTCATGATGTAAGGTAACACAAGAATCACATGGCATAGAAGCATTTGATTTCAATAATTCATTTTCAGATTTTAGGCATAAAGAGAGTTATTCAGGTTCTCCATGTCTACAAGCAATGAATCATAAGCATTCATAGAGGTTTTCAATTCGGAGAGCTCATGAGACAAATCATTCTTTTCTCTTTTCAGCAATTTCATTTTCTTCCTAAGAGTATGTAATTTGTATTCATATGAAATCAAGCCATCAATGATTTTTTCTTTGCTCACCTTGCTTAGCTTGAGTAGGAGATCATCCTCAGAAGAGTCATCATGATCATCCTCAAAAAGCTCTTCATTATGCTCATCCTCACAAGCTACAGTGCATGTGCCAATGGGCTCCTTCTCTTTAGGCTCCAAGCAAATCTCATCTCTGAAACTAGGACAATCAAAATAAAAGAATTTGCTACAAATATCACAGAAGAAATCCTCCTTCATTGACCACATAAAAATCGTATGTTCAAGCCTCTTGTCACGACAGACATCAATGGCAAAAGAACTACGATAAGATGCAAAGAAGCACTCACAAGTCCTCATATTAGTCGCCATGCTCAAAGATCAATTAATATCACAAAAGAGCAAACTTGGCTCTGATACCACTTGTAGGACCGGAAAGGCGACTAGAGGGGGGGTGAATAGGAGCACGCCTAATTTTTCACCTTGATTAGATTTAACACAATATCACTCCAATAGCTATAAAAGCTATGAAGATCAATATACAAGCACAGTGGAAGACTAGTATTGAATCCAAATCAAAACCCCAAGCAAAACACCCAAAAACTCAAATCACAAAGAGTTGGGCGGTCTGACTTCTGATATTGGTGGGTCAAATTTTTTGCCTAGCAGTCAGACCTCTCAAATGGGCGGTCTGACCGCTACATGGGGCAGTCTGACCTCCAAGAATGGTGGTCTGACTTCCAGCCTGACGATGAACAGCAGACAGCCCGAAAACCGAAACTAAAATCGGTCTAACTTTTGATCCGTAAGGCCAAACTCCACGAAATTTGAGACACACCTTCTTAAAGATATTAGGAACCTATTCCAATCAAAGATTGCAGAGATCCATGCCAAAGTTCCTATCTTTTTCAGTTTTACCGAAGGTGGGTTCAAAACCGAGCCAAATGCGAAAACGGTGATTGAGATGATTTCGTGGGAGGGATCAATCCAAGATGGCTAAGGATGGTCTCCCATACATCTTAGCACTCTCAATCACAGGAAGAATCAAGCCAAAAGCTCTCAAGAGCAAAACCCCCGAAAATCACCATTTCTTTCACCAAAACCGGGCAAAATCAAAACTTAGATCCAAAAGCTTGCTCGTGGGTGGATGATGATCTAAATGACCTTAGATGGGTTCCCACATATCCCAGCAAGCAAGATCAAGAAGAAAAACCAAGTAAAAACACCCGGATCAAAGAAAGCCCCAAAATCACAAAATAGAAAGGATGAACACAAAGAGACTCATCTCAACAGATTTTGTTGGATTGATTTGAGATGGATGATTGTTGTTTACAGCCACTCCATATGGAGGACAAAGCTCACCACGTGAGCACACACTCTCAATCCAAACCCTAGAACCTAGCTCTCATCTTTCTCCTCAAAACCCTAAAAACACAATAGGGCAACCACAAGGGTTTTGGGCTGGCTATCTCCTTGGCTTCAACAGCCCCTAAGCAGCCACCAAAACCCCTATATATATGGAGACAAAGCATCTAGGGTATATTCCATTAGGGCACCCATTAAACCCTAACACACAATGGGTTAACACACGCACGCATCTCAAAGCGCCATCTTCATTATCGATTAACCTAAACCGCTTCACCATACGCCGACCCGCGCCGCGGTTTAGCCAAAAGGTCACCAAGGTGGTATTTGGTGAAATTACCAAAATACCCCTTCTCGATCCTTCTCCAAAAGACCGAGTCCACAGATCATGAAGCAATCCCATGCTTCGCCACGTGTAGGTTGATCAACGGCTCCATGTCGTCAAGTCTCTCCCGTCCGGATCCCACCGGCACCATTGAGCACTTGCAACGACTCCCGCGCCGCTTGATCCAACCAGTCGCACCGAACCGCCCGTTCGGTCATCCATGTCCATTCTGCGCCCCGCTTGAGTCCTCTGACCTCACCCGGCATCCTTGATCGTTCTGGACCTCAGCTCTCCAAGCTTAGTCCCGATCCACCTCGCCGCTGACCGTCATAGACCTGCAAGCCACCTGCACAGCAATAGACCAACAAACCGTTTCCGGGAACAAGTTCTTCACAACTTGACCCACGTTAGCCAAAACATGCATCATGCAACACATATGCAATGACAACCATGAACTTGACCTAACAACCACAAAACGCCGCCACGCGAGACGCATTTAAACAAGCCAAAACCGGTCGATCCGCCACCATAGCCGGTCCGACCGCTCCAAAACGGCCTCGACCGCCAACCAAAACCGGTCGACCGCCATCTAGGACTTAGCCAAATTTCCTCCTCGAAATCCAAACTCTTTGGAATTTTCAATCAAATGGAACTTTTCACCGAAGCTCCAAAATTATGGGACCAAGTGCGAAGAACCTCTCACTTGCCTACACCTCTATTTTGGCCCACTCCAAAATCCACATCATTAAAGTGGCGGTCGACCGCTCGAGCAAAGCCGGTCAAACCGCTCCATGGCCGGTCTGACCGCCACCCTGGTCGGTCTGACCGCCAGCTACCAAACCAGAAAACCACTCAAGGCATGGCCAGTCTGACCGCCACCATAGCCGGTCAGACCGCCAGAGGCCTGACAGAACTGGAGCAACGCCGAAAACGGGTGATTCCGCAAACCCTCAACGCCATTGCCAATTGTCTCATGATCCTAAGATCATAGGCATATCCCCATGATATCCATAATTTTTTTCTTGGACGAGGACTGCGCTCACTGGTGACGAGGAGGCAGCGAGGTACAACAGGAGATCTGCATTGGGCTATAGGCTGGTTAAGCTTGGTAGTTGGATGAGGTATTGCTTGAGCTCTTGGAATGCCCTCTGGCAGTCTTTCATCCATCGGAATGGCTCTGCTCCCTGGAGTGTCCGAAAATATGGCAGGGCCAGCTCCGCAGAGCGGGACAGGAATCGACTAAGGGCTGCGAGGTGCCCCATCAATTTTTGTACCTCCCGGGTGCTGCGAGGGGGCGCCATCTCTTGGATGGCTTTAATTTTTTCGGGGTTGGCCTCGATGCCTCTTTTAGATATGAGGAATCCGAGGATCTTGCTCGCCTTTACACAAAATGCACACTTTTCAGGATTGAGTTTAACCTCCTCCGCCCGAAGGTTGGCGAAGGTTTCCTGCATGTCCTCCATGTGGGAGCCTGTGAACCTGCTTTTGACCACTATGTCGTCGATGTACGCCTCGGCGTTGCGGCCGAGCTAGCCAGCTAGCACCTTCATGATGAGTTGCACCCACATTTTTCAGACCGAAAGGCATGCGGGTGAAGCAATAGGTGCCAATTGGGGTGATGAAGGCGTTCTTTGGTTCATCTTCCTTTGCCATAAATATCTGATGATACCCGGAGTAGGCGTCCAGGAAGCTCATGAGTTCGCATCCCGAAGTGGCGTCCACCAGTTGGTCAATGCAAGGTAGAGGGAAATTGTCCTTCGGTGGTGCTTTGTTGAGGTCTGTGAAGTCGACGCACATGCGCCACTTGCCAGTACTCTTCTGTAGCAGGACGAGGTTGGCCAGCCATTCTGAGTGCTTGATCTCACGAATGACTCCCGCTTTGAGCAGCTTGGCTATCTCTTAGCAATCAACCCTATCGCCTTGATTACTATTACTGGCATGAGGCTAAGCTATAGCTACCGCTAACCTTTGTGGCTGCCTTGTAGTACTAGTAATCGTATATATTATGAGGTTTACATTTCAGCTTCTAGTTCTAAGTAAACCTAGTTAGGTGTGAGGCCTACTCGCCATACCATGTTTTACTAACTAGTCTCAATTAAGGTCTATTACCATTACACTTTACTTAACATCATAAAGTAGTTAACCTTATGTTAGGGGATCCTAGGGCTATTGCCTAGAGACACATTGGTTCCCCTGGTTTTTCTTATAGCATTAAAAGGTTTTGGATTAACCTTCCCAACTGAATGGACCCTAGTTGTGTTTGAGCTGATTAGCCAAATGATGTCTACTTGTAAGTGTGTGCCTCTACCATGCATCGTTTTATTTCTACTCTACTAATGGTTGTATGCGTCATTGACATACTATCATTATTATCATTTACCCTTGTTATAGCAACAGCCTAGGGCCTATCGTCTAGGGTTCGGACATGCATCACAGAATTCCAATGTCATTTGAAAATTCAAATGAACTCCAAAAAGGGTGTTTTCAGTTTGGTTGGGTAGGGTTTGAATTTAGACAAATTTAGAAACAGAAATTGTTCGATTCAAAGTTGAACCGAGTGAGAACGGGCTCTCCGAAGTTCAACCCTAGTTTAATTCTTGGAAAAAGAAAAGGGGGGAGAGAGTCCTCTCTCTGACAGTTGGGGCCCTCAGAATTTCCTTTTCCTTTTGTTTTATTTTCTATTTGGAAACTAGCCCAGTGAATGACAAGTGGGGTCCTCTGTCATAGGCTCGATTTACGTGAACAGTGCATGGACCCAGGGTCCATGCGCACTGTGCACGGTCAATGGGTGGTTGCACTGTGCACTAAATGCTTCGGAACCCGCGTGTCAGTGAGTTATAGAGAATCAACCGGATTAAATAGCTGCATTAAATCAACCTTGGACCCATGTGTCAGTGAAACTCAGCAGTATTAGCTCAGCAGCTAATCATTGATTAACCCTAAGGAGCAAGATTAGGTCTATTAAATGATGCTTGCATAGTGCGTGTTTGGTTCGGACAGAACAGAGGACTCCCGGGCGCTGCTCCCCCGTGCTCGTCGCTAGCGAGCCTTCCCACGGGGGCAGCTCGGGATACCCAAAATGGGTTCCTCTCGAGCCCGCGCACCTGATGGTGCTGGCGGCGATGGCCGGGACGGCCTACGGCGGCGGCGCTACGGCAACAACCAAAAAGGCAAAACAGTGGTGCCCTTGGCAAAAGGAGGTGAGCACTAACATCTAGGAGCAGCAGGGAGCTCACCGAAGATGAGAGGGAGAATGGAGGTGGCCGGCGGCGACGATCCGAGGTGGCAACGGGGCTTTCCCATGGAGGTGACAACCTGAGCAAGGAGAAAGGCAGGGGCAGGTAAGAGAAGCTCAAGAAGGTTGAGGAGGTGCTCCGAGAGGGATGAATTGGAGAGGGGCTCACCGAGGAAGGAGCGACGGTTTCGGCTAGAAGTGGAGAAGACGAAGACGATGTGTCGGGACCCCAGATATGCAACTCCAGGACCCTCTGTGCATTCTGAACTAGTCCCATGATCAGTAGCTAGCTCACACAGTTGCAACATCGATGAAATCATATCCACACAACAAAGTAGCTAAGAAGCAGACAAACTAATATTTTAGCTAAGAAGCGGACAAACTAATATTACTTAGTAGCAAAATGACCTTATGGTCAAGTTTTACAGAGTTTGCCACGCAGGGCTAAAGATAACAGAGTAAACTTGCAGCGGAGAATGAACAAACTTGTGGTAGCCATCCGACATGCCCACAGGCAATCGAGTGGAGAATGCATCCTAGTTCGCATAGTCTTCAAGGTATTCATAAAAAATCTCTGTATTCCCTAGTTCTTCCTCTGTGACTATTCAATAATGGTGTAAAGTCGTGAGTACTTTAAAGTACTCAGCAAGTCGTAGGGAAATGTATGCAAATAGTATTCATACCAGGCTTGACAAGGATAGCTTTATGGCTATTTTGCAAAAAGCAGTATTGACAGTAAATACAATAATTACATTAAAAAGCATAATTTAAAAGATTAATACATAAGTAAACAAGTTTCTTTGAAGCAGCTAGAGAACACCCCGTTCACCTCCCAACCATCGACCAAAACCAACTACTCGGATCCATCCAAACCATTCCAACATTTTTGATAAAGTCTACCCCTCGTGTGAAATCACCAGGCATTGTCCATAACAGGGGACATGGCTATTCGAATAGTTTTTAACACTCTGCAGAGGTTGTACAGCTTGACCCACAAGAGATAATCGCTTGATAAAACACACGTTTCCTTAGACATGTGAATCAAGGAGAGACTATCACAAGACTTTTACAAAGCTCCATTTTGACTTGGTTCTGCTCACTAAGGTTTTGCCATTCTGGACCCCCTCTTGACTCAAAACATTGCTAATTAGTTGGCCAGGTCCACCCCATAAATAGACTTGTGGCTGTACGGTATGGCCCAGATCAATGGTGCACAAAGTTAAGTCATTAGTAGTTGCTTAGGCGAGACTTTCCGCATCCCATGTGCCTCACGCACCTAAGTGCCTCCCGCACCCTATAATGTGCCTCCCGCATTGCCTCGTGCATTCCTCCTTTGCCATCGACCACTTGCCCGAGCATAAATCACTTTTGTTCAACCCGGCCAAATGACAACCTTTGCCATGGCGCAACAAATTTTAATAATAGTGACTCCACCACAATTCCATATATCATTAAGGCAAGATTAATCATTATGAATATGTGATCAAGAATCCCACGCGACTAAGCATGACTAAGCATAACACGACCCATGTTGGTAATACAATAATGTCCAACTAATAATTAACCATCCTATGATGTCCAAGGATTTATGTTATTCAAGGGTACATATCAATAGCAATTATACAAGAAGGCATAATTACAATTAGGCATTTAACTATTCCCGAAAGCATTTATTATAAATTTAGCAATGCATGTTGATATAAATCAATATAGTTTTATAAAATGGGTTCAATATGATCAAAGGTCTACTACTTGCCTCCGTCGAAGGCTTGAGATGCTTCGGCAGACGGTTCCAGAAATCCTTCGGGAACGTCGGAATCTACATGCGCGAAAAGAGCCAAATAAATACAACAAATTCATATAAAATCCAAAAATTACGAAATTAGTAGCGATAGGAAGAGGCTGAATTTAGAACCAAGAATCGACAGAATCGGATTTCGTATGAAGGAGAACGAATATCCGGAAGTTTGCCTTTACATGAAATATAGAAAATCATCAGACATGAATAGTGTAGGCTCGAAAAAAAATGATGGCGCCAGCGAGGGAAAGGGAGGGGCGGTTGGTGAACTACAAAAATGGAATCTCAGGAGCGAGACGGACCCAATGGTGGTGGTTGCGTCGCCGGCGGAGGTCCAGTGCGGCGGCGGCGCGCAAAAAGGTGCACGTTGCGAGGTGAAGCTAATGGCAGCAACAACGTCGTCGGGGATCAACGATGGTGGTGGAACGCGAGGAAGAAAGAGTTTCAGCCCGCGACAGAAATATCTCGATTGCGGAGAAACGGAAGAGAGAGGGGGGCGAATTCTGGGAGGTGGAAAAGGAGATCAAGGTGCACGTTGTGACGCGGTCGGCTCAAGAAATGAGTGACTGAGGAGGGAGAATGGAGGTGGTGAAGCTTGCTGTTTTTGGAGAAGCAAATGGAGTTCACTACTGCTTGCTTCGGTTGAGGGATGAAGAAGAAGGGGAGAGGAAAAGGGGAGGTGATGGAATCAATCTTGTCATGCTAAGTATGTTTAAGTGTGTTGTGCATGGAGTAGGTTAGTGCATGAGTTGGAGTCTTGCATGTTATCTAGTCATTGAATGTTGTTGAGGAGCCATGCATTAGCTAGTAGTGGCTTGACAAAAGGTCTAAGTTAGCTACATCTTGCATGGACATGTGAGTGGTGGCAGGCGTGTTGCATGGGAGCTGCTGGCTTGGTTTTACAGGAGAGGAAGCGACGCAAGGAGTCAGGCTTTGGCTCTCTGGCAACATGTAGCAAAGAAGAAGAAAGGGCAAGGGGGCAAAGAGGGTGACGGCACTGCATGGGCTGCAGGGCGACTAGACGGAGCAAGAGAGGGAGCAAGGCCTAAGAAGATGGCAACCGAATGAGACGTGGGAGAAAATGGGCAAGATGGGGGTGCAAAGGCGAGGAATGAGGCGGCAAGGGCCGGGAGCAGCATGGTTGGAAGAAAAGAAATGAGCTCACTGGTGGTGTTGCTTCGGTTTGGGACAAGAAGAAAGGGAGGAGGGGAGCACTGGGAGCAGCATGAGGGGAAACCAGTGTTGGCTGCTCAGTTTTTGGAGAAAGAAGAAGGAGAGAGCAAGGTCACTTGAGGAAGGGGAGGCGCCGGGTGGAGATGCTTCGAGGAAGGGCAAAGGGCAAAGCAGCAAACAAAGAAGGGAGCATGCGATATGGGGAGCTGGCGGCTTTAAGTAGAGGAGGAGGGAAGAAGAAGAAGAGGGAGGAAGGGGGAGAAGGAGAGGAAAGGAAGCTGTTGGTTTCACATAGAGGAAGCAAGGGGAGAGAGAGAGCTACACGGGATGCTTGCAGCGGCAGCAGTATGGGGACAAATGGAGGTGGCGTGGGGAGAAGGAGGTGGCAGCAGGAATCCCAAGCGCAGGGCATGGGGGTGGCAGCGGGATTCCTGGTGGGAAAACCAGCGAGATATGCTGCGCACGACCGGGAGCATGGGGAGGACAGAGAAAAGAGAAAACAGCTCGGTTGGGAAGATGACCAGCAAAAGGAAGGAGAGAGAAAGGAAAAATAAAAGGGAATAAAGAAAATCCGAAAAAATAAAAATAAATCTGAAAATCCGAGAAAATTTTATAAAATACTTTGGAACTTGAATAGATCAAATAAAATAGTTTTGAATTTTTTTGAAGTTTATTTTACCCCTTTAAAATGTTTTTCCTTCAGAAATTCAATTTAAGCTTTAAATTAAACCGATAAAATCCAAACGATTGTTTTTATTTTTAAAGCTTCAAAATAACCCACCAATTTAAATTAAATTTTACAACAAATAAAATAATTTTTGGGAAGACAGAAAAGAAATAAAACAAACCGGGTCTTGGAAAAAGGAATTCCAAGAAAAGCCAGAAAATTAAATAAAACAATTTTTATTAAGTTTAAGTTTGATTTACTCACATTAAGTTTGTTTTTAATTTCTAAAATTCCAAATTAAGCTTTAACAATTCAGGAAAAATCAAACGGTTATTTTTATTTTGAAAATTTCAAAAAGGCCTGAAAATTGGGATGTTACACGATGGCGAGCTCCTGCGGTCACAAGACAAAATCCATATGGTGGAAAAGGTCCTGGTGGCCCGGAACACAGGGTGACGGGGATGGCGGGGAGAGAGACCACGAGCAAAGGATAACAGAGTGGCGGCGCACATGAGTTGAGCTCGTGCTCCCTTCGGGGTTTCTCTTGATGATACTGGGGGGGAGAGGAAATGGCCAGGGGAAAAGAGACGAAGGCTTGGGTGGCCTTATACAGGCAGGAGGGCGAAGAGCGCAAGAGGTGGCCAGTAACCATGCAGCACGGGAGCAGCGCCAGGATGCGACGTGGTTAGGCAGCACAGTAGTGGTGCACATGGGCAGCATCGTGAAGCGACCCAAGCGTGATGCTCACGATGCAAAGTACATCGGCGGGGGCACGTGCTTGTGTTTCAGCCAAAGCGAGCGCCGCGTGGAAGGAGAGAAGAGGAAGAAGGTAGCTACACTTGAGGAAAGGAGGTGAGAGAAGATGACCGGTGCTGGAATGGTTTGAGGTGGTTGGTCAGGCTACAATGGTCGGCTCAAGCTGGCTTAGCCAGAGAAACAGGAGGAAAGAAAGAGAGGAGAGAAAAGGAAAGAGAGAAAGGGAAGAAAATAACACGGCTTGATTTTCTCAGTGTGTGCTCTCACTTGAGAATTTTGATTTTAGAATTTCTCAGATAATTTACTTGCATACAATGCTTTCATTAGCTTTGTTTTTGAAATTTTGATTTTTAGGGTTTTTGTTTTTCACCACCGGCTAGAAAAGAAAACGTAGTTAAAATAACTTCCAAAAAGGCAGGCAAATAAGACAGCACAGATAACACACAAAAAAGTTTTGAAAATCCTAAATTTTTAACTTCAGAATTTTTAGGTCTAAATTTTGGGCTATTACAAACTCTACCCCCAATCTCGACCCCGAGATTTCGGTAGAACGGAAAGAAAGAAGATAGGACTAGGAGGAAGAGAGATGTAGTGGGGGATACTAACACGCTCTTAGTTGCTTTGCCGGCTCCTGACGTTGCGAGTCTCCTAGCAGCTCAGGTTGTCTGGCTTGACGTGTTGTATCTTCCTTAGCTTAGTTGTTTTCAGAATGTCCTCGGTGGGATGGTTGTGTTAGCTACTTGCCTTATGACAGCCACAAATTTTCTATTGGTGGATTGATAATAATTGTCCATATCCGAAGGAATAGTTAGCCTTGGAGATGTCGATTTAGTAACTGTATTTTCACCATGTTGTCCTATTGCCCCTACTAGAATCAAATTCTTATCATTTAGTCCATCAAGTACCATGATTTTAGACTTTAGACATAGCTCATTGTCGACGTTACTACCAAATTCTTAGCTTGTGATCCTCCTGTGTGGGCCTGATTATCTTAACTATACGTTGTTATGCCACCTAAAAGGGTAGTTGTATTTCCTGGTAAGGATCCGAATGTAAGGTGCAGCAATTCTGAAGGAAGAAGGTTCAGGAAGGACAAATGTGCGAAACCAGAACAACGGCTGCAGCAAAGGCTGAAGGTACCCTACCACCAAAATTTACTTGTTGTACCAACCAAGGATCTAAAAGCTGGTACCGGACCAAATTACACCGGGTGGCCGGAAAAAAAAACGGCCGGTAACCGGATTTCCTAGGAAAAAAAATCGGTTGAATTTCGCTTGAATTTGCTTAAAAACCAACCAAATTTCAAAATTTTAAATTTAAATTTGTAAAACCTAAAAAAACCGACTGGGATTTTCCTTCCCGGACCCCGGCCGGGGTTTTTTTTCCAGCAATCAGAATGTAAGGTGACCAGTCAATGTGTGAAACCAGAAGAAAGAAGGTTCAGGAAGGGCAAATGGCAGGATGCCCCATAATTGTAGCATTCCCGTCAGTGACAGAAAGACATCCCCTTTTGTCAAGACACTGCAAGACTGCCCTTAACGAACAATGATCATTACGATTTACGATCTTTAACTTGCTCAAGAAAAAGGAAGATAACAGAAAATAGAACAACTAAGCGATACAAAGTGCAGCAAAGATAATAGTTTTGTACTACTGACGATACTCCGAGGCTCAACTTACAGTACTCACCAAATTTATGCAACTTCCACATACAAAACACAAATCGATAAATTGTCAGATAAACTTCCCCTGCAATTCTGAAGTTCTGGTTGTTCTCTCCAGGGTTCGCCCACCAGGATACCCATTGTCAGATAAAATAAAGCAGTATTAAAAGAAGTGATCATACGTGGTTCTGTCCATAGCCATCTAGACTGAGTTTGACAAGAATGAAGCTGTTAAAGAAGGTTGATAGTGGCAATCCCTGACGCAAGAAACGATAGGACGCAATATCATTGACAGTGTCTAACGGAAAATCTTTGCCTATTTGGCTCCATTGTCTTGACTTCTATTTCCTCCATTGACACAAGATTGGTAACAAGTAAACTATTTTTTCCTGGCGATGAATAGTTATCATACAATTATCTTACACGATCTGTGACACAAAAATATGTGTGTGGTGGTTGCTGGGGGGCTGATTCCAGCCCCCACAGTCCGAATACAGGTTTCAGAAGATCACAGATGCTGGCAGACAGATTAAGTTTTCACTGTTCTGCTTCCTCTTTGCCATCTAGTATCAACAACAAAGTAGCGATAATTTTTAATAACACGCAGTGGCGATGCATGTTGAGCAAAGCTAGAAGATAGATTTGCCTCTCCCGTGCCCTCGCAGACGTGGAAATAAATTATATGGGACGGGACCTCAGGGGAGGCCCTATGTATCCACCGTCCATCAGGAGAGAGAGTGGAGAAGGATCAAGAGATCAGACGGTGAAGGGGAGAGGCCTTACCGTGAGGCCCCGTCCCATAGAATTTGTTTCCCGCAGACGTCATAGATGCCCGGTTTTGATGCTGAAAAGGGCAACTTCCAAGGCCATTTGGTTCCTCTCGCAAGGCAGGTTCACACTACTGTTGCCTGATGGAACTGGAAGAAGGTATCGACTGACAAATATGCGCAATGTCATGTGCGAGCAAGTGAAGCTTACCGTGCATGCACAAGAGGAAGAGGTTAGGTAACTTGTCATTGGCAACTTGGATTAAAAGGTATGCTCCCTTTTTGTTTAATATCGGACTCGAGAAAAATCTCATTGAGGAGAAGAAGTTAAGCAGGCATGTTTGCTTCAGAATCAGTTTAAAAAGTTTATTTGCCACTAACTGAAACACGTCATCTGCAGGTCAAACTTTGCATGTGTGAGAAGAACGAAGAGAAACTTGGTATGGAGTCATGACTCATGAGCAACTAGAATCATCAAGGACAAGAAAAGGGAAGTGTAGGTGCAGGTTTAAAAAAAGAAATGTTTCTTTCCCTCTTGCAGCAAAGCTAAGCTCGGAAATATCTTGGTTGACAACAAAAGATGAACAAAAAAATTAAGGGAAAAAAAACGCGCCGTTGCCGGGGATCGAACCCGGGTCACCCGCGTGACAGGCGGGAATACTCACCACTATACTACAACGACTTCGCTGCTAATATATCTCTTAGATTTGCTGAACAACGAGAGGATCCCAAGTAACCTGATTAAAGCTTACAAAATCTGAAGGGAAAAGGCAAACAGCAGAAGTAGAACTCACACAACCAAATTCACGATAAACTTCTGATTAATGTGCAACAGTCTGTCAAAGGGACAATATAAAGTTCATACACTGATACAGAAGACACAAGTTTATGTGGATATATACATGTTGCTGCTTCCTCCTATTCTTCCTTTCCCCATGCAATATAAGCTGACATATTTGACATTCAGAGTGATACATCAGCTCAAATTTCAACATTTCACGAGTTGATACTTAATGAAGTCTTGGTTGCGTGCACAACGGCATCTTGATGCATTGATGGCATGAACATAATCAATACAACGCTGAACGTACATCGTGTCCCAACAAGACAACACATTTCCAGTTTTCCACTGGTACAATACAAGCAACCAATGGCAGTGCCATACCAATCACAATTCCAATTCCATACAAAAACAGGAACTATCTCACCTATCGACACTGCACAATAGATCAAATTTACAAGGAATGCATGCATCTGGCCATCCATCCATTCATGACTAGAGGCATCACTGCATCAGTATTGGGTAATGCTGTTGACCTCAGGTGCCGGTAGGAACATCTGTGCCAGCCACCGCAAAGGCTTGATCAATTCTGCACGCTTCTTTTGCCAGTACCAAATTGCTGCATTGTAGAACTCGTTGCGGATCTTCTTGGAGGCTGCCCTCCAGTCACATTTTTCCATCTCAGCTCTAGCAGTCCTCCCCATGTTGTCTCTGAATTCCTTGTTTGTCAACAACAGCTGAATCTTGCCAGCACAATCGTCGAGGTTGCCTGGTGTGAACAGGAAGCTAGTCTTGCCCTCCTGATCTTCTGGAATTATGTCAGGGATTCCACCGGCACGAACTGCAACTACGGGAACTCCAGAAGACATGGACTCTAGGACTACTTGGCCAAGTGTTTCAGACTCTGACGGCATCACGAAAACATCACCACTGGCGTATGCCTGCGAAAGCTCCTCACCTTGCATCATTCCAGTGAACACTGCAGGCATCCCCTCGAACATCTTCTCTAGCTCAGGCCTGTCATGTAATTGCAGGGGGCATGTAAGCACACTTGTGGTGGTAAAATTTTCTTTAAACCGACATTACATTATTATCATGAAAGGCTGAGGTTCAGAACACAGCAATAGCATGACTCACATAAATTCTGAACTAACGTTGAGATAATTGAACTAGATGAAAACATAAGAGCTTGAGAAATAAAAGGAAGGAATCACATAGGATATACCTGTACGGTCCATCTCCAATAAATGCAATTCTTACTCCAGGCAACCTATCCATTACCCTGTTCAGTCATAAAGCAAAATTAGTGCCAAGCAGCATACAATGTAAGGCACAAAAGAGAATAAAAACGTTATTTGTCTCATTTTGGGGAGATGCTTTACACTTGTTAAAAACTTAAAATAAGTCAATGATCACATTAATCACAAAGTGCAAAGTAAGAATATTGCTCACGTTTTCAGAAAATCCAAGTTTTTCTCACGCCCAAAGCGTCCAACGTGAACTATCAATGGCTTTTCAGGCTCACCGTCACTGGAAACAATAGATAATACCAAGTGTCAACAATTAATCTCAATCTACTATATACAGAACATTCGGGAAGAAATGAAATAGGATATCACCTTAGCCTAACTCGTATCTCATGACTGCGAAATCTGGGATGGAAGCTGGCAGAATCAACACCTTTGTTCCAAAGGCGTATTCTGTTAGCTGAATAAGAATGTACAGCATATCATTAACATGAGAAACAATAAGAACATATGAATATGTAATATACAGTGTACAGATATCGACAAACCTGATATAACCTGGGCAGTTTCAAAATCCTTGCTGATAGCAGCAGACGGCACCAGAGTTAGATCAGCAGCTCTATGAAGGAACCCTGTTGGATGCAACAGGATCAAATTAGTGTTTCTGTCACATAAAAGTTGACTGTTTAGGAAAGAATAGATGAGGTGGGAGTTGAAGGCTTACTTATGACTTGCCACATTGGTTCTACAAGCCAGCTAAACGTATATTTCGGTATGTATCTGCAGGGAAAACATAAATATAATTCTGTCTGAGTGTTGCTCGCCTACTTTAAGTCTTTCATTAAAAAATGGCAATCCAAAATGTCAACGTACTTTTATTTTATACACAAATATTAACCATGGTAAATTGGTCATGTATTTAAGCTTGATATTGCTATAGGCACTATGCAGTTTTCTTCATTTTTATTGACAGAGTAACTAAGACAATTGTATTACTCTCGAGTGTGGACATTCTAAAAACTAAATTATTTTGAAATGTGCTGGATTTACGTTATTGCTCCCAATAAAAAAAAGAACAAAATGTGCAGTATTTATTGATTACCACACAAGCATTATTAAACCATTAATGAACTTTAAAAGAAAGAACCTAAAATGGAATATGGCAAGTTAATTACTGAACTAACTACAAAAGTCAACAATTTGTTGCACTATAATTCAATGTTAACTTACACTGGGACATGGGTGTGGTAGGACATCACTAGGGGGACACTGAGAAGTTTAGCAATAACAAGAGCCCCAAAAACCTGAAAGAGCAGCAGAGAGTGTCATCATACTTAGTGGCTAACCACCAGAGAACATTTGATGATTGACGAATTGATTGTCAAAATAAAGTTACCATAATTCCAGGTGAGGATGCATGAATAATGTCAGGCTTGAACTTTGCAACCTCTGAAATGATCCTAGGACTGAGTGCGAGCGAGAGAGGAACTTTTCCATACATTGGACATGGAAAGCTGGAAAGGATGAGAAAACAGCTAAGCATAAGAATATGCCACCAAAAGGCACTACAGATCATGTGCTTCAATCAAATACATTATTATTTTTTAGAATTGATCAAAAAGATTACAACACTTCCAATCTGTTCCAGCCTGACTGTTCTTTCATTTAATAAGTTCACACAACTGGAGTACTTTTTTAAAATGCAGTACTTGCATTCGTTGATGAGTTTGAGTTATAACTAACAGAATGTGTCCTAAACCCTAACTGTAGTCTAAAAAGAGATGGTTTCAAGGTATTAACCACTTTGAATGCTCTATAACTTTGAGTAATTCCCCATGGTTCATAGAGCTAATTAAAGTTTTTAAGGGTAGTGTTGGTACTCATTATGTGGTCCCCATTTCCTTTTTGAAACAATCCTAACAAAAACTGAGGCCTTCAGAAGCTATTGCCCAAATTGCTAGGAGTAATATCTTCTTTTTTCGAAAGGCAAGTAGGAATAATATCTTAAGACAAAAGAAGAAAAAAGTATCTTCGCTCTTCAGAACATACCTCCATGAACCAATAACCTTGGCACCATGGAATTCTTGGGGAACCCCCTCATGGTTGGTCACAACAATGACCTGCACAGCACAACAGGATGCCAAATTAAGTCATACTTAATACTAATCTACTATCCTCGAGCCTCCTAATTTTGTTCTGAAACTACCACATCAGTACAACTTCATTGTTACCCCTACCAAAGGATAGCAAGAGATATATACCTCATCCCCCATTTCGCGCAAGTGCTTGATGAAGTTCTGAAACCGGTTCTTATACCCAGAGATGTAGCTGCAAACATGAAAAAAAAAAGCTAACTTAGTTTAAAATGTGAAAGCATACATGCAAAATCAGTTTCATCATTATCAAAATCAACCATATGATCAGTGCAATTCACAAATGCTTCGTTTTCCGTTCTTCACACACCCTACTAACTCAACCATTTTCGTTTTTTTTTAACCGCCACACTTAATTCAGCGGAGACTTAATCATTTTTTATCCTATCTTCACGCTTCCCAAGACCAAAGAAAGATCCAAACTTTTTCGAGAAACCTAGGAAGGACGCCGCATCAGAGCTTACTCCCAGTGGAATCTCCGAACTTTTCCCTGAAGAACAATCCCATCGATCTAGCCAAGAATGTACACAAGGCCAAGAACTTTCACAACCCAAACAAAAGCAAAGAGGACGACAGAGGCAGGAGTAAATTATTACGCGAACGGCGACGGCTCGACGAAGAGCGCGACTCGGCGCGGGCGCGCGGCCTCGTCGAGGAGCAGCGGCGGCGCCTCCCCCAGGTCGTCCTTGATCTCCGCACCAATCGCCATTGCCACCCCCGCAACCGCAAGAAACCAAGAGCAAAAGAAGAATCCTTCGCTTTGCTACTTGTTGGTATAAAGCGTATACGGTGTGTGTGCAATTGCTGTGCGTATGTGTCGTGTTGTATTGGAAGAAGAAAGAGAGCGAGTTCGTGTTGCGTATATGAGAGAGAGAGAGAGAGAGAGAGGAATTGAAATTGGAGTTGGAATTGCGGGGATATTCCATTGGGGAAGGAGAATATTGGAGGGAAGGGAACCCCAACTGGCAAAGCATATGCTTTTTTCTGCAAGATCTCTCATTTGCCAAATTGTACTTTTCTTTTTCAATAATTCGATGGGGCTTTGGGGATCATCTGTCACAACCAATCTCAATTCTCAAGTGATGTGTAAGTGTGCAGCTGAGTTTCTGCCTGGCTTTAATACTGGCTATATTGCTAAATATAGGCAATGTTAAGAATACCTTTTCTTAGAAAATGTATTCTTGGGAACCTACCTATTACAGAAAGGGGGTGAAAAAAAGAAAATGTCAATTCTAGTGTGCTACTCCTATGCAAGAGCACACCCTTCCTCCTACAAACATGGGGCTTTCAATGCAGTGACAAGTGATACAGCAACATTTGTGCTCGTGGTGAGTCGACTAGGGAGAATAGTAAGAGAATTGTGGCGCGTCGCGAATGCGGAAGATAAGAGAGTGACTCAAGAAAAGAATGGATGAGAGATAGTCACATTACTTACTGAAGATAATAGAGAGAGAGAAAAAGGAGTCTCTAATATAAATATTTTTCTACGGTTCATCTTTTGGATTTAATATGGCTCACTTGAATATAGATGCTTTTTACATAGGGTTTTGGCAAATAAAGTATGTCCGAGTAAAATACTGTGTAATTTCAGTGCCAATTGCCAATTCTAAGTTACCAACTTCTCCTCTCAATCCACATTGGTTTGATACTTTAATTCTTTTGGCATTGCCCCTACTACTAGTCTACTAGAGCTACTAGTAGACACTACAATTTAGTTATCTAACTGGTACCCAGTGTAGCAGTAAATGGATTTAGCTGGTCTAAGAAACCTCCTACAAGAATGCATGGAAATTTGTTTTGATCGGTATGGTTGAGAGCTCAGATTTCAGTCGTTTTTATTACCAGGGGAGAAGAAACTCGCTAAATTTTCATTCATGTGGTCTATGTACGTTGTGCTGGGTATATTCCCAAGAAGTTTTTGGTGACCATGGAGCAGTCATTAAACTACTCAATAATCATAACTACTCCTATGGCCTACAAAGAAGCTTGTACATGCAGTGGTTAGTGAGAACAAGTCAGCTGAAATATTTTAGATTTTGTGTCTTTGCTTGCATTGCATGGTTAGTACAGATAGCAATGGGGGCATAATTGGAAGGAAAACGAAAGGAATAATGTATTACGGATTTATATTGTAACGAGATGATGAGATCATGTGGTATGTCATCTCTGACAGGGAAAGGCCAAACATACAACTATACAAGCAGCCAACTGGCATGCTGGTTTACCGTTTAATTACCACCTGATTTCAATAAGATAAAAGAAGAGAAAACTTGGTAGCTGTTGTCGCTCTGACATGAGCAAGCTAGTTATACCATCATGCTACCACTAATCCACTATCAGACCAAATAGAAAGTGTTTTGTGACAAAAACAGTGATATTCAGAATTCAGATTGCTGTCGATCAAGTGAAAACATGAGTTGACTAAACACATTGGTACGGATGGTTCTTTCACTTGATCTCACTGTCAACAGAGACTATTTCTCTTCGATATTTGTCCCCGTAGCTTCAGCTTGACGATTTCTTCACTAAATCTCAAACTAGAGAACAGCATTTTTTTTGGGTCCCACATGTACATGTATATCTAAACCAACTGGTCCAACCCAGTAGAATTTGTTTTTGCCTAAGAAAAAGAACCAATAGAGTTCATGAAAGATTACATGATAGCTCATACAAACAAACATATTGTTGGCAAACTGGCATGTGCAGTAGGAACAGCTGCAATGCCGGGCAGCTAACCAAATTCCTGTCTGTTCTTTCTTTCGACAGAACAAAGGCAGCGCTGTCCCAGGCTCCCAGCATCACGTGAACCCAGGGCATCAAAAGTACAAGCAACCATTATATGGAGACAACATACCAGTACCACATCATCATGTGCATAAAACCATTGAAACTAGGATGCACATCCTGCACAGGTTTTACTCTTGGTGCGTGATGTCACTGAAAGATAAGTTTTGTGTCAACAGAAAAATATGTTTGCGGGTTGCTTGCATGAAATCTGAATAAGATAACCTTACAAATATTTAACTGTTGCTGTGTTGTCGTACATAAGTCTAATAAGAGCTACAACATCCAGGATTACATGCTGTTATTATACACTTCATAAGTTCAAGCTTGAAACAACCTGCTGCAAGCTCAACTATGAAGGAGAGCTGCAACCGATGCAGTGTTCGTCCAGAGAATTGAATGCGCGCCGGTGGGAAAAGTCTTATGATGATTGTTTAAGACCTCAGAGGGCATCTCGAGCAGCAATCCTGCATACAATTGCGTCGGGCAGTGTAGATATTGATATTTCTTGGGGAGTTATTTTATAATGCTGCCAATAGAAGAAGCAAAACCAATATGACACTCAGAATCAGAATACATAATTATTATGAAAACCATATTAGCATATAACTAGTGTCAAGTTCAACTAAAAACCTTCAGGATCTGTGGTTGGTTTGCTCTTGTTTCCAATTCTGCTAGATCAATCTCGGTGCCACTGATGAGTTTTTCCACTGCTTTCATCTGCAATGTTACAATTTTCACTTCGATGGTTGTTCAAATTCCTCCGTTCAAAAGGATAATAACTCAAAGGCAAATGCATAAATAGAAATGGCATGGAACTGAGGGAGCATGCAGAAACCTATCTCACATGGAGCAAACTTCAAGGTTACATACAGTAACGTTTATTAGTTTATTTAGAGAACACCACATACAGTAACATTACTTGTTCAAATCATTTGCATAGTATTTTTGAAAGATTTAGAGTAGCCTGCATTGAGAGAGAGAGGGGCTTGTGCCCCTTCAGATCTTCAAGACAGTGTTTGCAGGTATGCTCTGCAATTCTGCCACACCGTCGTGCAGCTTACTAGGATAGGTAATTTTGGCATATCGTGATCAAATATCTGTTGGAAAACGCATATGTATTTCAAACTGTCTTTTTTCTATTTATATTTTGTAGGATATAATTACAAGAACTCACAGACAGAACCACAGATAGCAGCCTATCATGAGAATTTTGGTTTGGTAAAATGCCAGTTTTTGCAGATATCCCAATAGTTAGTAAGTCACCAGATCAGGCGGCACATAGCATGCTTCAAGTAAGTCACCAAAATATCAAGTTAACACAAGAAGCTTTTGATTCAAGGCCCCCTGAAGAGAGTACTAACACCAGGTGTTCAAAGCAAGAAAGTTTTGCCAAGGTTTTGAAACGATTTTCAGTTTTTACATTAACCGGCAGGACAAGAGAGCTCAAAACTTCCGATTTGTGGCACCACAGTAAGGCAATTAACATGTTGCAAATCTAACGTAGATCTGATGATTCAAAGTAGTGTCTGGACTCTGGACCCACTGACATTTCACCTATAGTGGCCAGCTCAATTTATCAACAAACCAAACACAAAGCCGATGAAATCAGGGTCAATTCGTACAGGATTACTAGTAGTAGTAAGCGACTGACGGATTCAAAACCATAAGACAGGTGTCGTAAACATTATACAACCTCATCATCAGAAGCATCAAAACGAGCTGCAAGGATGTACGTCGTATCATCAGAGATCCCACATCGCTTCAGGGACTCCGTTATCTGAAACCCAAAATCACGCGAACCGTCAACATACCGCACAAGAACGATATCATCATGTGAAATCAACAACAGCTAGAGTAACAACATGCTTCGACCCGGAGTAGTTGTAGACGACCTCGCAATGCAGGGTTCTTGTGGTCAGCGACTCCCTCGACTTGGAGAGGAGCGCCTTGTGAGCCGCCGCTAGAACAGGGAACACATCCGGCACCTGATATATCGACTAAGTGGTCACACAAGGCATGTACAACTGATAGCGTCAATTCCGGATTCCCAATTGCTGATTTAGTACACAGAACGTACCAGTGATGCATTGAGAAAAGCAACCTCCGGCTCCAGCTTCCTGACTGCATCAGGTCGAGGAGCTCCCTGGGTGTTCAACACTAGAAATCTTGAGCCAATGGTCTCACAGCACATTTTGTAGTTCATGGATGGAAGCAAGAACTCCGTAGAACTCGTGGTTACAGCAGCAGTGTTAAAAGTGGTGACGGAAGATGAGGGGAAGCAGAAGCAGAGACATACCGGCTGTTGGATACATCGGAGAATAGAGCTAGGGACACGCCGCGTCCACCGGCCACCGAGAAGCTCTTCATGCAGCTCGCCGGCGATGAGAGCGAGGGGTTTCTTCTTGGTCCGGCGGGCGGCGGCGGCAACCGCAGAACCTATTCTTCTTCGAGTTCAGGAGGTGATGGCCAATTGCCAAAAATGCCCTCTTTGTTGGTAGTACACGTTCAGTGCTCCAGCTTTACGATTCGTGCCGCTGCCGGCGTGAAATCCTCGCCACAGAAAAGATTTGCTATTTCCCTCCGAAGAGAGGAGATGAGAACGAGATAAGGCCGCGCGTCCTCCTCCACTCCACCACCACTGGCCGCGATTGCCCGCCATGAGCTCCCCGCCGTCGCAGGCCGCCGCGTACGGATGCTGCCACCGACTCCTCCTCGCATCTACCACCGTGCCGGCGAGGAGCGGAGGTGCGGGGTGCGCCCGCCTCACACTCACGCTCCGCTCCCTCCCGCTTGCTGGGCACAGGTCAGCTGCTTTTCTTGCTTTTTGGTTGGGACAGCAATCTTGAGGTGCTAAGTTTAATTTCTCCTCCTCCATTGCACAAATTCATGGTGCTAATTGAAGGTTCAGGAGTCGAAGGGTTGCATGCCAAGCAATGACTGAGACTGAGCCCGAGGGCAATGGCGACGAGGTAAAAGCTTTTCCCCTTTCAGTTAACAACTTATCGAATTACCCAGTTATGAACATTGGCGAATCATGAATGATGAGAATTATATTGGAGGGCAAACTGGAGGGAAGTAATATATAGTTATTCATATCGAATTACAAATGGCCTCTTGCATTTGGCATCATCGCATTTTTGTGATCCATGATGTCAGTCACAATGCACCTCTTTCAGCTTCCAAATGCGATAGTTACCTAGCCCTGTGTTCTGCTATGTTTTCAGGGTAACCCCTGAATGACTATTTTGTTTCCAAAATCTTGTACATGATAATTTAAGTTAAATTATGACCCGTTCAGTATTGTGAATCTACTACTAATCAGCATGTGTGCATCAGAAACGAGGGTTTTGTCATGCATTTGTTAAAATATTTTTCTAGCATTTGTTTCCAAACTTCCGTAATATTCACTACCCTTTTGTTCCATAAACCTGTCATCAAAATTGTACAAATCATGTTTTCATATATACACATGTGAGATTACATTAAACAAGTCGATGGTGAGGGTGAAAAACAAGAAAGCTACAGAGTTAAAGTGGGTAAACAAAAAAATCTAGAATTATGGAGCAAGTTGAACTTTTGTAAAAAAAAATCAGGGACTCAGGGAGTAAACATTATTTTGCCATTATTCTAGGAGAAAGAAGAGTTTGGAGATGATGCTTCATCACCTACAGTTGATAGTGCTGCACAAGCAAATGGACTTGCAGAAAGTGACTTCAATGCAGATAATGTACCCTCCTTACTTTTACAATTGCTCAAATTAAGTTTGTACTGTGCAAAAGTAGGTTGCCTTTTGTGTTGGGATTGACTTGCCCAGTACTTAGACTAGCACAGTCACTTGCCTTACTTATTCATGTTAGTCCTAGGTTCCTAGCTAGATGAACATGTAACTGAACTATAATATTTAGCTTTCCCATGTCTCACCAGACGAAAGATGAAACCTCGAATGCAGAGCTGTTAAACTCCAGTGACACAGTTCAGAACATTGATGGAGATGCTACTCCTGCTAGTGATGCGCAGGTATGCTTGTAGTTGATGTCACAACAATTTAATCACTTGGTAGACATGGAGAATGCAATCATGACATATCTAATATTCTGTTAAACATAGGAGAAGGTGGAAGTTGTTGATGTTGCTAGTGGCTCGCCTTTGCCAGGAATGAAGGTAATTGTTTCCGTATGAATTTTCTCAGTGTATATGTTCATAAGTTGAGTGGGAGTTGAAAATCAAAGAGGGGTCCTGCTTGTTCCTCATAATCTCTATGATGGAGTGGTTATTAACTAGAAAATTATGTATACTCTTTTGATTGTTTAATAATTGTGAACTCTGAAACTCAATGAGGTAACGAGCCTTATGGTTTTATTTTTAAATCTCAATGATCTGCAGCAACAGCTTGATGAATCTGTTAGGATCCCCAAGGCTACAATAGACATTCTAAAGGATCAAGTTTTTGGTTTTGACACATTTTTTGTGACAAGCCAGGAGCCTTATGAGGTGAATATCTGAAACACCATAGTTTACCTTCTTTTGTGTGCATCAGTTTTTTATTAATAATTTCATTGAAATACCAATATCACTTGCAAATGTTTTGCTTTATAATTGTGTTTATAAAGTTGCATCCGCACTCAACTGATACACGGTGATATCAGAAGGCATGCAGTTGGGCTAACTGAGCCAAGTGCTCTTACAAAATATGACTAAGCTGTTAAACTGACCATGTATATGATTTATATTCTGATTTGAAATGTCTTTGTAAATAGATACAAAATGGCTCTGAATAACTAAATGTTTTTACTACCTTCACTTGTTTACACTTTACATAAGGGTGGAATACTATTTAAGGGGAATTTACGTGGTCAGCCAGCCAAGAGTTACGAGAAGATGACAAATCGGCTACAGGTATTAGGATACTTGCAAAGCTGGTCCTTTCAGAAGTTAAGCATGTATAAATGTGTGAATATCTCATCTGTGTGCAACTCCTGGTTATCAACAGAACAAATTTGGTGATGAATATAAGCTTTTTCTTCTCATCAACCCAGAGGATGACAAGCCGGTTGCAGTAGTTGTACCTAGGCAGACATTGCAGCCTGAAACTACAGGTAATAAAAATTTCTTCGTACCTCCAGCGGAGTCAACAGTACTCACTACTCAGAGTGGTCTAATTTTTTCCTGAAGTGTTAGGCACCTAGAAATTTTGTATTAGTATATTTACATTTAACGTTAAGCTTGCTGATTCGATTCTTGGTAAATTAAATGTTCAGCTGTCCCCGAGTGGTTTGCTGCTGCTTCATTTGGATTAGTTACCCTCTTCACTCTGTTGCTTCGAAATGTACCTGTGCTACAGGACAATTTGCTGTATGAGGTTTCTCTTCCATTTATTCACCATTTTAGTTTTCGTGTTTTTCTAGCTCGATGTCATCTTCAAATTGCAACATGTGCTTATTTCCTTGTGTCCAAAACCTTGCTCAAATTGAACTTTGAAGTCTCATGTAGGGCCATGTATAACTCTTGACACTTGATATAAGCTTGGCAATATGATGTTAAAACTTGTGTCTTCCTGTTGTGATGTAGTCTTGCTTTTACTGCAGTGTTTTTAGCTACATATTGCTATTCCTATTAAAAAAATAAAAATAAAACTGGATTTCCTCAAGTAGCTTACCATATCATATGCCAGACATTAGTCTGCAACTTCTGCTTATGAACCTTTCTCTTCCAGATCAACATTTGATAACCTTGAGCTATTGAAAGATGGACTTTCTGGCGCCCTAGTAACTGCACTCATAATGGGGGTTCATGAAATTGGACATATCCTTGCTGCTAGGGATACTGGAATCAAGCTTGCAGTACCATACTTTGTTCCTAGCTGGCAGGTAAGCTGGATTGCAGGTCTACAATTTCACCTAAGGAATATATGTTCTAATTATCAGAAATCCTTTCTAATTTAAAACTTGACATGCTCTGAAAAAAAATTAGGTGATTTCCTTGCTTATTTTCTTTGATGGAAAACTGGTATTCTGGATTACTAGATAAAATTACAAGAGCTTTCTTACAATTTGTATTTGACTGTATTGCAGATTTGTTAATACAAACGGAAATGGTTTGATCTGAAATGTGCGTTTAGCATAAATAAGCAACTGGTATGAAAGGTCTCTTGAAATATGGGGGATATTGGGAAGTAGGCATGGGCTTTGGCGATAACATTTATTTTTGCATCTTTACTCGCTTATCTAGGTCAGTACTTTGTCTTACCAATTACCATAACATATGATGATATGAGTCTCTCATTGTTCTATTTGTTGTAGATAGGATCTTTTGGTGCCATTACCAGAATTGTCAATATTGTTCGCAATCGAGAGGACCTACTGAAGGTAGCAGCTGCTGGACCATTGGCAGGGTTCTCCCTTGGATTTGTTCTTTTGCTACTGGGCTTCGTCTTACCTCCAAGCGATGGCCTTGGTCTTGTGATAGATCCAACCATCTTTCATGAATCATTTCTTGTCGGTGGTCTTGGTAGGTGTTCATAACTAGACAAGGAATCCTCGTTTTTCTGGGTGTTCATAGTTCTTGCCTGCGCTTGAGTAATTTTGCAAGGATGCATTACAGCATGTTATTGAACTATGATTTTTTTTTATGCAATCGATCTTTCCTCGGTATAGCGAAGCTTATTCTTGGAGATGTTCTGAAAGAAGGGACACAACTATCCATCAACCCACTGGTTTTATGGGCCTGGGCTGGTCTCCTGATTAATGCCATCAATAGCATCCCTACAGGAGAGCTTGATGGTGGTCGCATAGCATTTGCCATGTGGGGAAGAAAGGTGCAGATTTTTACTATTGTAACTGTAAATATGATTAATGGTTACTTGAAGTTGGGAAGAACTAGTGTGTTTGCTCATCCTTGATTTGTGACACTTTCTGATGAATCCCAACTTGCATTTGTGACAGATATCGACTCGGATCAGTAGCTTAACCATCGGATTGCTTGGAATTGCAGCGCTCTTCAACGATGTTGCATTCTACTGGGTGGTGCTGATCTTCTTCTTGCAGAGGGGCCCGATCGCTCCTCTCTCCGAGGAAATAACAGATCCTGAGAACAACTACATCAGCGTTGGTGTTGCCATTTTGCTCTTCGGACTTCTGGTCTGCCTACCCTACCCATTCCCCTTTGACCCATCGCAACTAACTGATTTTGACTTATGAAAAAAACAGTCACAATTTGCAAACTAATCTTCCTCTCAATTGTATCTGTGAGGTGTGACCTGTCGGCTCCCTATTTTAATTTGTCATCTTTTTCTTCCATTGATTACAAGGGTTCGGAGCCTATGATGCTCCATAGCTCCTTGCAGTAGCAAAATAAAAGCAGGAGCTTTTCTTGTGTCAGTCCACTAGTATATTCGTTGTATTTTAGTAGGTTGGTTGATCAGAGTAGAACAGTATACGAGTACATTGTTCTTGCTGTAATTGTTATCTGTTCAATTGCGCAGATGCGAATGATTGTATTCTGGCTGTAATTGACACCCATTTGCGTTTTTTTTTAGAATCAGCATCCATTTGCTTGCTGATGAGTATATATATGACTGTAATGAGCAGGCGATTTCATCAACTGTGTCATTTTATGACAGATTCTTGTTATGAATATTGTGTGAATATTCACGGGGCCTAATAAACAATATATGTAGAGAGTACAAGGAGATATTACAAAGGAATATGTCATGCATATATATGAAAATACAAAAGGAATTTCTATTCTAACACCTCTCCCAAACTCATGGTAAATCACATACACCGAGTTTGGAGAGAATACAAATGTTGTATCATAGTTTGTAGCTTCGTGAAGAAGACGGCAATCTATAACTCTAAGGGCACAAACTGTAAAACAAGTACTCCCTCCTGCACCTATGAGCGAGTGTATGAAGTATCTATACCAATGTGCTTGGTGAGCTCATGCTTCACTGGGTCACGAGCAATACCGATAGCACATGTCTATCAGACAAAAGAGTCGTATGTCTCATCGTAGGCACTCCAAAATCTGCAAGCAGCCACCTCAATCAAGTAACATTTGTTGTCACTGTTGTCATAGCTCTTAACTCAACTTCTGCACTCGAACGGGAAACTGCAGTCTGCTTCTTGGTCTTCCAGGCAGTCAAGGAGGAGCCAAGAAAAACACAGTAAGAAAAAAGAGAACAACGATCAGAAAGATCACTAGCATAGGTCGCATCGGAGTATGCCTGAAGCTGTAGTGAGTTTGAGCTGGAAAAAAAACAAACGACAAGAGATGGTCCCACGCAAGTAGCGAAGAACACGAAGAAGATGACTGTAGTGAAGATGGGTAGGACAAGCCATAAACTAACTCAAGATATGAACATCATGAGCAATATCAGGACGAGTGCTCATAAGATACACTAAACTCCCAAGTCCCAACAAGATGGCGATATCGAGTAGGATCCTCAAGAATATCGCCATCAGTGGCACGAAGCCGAAGGGATAGCTCCATGGGAGTCTCGGTAGTGCGAGTGTCAATCAGACCAGACCGATCAAAAAGATCATAGACATACTTTTGCTGGGAGAGGTAGTAGCCCTCAGGCGTGGAAGAAACCTCAATCCCAAGGAAGTACGTAAGAGAACCAAGATCAATCATCAGAAACTGCTCACTGAGATGCTTCTTCACATAAGTGATGAACGAGGAATCATCACTAGTGATGAGCATATCATCAACATACAGAAGAAACAGTGTTCTACCCCGAGATGAGACATGGACAAAAAGAGCGGGATCGTGGGAATTGACAGTGAATCCGACAGTAGTAATCACTAAGGTAAAACACGCAAACCAAGCACAAGAAGCATGTTTGAGGCCACAGAGCACGACGAAGACGACAGACGTACCCATCGGGAACAGAATACCCAAGTGGTGGCTGCATGTAGACCTCCTCATGCAAAACACCATTAAGAAAGACATTCTTAACAACCAGCTGAGAGTTAGACCACCGATAAACAGAAGCAACCGCAACAAGAGTACAAACAGTGGTCATATGGGCAACAGGGACAAAGGTCTCATCGTAGTCACGACCGTACTCCTGTTGAAAGCCGCGAGCCACAAGACGAGCCTTGTAGCGCTTGATAGTACCATCAAACTGGGTGTTAATCTTGTACACCCACTTGCACGTGATAGGGCAAGCATGCACAGGTGTCGGTATAATATCCCAAGTCTTCGTACGTCGAAGAGCATCAAGCTCCTCTGCCATAGCGAGCTGCCACTTAGAATGAGGAGTAGCCTCACGATAAGAACTAGGCTTAGTGACAAAGAGAACGTGAGCTATTGGAGCAAATCCAAGACGATCAGAAGGTCAAAGGGATGTTCAGTCATGAAGGACGTAATGGGGAGCATCATCAGGAAGATCAGGTGTAGGTGTCAGCAAGATACCAGGAGAGGAGACTAGTGAAGGATGAGAACGCCTGGAGTAGTGAATACCAGATAAATGAGACGGTGGTGCTACAATAACAAGAGACGGTGTTGCGGGAGGCAGCACCGGAGGCAGATGTACAGAAGGAACCACTGGAGACATACGAGGGGAAGATTGTGTGTGAGAGCCGCTGGACAATTTAATTTGTAATACTTAACCTTTCCATTGGTCCTAGCATTACAAATCAAATTTTCCCGCTCTCGGTGTATCTGTACTTCCCAGAACTGCAGACACATACACCTTACAAAAATTGAGAATCACATCCACACACAAGTTTGTACATTACCGGAGGTTTCATAATTTACAATATATCCAACATACAAAAGAGAAAGTCTGCAGCGAATATAGTTGCCATAAGATGGCTGTAAATAAAAGCCAACCAGTTTGCCCTTACCCACAAGGCAACTGACCGAAAATGCCCAAGCTAGTCGTCGAGAGTGTAGTCGGCCTCAAACTCGTTAACCCCTTGGGGGTCAACCTCCTCTACAGTAAACAGACAATGCAGTTGAGTACAAAAACGTACTCAGCAATACTTACGATTAACAAACATATACATAGCTACATGCAAGCTTAACTCAATAGAAATGGCTATAAGGTTCATTTTCAACGTAAAGCCACATTTTATTTGCAATAGTATAACAGATTTGAAGGCAATTTGTTAAAGCAAATTTTTAATTGATCAAATAACAATGAGACAACAATTATAAGTATAAATAACATCCTAGAAGTGACTTCCCACAGCCACCACAACAATAGCACGAATTACCCATTCGTACCACCCAATTTCAAATTTTATCAAAATGTTATAGTCTAACTCTCGAAAGACCTCCCCAAACGTGTCCATAACCAAGGACTTGGCTATTCAAATAGATTAGACCCTGCAGGGGTGTACAACTTTACCCACATGTTAGACCGCTCCTTTTGCCACCGGGTAAAGCATACTTCCAAAGGTATGCCGGCAGTCCTACGAGACGTTTTCCAATAGAGTTAGCTAATTAAAAGTCGCACGTATGGGGGTTAACCCTCCGTGAACCGCCCATCCTGAGCTCCCACAGAGGACTCATACGTTGTGTCGGAGACATTGGCCCAGCCGTAGCAACTGCCAATGCTCCTAGGGCGAGGGAACCTACCCGGAACCCACCACTCACATGCCCGACACAACAGAACAACATATCATTTTTATTTTCTCCTACACCTACCACCAGCGACTCATTAATTAACACTCCCCAGAGTACTAAGTCAAGAGGGGGCCCATATGACCCTCATGTGGCTGCATGTGATATTGCTTGGTTTAGTGTAACAAGATGTTCGGTCCTTGTTGATTCGGGCACACAACCACACACCCAATAATCACACCATCATCCATGTGCCCAAATCTAAATCCTTTTTGTTTTCAGTTTTAGTTTTTCCAAATAATATACATACATGAGTACCCTAACTCAAATATTTCAAGTGATGTTGTAATGACCATCACCGAAGCGATGATCCCCAGACTACCGTTCTAAGCATGGCTAAGCGACAACAACTCGCATACTAAAATATACAGTGACTAGAGCCCATCCAGCGAGCTCTAAATAACAGCGGATATAAACCTAGGCTCAATGGTAAAGGATGGATATTTACCTACAGTTCAAGTAACTATTCAGGTAAACTATCGCGAACTAAGAAATAACTTGTCAACATAGCATGCATACATACAGTTGAAAATTAAAATATTAGCATGTGCAAATAATGGGATCAACGTGCATCAACAGAAACTGCTTGTCTTGCTAAAGATAGTTAAAGTACAGGAAAAATAAGAATTAACAAAATTAATTTCACTCTATTTGGAGCTAAAATGAAATACTTATGAATTTTTTTGAAGTTTAAACCATTTTCTAAAGTAAAAACAATTCCTTTTAACTAACCAAAATTTTCTAGAACAGAAGCATACTTGAAAACTATTCCACTTAAAAGTACACTAAAAATGAAAACTAACAAAATTTGTTTCACTCAATTTGGAGCAAAAATGAATTAGTTATAAATTTTCTAAGTTAAATGAATTTCTAGTGCAAGTTTTAATGATTTTGGGATTTCTAAAAGGATTTAGAACCTTTCCTACTCACGCTTAGCTAGCCACAGTTGCTGATCAGTGGGACTCGAGGCGGTTACTTCTTTCGGTCGACTTTGACCCAATTTCGCTACTTATGACGTCGAAGGCGTAAACTAAGGATATGTCTTCAGTTTCAAGAAGCGTAAACTCATCCTAAGCACCAAGAAAATGCGTCTTTCTCAAGCAAAAAACGTATTCGTCTATTTTGCTCAATTGCTTAACCGGCCAAGAGGGCCCACTTGTCAACGACTCAGAGATTCAAATGGTTTCAATTAAGTTCCTAAACACGTTTTAACCCGACGGGGTCCACGTGGCATACGCATACTTAAGAAACAAATTAAGCCTTAATGTTTTCCTATTACCTCGGCGAATCGTCGGCGGCTTCGTACGCGAGCGCGGCGGTGAGGACAGCAATCTGGCACAGTAAAGGTCCTCCGGGCTCAGAATCAACACACCCGGGTGCGCACGGTGCTTGCGATCTTGGTGACGGTGACGTGGGTACCCGAAGATGCCGGTGGCGAGCTTCGCGACGTCGGAGGCGGAAACGAAGACACGGCTTCCGTGGAGAAGACGCTCTGGAGATCGAGAAGCCTCGAAAAGGTGTGCTTCGGGTTCGCCTCGGCTCCAGCAACGAGGCGCCCAAGGTCTTGATGGCGGAGGAAGGCAGGAGCGACCGGAATTGACGCGGCGGCGCTCAACCAAGCTTGGAGAAGGACTCGTACGACCTCGGTGAAGCACCAATAACAAATTCAATACACCGGTGAGCTCAACGGAGCAACGCGATCCTAAAGGACTAGAAAACGAGGGAAAATACTCACCGGAACGCCTACACGGCACGGGGCCATGACTGCCGGAGCCGAAGACGACGAAGTCGTACCCAACGACTCCGTGGATGCCAAGGACCCGGGTTGGCCAAAACAGGCGCGGCGTCAAGCAAGGAACTCGCTGGCGATGTCGTGGGTGCTTGAGCGGCACCGAGTCGAGCTCAAGCTCCTCGGTTTCTTCTCTGACCGAAACGAAGAAACGGGTGGAGCGATTGAGATAGAGGAAAAGAGGACAAAGGGATTGGTTCGGGAGGTTAAAGGAGTCACGGCGACACTTCACAGGCGGACACGCGTGCAATAGGTGTCGTCAATGAGCTGTGTGGCACGCATGCACAGCGTCGGTGAGCTCTCGGTTGAACGACGAAGAAGACGATGACGAGCTGTCAAGCGGGGTCCACTCGTTAGCTGCCCAAGGAAAACGGCGCGGACCCGAGCCTAGTGCGGTACGGTGCGGAATGGCGCAATTGAATCAAGTCGCAAAGAAGTGGTTCAGTCGGATCCATGTTGGACTTGGTCAGTCCGAACAACGCCCGCAAATCAGACAGTCCAGACGACTAAAGAATCTAGGCTCCATTTGTGGTGTTTTGGTATTTATAGACAACCATGTGTTTTGTACTAACTAGCTTTATCAAGAAGTTACTAGGTTATTCTTGGACTTGGACGGAAGAGCGCTAAAGTATCTCATCTCTCCAAAGATAAAGGTATCTAGTTGATAAGACCTTTTCTTAGTTTTACCAGTCTAGGAGAATGAAGGTTAAAAGACCGGATTGTTAGCGTAGATAGCCGTACTATTAAGAGGGTTCAAAAATCTAGTAGCTTGAAAATGAATGATGCCACAAATGCTCAAATCATACTTGGTTTAAATCTTAGATTTATTTGATTTGGTTTGGCCTTAATTTGAATTTGCTGAAAAATCTTGAAGGCCGGACTAACCGGTGTTGGTTAGCCGGGCTGACCGCGCTCCCGGATAATAGGGTCGGTCAGCTTTTTCCAAAAGGGTGACTTTCTTGGATTTGCTGGAAATTTTATGGGCCGGACTAACCGTCAGCTAAGGGCCAGACTGACCGGGGTCCTGGGTCAAGGACCCAGTCAACATTTTCCAGAGAGGTGTGTTTTTGAGAATGTTACGTATTTTCGTATGGTCGGACTGACCGTAGGTCAAGTCCCGGACTGACCGGGGTCCCGAGTCTAAGGCCCGGTCAGCTTTTAACAGTAGCATCTTTTTCTCAAAATGTGGTTTTTGGCAGGCCGGTCTGACCGGGCTTTGTACTGCGGTCTGACCGGGCCCCAAGTAACGGCTAGTTTCTCAGTGCAATTAATGCGGTTTAGAGAGGAACAGTCGACCGTTATCCCAGGTCGGACTAACCGCACTTTTGCCTACGGTCTGACCGCACTTTCTGGTAATTTGGGAATTTCGTGCCCAACGGCTAGTACAGTGGGTGGAGGCTATAAATACCTCACCCCTTGTAGCTAGAAGGCTTTAATCAACCTCTTTGAACACACTTGAGCCCTTTGCATTGTCTTCTACTCATTGAGAGCATTTACATCCATTTGCAAAGGTAGTTGAGGTATTTCCAAGAGCATTGATTAGGGTTTGATCATTGTGGCATTTGAGCATCTTCAAGCGAAGAATTCTTGTTCTATTACTCTTGGAGATTGTCGTCTCCTAGATGGCGTGGTGTTCGTTGATGATCTTCTCAAAGGAGATTGTGAGAAGACCCAGGCATTTGTGAAGGTTAGAGCTCGCCTATCCGGAGTGGAGAAGAGCTACCATTAGTGATCAAGGGAAGTGCTTGTGTGAAGCCGACTTGAGTTGATCAAGCTTCCTCAACGTGGATTAGTGGAGACCGGCAAGTCTCCGAGACCACGGGAAAAATATTGCTTGTCTCCTTAGTATGGTTTATTCTCTTGCTCTTTACTTAGTGCATTTATGATTATGAGCTAGTTGTTTATCTTGTTTAGATTATTAAGCTTTCTTGATTGTATAGTGCACTTAGATAGCCTTAGACATTTTAGGCTTTAAGTTGAGACATTTTCTTTCATAAACTTTAATTTTGGTAAAATTAGTTTTAAGCCAAAAGATTTTAAAAACCGTCTATTCACCCCCTCCCCCCTCTAGTCGGTTATCCTTGATCCTACAACGACTTGTGATTGAATCGGACGGTCCAACGCGATTGGGTCCGTTCGGACTAGTCCGATCAGCTCAGTCAGATTGGATGGTCCAGATTGCTTCAGCTAGATCGAACGGTCCGATCAGGTCAAATAGGGTTTGAGTTGGATTTCATTTTGACCGAAATACAGCTAGTTTGACTAGGATGTTAAAAATAAAAAAAAAATTCTAACAATTCTGAAAAATTTTGTTGGTGCTCTCAGGTTCAACTATGACTTAGGGAAATTTATTTTGACCACTTTTCATGTTCCATTTGTCTGAAATAAATTCTTTCCCAAATCAGTCTTAATTATTTGTTTTAGATTTTGAAAAGGTCAAGTTGACTCCTAAAAATTTGTGAAAAATTATAATAATCTGTGATAAATAATCTAGTATTTTACAAAATTATTTCCAAAGACTTTTATACACACATTTTCTGAAATCAAGAGGAATTTTGAAATCAAGTCAATATTTTGACAAATCGAAGCAAATTTTTTATACCAAGTGCAAATTCTTGAATTTCATTGAAAGTTTTTTGAAATTCTCATACTTTTATACATTTGAAACACAAATCAAAGTTTAGGATGTTACACTGTGATAGTGGAGAAATGGGTAACCATGAAATCGTCTCAACGGTGGAAACATGATAAGGAGCCGAATCTCAATAGAAGAAAGGTCGAGATTCGTCAAAGACAACATCTCGTTAGATCCTGATCTGTCAAGCAGAAGGATCATAGCAACGATAACCCTTATACTCATAACTATAACCAAGAAACACACATTCAACTGACTGAGCCAATAGTTTGGTGCGCTCACGAGGCTGCACCAAAACAAAACAAGTGCAACTAAAAACACGAAGGTGGGTATACTAGGGGGGGCTCGAGAGTAGAGACACTCTAAAGGACTGACACCCTTAAGAGTAGTGGAAGGCTGCATATTGATGAGATATGCAGTCGTAGAAAGAGCATCAGCCCAGAACTGTGGTGGAACGTGAGAGGCAAGGAGAAGAGTGTGGGCAATCTCAATCAGATGACGATATTTGCGCTCACCAACCTCATTCTGAGCATAGGCGCCAAGACAAGATGACTGGTAAATAGTGTCCTGCTCAGAAAGAAATTGTCTAACAACGCTAGAACATTACTCGCCAGCAGAATCACAGCAAAAAGTACGGATGAAAGAATCAAACTAAGTATGAACCATCGTTGCAAAGCTACGATAGATCGCAAGAAACTAACCACGATTAGACATGGGGAAAAGCCATGTAAAACAAGAATAATCATCAATGAAGATCACATAAAACTTATGCCCGCCTTTATAGATAATAAGCGTAGGTCCCCATACATCTGAATGAACTAAGTCAAGAGGACAAGAAGACAATGACTCACTAGAATGATAAGAAAGTTGTAACTGCTTGCCCAGCTTACAACCCTGACAAAATATGGTCGTGACAACAGTAACACATCCAAGAGCACCTTGACAAACTAATGAAGAAAGGCGAGACCCACACAAGTGACCTAGACGATGATGCCACTGCACAAAAAAATTCCAGAGGTGGTGGCAGCAGTGGCGGTGGAGGTAGACGTAGAGGTGATAGGAACAACTGAAGTGGACGGATGGTGGAGGTGGTCATGATGTAGAGACCCTGACAATCCCTACGGCGATGGTCAGTCCCAAATATCGTCCCTATCTGTCGGTCCTAAACAAAACAGGTGTGAGTCAAAAACAACCCTACAGCCGAGATCGGTTAGCTGACCCATTGAGAAAAGCCGCATGGTAAGCTGGGAAACATAGGAAACAGTTAGAACAAAAAAGTCAGTGGACAAAAGAGTGTCTTCACAGCTAACATATAGAGGAGTACCGTCAGCTGTCTGAACAGAGATAGGAAAAGCAGGAGGTTCTACTGAAGTAGGAGATGTGGAGTCCGGTGCCATGTGGAAAGAAGCACCAGAATACATAACCCACGAAGTACCTGCAGGAGACGTCTGAGCTAGACTGGTAGAACCTGCTGAGCTGTGAGACAGTTGCTGAAGTAGAGCCTGGTAGAGTTGCGGAATAGAGTCACCTCGCTGAGAAGGTCCTGATCCTCCCGTCGAGGAAGGGCCTCCTTGCCCCGTTGGATTGTCCACCCCCACGCGTCTTGTTCCGCTTTTTTCGCACCGCACAACGCTGGTAGTCGTGCCCGAAGTTCTTACAATAATTGCATTGAACCCCAGTTGGTGCAAAAACAGGAGAGGAAACATACACCTGAGGAGGAACTGTAGTTGAAGCAGAAGTCGTCGGTGTAGTCGAAAAAGAAGGGGTAGCAAGCATAGCCAGAACAAACTGTGCTGCTAACCCGCGGCGAAGCTCCTCGGCACGAAGTGTCGAAAGAGTATCGGTGACCATCGGTCGTGGTGAGCGGCTCAGCAGTTGAGCCCTGATAGGCTCAAACTCTAGGCGAAGACGGCAAACGAAGTCATAAAGGCGAAGGCAATCACGATCCGTCTTCTGCACCTTATGACACTTCTAGCAGAACGGAGAAGCCAGCTCGTCCAACTGGCGCCAGAGACTGGCCAAGACTCGGAAGAAGTCGTCGACGGAGGAGTCCTCCCGGCGAAACGTCTCCAACTCACGTTGAGGCAAAAAGAACCGCGCATCACTGCTCTGCTGGTATCGCTCGCACAAGTACTACTAGATCTGACGAGTGGAACACAGATCAACAATGTCTGGCTAGATGGAGTCGTCGACGCTGACCACTAAGATGGCTCAAACACAGGCCCCATCATCACACCAGCGCTCAAAAGCGTGTATGGCGTACTGAAAGGCCTTATCAGCAGCGGCCTTTGCCTCCTTCTTGGTGGCCTCATTTTCTGCAGGATGTGCAAAAGTAGGCTACCTAAGAGGAGGCTGAACCGGCGACGACGGACAAGGTCGAGCACCAGTGACATGTCCCTAGAGGCGGAGACCATCGAGCGTGATCTATATGAGTGAAGACCACATGTAGTTCATCCCATGAAGCTTTATTCCCGAGAATGGGATCGTAGCTGATGGAGCGAAAGCCATCGGTAGGCGGTGCTAGACGGCGTGTCAACTAAGGCAACGAAGTCTAACAGGCAGTGCTAGACGGCGCGGCGGTTAGATCAACGTTTTGTTTTAAAAAAAAACTCTTTTACAGAAACCGTCCACGGTTTCCTTAGACCAAAATGTCGGTCTCAGCCTCAGCCCAGAAACCAAGCGAAACAACGACGGTGGTGGCCCGTGCGGACGGCGACGGCCCTTTGTCCTAGGGTCAAGCGTGGCTCGTCCTACAAGCATCAGGCGACGGTGGCGGGTCTTCCCAACCTCTGAGCTCTTGTCTTCAACTATGGAAGGAAGGAAGCAGTGTCGGGCGATAGCTTCGCGCCGGGTTCCCAACCTCCGAGCTCTCATCTCCGGCGGCAAAAGGAAGGAAGCAAGCGGCGTCGGGCGATGGCGTCTGTCAGTGGCAACAAGACCGATTCGACGGCAGAAGGTCCAATTCGAACAAAGGATGGCGACAACACAAGACAATGGATGTGACAACGAAAAGAGCTGAGTTAGTGTCCTAGCTCTGATACCATATTATGAATATTGTGTGTATATTTATAAGGCCTAATAGGCAATATATATAGAGAGACAAAATGATATTACAAAGAAATATACCATACATCTATATATGAAAATCCAAAAGGCATATACGGAAATACAAAGGAATTTCTATTCTAACACTTTTCACGTGCAAGATTTGCAACGTTTTGGCTATACGAGCAGAGCTGACACACATTATGCCATTTCCCGTTCCAGAATGGTGTCACTGTCAGTAATATTAATCAAGCAGACCTGACATTCCAAGATTCTACTTTCAGTATGATGAGCTATCATAACTGACCACCAAAATCATATACATCCAAGAAACACCTAACAAATTTACAATGCCGATGCAACAAAAATGCAGCACAGTTCAGCCGGAGAGGACATGTTTCTCTACCAGCGTGTAGCACAATTGCACACGAAGATGGTCTCAGGAGACTTGACCAGTTAGCCTAATCCTAAGTTTCGTAGGTAACTGGTCCAGGAACGAACACATAAAAGACAGATTTTTATCAATAGCACATAAGGTCCAGAGTAAAGTTGGGCATGGAGCAGCTCTCCCACATAACATGAATAAACTGGATAAATATGGGACACTCAAAGAACCTACACATGAGAATATAACTCATTAGGTCATCTCGGAGATGATCTTCTACGCTGCCGCTCTGAACATTCTGTGGTCATAAATTTTCATCAGAATCATAACTTTGTACTAGCAAAGAAGCAAATCACCGTCCATATTTTCCTGCTCTATCATTGCACAACTCATCATCAATGTCAATGCTGTCCAAGCACATCAGGTTGTTGTTAACGCTTGGTTCGGAGCTGGCATTGCTGCTTGTTGCGAGAGGGGAGTCCGAAACACTTATTGGTCTGCCCCTTGTGGATCCCGACTGGGCGCTATGCTTAGATGATGCTGGAATGCTCATCATAAGAGGCCGTAAATTGTTTGGAATGCTGCGCCGTATGTCCTGTGAAAAATATAAAGGCTCAATTTAACTGAATGGGGAAAGTTTTGATATTCACTAAACTGAGGAAAAGTAAAGTGTACCATATGCCGAAGTGCCATGTCCAGTGATTTTTTTGACAATGTCCTACCGAAGCCAGAGCTATCTGGAGAATTTGATGATTTTCCAGAGAGACTGTTGAGGCTGGATCTTTGATCATCATGTTTTGGAGGAACTAGTCTTCTCATGTTCACTACCCGCTCAACCATCTTATTGCCCATTTGAACTGGGTTCACACTGTCACCTCCGTTAATATGTGACCTTCGCACTGCCGGCATGGAGCTCCCTGAAGGCACGCTGCCATTTAAAGTCCTCCCTCTCGAAGGAGAGCAAGACTGCCGTCTTGGTCGAGCAGCTGGCCCAGCCTCCACAGAGGAAGACCTTGAACTGGATGCTCCGGGTCTACCCCGGGTGGCAGAGGTTGGCCTTTCTGGTAGCGAGGTCCTCAAATTTGGAGGTACGTCAAGCGAGAAGCCAGGCATTTCAGATGGTTTCCATGGTCTTGATTTGACAGTAGGTGAGATGCCCCTGGAAGGTGCTGACGCTGCTGTTGCTGCTGGTGCAGAACTTTTGGGCATTGTAGGTCCTGCTTTGGAGATTGAGGAAGATCGAACTGGTGCGGCCAAGTTACCATGCTGGGTGGAAGGGGCAGAAGGCCGCCTTGTTGGGGTTGATGACCTTGATGCAGGCTTGCTTTGTGATGGTATGGAGGGCCTGGACAATGGTGTGGTTGACCTGGTAGCAGGTATCGATGATCTTGAAGTAGGCGTTGAGGACCTGCTAGCAGGTGCTGATGCTCTACCTGAAGGAACTGACGTCCTGGTACTAGGGCCAGATGTCCTTGTAGAAGGGGTTGTTGACCTTGCTGAAGGAAGTGTTGACCTGGAAGTGGGTGTCGATGATCTTGGAGCAGTAGCCCCAGTCTTGGCAGGTACAGTTGCCCGAGATGTTGGGGTTGAAGGTCTGGAACCTTTGGATGTAGTGGTCAATGCAGTGCGTCCAGTTGGTGTTGAAGACCTTGATGAATTAGACGTGAGTCCTCCAGATGATGACGGCCGACGAGTTGTTGCAGCTGAGTTCAAGCTGTTTGATGATGCTGTTCTCAATGGAAGTGCGGTTCTTGATGGAGGATCGGGATGATTGGCCAACTGAAATACCATGCAAGAACAGATAGAAAGTTAACGAAGATGAAGATGTAACACCATAACGGTTATGACTACCTATCATACTTGTAACTGTGCAACCCCAAAAGTAGATTATTAAAAGGATTTCTAATGAAGGAAACAATGAATTATCAACAGCATACAGGATTCATCACTGAACCTTCCAGGATATAGACAAGTAAAAAGGTTTTTCAGTCAATAGAGACCAGCCTGAAAGCACACTTCAAGTCAAATACATGATAAACGTATAAAAAAATCTTCTCTGATAGAATTTCTTTGGTAAGTCTAGCAGACAATGGATTATCTTTGGAGAGCTTGACTGCTCATCCTTGAAAATCTGAAATAACTTAAAAGATCTAGTGAAGTAGTATATTTGTATATTGTAGAGTGGTGTACAGAGATCATATCAATTTATATCCACCAAGAGAGGAAGTCTTGCTGACTTATGTGCATTGCTGAGAAGTATTCACCACAATAGATAATCACGTAGCAACCAAACTACAGCTTATGTTCAAACGGCTCACCCTTGATTTTAAGTCAGTTAGGCGTATCTTTGGTGTTCCAATTTGGCTCACTGGAGACTTTTTTGACTCAGCTTCTAGAGATGGGAAAAGTGGAGTTCCTGGTGGAGTCAGAAGCCTGAAAGTGAATGAGTTCACTGTGAGGAAGGTTACTTAATTACGTTGAAACTGCAGGCCAGCAGTGGCTTCCAAACAAAATGAACAATGTAGCAGAATGAACTGAAAATCTGAATACAGAGAATGAAAGCAACAAAAGGACCAAAATCTGTCACATGACAGCTGAGTCTGAGAAGACATCAGAGACCATCAAATGGTGTCTGACTAACATAGGCTACATAGCATATAAAAGCAATATCAATATGAAGTAACGAGATCATTTTCGCTGACCAATAAAGTGTTCTGTGAAGACATTCATGCAGTAACAGAACTATTTCTCTCATACATAGTGTCTGATATTGAGCACTTCCCATGAAAGACTGTGCAGGTGAAATAATAAGTGTCTGCCCATATCCATTTCACCACTCACTTTAATATACTTCACTAACCACTAAGAACAATTCGATGCTAACAAAATCAAGTAGCCAACCAAGTGCTTCTACAAACCATACAATAACCAACAAATATCCCGTGAACTTATTCCATAGTCCACCTGTCACCTACCAACCAAGCACCACCAAGCAATCCAATAGTCAAACTCTTAACATAAAAAATCCTCTTCAAGTGTTTACATGGCTGCCTTGAGAGCCAAGTACTTCCAAAAAGAACCTATGTCCTATTAACTAAAAAAATCTGGAATAAACTAGAACCCAACAATATGTCTCATTACCCCCAAAGCACCTTTCTCACACTTGCTGATGCACTGATGACTGAACTCACAGTACAGACAAACATTTAGCAAACAAGCCAAACCGCACCGACCAAATACACTTCAAGTCAACTAGTAGGACCAAGATAAGTAGCTTGTAGGGGCCAGAACTAAGGTGTCCAATGGTGAAATGTGTGTCCAATACACAGCTATCGCGTCTTCAAAAAAGCGCTAAATTCACAGAAAGTGCACCACATTAGAGACACACTAACTAGTTAACCAACCAAAAAGCAAAGAGAAGAAACTGGGACTAAAACCCAACAAATTGACAAGTCCACAAGCAGAGCTCTGGAAGATCTCACACCTGCTGCCAGATTGCACCCCCTAAAGCGCAATAATCAAAGAAAGAAGCAGCAACCAGGGTCAACAAGAGACCCAACTGTTACCTCCAACAACCATCTAAGATACGATCTTTCCAGCAACAACAGTTAAATTCTAAATAACATCACTAAATTTACGCAAAAGCCAAACTGTATGGCTTTGCATTAACAATTTGACAGACTAAAGAGCGGGGCAGCAGCTGAAATCACCTTTTATTCTAGAACCGCAAAAAAGTATAGATCTCTGCACATGAAACTACACAAAATTCTGAAATCTACGGTAACATTAATTTAGCTAGCCAATTGAAGCCTGGGGTATCAGCTGAAATCACCTAGAACAGAACCCCCCAAATAGTCAGGTTCAGAATACCCTACAGCTAGGGATTTTCTGACTTCTGCAGCTACAATACACCTAAAGAAAGCTGAATTTATCAAAAGAGAAAGGCAGCTCAAACTTTAGGGCACCCACACCAAATAATCAACAGCTAAAACTCCAGCAAAGCTCACAACTTCAGCTACATAAATACAGAGCGGGACTAAAATTCACACTGGTACAGTCGAAATTAGCTCCAAACAAACATTCTCGCGCCGATGTTTATGTTGCCCACAACCAAAACACCACAAATTTATCAGATAGTACCGGGAAAAGCTCGCAGGAGCACCCACCAGTCGTAATCGTTCTTGTCCCCGCCACCCGAATTGAGGAAGTCGTCAGCGCCGCCGGGCGCCCTCCTGAATCCGCCGGTCATCTTGTAGGCCATTGCCTTGGGCTCTACCACACGGAACCAAAAACCCAAACCAGGTAAGCTAGGGTTTCGCGCAAAACAAGAGCAAAGCAGAACGAACGGTCGGGACCCGCGCCCAGAAGAAGCAGCAGCTCCGAGCTCTCACCGGCCAGTGGCAGCGGGGGGTTGAGGAGCAGCAGCCCGTCCCCCGCCGCGCCGGCGCCGTCGCCGGAGAGCAGCAGCTGCTCGGCGGCCGCGGCCGCGGCGGCTCCCCGCTCCTTCTCGCGGCGGCGCATCTCGAGGAAGAGCGCGAGCTCCTCGTCCTTCTCCTTGATGACCGCCCCGAGCGTCCTCCCCCTCGCCTCGCCGTCCGCCATGGCCACCCGATGCATCGGAGATCCGGAAGGCCGCTCCGCTCGCTCGCGCGCGCGAGTCACCGGCCGGAGACCGGCATTGCGGGGCTAGGGTTTGGGCGAGATCTAGCGCGCGCCCGTGGGTTTAGTGGGGAGTAGCAGTGGGAGTGAAGCAAACGGCAGCGAGCTGTTGTTATGACTTATGAAAGCTTCGGGTTGGGGGAGGAGGATGAAGTTTTGAATTGGGACGTGGGGGGGTTTGAATCGTTTGAGTTTTGAAATACAGTAGCTGGGACTGAGTAAATGCTACGTGCACGCTTCACTGTGCAGGGATAGTTATGAAGTGAATAGTAATATTTTACCTCCTTTTCTCCGGTGAACACAGTAATCTGAATGCGTGGGGTTGCGGCGGGCGGCTGAGTGGTGTTTGGTTCCCAGGTGATGTGAATTGGCCTAGCATGCTGACTGCAAATGCCTTCTTTTTTTTCTCTCGTCTTGCACTATGTCAATGCATGGATGCAACGAGGAGGAGTGACTTTTGGATGCATTATTGTTCTATTAGGGTGTGAATTGTCTATGTATATATCCCTGCCCGTTTATTCTCTATATAGGTAGAGAGGTTTGCTAGGAAGGCCAAGAAGCTCGTGTTGGTTGGCGTATCAGCCATTCTGTGGAGCATTTGGAAAGTACGTAATTCGGTGTGTTTTCGGAAAAAATGGCCTACAGAACCTATCCCAGTGATTCATATTGTTTGACATTGGATTGATTTTTGGTCTACTTTACAGAAGGAGAAAGGACAGGAGGTGTTCCTCAAGAGCGCTAGAGCAATTGGGAAGGTTGCTACTGAAGCTTTTGGTGCTAGGAGCAGTTGGGCGTCATGGATCAGCCGAATAGCTCTTGGTAGTGGATAGTGTTTTGAGTTTGCTAGGAGGCTGACTGAGCTTCTCCTGAAACTTTATAACTTGTAATTTGCTCTTAGCCTCCAAAGTGCTTCTCCTTCTGAAAGTCCATGTACATATTCCTGCTGTTTTCTAGATATTGTAGTTTGGTTTCCTTTAAATGGAAATAGGGTGCAAATCTTTTATATAAAAAAAAGGTTGTGAATTGTCCATGTCATTCTTCAACTAACAGCGGAAGGGATGATATGTTTTTCAGAATACCCACTCATAAGGTCAATAACGGAATGCAAAGATGTTTGGTCGAGGTGACTTTTTCTTTACTAAGGAGATAACCAAAATTTGGCTTGGCGCAACTGAAATTCTATGATCCATACGTCTTACATCCCACAGAGTATGATTTTCGAGTCACATCATATGGACAAAATTGACACAAAGCAAAGAAGCGCAACCTTAGACCATGAGTAGTGTATCGGTGCTAGCAAGCTTTTGGCCTCCTCGCTCCAGTGCCAGCTATTGTAAGGTGCTGAGCCAAGCGATGTCAGCCGAAAGATTCCTAGCACTAGTGCAAATACATGCACCAGTGCTAGGTCAAAAAATATATTGCAGGCTCCACCTGTAAGTGATATGAGAGAGGGAGCGGAGAGAGAAAGAAGTGATATTTTATTTAGTTGTAGGTCATGTCTTGAAGAGAGAATGATGCGCTAAACACTGTACAAGAAGCTGTGGCGGAGCCAGGGAAATCCTAAAGCCTGGGCAAGCTCCTCTCTCTCGCCGACCACCGCTCGAAGCCTGGGCAAACTTCTTCTCGACTCCGTGGCATGCTCTTAGCCTCATGGCTATGCTGCTGCAATGACTTCAAAGAAAGCCAGACACTTGCCTGCTAGAGGGATCTTGAATCATACGACAAGAAGTAGAAAGACAAATCTAGCACCAATGTGATATAATAGTTGAGTGACAAATCTGACACCTGCAACATTATATATAGTCTTAGCATGTAACCATGCATAGTTTGTTCACTTTTTTAGAGGGAGATGGTCTTAGCTTCAGCGAAGCAAGTTTAATAAGCCAACAATCATGTGATTGAAATTGACATCGCTTCCTTGATTTGATTGAACTAGGAGCAACATGTCGTTCCGTGTAAAATAGCATGTGTTTGCTTTGGATGATATAATGTTGCCGTGTACGTGATTCAGAGTAACAACAGACACACGGGTGACCACAAACGATAACAGTACCAAATGTTCTTAAAGCATACGTACATTACTAACTTATACCACGGTAGAGTCTACAAATTCTAAACGAGGCTTCCGGTTGGCATCCCGTGAAGGCAGTAAAAACCACGAGTTAGCGCGTGGGCGTGGGCGTGGGCGAGGCATTTCAGTATTCTTTCCCTCCTTCTGGACTGGTCCTCCTCTCAACCAAGAGCTGTAGCTATCCACTGACCGTGGGTCCAGCGCGCACCGTCCCCACCTGCCAGAGACATAGGTGTCATTGCCCTTGGCGGCAGGTGAGCTACCGAGGCGAGCGGACAACGCTGGGCGGGCCCACGCGTGACGCACCACCGCCTTTGTCCCTATCTGTACCGGCCAGTTAGGTTACCCGCTCAGTTACGGATTTTTTTTATGATATATTTTCTAAATAGAATTACGGAGATAAATACATGTTTAATATAATTAAACATTACAAATTGGATATCTGTCGCCCAACAAACAGGAGAATACCTCTATCGTCGTTCCAACTGACGACTGGCTTCAAAATAGACGTCAATCGCTATTTGTAATGACGACTGAGACCCCGCAACTTCCTATTGCTGAAATTCACTTTTATTCCAGAGGAAAGGAAAGAGGGGAGAGGAAGGAGAGGTGGTAGCGAAGTGTTGTCCGTCCGCAGCAGAGGAGGGGAGAAGGGGAAGTAGATTCTGTCGCCCACGTCGCAGGTATTTTTTTTGTAGCTTTGTATTTAATTTCGAAACCCTGGCAGGTTAGCAAATATAACTAGTACGTCTGTAATTGAATGGATTAGATAGTTTTAATTGTATAGTTATGTAGTGTAGTTTGTTTTACTACATTTTTATCGGTGTGCAGTTTAGTTTTAGGTATGTGGTTAGTCGTGTAGATATTTTTTATAGTGCAGTAATTAAACATATTAGATAGTTTTAGATGTATGGTTATGTAGTGTAGATTATTATAGTACATCTTTATCGATGTGTGCAGTTTAGTTTGATATACGTGGTTAGTCGTATAGATTTTTTTTATAGTGGAGTACAGTTGAATGGATTATATAGTTTTAGATTTACAGATATATAGTGTAGTTCGTTGTAGTATATTTTGTTGGGATAATTAGCTCAGTGACATTGTGTTAGGACGTAATCGAAGGAATGACACTCCATTCGTGACGCGCTGGAAAATAACATCGCGAACACACAAAAATATGCCGAATGACAACGTCATCAGTTAGTTCTGTTTCCAGAATTTTTTAAATATAGAAACTAAGCTCAACAAATTATCAATTTTTTTGTGAAGCCTACCAACACAGTTTAATTACTTGTGTATTTTTTCAAAATTTTATACGTTCTAATTTTATCTCTAAAAATTATTTAAGTATATTGTTTGTAGGAATTCTAATATAGAAAATGAGGTCCAAACATTATGATTTTTTTTCAGGCTCCTTACATAGTGGACTTTTTTGTAATTTTTCCAGAATTTTACAAAATTAAGTAATGCAATGTCATAATGTCCACTATGTGAGGAGTCTAATATTTCATAATGTAAGGACATTATGAAATTGCATTAATTAATTTTGTATAAATTCTGGAAAAATTACACAATCAAGTCTACTATGTAAGGAGCCTGAAAAAATTATAATGTTTGGACCTCATTTTTATATTAGAAAATTCCTACAAGCAGTATACTTAAATGAATTTTAGAGAAAAAATTATAACATATAAATTTTAAAAAAAAACTACACAAACAATTAAACTATGTCGAGAGATTGCACAAAAAAAATTAGAATTTGTTGAGCTCAGTTTCTATATTTAAAAAATTCTGGAAACTGAAGTAACTGGCGGCGATGTCATTCGGCATGTTTTTTGGTGTTCACGGTGTTATTTTCCAGTGTGTCACGAACGGAGTGTCGTTTCTCCGATTACGTCCCAACACGATATTACTAAGCTAATTTCCCCTATTTTTTTAGGTGTGTGTAGTTTAGTTTAAGATAGGTGGTTAGTCATATAGATATTTTTTTATGGTGCACCAACTGAATGGATTAGATAGTTTTAGATGTATGGTTATGTTGTGTAGTTCATTTAGTACATCTTTATTGGTGTCTGCGGTTTAGATCTAGATATGTAGTTAATCGTATAGATTTTTTGTATGGTGCACTAGTTGAATGGATTAGATAGTTTTAGATGTATGGTTTTGTAGTGAAGTTTAGTTCCAAATATGTCATTAATGATTCTTTTTTAAGTAATATATTTTTCATAAAATTATAGAAATTGTAGTGTAGATGTCTGCGCAGTGGCCCTACGAGCTACTAGACCCGACCGTTGACACGGGCCATCGTAGCCACCTCGGTACCGGCCAGCCCCAGTCTAGCAAGGTGTCGGGACCCAAAATTACAATTCTGGATTCTCTGTGTATAATTTACTAGTCTAGGATCACGCTAGTGCACACAATGTCAACACAAGTGAATATCGATCCACACAAGTGATTAATAAACATAAACGAATAATTTGATTAACAAATAAGGGTTTTGACCTTATGGTCGAGTTTACAATTATTAAGCCACGCAGGGCTGACAAAGAATCAAATAGCAGCGGAAACAGAAACGGCAGCGGCATCCCATCAATTCACCACAGGCAACCGACTGGGATCAAGACCCTACGATCAAACACCTTCGATAAACTCCTCCTCAAAAGCAGGCGATGACTCATCCTCTTCTGTTGCATGTTTTACAACAAGCATGAGTACACAACCGTACTCGCAAGTTATACCACAGAAATGCAATTATAAATGCAGACTTATTCCAAAGGAGTGGCTTCTGTGGTTCTTTTGCAGAAATGCAACATTTGCGATTGAATACAAATAATAGATTGAAAGCACAAGTAAAACAAATAGACAATAGTAATTTTATCAGTTGTTTCACAAAGACACATGTCCTAAACAAGTTATTCACATAGCTGCATAAGTTATCTCACACAGCAGTCCTATCCCAAGTTTTATGAAAATCTACCCCTCGTGTGAAATCTCCGAGTATGTCCATGACCGCGGATACGGCTATTCGAATAGATTGATTTAACACTCTGCAAAGTTTGTACACTTTACCCACATGATACAACTAGTGTAGCTAGCACCAATCATAATAAAAACGTTTCAGAAACTTCATCTCAAGCATTGACACTCCCAGTATGCTTTATGCTATACCAACCCTTCCACGGTGCTTGGCATAATACACACCGTTGGACAGGGACACGGCAAACCGCCCCGTGATGTGCACCCAACCACAGTGGTAACACACCTCCACCCATACAACACAATCTAACCTACTACCTAAGTAGTCAATGTCAAGAATCCATAACTTACTAAGTTAGGCCCGTCCCATCAGGCATGTGGTTGTACGAGAGGCTCAGTTCAATGGCGCACAAAGTTAAGTCCTTAATTGACCAAGGCAAGACTTCCAGTGTTACTACAAATCCCTATGCACACAGATTTTTGAGCCCGTGCACACAGATCCACCAAAAGTAGCACACAGTATCCACCACTTGTCTCAATCTAAATCCTTTCCCACCATGTTGGTTAAGTGCAACATATGCCATCAACGACTAATAGCACATAGTACACACAGTTTATCACTTAGTTCCATAAACACTTAGTCAAGTTTATATTTGCAACTCACATGAGATGATGACTCGTAGCATGGCTAAGCAGACTAATCGTATCTAACCAACTCACATTGGTGCTATGATAATACTAACTAATTAAACCAATCTAGGGTGACAAAAGATTATGACATAACGAATAGGCAAGGTGGATTTAACAAATGGGATTAATAACTACACCCAAAAGCATTTAAATAAATACTTAAAGTAAATACAATAATTTGAATCAAAGTAGTTTTAGAAAACTGGGATTCAACATGATCAAAGGTATAACTTACCTTGGAAAAGGTCTTGGTATTGATCTGGGTCTTGAGATACTCCTTGTTCTTCAAAACCTCCCGAGGTATCGATGTCTACTTGCAAACGAAACAAACAAATAAAACAAGTAAAAATAGAGGCAAAACAAACTCCAAAAATTAAATAAAAATCCTCAATAAGTAGATCTTGAATTTAGAGGAATTTAGAAATTTGAATGGGCTCAATCGGAGTTCGAATGCAAAAGATATGGGCTTTGGAAGTTTGAATCCACAAGAAAACCCTAATTTGGAATTAACCCGAATTTCTGAATTATTTTTCAATTGAAAATTTGGATTAATGCGCAACGCTGACATCAGCGAGGGATTTTCTGGAATCAAATAATAAAAAGAAAAACCTGACATGTGGGGCCCACACGTCAATGACTTAGTGTATGGTGACCTGGGTCTATGAGAGATGGATTTGGGATCGATCGATGTGCCGCGATCGCATTGCGTGGTCTTGTGAAAAGGCGCCACGAGGCGACACGTCCTCACGAACGATGACATGGGTGCTGAGATGGCTGTTGACATGGACGCACACGTCGACAACCGACGGCGAAGTCCTAGGATCCGCCCGACAACGGCGAACAATGGTGCTCTGGTGAGGATGGATGGTACCAGCGTGAAGCTCAGACTATTGCGCACCTATTGGTGTACCTCCGGATGGTTGGGGATGACTGAGGCGGTCGGCGGCGAGAGTTGAGCGGTGGAGACAATCTGTTCTTGTCGGACGGGAACTCCGGTGAAGCTCTGATGATACAAAGAGGTCCTGGAGGGAGCTACTGCGACGGCGGACCCGGCTATGCACTCCACGGAGACAGGGCGTCAACGGCGGCGGTGCAATTGAAGAAAAACCAACAGCAGCGACAAACCCTAGAGCTAAAATTGCTGCGGTGCTGAAGCTTTGGAGGCACGGTGGCTTGAGGGTTTTAGGTGCGGGCGTTGCTGCGATCCCGAGGGTCCTATTTATAGGGTCTCGGGAGGGCTAGGGCGACGGAACCCTAAAAGAGTCCGAAACCAACACGAGGAAATCTCCGAGTTTGAAGGAGATTCAGGATTCGATTCTACCAAATTCGGGTGCGGGAGAGATAAGGGATAAGATCTGGCGCGTTTTCTAGAAGGGATTCAAATGGAAAAACGCGTTGTCGGATGAAGCTCCCACGACTTTCAATGGCGGACGGAAGCGAGGTTCACACGAAGAAGAGAACCAAACGAAGACGACAACACCTTCGGGCCCCCCTGGCAGAGGGTGATGGAGATGCACGCGTGCGGGCTGCGCGTGAAGGAAAAGGCCGAGCGGAAGTAGGCCGAGAAAAGGGTTGTACGTGAAGGAAAGGAATTGGGCTGAAAGAAAATCGGCCCGAACTGTTTATCTGAGTTTTAAATGGATTTTCTTTTTAATAAAATACCAGAAATTCCAAATAAGCAAAAGAAGATAGCAAATGAACTTGGAAAAATTCTAGAAAATATATCCAAGCACATAGAATCCAAATAAAATAGTTTTGACCATTGTTCATGTTGACTTTAGTCACATTAAATTGTTTTGTTACTCAAAGTCCAATATTAAGCTTTTGAATTAAATTCAAATAAACCAAATAGTGAATTTTCCCCCAACTAACTATTCAAAGGATTTTTAAAGCTCAGAAAATTGGGATGTTACACAAGGCAACCTTCGATTTTGGCGCCTTGCGCCTGTGCACGCCCATGAGGGCCCAAAGGGTCGACCCATGTTAGGTTCCTAGGTACGTGTAGTTCTGACCTTTTTATACTCAATTTCAATCCAACTTGTGCAGGTGTACTCACATATCCTGTTGATCGTTTTGACTTAAGTTGAGAGCATCCGGCCTACTTCTGCTTGCGAGGATGGCGAAGACCACGCGAGAGGATGACCACGATGTTCGTGCGTCCAAACATTTTCCATATGACTGGTGTTTGCTAACAGCGTTGGTGGACCATTGGGGGTCGGAGACGCACACATTCTACCTTTCATGTGGGGAGATGGCTCCTACGTTGCAGGACGTTGCCTACTTGGCGGGTTTTTCTTGTGCAAGAGGGGATACATGTCTCGACTACAACATCGAGGAGTACATGTTTTCGTGAGATGACGGTGGCCCTTCGCAGCTCGAGGGCACTCCCAGCCAAGTCTTTGTTGGGGCTTCACATGTCCATGACTCGTCTAGACCATCCCAGCTGACACAGTCGGGGTTCGCCACACCAGCGGAGGTTACTCACCCCTCTAGGGTAGTTTGGGCGCTGGACCCCTTGACATACTCGCACCAGCAGTAGGCCCACCAGGCGAGGGCAGGCGCCACCCATGGAGTCCAAAGAGGGCACACAACTAGATGTATCACTCGTATTATGTAAATATTATTTTTTGTACAACTAACATTATGCTTGTGTCTGGTTTACTATCTCATTTGTTGTTGTTGTTGTACGTACGTATGCATGACCGACTTTGTGCGGGAGTCAGCATCGTGACACCTCACATTTCGTGTGGATCAAACAAACGTGTAGACCTCACCCTCGTTGTAGCCTTTAGCACTGAAATGACAGATTGATGTCAGCAGATACTCACACTGACTGTAGTGGAGATACGTTGGCACCAATAGAATCCAAGGCCAACTCTATAAAAGCCCATTCAACCAATCGAACTCCATGCTCTTCTCTTCTCATCTACCAGCACTTGTCCCACTACTCTCCTTAGCGCCATGTATCAGTTGTCGAGTTCGATGATCCAAAGAGTTGTGGCGCTAGCGAATGCAAGGCGCATCAACTACAAAAACTGCGGGGTCCAAGCAAATGTCCTGTAGTCAAAACCGAAGATAATAGGGGGCGTGTGTTCTGTAAGCGTCCATATTTCTCAGTGAGTTTGATTTCCGCGAATGTTGGTATTTTGATTTTTGGTTAGTTTCGCCACTTCTTTTTTACTATTCGGTGTGTATTTTAGGCCGACGGATACTAGTACTTTCAATGGGTGGACTCTATTGGTGCTGTGGTGAAAATAGCAGTTGAACGTCCACCTGTAGCTACATCTGGTCCAATGGTGAACATGCCACCTACAGACGAGCATCTGGATAGGATTCTTAACCACCCGAAGTGGTTCGAGAAGCTTATGTGTGTATCCTTTTGGTAGTATATGCAATATATATGAAGCAGTTTTCGTTGTATGCAGAAGGAGATTCGTGTATTCAGGATGTTGTATACTTATTTATATTCATGTATTCAGGATGTTGTATACTTATTTATGAATTGCAAGAGGTGTTTAACTTTTGGCTATTAGATTTGTATGAACGTCATATGACAAGAGACAATTGCATTGCAACATTCAGAATAGATCCATAACATCATAAGGCTAAGTACCATATGTTATACACCAATACATACCAAAATGAAACTAAGTTATGAAGTCATGTTCAATTCACATTACAATACCATCACAATACAATACCCTAATGAAATTAAGCTATCAAAACAGGATCATTTCATATTAAAAATAGCAGAACATTACACCATACCTTCGTTTTAGCCTTTAGCATCTTCTCAGTCCAAAGTGACCACACACAGTCACGCTACTTTTTCAGACTAAAACGATAACCCCAACTGACTTTTCTCATTGGGTAGACATCAGTCACCAGCCACTCCACTTTTCAGACCGAAATGACAACACCCTGTCACGCAACAGTTTCAGATCGAAATGGTCATACCCTACCACACCACCTTTTTAGACCAAATTGATCACACCCTGTCATACCAACTTTTCAGACCGAAATGATCACACCATGTCACGCCACCTTTTCAGACCGAAATGACAATCCATACAGGCTTTTCTCATTGAGTAGACATGACTCACCAATCATCCCACCTTTACAGAACGAAATAAACACTGACTGTCACACAACCTTTTTTAGACCGAATTGACCATACCCTATCATGCGATCTTTTCAGGAGAAAACGACAACCCGAACCAGCTTTTCACAGTGATTAGACATCACTCACCAGTTATCCCACCTTTTCAGACCGAAGTGATCACACCCTACTACGCCACCTTTTTCAGACCGAAGTGATCGCACTATCCCATTCGCAATTATTTGCCCCTCTAAAGAATTTAGACCCGCCATTATGAGTTAATGGAGTATTTTGGTGATTAATGATAAATCTATATGTGAGGCTAACACTTCTATTGATATACCTATTGTGTAGTTTTATTTGGATGAAAAGGTGAAAATCATGAAGGCATGCACTCGACATCATATTCTCATATCTTGTTGCATTCCTCGAATCCAAAATATAGGTTGAACTCCACTAAAAGTTTAACTTGAATATGTGCATATGTTTTTATTACACATTCGTGTATGCACACATTTAAGGGGAGTTCGCTCTGTGTTTTGTGGTTTCATTAGTATTGATCCATATTTCTTGATCCACATATATTGGGGATCTCTACTTTGAAATACATCATTTGAGTATATAAAACTTGTGTAGTTCATATATACTCATATTGCTTTATATTCAATTATTTGCAATTGTGTTGTGGGACTAACGTGTGTGTTAATATGTTTAAAGGCTTAGTCCCGGCTTATGGATGATGACATGAAAAGGAAATGCAAAGATGATAAAAGATCGACATGGTTCAAGACAAAGGAGTCATGCATTGTATTGCGAAAAGCTTCTGGAAGAATTTCAGTGGAAATCGGTATGACCGCATTTGGTAAGTGGTACTACCGATGTGCGGTAGTACCGGAGTTCATTTGGCGGAACTACCGCGTCGCAGTATGACCGCATATCCTTTGCGGAACTACCGCTGAACGTTCGGACCGTCCGAATGTGTGGTCCGATCGGGTGAGCTGGTCAAGTTGGACCAAGTGGTCCGGTCGGACTTGAGAAACGGTATTATCAGAGTTCATTGGGCGGAACTACCGTGTAGCGATATGACCGCAAATCCTGAGCAGAACTACCGCAACCTGGTCTTTCTGAAAACTAGTCGGCGGTACGTTATTTACGGACAGGGCCTGTTATGGATCTTGAAGGGAAGCGATCGTACCGCCCTTATGATCGGAAGTACCGGTGAACGGAACTACCTCATGATCAACGTCGGTAGTACCGCACCTGACAGTAATTAATGATAATTACATTGTGGGACTAACATTTTCCATGAGTTGGATGAATAGGTTATGTTTCATGGTAATGAAGACTTTGGATGGCATAATGAGTCACTACTACAGAAAAGGCCTTCACAGACGGTTCAAAAACGTCATCACAGACGGTTTCTTGAGCCGTCTGAGTTTATGGGTCAGTGATGCATGAGGTCATCACAGACGGTTTTCAAACCGTCAGTGATACATACTACCACGCATTTATTTGACCACAAACCGTCTATGATGACTATATATCACGAGCGGTTTGACCACAAACCGTCTTGTGATGATTATATATCACGAGCGGTTTGACCACCAACCGTCAGTGATATCTATATATCACAAAGCGGTTTGTGGTCAAATGCTGTGATGACTCTTCTCTATAAAGTCTCCCGACAATATTTGCTTGTGCCTTTAAAACCGGCATTATATATATATATATATATATATATATATATATATATATATATATATATATATATATATATATATATATTCTATTGTTCCTAGTCCCTTAGCCACTTTTCGGTGCGTCCACATGACATGAGGAAGACGAGCGACAACGAGGGGTACCTCATTGAGCCCATGCAAATTCAAGAAATCAAGTTGCTGGATAGCGTCGGGACATCCAATTACTTGGTTGCTAATACAAGATGCCACTTCGATGAGATGCCCTGGCGTCCCGTCACTTTCTTAGCTTCGAGGGTCATGTCAAGGGAAGTGGCATCATTTCAACCAAGTGGCCGAGGACTCGAGTAATATAATACATATATATATATATATATATATATATATATATATATATATATATATATATATATATATATATAATGCCGGTTTAAAGGCACAAGCACCATTGCTTGGAGACTTTATAGAAAAGAGATTAGAATGGAATGGTAGGACGGCGTACCTAGGGCGCAAGATAGGAGAACTTGACTGCATGAACACAAGTTACGAGACAAATGTGAAATGAATGGCGAGAAGCAACAGATGACATCTTGAGAAAATGACAAATTGACAAATAAGTCATAACATACATATCACACATTTTATACATCTATTTTTGCAAATCATCAAACATACATATCAACAGCCCATGGTTCACCAAGCAAGTTTCCACTATCAATAGCAGCAACACTTGACACTTCTGAATAAGTCATAAGTCATAACAATATAACATATCAACAGCTCATACATATCAACAACCCAATAAGTCATAACATATCAAGCCCCATCCGAACCCACAACATGAACTAAGCAAGATGTATAGAATGCACATACACCAATAGCCCTCGGTTTACATCACGAGCAAGGGACTATTAATATGAACTAATTATCAATTCAAGTTCAAAGACATAAGACTATTAACATCATTACATCACGAGCAAGGGACTATTAATATGAACTAATTATCACTTCAATTTCAAAGATAAGACTATTAACATCATTGAAGCGGTTCAACAAAGAAGACAACAAGACCAAGGGTGTCCAAACCCGCCACCACACGAGCACTAGCCATTTTCATCACAGAGCAAGCGGGTAGAGACAGAGGGAGTAAGGTAGAGTGATACCTCGATGCAGGCGCAACCACGGTGGCGACCCCACCACCAACACAACCCTCATCCATCTCCTTCACCTTGCATAAATCACACAAACATCGAGACACAACTTAAGGCTCAAGCATAAAAATCAAACTCAACACAAGACATTAAGCTAACAGATCTAGAGAAGAATAGAGGAGGATGGGGAAAGCAAAGACGCCAGGCCCGAGCGCAAGAGGCGGAAGCAGAGAACCAAGCCATGGGGGCGCGAGGCGACCGCGAGGCCAAGCCTGGTGGCAGGTGGCGGCGTCACCGTGCATGTGGCGACGACCGACGATCGCGAAGACACTACTATCGTGACGAGTGTTTCGCGGTGCGAGTGGTGTCTGGCCGGCGGCGACGGCGGAGGTTCAGCGGTGGCGTCGGGGTGGGAGAGGAACGAGTAAATGCTGCCGAGCGATGGAGTTAAAACGTTAAGAAACAAACCTAGCGGAGCTGAGGAGTGACGAGAGTTAGAGCGAGCGCAAACCCTAGCGGCGGGCTCGTACTAATAAAGAGACTTATCACGAGCGGTTCTATTATCGAACCGTCGGTGATAATTATCCTGAGCGGTTGATATGGGGCATACCGCAGCGGTTCCATTATGGAACCGCTCGGTGATATGGTTTTTTCTCAAGTATATTTATCTTGTATATACACTTACATGACATGAAGAAATTACATGTTTATATGTCAATTTTGTCATTTAAATACCAATGAAAATTTGCTTTAACTATATATATATATATATATATATATATATATATATATATATATATATAATTAATTAATTAATTTGTTCCACTAAACCATCTCGATATAATTAATATTAATTGTAACTTCACCTCCAAACTAGATTTTGTTTTTCCACAAAACCGTCTCTTATTTATTTATATATATATATATATATATAGCAATAATTCAACATATAATTAATATAGTAACCACCTCCAAACTTTTTTTTCCATTTTGGAATTTTCATATATATATATGGCCAAGCAGTGTGGCGATAAACCGCTAAAAAGATTAAAAAAAAGTAGAAACCTATAGATAAACAAAGTTTTTCTAGTGGCGGAGGTAGACTGCTATCTCCGTCTTCAAAACTTCATAGTCGATGGCGTCGGCATCGGACGGTTTCTGATCATCAGCGAATGAAGCCTGAAATGCGTCCACCCGCTGACGCGCTCGTTCAAGTGTCTCTCGAAGACCCTCGGACTGTTGAACCAAGAAGAATTGAGCCCATAGGCTCTCTTCCCTTGCTTGAGGGTTCTCGGCACAGTCGACTCGATGCTTCTTGCCTCGATTCTGTGATCAAGTGACGGCAAGCCTCTTGGAGACGTGCAACGTCGTTTTGGAGGACTACGTTGATGACGCGGTAAACTCGCCGAAAGTGGGAGATCACCTAGAAGACACGGCGGAGAAGGATGTCAAGACAGTGGAAGGTGGCCGTCGCCTGCTCCGGCAAATTCTCCGCCAAACAGAGGAGTGAAGACACCGTTGATCAAGCAAGTGTTCTTCCGCAAAGACGGCTTCAACGTGCACCGAAAGAGGTGCTTATGCAGTCGCGGCGGAAGGCCATCAATCTTGGCGACAAGGAAGAGGCGACCATTTCTGTTTTTTTATATAAATATGTATGGGGGATGATCATCTTGGATGGCGGATGATCCTTTTATAAAACAAGGAATAAATTCAGAGCGTGAGATGAAGAGATGCATCGGGGAGCCGAAGCGGATCGATGCGACGAAGAGACGCATCGGGGAGCCGAAGTGGATGGTGACGAGCAGACGACGGCCGATTTAAGAAACTCACTTTGTGGAGTCAGAAGCGATATTATCACAGCGGTTATAACAAAAACCGTCGTGATATGTGGTAATATCACGAGCGATTATTGTTAAAACCGTCGTGATGTTTCCAAACGATTCTTGTTGAAAACCGCTCGTGATATGTAGTATTATCACGGGCGGTTATTAATAAGAACCGCCTCGTAATATCACGACGGTTTTCAACATGAACCGTCGTGATATTACCTCTTCCTGACGGTTTTAGCTCACCAATAACACGCGATCTCTAATACAAAACCGTGCGTGATTGAATGTATCTGAGCGGTTTTGGTCAACCGTCTGCGTGATGAGGCGTCGATATTAGCCTTTTTGTAGTAGTGAGTTGATCATCATCAAGTCAAGGTTCAAGAAGAGAATGCATCGTGTATTGATGCATATCAAGATCTCGAAGAGGAGATGATCATGAGTTGATCATCAAGTCAAGAGAAGACCCATCATGTGTTGATAAAGATTAAGTAATGGATGCATCATGGGTTGATTCATATCAAGACAATGACCCAGACTTGAAGTGAAGATGTGCGTCATCAAGCTTCAAGATGATGCTCAAGGCAAAGGTATAACTAGTTAGGGCTAAGGATGTGTTCCTAGTCTTTTACGGGTCTTGGTGTTTGGTTGGAAGACCGGATTGCTAGTATAGGTTTGCCGTACTATTAAGAGGGGTCTTGTCTAGTAGCTTGAGTCTCATCATGTGTTGAGGGCTCAATATCGCTTGCTCTTGCCTACCATGGCATGATGCTATTATTTGCGAATATGTTTTGCAAATAGCCAAGGCTCATGCATTTAATCCTTGTAGTATGTGACTATACTTTGCAAATATGTTTTGCAAATAGTTTAAGTCCATGTACCTACTCCTTGTAGCATGATCTAAGTTTGCAAATGTGTTTTGCAAATTATTGGGATTCATACATTTTCCCTTGGCATGGTCTAACATTGCTCATTGCTATTTCTTTGGACTGACACCATGGTAGTGGCTCTTTGGAGTTGTGCTTTTTGATTTTATCAAATGTGTTTGAGATCAATCAAATATATGGGTCGTGTAGCCCTCTAAATAAGCTTTCTATAGAGTCCAAGATCACTCAATTCTGACATTGGAGTCAAAAGTTATGACCTTTTTACCGAGTGCCGTCTATGCGGCCTTTGTACTGTGGTACTATCGCACTAAAAAATTTAACGACTAGTTTCTGAGCCTTTAATGCACCCTTTCCGACCGTTGAGCAAAAATCGGTAGTACTGGGCTTTCAACGGCGGTACTACCACATTTCGCTGAGTTTGCTTATTTCTGCTCCCAACGGCTAGTTTTTGTTGTGGGGGCTATAAATACCCCCTTGGCCGGTTGAGAGAGATAGCTTGGCATCCCATTTCACTCATTTGAGCTACTGTGAGCTTCTCCTCTAGATTGTGCATGTGTTGTACCTTGTGAGTAAGGAGAGATGTCTCTAGTTGCATGTGTTACATCTAGAGGTGGATTCCGTATCCACTTGAGCTTGTGCATTCGTTACACGTGGTGAGAGTCAAGTAAGGGGCTTGGCTTATTACTATTGGTGTTTGCCGATACCTAGATGGCGTGGAGACGTCATGGTCCGGTGATTTTCTCAAGAGCTTGTGAGAAGATCCGGCGTATTGTGAAGGTTAGAGCTCACCTACCCGGAGCGGGAAAGAGCTACCACTAGTGGAATTGAGGTGTTCGGCTTAATTCGTAGAGCCAGTCCAATTAGTTTGGGCTTACGTCAATGCGGATTAGGGGAGACCGATAAGTCTCCGAACACCACGGTAAAACGTTCTTGTGTCATTGTAGTTTGCTCTCTTGTGATTTACTTCGTGCAATTTACATTCCTAGAATTAAATTGCTTACATGTCTTTGTATGATTGCTATCATTATCAATAGTTTTATATTATTGGTGCACTTAGTCAAGACTACTTGATTTAGGTTTTAATTGAGCAAAACCGAATTGATTTATAATTCCGCATAAAACTCGGTTTTAGCTAAAAGATTTTAAAAATTATCTATTCACCCCCCTCTAGTCGGCCTCTTCGATCTTACAAGTGGTATCAAAGCTTGGTCTCTCATTTATTAGACTTAACTGTCTAAATAGTAAAGGATGGCAACTAGTAAAATAGTACACCTCGGTGAGACACTTCTATTCGATGGCACAAATTGTGATATTTGGAAAATCTGCATGTCCTATTATTTTAAGGCCATGAGCCTTAAAATTTGGCAGATTGTAGATGTGAGCTTTTCTCCTCCAAAGGATCATCTTGCTCAAACTATTGAGGAAGAGAAATGCTCACATCTTGACGTTCAAGCAACTAACGCTTTATTTAGTGCTTTGAGTATAAAGGTGTTCGATGTCGTATGCAATCTCAAGAGCACTCACGAGATGTGGACACAACTTCAAGATCATTATGATATGTCCACCTCCATGAAAGAGGATTGCATACAAGAATGGATATCGAGAGAAGAATGCTCAACCTCTTGCTCCGATAGTGATGCGATCACAACCCCGTCCACATCAACTCATTTCTTTATGGCTAAAGGTAACAAAGAGGTAAATAATGATGAGCCCACATAAGATGAGTTGATGGATATGTTAGAAGAGCTTAATGAATATCTTGGGAAAGGTAAGATGAGATTCAAGGTTTTAAAGAAAGAGCACATCTCTCTTCAAAATAATTATGATATACTAAAAGAAAAACATGAATCTCTCTTTCTCAAGGAATGAACTAGCTCTAAGGTGGATATAGGCATTACATATGATTTACTAGATGATATGCCATGTATAGCTCCTAACTCTTGCATTTCATCTAAAGTTAGCATATCCACCTCTTGTGATGATTTGCTAGATATGCCTTGTAGCTCTAGTGAAAATGCTCCTATTTCCTCTATGTTTGTTGAGACTAACCTTGTAGAGAAAAACAAAGAGCTCAAGGACCAAGTCACCAAGTTGGCAAATGAGTTGGAGAAATGCTCCAAAGGGAAGGCCTCTCTTGATAATATCTTGAGCAAGCAATGAAGCTTGAATGACAAAAGAGGGATTGGCTTTGTCTCCAAGAAGGAGAATAGCAAGACAATGCATAATGCAAGACACACGAAGAATGTTAATTGCCTTGATTGCAACAAGAATGGTCACCTTGCCTCGGTGCGCCCAAACAAGATGGATGACAAGACAAAGTAATCAAAAATGAGGCAAGCCAGCAATAAGCAAGACAAGAAGACAAAGGATGGAAGAAAATGTCGAACTTGCTACAATTACTAGGAAAAGAGATATTTTAGTAAGAATTGTCCCAAATGTATCTCTCCTAAGTCTATTATCTATAATGATCATTATTTGTTTTGGAAGGATAAAAATGGCAATGTGTTTGCTATAATTGTTGGTTCACCAAAGCTTATTGCTAGGGCCATTTGGGTGCCTAAATCTCTTGTGACTAACATTCAAGGACCCAAACGAGTTTGGATACCAAAAGATGCTTAAATGATTAATAGGTACTTGGAGAGGTATTGGAGGTTTGGCTCACATGAAGAGGTAGATTCCATCATGTGCAAAATTGGAGCCAAGCTTGAGGACGATCATGTCATATCACAAGCCAATGCCATTTTAGTAACAAGTACTTACATAGAAGTATCTAACTCTTTTACTTTGTGTAGGTTGCATTTTATGAAAATCTTTAGAAAAAAAGTGTTCTTTCTCTTGTTCATAATCTTCATTATTAAAATCTTGAGCAAGATAGTAAGTGGCACATTAAGGGGGAATGGTAAGTCACAATCATGTATATCACATCCCTAAGTGTGCCCAAATAAATTAAGTGCTAGTAATGTCTTTTAAATTAAGCATTTTAGCCAAAAGTAAAAAAAAATTCATAAATATTATTAATCTTTTGAAAAACGAGTTGTAAAATGTATACAGATGCTTTTCAAAGGTTTACCAAAGGTTTTGGCTCAAGAAAAACATATTTTAAGTGAAAAAGAGTTTCTAGCCAAAATCCAAAATTATTGTATCTTGTTTTTGACCTAAACTAGATTTTTGTATAAAATCTATTCTGAAAGGAATTTGAAAACCGTCCTAAAAGGAATACCCTAGAGTTGGCTATTTTAAACCTTTTTGGTATTCACAAGATTTCCAAAAAGCCAACCTAGCAAAAAGTTATTTGATTTTGAAACTCGTCCAAAATACTAGTTTGACCTAAGTGGTCACTCTCTAGCACTTAAGTGAGTTTTATCATTTAAGCCAAATTTATTCATATAAATAGGTCCACAATGGTATTCATGACTCATACATGAAATTGGATGCTTTAAATTCCTACATATCTTGTCCTAGGTGACTGGTCCCTGAACTGGGGTCCTAGCTGATAGAACCCCTTCCCACCAAATATCTGTTTGGCCCTTCAGTTGGAAGGCCACAAAGCGCGCCTTCTGCGCCAAGGTCATATCCAACGCTCCAAACCGTCTCTTCATATAACGTAGCCAATCAGCGGCCTGAACCGAGGTGCCTGCTCCGTCAAAAGAGTCAAGCCAGAGAGACATCCACTCTCGAAGGCTCATCCTGACTTCGGGTAGAGCCAGAGCAGCACCCAGAACCACAATAGGTGCAACGGCAGCAGGAGGGGCTGCCTGCACCTGCTGACGAAGCTGTTGAACCTCTCTTTGAAGGTCCTGAAGTAAAAACCGACGCGCTCTGAGCATCGGCCGAATGGGTGAGCAATGAGGCAACCTCCTCGGTAGCCTTTCACCACCTCCTCGGTAGGGATGAAACTAAACTACTCTACTGAACCATTTTATTTCAACTTCTTGACAAACTTTCAGCAAAACATTCAACCGAAAGACACATTACTAGACATCAAGATCTAGCACAAATTACAAATAACCAATATAAAGAATGACATCTATCATAGATAATTAATCTAAGTATAGATCTTTCTCTTTAACATCCAAATCCAAATCAACCATCTATTCTACACAATGGCAGCAAATATTTAACAAATAAATCTAAAGCATCAAGATTCAACAGCAATACGAGGATGTAAGTCTAATCCAATTCGTCTAGTTATTCAATTGAACAGAATTAAATGAACCAATAAATGAGGTTTAAAAGCATAAACAGATCAACCACGAATACAAGCGAACCAACCACCACGAAGGATGGACACAGTCTGAATCTAAAGGAATTATCATGAACTTGAAGTTTATTTAAATGAACTAATTTATTTGCCATTGATAGTGTAAGTGTGATGTGTACCAAGTCTACCCCTTCCCATACATGTCGCTGTCTCGAGAGGTACCTAGAAAGAACAACACAACAATAGTGAGTCCACGACTCAGCAAAGTACAACAATGATAATAAACATAACTTCATGACCAACCAATGAAGGTATCAAATCTTCTTATGAACATCAGCAATGAATCACAAATAAATCTCTTATGCTTGTATGCAATGTATATGTCAATAATGATCTTTCTTTCTTCTTTACAATTACCAGTAATGCGGAGTAGTGCATCCGTTGATGCATACTCAAGCATGTGCCCTCAGGCACAAGGACTTCAAGCCTACACTCCACGAGTGTGTGGACCCAAGCCTGTCCAATGCATGACGGGAACCTCAAAAGAAATAATCCTTGGCTACCACATAGTCCAAGGTTCAGAAATGAATGCCATGATGCAAATTAAAACTCACATTCTCAATCCATCATGAAAGTATAATGTTCAGTGATATTATCAAAACATAAAACTTCATATGTAAACCATGGTAATTAACATGAATGAAATATCGCAATTCATTCTACACTGCTTGCACTTGCCTCAACCGTGAGACGGATGACAACGATGGGAAGGCTCTAGCTCCGGTGCTCACCACTGCCTGGCAACCGTAAATTATACTAAGTATACCATTCAAAAGTGCATAGCATAGCAATGGAACAAACTGAAATCAATCGCTCCTAACCGGGTACTCGTTGACCACTGGGAGGCCTTCCAGGACCACCCAGAGGTCTGCCAGCTTCTCTTCCTTCAGACTAATCAAGATAGAACCTCCTCTAAGAGAGGTCTCAGGTTTGAATTCCACTTGGACTCCTTGCTCATTGGTGAGGGTGATAGACCTACTGTCACAGTCTATCTGGCCTTGATTCTTAGCTAGCCAGTCCATTCCGAAAATCACATCTAATCCTTGGGAGTGCAAGACGATGAGGTCTACCAAGAAGGATACTCTCGAGATTTCCAAGATAAGGTTTGGGCATAGGGAACTAGTCTTCATTTCCGAGCCCGGAGAATGGATTAACATAGGGTTAACTAAAGGAGAGATAGATAACCCATATTTTCCCACAAACTTACTTGAAACAAAAGAATGCGAAGCTCCAGAATCAAATAAAACTGATGCCGGTACGGAATTGACAAGGAATGTACCAAGAACCACGTCCGGTGCGGTCTGAGCTTCTTTGGCTGTGATGTGATTCACACGTCCCCTCGTGAATTGCACTGGTGGCTTCACATTTGAGGTGCTGCCATGCGCTGGAGCTCCTTGAGGTGATCGGGTTGGGGTTGCTGAGGGCTACTTCTTCAGGCACTTATTGGCATAGTGCCCCACTTCATTACAATAAAAGCAAGTGATTCCCGCGGTAGAGGTCGTAGGTGCCTTCCTCTGTAACTGGCCTCCAAGAGAGGTACTGCAAAAATTTGAGCTGGCTAGGCGCTGAGCTGGCACCAAAGCCTTGGACGGGGAGGTCTGGGATGTCCTACGCTGAGACGTCTGCGGCTGAGAGGTGCGGGGCTTGGGAAAACCCCCAGGGTTGAACTTCTGGGCTGTCTTCTTCTCTTGCAGTTTTCCATCTCCACGTGCTTGCCCTCCTAACGGATAGCCTTGCTTACCAGCTACTGGAAATCTGAGTAGTCTTGGGCAATGAGGAGGACTGCTAGGTCATCATTAAGTCCTTCCAAGAAACGCTCTTGCTTGGCTTCACAGTTGCCACGTCTTCGGGTGCATAGCGGGCTAGCTAATTGAACTTGTGCAAGTACTAGTTGACTGAGCGGTTGTCTTAGCGCAAGGTGCGGAACTCTTTCTTCTTCGGGGCCATCATGCCCGGTGGAATGTGTGCACGGCGGAAACCCTGCACGAACTCGTCCCAAGTGATGGTCTGAGCATCAGCGTGGGACTGAGTGAAGTTATCCCACCACTCTGACGCTGGCCCATTCAACTGGTGAGAGGCAAATAAAACCCTCTCACGATCAGTGCACTGGATCATGTCCAGCCTCTTGTCGACTATCCTAAGCCAATCATCAGCCTCTATTGGCTCAGAGCTACTGGAGAAAGTCAGAGGACGCAACCTCATGAACTCTGATATGTTGGCCCTTGGAGGAGGTGGAGCAAAAGCTTGAGGTTGGGCTGCTGCTACTGCGGCTGCTTGCAAGGTCTGGGTGTGTGTTGATGGATTGAGCGAGCAATTTGATCAATTGAGCTTGGTTGGCCATCATCTGGTTTTAGTCGGGTCCTTCAGCTGGAGGAGGTGGTGGCGGTGGAACTGGGTTCTCCTGCACATTCTCTCTGTGTTGATTCTTTGGTCTTTGCCACTTTGTCGCTTGAGTAGTCACCATCTTGCTCGGACTCTATAGACTGAGGGAAGAAAAGGAGAACTAAGGGGGACAGGGCGAAACAACCCACCCAAGCAAAACAACCAACACAAAAAGTTTTGCCAAATACTATAATAGCTATACAATGATCTACTCGATGCACGCGGGAACTCCCAAGACCACCTATATAAATTTCAAGGGAAAGATGATCCATTTAACATTGTAAAATGGCGAGGAGAAGTAAGGTAAGGAAGAATACGAAGAAGGAGGTAACGATAGAAAAACGACCAAGATGAGGAGAGAACAAATTATTATTATTTATTTTTTATTTGTTGTATAACATAAGTTTTGAAATCCGTTCTACTAGGTTACGACCTGCAGTCAAGATGGCTCCGATACCATGTCTATCGCGGTCACGACCAGACCAGGAGAGCCACGCCCACTCCCGGTGAGTCACGCCCACTCCCGGGTCACAACCACTCCAGGAGAGTCACGACCACTCCCGACGCGGACGGGCCCGAACTTCTGTGCAAACCAAGCTAGTCTCAGGACCAACGGCTAGCTCACACAGTAAACAAAGGTGGTACAACCATCAACGCAAACTTTGTTAATAACAACAGAGTTGATTACAAGAACGACTTATGAGCAAACAAAACCAAAACACAGCGGAAGACAAAAGCGAGAAGACCACACGATTCGCCACAGGCAATCGTCTCTAGGTCGCAGCCTATACGTCCTAGTCCTCAAGCTCCTCGTAGACCTCTTCTCTTGCTCAATGGTTAGATTAAGCAGAGTCAGCACAATAACCGTGCTCGCAAGTCACACCCGTCAAGTAATAGATTGAATGCATGCAAGGATTTCTCAAAGGGAAGCTTATAGAGTTGATTTGCGTAAAGCCATGTTTCTTTCCAAATACTTGTACTAGGTTCCAAAGCAGATATACCATAACTAAAATTCGTTTTTTTTCTTCCAAAACTCAGTTTTATAGTTGTATAACATTCATCATCAAGCTGTGAAGGATACCCTCCTAACACACGGAGATAACATTCATCAAGAAGTGGTGAAGGATACCCTCCTATCACAAGGCTACCCGCCCAGAACCCATTTGGATAGACATCCAAAACCATTTCATAAAGTCTTTTGAAAACAAAACCCAAAATCTAACTTGGAGCAGCTTTGCCAGCATGTCTATGACCGTGGACACGGCTATTCGAATAGTTTTACACTCTGCAGAGGTGTACAGCTTTACCCACATGACACGACCTCTCTAGTTTGTTTGGCATCCGTCGACACCACCACTCACTGACGTAGGTAAGTGGTCTAGAGCATGTGACAAGGCCTTTACAATGCGCCATTCCACCGCAGTTCCCCCTCGCTAAGGTTTCACCCTCTTTGGACTGACCATCCGTCGGGTTCAGGCCCTCTCTTGCGCCAGGTGGGAATGCATAAAAGTAGGTCGTCAAGACACCCACACAACCGGATGGAACAACCACGGTGGAACGTTGCAAATTAGTTAGCCAGGTTCTGCCCATTTAGAACATGTGGTAGTACGGTAAGGCATGGCAAAATACACTCGAAGACCGATCCTTAACTGACTTGGGCGACTTCCACAAAACCTTGGGCCTCAACCCTACCCGAGTTGATCCCGTGTATGAACATGCTCCCTTCCAAGCAACCAATTCGCCCAAGTCCAAACCAGTTTTCATTTTGCTTTGCTTTACAAAAATATTTACAAACTTCCACGACAACCCAATATCATGGTTAAAACATTTTGACAGCATTGGCCTTTTGGCAGTAAAATCCCAAATCAAGATCTTTGGGTCTAAGCTCGACTAAGCATAGAGTTTTGAAACACGCTAATTCATACTAATGTACCAACTAGCTCTTTACTATGGTAACAAGGGGTGGTTGAGTCAATAATCAAGTTTGGATGTACAAAGGAGTTAGGAATAACTACAAGGTTCAAAACAGGGATTGAATTACTTAAATTTAAATAAGCATGCAACAATAATTTGAAACAGAACATAATTAATTTGAGATACTGGGATTCAATATGATCAAGGGTGTAACTTGCCTTGCTCGAAAGCTTGAGGGTCTTCTTCGAAGTACTCGGGCTCTCTTGAGTTGTCGAAATCTACACGTGAGAACTAAGCAAAATAAAAAAAAGAACAAATAAGAAATCCAAATGAACTCCAAAACAAACCAAACTAAAACCAACGGCAAGGGAGGTCCTGAGGAGATCCAAAGGAAGAGGTCCTGAGGAGGTCCAAAGGAGGAGGTCCTGAGGAGGATACGCCTACTCAATGAGGTCGTGGGGAGGATACAAAGGATACGACTATGCGACATAGTCGTAAGGAGGACACAACTACGCAACGTAGTTGCAGGAACAAGGGAAGAGAACAGGGCACGGAGAAACTCACCAAGGGTGAAAAAGAGAGACTGAAGGAGGAGGGGAAGACGAAGGACGACGACGACGAAGATAGCGCGGGCGCTCCGGCGAACTTCTTGGCGAAACTTGAAGCATAGAGGAACTGGACGAGAGCACGAGAAAATTGGGAACTGGGTGAGGAAAAAGGAGATGAAAGAGGCTGCTCAGGCTTTTATAGCCAGGGGAGACGGGGAGAGCCACTGAAAGACTCAAAGGCCCACACGATCAAGGGTAGGTGAAGGAGGAGATGGGGGTAGGTAGGGGAGGAGACAAGAGAGGAAACAGATCTCATGAAGCGGCAAAGATTTAATGCAACACAACAAAGATTTAATGCTTGTGAGACTCTTCAAGTCGCAATAATGACGAGAGGAGAGGAGGAGAAGGTGAGCAAGGCTAACAGGTGGGGCTAGTCAAAGCTCAGGAGGATGGTCAAACCAAAAGGGGAGGTCGTGACCAAAGAGGTGGTCTTTCAAGACCACCCAGAGGTCTCATAGGACCACCCAGAAGGTTTCCAAGACCACCCAGAGGTCTCACAAGACCACCCAGGAGGTCTTAGGCAGAGAAGGAGGTCAAACGAGAGGGAGGTCTGGACAGAGGGGAAACACAGAGTGAACATAGAAAGGGAATACAACACCAGAGAACTCCAACAAACTCAGAATAAACCAAACTTTTGGATTAGTTGAAGTTTGAGTTAGTCATTCTAAACACTTTAAATTATAAAATCTCAAGTTAAGCTTTAGGACTTCGACAAAACCAAATGGTTCGTTTTATTTTGAAATTTTTTCAAAAAGACCTGAAAATAAGGATGTTACACTAAACACTGGATCCGCTTGTAACTAACTCAATTTCACGCGTAAACAGAACAACAGAAATAACCGATCTACAACAACAGTTACAAAATAACTATTGACGATGAATCACATAAGAAAGATCTACTAAATCTAATGGGGAATGTGAAATTACCCATGAAATCCTGCTGGACTTCGCCGAATCCCCTTGCGATGATCACCCCCACCTTCCTCTTCTTCCTCTCCCTTCTCCTCTCTTCTTCCTGATGGCCGACCACATCGTAGGAGTTGGCGACCCCAAGGAGACGGCAGAGGGGGAGGAGAAGCAGCAGGCGGTGGCTCGGGAGAGGCGGCGCCAGGAGGAGCGAGGAAGGCGGACCAAGTGAGGAGGAGGAGGAGTCGACCAAAAGGGTGGAAAAGGGGAAGGGGGTGGCTTGGGTTAGGATTGGGCGCCCCCCCTCTTGGCCCACTTAAAACCGGCCCACAAGGCTCCACTGACTTGGGCCAGAAGCCCAAGATCCAAATTCTCCCCACAAAATCTGAATTTTAATTAAATTTCTTCTCTAAACTTTATTACATTTACTTGCAAATTCGGGATATTTCACTTTTTACCGAGTGTCGTTTGTGCTGAAATTAGACTGCGGTAATACCACCCGAGAAGGGTGGTACTACTGCAGAATGGTAGTACCAACCTTTGTACTGCAGTACTACTGCACTAAAAATTTTAACGGCTAGTTTCTGAGCCTTTAATGCACCCTTTCCGACCGTTGAGCAAAAATTGGTAGTACTGAGCTTTCAACGGTGGTACTACCGCATTTCGCTGAGTTTGCTGATTTCTGCTCCCAACGGCTAGTTTTTGTTGTTGGGGCTATAAATACCCCCTTCGCCAGTTGAGAGATACAGTTTGGCATCCCATTTCACTCACTTGAACTAGTGTGAGCTTCTCCTCTCAATTGTGCATGTGTTGCACCTTGTGAGCAAGAAGAGGGGTCTCTAGTTGCGTGTGTTGCATCTAGAGGTGGATTCGTATCCACTTGAGCTTGTGCATTTGTTGCACGTGGTGAGAGTCAAGCAAGGGGCTTGACTTATTACTCTTGGTATTTGCCGACACCTAGACGGCACGGAGGTGTTGTGGTCCGGTGATCTTCTCAAGAAGCTTGTGAGAAGACTCGGCGTGTTGTGAAGGTTGGAGCTCACCTACCCGGAGCGGGAAAGAGTTACCACTAGTGGAATTGAGGTGTTTGGCTTAATTCATGAAGCCAGTCCAATTAGTTTAGGCTTACCTCAACGTGGATTAGGGAGACCGGCAAGTCTCCGAACACCACGGTAAAACGTCCTTATGTCATTGTGGTTTGCTCTCTTGTGATTTACTTTGTACAATTTATATTCCTAAAATTAAATTGCTTACATGTCTTTGTATGATTGCTATCATTATCAATAGTCTTATATTGTTGGTGGACTTAGTCAAGACTAGTTGATTTATGTTTTAATTGAGCAAAATCGAATTGATTTACAATTCCGCATAAAACTCGGTTTTAGCCAAACGGTTTTTAAAACCGCCTATTCACCCCCTCTAGTCGGCCTCCTCGATCTTACACCCTCAACGCCACAACCTAGCCTCTTTATAAAAGCGGGGTACACTCCACCGCCATAGCAAACACTCCACTCCAACTAGTTTCACACAGTAGAGAGAAAGAAGGGAGAAGAGAGCTAGAGGACTCTAGTGTGTCGAGCTTGAAGATGTCAGGCTATGGGGAGATGTTGTGGAAGCAGAAGTGGCTTACCAAGAAGGCGGGAACCTACCCGGATCGTTTGATGAAGGGCACACTTGTGCCACCAGAGTTTCCACACCCATAGTGCGACTACGGTAACCCGGTACATATCATTTAGTCCACACACCCCGTGACTGCTGCCCGGACGTACTACACGTGTGGGGACATTTGTGTAACAGAATCTCACATACACATTGATTTTTTTCTATTGTATGTTGAATTTAACATATCGCTAACTTCATGCGTGCATAATGGTAGCCGGAGGAGTGTTGCCTTTTCTTCCAATGGATCGACAGCCCGAACAAGTATGATAGGACATTCATCGAGCAGAAGTACATGCACAACTACGCGCTCCCACCTGGAATCTTCCACTGCCGAAAACCTTACGTATCAGAGAGCAAGGAAGACAAGGGAAATGCATCGATGGAACCCAAGAAACTAGGGGGGTGGAAGACCCCGAACAACACGACGAGGACGACTAGGCCAAGCACGCGACGGACAAGGGGAAGACACCCATAGTCCCATCGGGGTCTGGCCAAGCTCCCGATGCTCCTTCAAAGCAGGTGGTTACTCCCGAGGAGCTCATAGAAGCCCAGTACAGGGTTGCCTTCCGCGCCCATAGGTCTACAGCAGACAAGGGGAATGCAGCAATGGGCTATCAAGACTAATTTTTTTCGAGCCACCAGTTTTTCCGATTCCAAAAGGTGCACAAGTATTCGCGCCATGTAATTCACACCTAGATTACGAAGTATTATTGTTGTAGTTCAAATCTCATCTTTTAAATTTATCTCCTTAGTTGTTGTCTACTTAATATTTTATTCTCTTTTTCAGAAATAATCGGTTGTGCAAATAATACACTCAATAACAACAATTCGGTTGCAATTAACATATAGTCACTACAAGATATTACCAACAAACTGAGTAAAATCAGGTAAAATTTGAAGATACATTGTCTCAAAATATAAATATAGATTTATTTTAATTGTTTCTGCAAAAAAATCTTGTTCCTATCGTCATTTCAAATGGCTACAGATACATTAAACAATATTTAGTTGACGATTGAAATTCTGTCACTAATCCAACTAACGATATGGATCTACCGTCATTTCAAACGACGACGTAAGTCTCTTTCTATAATTTTATTAGAAAACCTTCGGTTGCGCTGCTAAGTCGTATAGTGGTCCACCGTGGTAGAGAGGGTACGGTGGGTCGTGCTTGGCTCAGACATAGTACGGCACGGCGTCCATCAAGCATTAAAAGAAATCAGATCAGAGCAGGACAGCGGGTGCTAATCCCTGTGATGTATAGGAACTGCTCGTGGCAATAAGCTGCGCCAGTCAGATCGTCGGAGCACCTCTCTGTTTTTCGACGAATCACTGGTACAAAACAATTGTTGCACATCTCTCATACTCCGTATTTGAACGTGGGGGAAAATACACTACCGATGTAGTATCAAATCAATAGGACATCCAATTTCGAATATTGGACGATACAGCTTAAATTTATTATACTATTTATGTCTTAAGTTTTTTTCCTATCATTTATAGGTCTTCTATGGTATCATTTATAGGTCTTCTATGGTCGATTTTTTTTATTAATTAACTTTTTTTTAAAATTTTATTTTAAAGTTAACTCTCGGCACACTTTATTTCCAATTCTGACCTTTTTTACCATGCCACGGATGGTAACATGACAAAACAACACTGTCACGCACCAGAATAAAACCCCAAAATATCACTTTTTGTCATGCCACTGGCTGTGACGTGACTAAATAATACTGTCACGTCACTTCCAGTGGCGTGACAAGAGTTTGACTAGAAATAGACTGACGTGATAGTGTTGTTTTGGGGTCAGAATTGAAAATAAAGTGTGTCAGAGATTAACTTTAAAATAAAATTTTAAAAAAGATTAAATAATAAAAAAAAGTTCCCTATAGTTTGATCCATCTCATGTTATCTTTGCGACATGGAGTATACCAAGATGGATCGTACGTTCAGCAAAGTACAATATATATTTTACTCTTCGGTACTCTCCTCAGAATTAGATTAAACATATCTTAAAAGTTGTATACTATTCCCGTGGTTCTCCTAAACAATACTCCTCCATTCTAAAATATATGACGTTTGATCAAGCGTCTGATTAAATTTATATAACTTTGACCATTACTTTTCATATGATTTTGTTAGTAAAAATTACAAAATTATTATATAATGAAAATATTTATCATGACAAATCTAATGATGATATTCACTCATGATCAATCTAAATAGTTTTTATATATTATTAGTCAAAGTTAGATAAGTTTGATCAGTATGCTTCAGTCAAATGTCATGTATTTAAGAAGCAGAGGTAGTACGTTTTAGAATACGTGCAACTAAACTTTGAATTTTTTTTGCTATCAATATTTTAAAATATTTACATTAGATACATGAAAATCATATGTGTAGATTCATCTTAAAAATACTTTATAATATTATAATTTTGTTAGGTTTTCTAAATATATTATAATAGTAATTAGTAGTTAATGTTGTATTTTAGGCCATTTCGATGTCTAAAACAACTTGTTTTTTAAGCAAGGAGCAGCACTAGAGTATCAAGTGACTACAAAACATATGAATTCCAATTTTATGGAAAGCATCAAAGTAAGTATGCTTCTAAGGGCATCTCCAATAGTTAGAGATAACCTTGTCTGTAACATATGCTACATCATTTTTAGAGACAACATCTCTAATAGATAGTCTTTAGCACACTCTCTAACATTTGTATTTTATAATTTTTCTTTGAAACGGTCCTACATGTCAATTAGAGCAGATTAATGTATCATATCTTGTTTCGCGTGCACGACCGTCTCTTCAGGAAGAGACGACATGTGCTCTCTCTCCTTCCCCTCTCTCATTCACATAGGATTTTGCTGATGTGGCATAGCTAAGAGACGACAATAAATGCATTATTAGAGATACCCTAAGGGCATGTACAATGGTATAGACAGCTGCTGTTTATAACAACCATCCACGTCACTTATAGACAGCACTAAAGACAACCCATACAATGGGTTGTCTTTTTAGTTGTCTATATAGATCACACAATCATTTAATGCTTTCATGGACCTAAAAAATATGGTGATCAACTCTAACTTTCATCCTTGTGGACTACTTGTGTTGTTTTATTTTTTATTTCGGATACATGATTAAAATAAAATGAATATGGTTGAAATAGATAAATAACGATAATTTGTATGACATGATAATTCGGATACATTAATATGGAAATGAATTCGTAGGGAACTAGTACATACTAAAGAGAATAAAAAATAATATGTAACTTATATAGGCCTAAACATTTTACTTGTTCCCATAGCGTTGCCAAATATGATCAACTAAATCCCTTTTTAGTTGGATATGTGTTGGCCGAGCACGAATAGAGGAATTTCTCTGTAACACATCCATGAAGCAAATGTTAGGGCCATTATTGACTTCCGGCGGTAGAACGAAAGATGTCCCCGATGTCTCATTCAAGTCCAAAGGAGCGGTGACCAATTCCCGTTCATCTTCAACAATCATATTATGAAGAATGACACAAGCTTCCATGATTTTGCAGATGGCAACCCGTTGCCACAACTATGCTGGACGACGCACGATGTTAAAACGAGCTTGCAATACCCCAAATGCCCGCTCAACATCTTTCCTTGCTCCTTCTTGGTGTTGTGCAAATAATTTGTCCTTATCTGTATGAGGGAGTGGTATTGTCTTCACGAAGACAGCCCAATCTGGATATATACCGTCGGCAAGGTAGTAACCCCTATCATATTGCTTCTCATTGATAATGAAATGCACCTGTGGAGATTCCCCTTTTAACGCTTCAATGAACAGTGGTGACTGATTAAGCACGTTGATGTCATTGTTCGAGCCGGCGACACCAAAATAAGCATGCCATATGTGAAGGTCTTGCGAAGCAACTGCTTCGAGGATCATAGTAGGGACACCATGGTCACCTCGGGTGAATTGGCCCCTCCATGCAACTGGACAATTCTTCCATGGCCAATGCATACAGTCAATACTCCCTAGCATGCCAGGGAAGCCACGAGATTCACCAACTTGAAGCAAACGCTCCACTTCCTCACATGTGGGGCGCAAATACTCTGCACCAAATTTGTCAATCACCCCTTGTGCAAACTTACCCAAGCACTCCAATGCAGTGTTCGCGCCGATCATTAGTACCTCGTCAAGTTGGTCAGCAGAGGTGCCGTATGCTAACATACGAATTGCTGCCGTACACTTCTGTAGTGGTGAGAGTCCTGGACGATTAGTGGCATCTGTCCTATTAGTGAAATAGGAATCCCATTCGCCTAGCGCACTCACGATTCGTAGGAAGAGAGGTCTTCTCATCCGAAACCTTCTACGAAACATTTCGTTGGTGTAGAGAGGTTGTGCGGAGAAGTAATTGGCCACGAGCTTGTCATGGGCGTCTTCACGATCCCTCCGTATGTACCTCCTGGTACCACTTCGGCGACGAGATGATTCGGCTCTTTGATCAACATTGGCCTTCAACTTTGCACCGACCCGGTCGGCGATTGAGTCTAAGAAATCTTGCTCGGCAATGAAATATTTGATTGTGTAAAACTCGGTTGGGTCAATATCATCGAGATTCTCAGAGGAAGAATGGTCAAGATCATCCGAGGAAGAAGAGTCTGGTTGGTGTGACATAGTTCTAGTGTTGAAAGGATAATAAGAGGTACAAAAAGGTTTTTTGGTGGATGGTTCGGTAAGGTCTGATGCTATATATAATTTTGGAGCTCACGTATGAATGCTTGTATCAATCGGTATTCACGTTCACATACATGTGAATCGATGCTCTCCTTGTTCACATACATGTGAACTAGTGCACAGATTAAGTCGATGTGAATTGCTTGATCGCTTTCATGTGAACTAGTGCACACCGCCACGTTCACATGCAGAAGAAAACGAAAGTGAGAAAGCAAAATGGCCATTCTATTTGTAATGCAGACCACTACTTCCTACCGCTAAGGCCGAATGTTTGACTGCTTTCATGTGTAGTGAAAATATACAATCTTGCAAGTCGGTTCACAGACTAGCCTCATGTTAATGCAGCATTCAGTATACAACCAATCAATAGTTAATCAAGCTATCAAAGAGGGCTATATTCCAAAACAGTTAAAATGGAGCATTCAACCAACCATCACTGCAACTGTAGCATCAAATGGTCCAAGTAAAACTAAACAAGATGGTATGGCAAAATCTTAGGTTACTCAGTCATTTCAAAGGTAAGAACTCAAAGATAGCAAAATCTTAGGTTACAAGATATCTGAAGACATGTCAGCACCGAGAATGTAGCAAAACCCACACATCTAGCACATGTAGCTTTAGGGCCACCTAAAAGAAAATATAGCTGCATCAGAAACAATAATATAGGAACTTGGTACTACTGGAGTGCCAAATAATTGATTCAAAAGAAACAAACACTTTAGTTTGACAGAATGAACACTTTATCCAAATAATTGATTCACATGACAGGAGCACCACATACACATCACCAGCCCTGTTACTGCAGAGAATAGCTTTCTATTTAACGTACCCACACCATACACATCACATGACAGGAGAACCACATACACATCACTTACATCCAATACAGTGGAGTCATGGGTCTGATGCACACAATGTAAGTCTGAAATTATGTCACTTTGTCCTGTTTTTCGAACACAAATTCAGATATATATGTGATAGTATTGCCCCAAACCATTATAAAGAAGGGTACAAAAAAAGCAATTTCACCATGGAAAATAACTAATGGTACTTTGTTAATCTGTATTTGCCCATGCCAATGGGTCAATGCATAGCTCCCACGGCCCCTATACTTAATAACACATGTTGATGCCATATGGGCAAGGCCAACTTTATACATGCTCGCATTAAAGTGTTTCAAATTTTTTTTGAAAAGTCCTTACACCAAAACCCGAGTTTCAAAAACATGACAAAGAGTGTAATAGTTTACAAGGATCTGATGCAATCACATTAGCGCAAAAGAGTACATAAAGTAATAAGGTAAGCATCCAGGTTTAATCAAAATTGAAGACATGTTTTTCTTGAATGGAAATCTGAAGTTCTGAACACATGTTATTAGGATTTAGGTAACTGTTCGTGTAACCTGATCGTGCAGCCATTTTGTCAACTCTGAAATCATTTTATCGATGTCCTCATCCTCTTCGTCATCTAGCTTTGGCTGAAAAGGGTAGTATTGCAAAGATAAGGCAAGAATTATAACTAGAATGCCAAAAAAAAAGGATTTACTAGAATAAATTCTGAAGTTGTCAGGTACTCATGTTATTACATAAACTTCAACAGCCTTTTGTAAGAGACTATATAAAGATTGGAACACGCAGAAAATTACATCAAATATCGAAAATATAAAGAATGTGTGCACTATATAAACTTCAATAGCCTTTATGTTTATGGAAGGAATATAAACCTCATACGCCAGGATAACACTCAAGAAAGATTATTCCCTACCAACTACCATCCAAGAAACACACCAGATTAATAGCAATAGTCTTACACTATCTGTTACTTACCCCTCGACCTCAATCAACATTTGAAAGTAAAGGAACATTAGTTATGTTCAAAACATACAAGAAAAACTTATGCAATTATTCATATAGACTACTAAGTATGACTATATGTAAAACTTACCAATCTTACATCCTCCTCTTGTGTCCAGATCAAGCGCTTCTCGGTCCTACCTTCTCCATCGTCGTCTCCGCTGTCAATATGGATGAATGATTGGGATCGTGGACTGCACGCTTTAGAGAGTGATGGTGACGGACTCCCGTTGGCTGCTAGTGGCTGTGGTGCCAGGGATGGAGTGTAGTATGAAGTGCCACCAACGTAGTGAAAATTTTGTGACATGTGGGGCTGATGAGGAGCATGTTGTGGAAAAGGGAAGTTGGATGGATTTTGTGACATAGGAGGCTGATGAGGAGCATGTTGTGGAAAAGGGAAACTGGATGAATTTTGTAAATAATTTAGGAATCCTCCGACCGGCCGATAATCCTTTCCCCTAAAAAAGGCATGTAAAAATTATCAATGGCAAATGATAATCCATCCTATGTCGTACATACCAACTGAATTTAAAATAAATAAGCGCTGAATGTAACTATAGATTATATATTATAAGTGATGAATGTAAATAAATAAGTGTTGAATGTATACACTAACCAAAAAATAACAATGACAAATGAGCTATGCATGCACTGATTGTAGTTTATTAAAGAAAACAGATTCTGTAAAGCTAATATGTATCTAGCAGCAACCAGATGGCAAACAAAAAGCACTAGTAAGCATATTGAATAAGCAGGTATGAAATGTACCATCATGTGTTGCTTCTTTTACAAAAAGTTTGTAAATGTGCCAACTAGGAAAAAAGATCCGTACTTACTCAATAAAATTCAATGGCTTAGCTAGTTGCTTACATGTTAAAACCATCAGATGTGTTGCATAATAAATTAACAAGGTCATCACATAACTTATTTGCAATATGTTTCAAAGGTGTGGCAGGATTTTTTTCACCCCTCTTTCATTTTCGAAACGTGACCGGCACTTGATCATGGTTAAAGAAACCTTAAAATGGTGCATGCATACGAATATTGAGACCCATTTCTCAAAGAGAAAATTAAGTATTTGCCACTGCAATAGAGTGCATTTTAGGATTTGCCACTGCATGTGTGTGTGACATCTGGGTCCCGGACCCACATGTCACACACACAATAGTGGCAAATCCTAAATTACCACTGAAAGTACAGTGGCAAATAATTGAACTCCCCTTTCTCAAAGGAAAGAGGAAAAAGCATATAGTCCACTGATGCACAACCCAAAAAACTAGCAAGAATCATAGCAGAAAATGATAAGCTCATCCATGCAAAGCCAAAGCTGAAGAAAATGTCAGGATATATACCAAGAGTGTCGTATTGCCACCATATGGCAAGACCTGTATCCGGCAATCTACCACATAATCTGGTCATACTGGTTTGGTGTCGAGACAAATTGCCACATTGTGAGTTATCTTCTACAATGCTTCAGGAAGTTAGGTATGACAATGCTTCTTGCTTGGGAACATGAATGAGGCAGTTAAGCTACAAATGCAATTGCAATCTACCCATAATCAAAAGTCACGACAATAATGCACAGAGATGTGTAGAACTCAAACAATTGTAGTCACTATAGCACAAAGAACCGATGTCTTAAACAACAATTTTTTTGGAATTGGGAAGAGCACGCGTACCAGCTCTGCAGATCTGTAGCCGGGGTTGAGAACTCGGCCACCGCGGCAAGGTCTGACGGCTTCTCCGTGTGGAACACACGAGGTGGCAACAGCTGGTGGGCTCTGGGTGGATCGCCTCCCACCAAACCCCGGCACTAGCGCGGGCGCCGTCGCTCCCAAACTCTGTAGAGTTGTTTGGTTGTGATCTCGGCAGCGGCCGTGGTGGTGGCGGCCGCGAAACGATTCGCTTTCTCCCACGAGGCATCGTCGATTCCACCTAAATGCGCGGATCGGGAGGATTTGGCGGCGCGCCGGGGATTGGGAGCGGAGGCGCACGAGGATTGGGAGGATTTGGCGGGCGAGCGAGGATTGGGAGGCCAAGACGGGATTTCATGCGGGATGGCGTGGATTAGGGAATTTTTCCCGCTGAGCGGAGAAAAATGGGGGAAGAGGCATCCTTCGCGCGCACAGTTGGAGAAGAAGCGGTTTCGCGTTGGATAGAGATAGACAGGGGAGTGAATGCGCACGGGATCAGATTTTGTTGCGATGCAGCCGGCTCTCGATACAACGGGAGATGAGGTCGTCTATTGTTTTTTGGTCTCTGTGCTATAGTCGGCTATGAGTTTGTAGACAGCAATTTTCTCTTTCTTTGTTCTCTTTCCTCCATATCAGCAAAAATCCTATATGACAAATGCTATAAACGGTTGACGTCACACCATTGTACATGCTCTAATTTCATTTTCCTAGCACGAACATCAAAGCAAAACCCCAAACGGTACGCGACCCAACACGTCAAAAAAGTTACCCAGCCGCTTCGTCTCCCCGTCTCACACCACACCATCCCTTTCCCGCCTGCCGAGGCCTCAGCACCTCACCGACACATGGCCCCCACAACCCGCGCCCGCTTCGTCCACAACCGCCGCCGCGGGCCTTACGCCGCCGAGGAGGAGGAGCAGGACGCGCCCCCCTCCTCATCCTCCTCCGATGAAGGGGAAGAAGAGGAGGAGGAGGAGGTCGAGGGCTCCGGAGAAGTCGACGACGACGAGGATGTTGAGGAGGAGGCGGTCGCTGCCGAACCCGCGGCCAAGGAGTTTCCCGCGGTGTCGGCGGCGACGGCGGGGAGGAGCGGGAGGAAGGGCTCGATCGCCATCAGTCTCAAGAAAGTGTGCAAGGTAGTGGTCGGTCCGGGCAATTTTTTTTTTAGTTTTTCTTTGCGTTTTCCTATCGATTTTGCGGTGTGCTTTCCATTTATGTTCAGAAAGATTGCTTCTTTCTGATACTTTGAGCTTCGCTTGGATGTTGGAGTGCGACAATTGCCTCTCTCTTAAGCGTCTGTGCCTGTTTTGGGGGTTTGGACTTTGGACTTTGGAGTAGGAGCAGTAAGCAGTTGCTTCCCCCTTGAACAACTTTCTTTCTTTTGTGGCTTTGAGTGTGGAAAGTTCGCTTCCTTTGGTTTATTTATTTGTTAATTTTATTTTGATAGCTTTTGTGGTTTGGGGGATATGTAAATTTGGTCCCTATATTCGTTGCGCTTAATTCGTGGTTTGCGAGAGGAAAAGGAACCATTGAGAATATGCCACACTTATATGTTATTCTGAGTTTTAATGTATGGGCACAACTAGACAAGAGCTTATGAAGCTACCACTTATCTCTCATATGCTTTTGTGACCATAGTTTCAGTTATCTTAATTTGCATCACATCAAGTATTGCTGGATTTTCTTAATATCCAAACCAATAACATGGATCATGTAAGAGAAGAACCCTTGTATGGGCCAAACGAACCGGAATGTCATGGGTCAACATTTTTTTCTTGCCCGATTAATCTTCAACAAAAAGAAATTACAAACAGTAGTGTCAAATGCCTTCTAAAATTTCATTTAAAAAAACGCCTTCTAAAATAAGATATGATGGTTCACTATATATGGAAAATGGGATTTCATTTTCGCATCTAGCTTGTATTTGAACCTGATAGAAAATTGAACACTGCAGGGGCAGGCAGTGTGGTCATTTCGCGTGGCCGAAAAAAGGGAAAATAGGGGAGAAATGGCGAAAATGGCAAATCATGAATTGACTAAGCTATATAACGGCAAACCCTAAATTGCATTTTCTATAGTGGCAAATCGTAGGAGTGCATTCTATGGAGTGACATATTCTCAGTTGTCCCAGAGGAAAACCGTCTGCTCTTGATAATCTGTTGGACTACTTGGGATGTAATGTGAGAAATGGTTGCTTCATTGATAATCCCTTACATTTGTTTGGAGTAATGTATGGTTTGGGTAGGGAAAGGTTCCTTCTTTTCTATTCACTTCTGCAACAATTTGACCTTCGTTGCTGGAAAGATTTCCTTCATTGTCCGAACTTTCCAGTGAGTGTTCTCTTACTGTGTGCTTGGTAATGTCTGGTTGCAGGTGTGCAAAAGGACAGGGCATGAGGCTGGGTTTAAGGGGGCAGTGTATATCGATTGCCCCATGAAGCCTTGCTTCCTATGCAAGATGCCAGGTCCTGATATCTATAACTGTATGCTTGTTTGTTTGTGCTATGGGAAGTAGAAGAGCTCAATAGTATACTAATTTAATTTGAGACGGCGAGTGAGAAACCGGTATATCCCTGTGGGAAGGGTAGTTCAAGAACTCAGGTTTATGAAATTAGCACTTCCTTGTGTTCATGCTCACAGGAGTTTAGACTAACTGCTTGTTCCAGATAGTTTCTGAAAGAAGTTTGCACTTCTGTCGAGATTAGGGGGGATAACAATAGTGGATGAATCGGCACACTATTTTCTCATGTTCTTGTAGCCAGGAAGCTCAAATAGTTGTTTCCTTTAATGTTTATAACAATTTATATATTGCCATTTACAACTTGAAAGCTTGGCCAACAATTGTTGTACCAAATAAAATGTGGAGTACAAGTCCACCTCTTCCGCGGCAGCATGATGAAAATGGCATGAATGGTGCCTTTGCATCCGTGTCACTGACACCATGATGTTTTCATCATTTGCAGGTCATACAACCTTGACTTGCCCACATAGAGTAGCGATGGAGCATGGTGTTATCCCGGCTCCTAGAAGGAACACAAACACTTCATTGGATTATGTCTTTCAGAGCCAAGTGAGAGGCAAGATTTCCATGGTATGTGATTTGGTGAACACAATTTTTTTTTCTTCTTATCATTATCAATTGCAATATTTCATATCGCTATTTTTGCTAGTACCAGTTTTGACATTTTTTTCCTTTTTCCAAATTATAGGTTAAGCCTCAGTTTCTGATACCCAACCAATTGGAGTGTGGAAACATAAAATTTCACCAGAGGCGTGTGACCTGCTTGGAATTTCATCCAACTAAGAATAACGTGCTTTTATCGGGAGACAAGGTATTACAGTACTACCATTGGACTCTGTTTTCCACTTATATTCTTTGCAAGTATGGCTGCATTGCTGTATAGGCAAGTACCAATTATCCCTTCTTTGTTCTTTCCACACAGAAAGGGCTGCTAGGTATTTGGGATTATGTTAAGCTGCATGAGAAGATTACTTATGGTTCTGTGCACTCCTGCATTCTGAACAGTATGAAGTAAGAGCTTTTCCTTGATAGCTATGATCAGCTCTTTTGTCCAAGGCTGAAATATTGCAACTTGATTTGATCTTATTCAGGTTTGACACCACCAATGATGGAGTACTGCACACAGCTTCCTCTGATGGGACTATCAGTAGCACAGACTTAGACACTGGAATTGGCTCCCCATTGTTAAATCTCAACCCAAATGGTTGGAGTGTAAGTTTTCTCCATTACTTTCTAGTCAAGCTTATATGGATTGCTGCGTTAAAAAAGTTTATATGGATTGCGTTTTTCAATCTGTATTTATGCATCTTGTTCTGTTATGACCCTTAGATCATAACGGGGTAAACACCGTCGGGAGGATGGCCGGGCGGCGTCGGCGTGACTAGGGAGGGGAGATTAAGACTGGGAATAACTTTTCTATTTCTTTCTTGCTTTTTCCATCTATTACAATAGGCTTCCTCATATAGAGTGCTCTTCTAACAATTATAGATAAGATCAATATAAATGATGACCTTCATAATCCTGACTAATAGATAACCTTCCCAAATAACTAATCCCTATACAAGGAAACTAATCAACTATTTAGGGAAATAGATATTCTTATTGAGGAAGGTAATCTAATCTAAAGGATAGGAAATAACTAAAGATAATATCTCTAATCTTAAGGGATAGATGAGGGGCTTTCCTTGGGCACCAAAGGCAAGAGTACGAGCCGTGCTACAGTGCCCCGGATATTGGACCGTACCATTTTGTAGTTAGACAATCATTGGATAGAACTGTTCTGAACAAACAGTTACAAACTTGCATCCACTTTTGGCTTGATTTTAATAATATTTGTTGCTCATAACAGGGTGCGAGCACTTGGCGCATGCTCTATGGGATGGACTTAAATACTGACAAAGGTCTTCTTTTGGCGGCGGATAACTTTGGGTTTCTTTACATGTGAGTATCCCTAGGAGGCGGTTTGGTATCTTTTCTCAGATTAATAGCTTAACATGCAATATATTCAGCTTCCTTTGTAACAGTTGACTTGGATGTTAGTATGATTTATTCGATGCATTTGTTTGACAGCTCAATTCCAAATAGTTTGCTATCAATGATGAGTTTATATTTGAGTTCAAGATATTGTTGTAACCTGTCATATGTGATTTGGAGATATTGTTGTATACAGTCATGTGATTCAGAGATATTGTTGTATACTGTCATATTTGACATATATCATATATATGCCTTTGCCATATCAGAGTATCTCACATTCTGTGGTGAGCTATTATATGTGTCCTGTGTCTTAAATTCTTGCAGGCTGGATAGACGGTCAAAGACAAGGATTGGGCATCCAATTCTTATACATAAAAAGGGTAGCAAGGTAACTGGCCTTCATTGCAACCCTGCTCGACCTGAAGTTCTTCTAAGCAGTGGAAATGATCACTATGTGAGTGTTCTCTGCATACCTACATATCTCTTTTTTATTTTTTTAATTAATATTTGCACATCTCTCTGTGATTATTAGGCCCGTATTTGGGATACAAGGAAGCTTGAGCCCAACTCTCCCCTTGCCAGCCTTGCTCATGGACGGGTTGTTAATTCAGGATATTTTTCTCCACAAAGTGGGAATAAGATCTTGACGACATGTCAGGACAACCGAATTCGTGTATGGGATTATATTTTTGGTAATCTGGAATCCCCAAGTAGAGAAATCGTGCACAGCCATGATTTCAATCGTCATTTGACTCCCTTCAAAGCCGAGTGGGATCCAAAGGTTTGGTTCTAACTACAAATTGATTTTTTTCCCTTCAGTTTTTTTTGTTTAATTTACAATAATTACTGTGCCCAATTTTGAAATGGAATGTTAATGCTCTTCAGGATTACTCGGAAACAGTTGTAGTTATTGGTCGTTACATAAGTGAAAACTACAATGGGGTTGCTCTACATCCCATTGATTTCATTGACACCAGTAGTGGGAAGCTTCTGGCCGAGGTGATGGACCCTGACATAACAACTATCAGCCCAGTGAACAAGCTACATCCGAAAGATGATATCCTGGCTTCAGGAAGCTCAAGGTAGACCGATAAATCTGTATTTACCCGGCATCTCTATCCAATGCTAGATCTTTTTTTCATTCTTACAAGGCTGTCCTTGCAGGTCCATTTTCATTTGGAAACCAAAGACTGAAGCTGATCCTACAGAAGAGAGGATCAAGCAGAAGGTCAAGGAATATGTATATGGGTCAGGTCCCCGGAAGAAATCAAATGGCAAGCATGACAACAGTAGTGATGACGACTCGGATGGTGGTTCTGATAGAAAGAACAAGAAAACGAAGAAGACTCGCTTCACTCATACCGTAAAGGGAAAGGGCAAATCCAAAGCTTGATGCTAAATGTAGTTAGTGCACCAGCAATTTTGGCAGAAACCACCTGTCACCAGCCGCTGCTGAGCCTTTTTTTTTGTACCATCTTGCCTCCTAGCTAAAATGCTGAAGGTCCATAGTAGTATACCGCAGCCATATTAAGCAGCAAATGTTTAGAATTAGGTTTCTGTTGCTTTTGTATCCTGGCATGCTTATCGTTGCTTAACTATATATTTGTGCTCCTATACAGTTGGCTGAATGCAGCTATGTACACAAGTTGCTGGTTGGTGACCTGCCATGTGTTTTGTGTTTTTTTATCCATGTCGAAGAGTGAATAAACGCAAAAAATGGAATCTCTAAGCAACGCAATCAACTCTACCACGGACAAACATATACCATTGTGAATGACTGGATTGCTAATGTCACTGCTGACTGCTGAGTAATGTTGGATACAGGGAGCAGTGTAGCAGTGCAATATCCACAACTGATAAAGAGTTGGATAGCTCAAACAATGTTTCTTGCAATGTAGATTGTTAGCTCACTAAACATCTGTGGTCAGAGGCTTCGGGCTTCTACTCGTCGTTCGGTTGGAATTGATTCAGCACCCAGCAGGACAGGATCATACATTTGGAAACGAACTCGAACATCATCCTATTAGGTTAGCACCGGTCGAACCCCAAAATTGCTAGAAGGAACTAGTTGGCTGCCACTGCAAGGCTGTTGTTATCTTACATCTCTTGGTTAACGTGCTCCAACACCAAGACAGGTTCTTTTGGCGCCTTCAAAATGATTTGGTTCTGATCCCAGCCAGCTCTCTCCATTTGTTTGAGGAAGTCGATAAATCCATTCTCCAATGCAACAAGGCTCTCTTCTAGCCAAGAGAAAACCTCATCCTGCCTAGGCTGTTTTTTGTGAAGCCAATGCGCTTGCCATAGGCTCCTTAGGACCGACATGCTTGTTGCCGCCTCCTGAAAACAAGGGAAGCAGACAGACGATATGCATTTGTTAATAAGGTGCCTAACTATTTGCCTGCAACAATATTTAGCTGTAGATCACCTGGAGTGTAACAAAAAATGCTGGCTCTTTTGGCCCATACTTCTCAACAAAGAGGATGCACTTCTCATTCTTGTATAGCTTCAGTAGTCTATTCACCTGTTTATGAGTTTCCATGATTTGAACCGAGGAATTAAAATGAAATGCAGAATATGCTCGCAGTTTCGGGAGTTCATAGGTTAAGAACATGAATGACCAAGTAAAACCAAAATCCACTGGTGGAGTTATGAAATTGGTTGCAAAATACCACTGGGAACTACCACCAGTTCCTGGACGCCCTGGTGAAAACTAGCGTATGGCTTACCAGATACGAAGCGCTGCTGATTTCAACTGAGTTAGATTAAGCTACAGCTGATTTTCTCTGACACTCGATGCTTTTACATTGTTCTTTCATAGAAATATACTACTTCATCAAATTATCTATATTCTGAAATGATCAAAAGATGGGGAAGAAGTCCGTAACTCAGTGTACTAGACAAATTTTATAAAAGTCTGGCTAGTTTTGATCAATTTCTGGTTCAGTTCCACTTAAGGTTAGGATAAAAAACACTCCCCAGCTTGAAACACCAAAAATTAGTTAAAAACTGACTGAAAACAGACGCCAGTGCCTCATTGGAAAATTAGGTCTGGAATAAGTCCTAAAACAGTAGTTACGACTTACGACTAAAACAGAAATTTAATGAAGCAAATTTCTTTTTGTCCCTCTAATTCTAACTGCCAAGGAACCTCAACTACCAAAAGAGAAAATAAAGAAAAATAAAAAATAAAAAGAAAGAGATGGATGGAAGTCCTGAAAACTGAATATATCAAAGTGAAAGGAACCAACTTCCCAGCTGTACATTTGGACACATTCTAAAAATTCATACCATGTCGCAGGATTCCTCTCCACCAAGCATCCTCTCCATGGACACACCAAAAGAAATTTGTGGATGCAAGAAACTCTCCCATGTTAAAATGTTTTCGTCCTCATTGCAAGCAACATAGCCTAGAACAGAAGGGCAAAAGCAACAAGTATTAACAATTGCTTCATAATGCAACCAAGAAAATACCAAAAACTCAAAATCATCAAGTGAAGAACAAGTCACCGGCTAGGATGCACAGACATGGACACGCGTGTTGGACACGACATGTATCGATTCGCCATTTTCTAAAAAATAGCGACACGGGGACACGGCCGTCTCTCTCTCTCTCTCTCTCTCTATTATATATATATGAAGATTTTTTTTTCTACTGTATCTCACAACGTAGGGAGTATCTTGTGCAACCGAGAGTATGTATGTGTAGTATACGAGTATATAAGACCAACTAAGTGGTATTTACACCTTTTCAAGGGTGATATGTACAAAACCCGAAATCTCCTTGCTTGTGGTCACATGCATTTGCACTGCATAGACTATGCAACTGAAGGTTCGCATTGGCGCCTTTGAGGGCATTGCATTATTTGACACAGGGTCAACTCATAACTTCCTCAACAAAGCCTGTGTCTTTGCAATAGACCTCCCCATACAACCACACAGTGGTCTCCGAGTGAAGGTGGCCAACAGCGAGCGACTAGAGTGTGGGGACATTTGTAAGCATACTCCGATGACCATTGCCCCGTTCGAGTTCGCGGTCAACTTCTACATCATTCCCCTTGCCGGATTTGATGTCATCCTGGGGATGCAATGTCTGAGCACCCTAGGGTCCGTTCTTTGGAATTTCGCCCAGATGCAATTCTCATATTGGGCGAACAACCACCGCATTACTTGGACTGGTCTTCAACATCCTCCTGCGTCGGTAGCTATGTTGCAGGCCACTATGGGGGACAATCTCATGGCAACGATATTGGCAGAATTCGAACATAGGTTCGCGGAACCATCAGGCCTTCCTCCCGCCAGATCGTGTGATCATCGAATTTGTCTAGCTCACAATGCGTCGGCCATCTTGGTGTGCCCCTATCGTTACGCTCACATCCAGAAGGATGAATTGAGCGTTAGTGCGCACTCATGCTGACCCAGGGCATCATACGACCGAGCTCGTCACAATTTTCATCCCCGGTCCTACTCGTTTGCAAGAAAGATGCTTCATGGCACTTTTGCATGGATTACTGTGCCCTCAACGAGCAAACCATTAAGGACAAGTTTCCGATTCTGCATGTTGACGAATTATTGGATGAGTTGGAGGGATCCTGCTATTTCTCCAAACTGGATTTACGGTCGGGCTACCATCAAATTCGCATGTCGTCGGAGGACATTCTGAAAACGGCGTTTCGCACTCACCATGGTCATTTCGAATTCTTGGTCCTTCCTTTTGGTCTCTGCAATGCTCCATCGACATTTCAAGCTATGATGAATTTGGTCCTACAATCGTTCCTCCGCCGGTTCGTTCTCATGTTTTTTTACGACATTCTAATTTACAGCTGGACCTGGGCGGAACACCTTCATCATGTTCGCCATGTCTTGTGAACTCTTACTACTCATCAGTTATACCTTAACAAGAAGAAGTGTGTGTTCGGGCAGCCAAGCATCTCATATTTGGGCCATGTCATTTCTTCGACCAGTGTGGCCATGGATCAAGCAAAGGTCTCGGTTGTGCTGGATTGGCTTCATCCCCGAAACATCAAATGTTTGCGTGGCTTCTTAGGCCTCGCCGGCTATTATCACAAATTTACCCAAGACTTTGGCCATATTGCAGCCCCACTCACCAAACTTCTCTGTAAAGATGGGTTTCGCTGGACTGAGGAAGCCACTGCGGTGTTTGACAAGCTTAAGCAAATCATTGCGACGGCACCCATTTTGCAACTTCCAGATTTCGCGAAAGATTTCATTATTGATTGTGATGCATCCAGGACCAGATTTGGGGTGGTACTGCACCAAGGGGATCGACCCATTGCGTTCTTTAGAAAAAACAGTGGCGGTTCATCAGGCACAACTACCCACTTATGAATGTGAGCTCATTGGCCTTGTGTATGCGGTAAGACATTGGCGTCCTTATATTTGGGGTCGCAAGTTCAGGGTCCGCATCGATCATTATAGTTTGAAACATTTATTGGATCAACGCTTGACAACGATACCGCAACATCGGTGGATTATGAAGCTTTTGGGCTACGATTTTACTGTGGAGTACAAGCTAGGCAAGGACAATATTGTCGCGGATGAGCTTTTGCGCCAGCATGATGACGTCACTTTGCACTCTATCTCATCGGCCGAGTTTGCTTATTATGATGATCTTCGTTGTCAACTCGAAATGCATCCGTCTTGGACTAGCAAGCATACTGAGTGGATTGCCGGTACTCTCTCAGCCGACTGGACATTTGTAGGCGGTCTTTTGTTGTTTTGTCGCCGCATTTTTGTCCCTACTGATTTTTCGAGCGTTCAATTTTTTTTTCCGGTGGCACATTCAGTGGGTCATGAGGGTCACAAATCGGTTATTTTGATGGTTGTCGATAGATTCTCCAAATATGCTCATTTTGTCGCCTTGAGTCGTTCGTTTACAGCTCAATCAGTGGCTCAGGTATTCTTCGATTCCATTGTACGCTTACATGGGTTTCCCGAATCGATTGTCAGCGATTGTGATAAGATTTTTACTAGTCAATTTTGGAAAGATTTGTTCCAGTTAGCCGGCGTGAAGCTACACATGAGCACCGCATATCACCCACAGTCTGATGGGCAAACTGAGGTCGTTAACAGAACGATTGAGATGTATCTTCATTGTTTATGTGGTGATCGGGTGCAGTCCTGGCCACAATGGTTGGTTTGTGCCAAATTTTGTTACAACTCGTCCTATCATTCAGCAATTCAAGCTACTCGTTTCAAAGTAGTCTATGGGCGGCTAGCTCCTTCGTTAATTCAACTTGCAGGGGATTCTGAGGTTGTTCCAGAGGTTCAGAAATTGTGGGAAGATAGGGGTGCTTTCCTCAAAGAAATTCAGTTGTGGTTACTTTAATTGCAATAACACATGAAAAGTTTGGCGGATCTCAAGCGCAGAGAATTACATTTTCAAGCCGGTGATTGGGTTTGGTTGTGGTTACATCAACACCAGCTTTCTGCTATTGCTCCTGGTCTCAATAAGAAATTACGTCCTCGTTTTTTCGAACCATATCGGGTGCTTTCTCTAGTGGGTCAGGTTGCATATCATTTAGCGCTTCCTGAGCAGACATCTATTCATGACGTATTTCACGTCTCAAATCTCAAGCCATTCCATGGCACTCCTCCTACATTGTTCCAGTTTTACCTCCTATGCATCATAGGAAGGTACAATTACAACCTGCAAGTATCCATCGTGCGAGATTGAATCATGGTGTATGGGAATTGAGGGTTCAGTGGCACACCGATCCTCTACAGGAGCCAGAAGAAACATGGATAAAGCTCGATGAATGTACCGGCTTAGTTTCCCATGTTTTTTTTAAATTTCTTTCACGTTCATTTTATTTCAGGTTTCTATTCAGTATACTTATGTAATGCTGATTTATACGTGTTGTACATTCGAATTTACATAATTATAGGCTGCTAGGTTATCTATTATTGGTATTAAACTCATGTGGAATGGGAACAGGTAGGTAGATATGGACTTATCTACGACAGTGATGGTCCACGTCAGTGCCTGATAAAAAAATGATCTATACGGGGACCTCGCTACCCTACATAAAACAACAACACCATCTAGATTTTCAAAACGTCCAAAAACACGACATATCACAAAACTATATCAGTTTCAAAACCTAACAAAAAACACCAAACGAACGTTAAATAAAACCAAAAAAAAAAATGAAAAATGAAGCTGTCAACGTCTGACGTACTCCCACTTCTCATATACCACTTAAATCGTATGATGATACCTCTTTATCTATCTGAGCATACTCCAATAATGATTATAAGGTACTCCAATGTGAGTTCTATGAAAAAATTCGTTAAAGTCCACTTTTTATAGCAAATTTTGTGTATATACTTCTTTTATATATGAAAAAGGGTATATAGCAAAAATAAAGGACTCCAATGAAAATTTTTCAATCAAGTCGCATTGTAGTATCTTATAATTGGTATTTAAGTATATCAAAATGATAAAGAAATATAATATATTCGCTTAAGTGGTATATTCAAATGGTGTTTGTACTCAGTATATATATATATATATATATATATATATATATATATATATATATATATATATATATATATATATATATATATATATATATATATATATGTGTGTGTGTGTGTGTGTGTGTGTGTGTGCGTATGCGTGTGGACCTTTCAAAGCCAAGTACACGATCGATCATATCCACACACTTAGGGTGATAATGTCGGGTCTGGCTCATTTCGACTATACAAATGCATCCAAGAATTAACGTTTTATGCATCCAAACAAGAAACAATAAATTGTGCTAAGTGCTAAGAAAGTAATCAAAACGTCCAAAAACACGACATATCACAAAACTATATCAGTTTCAAAACCTAACAAAAAACACCAAACGAACGTTAAATAAAACCAAAAAAGAAAAAGAAAATGAAGTCATTAACGTTGGCGTACTCCACTTTCATATACCACTTAAATCGTATGATGATACCTCTTTATCTATCTGAGCATACTCCAATAATGATTATAAGGTACTCCAATGTGAGTTCTATGAAAAAATTCGTTAAAGTCCACTTTTTATAGCAAATTTTGTGTATATACTTCTTTTATATATGAAAAAGGGTATATAGCAAAAATAAAGGACTCCAATGAAAATTTTTCAATCAAGTCGCATTGTAGTATCTTATAATTGGTATTTAAGTATATCGAAAATGATAAAGAAATATAATATATTCGCTTAAGTGGTATATTCAAGGGAGTTTGTACTCTTGAGTATGCAAGCGATATATATATATATATATATATATATATATATATATATATATATATATATATATATATATATATATATATATATATATATATATATATATGTGTGTGTGTGTGTGTGTGTGTGTGTGTGTGTGTGTGTGTGTGTGTGTGTGTGTGTGTGTGTGTGTGTGTGTGTGTGTGTGCGTGCGTGCGTGTGTGGACCTTTCAAAGCCAAGTACACGATCGATCATATCCACACACTTAGGGTGCATAACAAGCTGGGTCGGCTCAGCTCGACTATACAAATGCATCCAAGAATTAACGTTTTATGCATCCAAACAAGAAACAATAAATTGTGCTAAGTGCTAAGAAAGTAACAAACCATCACATATTCATATGCATTCCAAATGAAAGGTTCATCAATTAATAGTTGAACGCCGGTGTCAATGCGGGTGTCGATGCAGAGTGGGAAGCAGAGGCAGAGGTGGGCGGCCTCTTCCCTTGTCAGTTCTTGGACTCCATACTCGGTTGCCGCTCCATATCATCCCATCCTATGGCACTGCAGCGAGCTCGGCGTGGAGGCCGGTCTCCACTCCTCAAGCCCACGTGCCTTGGTCATGTCTCCATCCAGGGCCGACCTTGCCGCATCTAGATCGACGCCCCTAAGACCCTGGTGAGCTCATTCCTCTGATTAATCTCTCCATTCCCCTTTTTCCTTGGTTTGATTTCTTTGCTATTGTTCCTAGGGTTTGGAACGTGTTCCCTTGTCGTGCTTCTAGTCTTCCAGTCGGCCTCTAAGCAAGGGAGAGGTGGTGGTTCGAGTGGAGCCGAGGAGGCCAGCGAGTGGGGAGCTGACATTGCGGAACTCAATGCACACCATGCCGGTGGTGTTTAGATCGCAGTCGGTGGTGAGGGAGCGCTTCGTGGTGCGGCCACGCCATTTTTTTGTCCTGCATATATCATTCACAGATAGTTCGTAGCAAAGACCGTCTGTGATAGTCGACCATCATAGACGGTTTTTGCTACAAACTTTCTGTGATAATTGACTATCACAGACGGTTCTGAGTTACGAAACCGTATGTGATAACCTTAGGTTATTACTGACCCATAAAGACAAATGGTTTAGAAAACCGTCTGTGATGACCTTTTCTGGAGTAGTGTGCACCGTAGGTATTTGAACTTGTGAGGTTGTGCCACTTAGCTCCCTGAACTTGTATTTTACTTTCTCAGCCCTTTGAACTTGCGAGGTTGTGCCACTTAGCTTCCTAAACTTATGTTGAAGCGAAGTTCGTCGGATGCGATGCCGGTGACTTCGTCCCCTTCGAGTCCGGTGGACTTGTGACCGCCCCGTTCCGGCCGTGTTCATCATCCCCATCACTTCATGCCGGCAAAAATAGATTCTTCGTGCCCGGAAATGCAATGTGCTCACCTCTTCGCTGGAGCTCCACCATCGCAACTTGTCACTACCCTCGCCCTTGCCTTCCCTGAGTTGTCCGTGAGAGAGAGAGAAGTACATTCCCAGTGCCAGAGCAGGGGCACAATACTTCTCTCTCTTTCTCTCTCTCACGATGATTCACTAGCTCAGCCTTTTCTGTTAGCAAACGTCCAAATGGACTTCGTGCGGGGTGAGTAGCTTCTGCTCTGGCACTGGGAATGTACTTCTCTCTCTTACGTCCGACTCAAAGGAGGCAAGGGCGAGGGCGGCGGTAAGTCGCGACGGTGGAGCTCCAGTAAGAGGGGAGCACGGTGCGTCTCCGGGCCCGAAGAATCCGTTTTTGTCGGCGTGAGGTGACGGGGATGATGAACACGGCCAAAATAGGGCGGCCATGAGTCCACCGGACTCGGAGAGGACGAAGTCGCTGGCATCACATCCGATGAACTTCGCTTCAACGCAGGTTCAGGGAGCTAAGTGACACAACCTCGCAAGTTCAGGAGGTTGAGAAAGTAAAATGCAAGTTTAGGGAGCTCAGTGGCACAACCTCGCAAGTTCAGGGAGCTGAGAAAGTAAAATACGAGTTTAGAGAGCTAAGTGGCACAACCTCACAAGTTCAGAGACCTACAGTGCAATTTTCTCTTTGCTTTAATTTGGTTTTCTAAGAGTGCTATCATAGAAGGGAAAAAGTTATACTATGCGTGGAAAAATTATCGTACCATAAAAATTGTGCTAGTTGTAACTATATTATTGATGTGAAAAGCTAGAAAACGCTATAGTGTTCGAACGCTATAGCTCGCTATACAAGTCCGGCGAGGAGAGCGGTGGCGTCGCTGCTTCCAGATGGGTTCACCGTGCCCCCGATTGTACAGGGAGGCCGGGGCGGCGGAGGGCGGGGCGGCGAGGCGAGGGCCGAGAGAATGTTACGTTGGGTGGGGTGACTGGCGGGGAAGGGAGAGCCGGCCGCGCAGCGAGGCGGCGAGCTCGCCGACGGCTGCAGGGGTTGGCGGAGGTGGGTGCGGCAGAGGAGGCGTGTGGAGCTGCGACCGGCATGGCGGCAGCGGCGGCGACGGAGGAGGGAGGCAGCAGAGGTGAGGGAGAGGAAGGAGGTGGGAGAGGGAGAGGAAGGAGGAGGGGAGGGGAGCCGGCTATAGCGTTGGAACATAGCGTGAGTTAGGAGCCTCCATTCTTGATGCCTTCCAAGCCGCGGATGACTAGCCCGATTTCTTCTAGGAAACTAACGAGTGGATCACCATGCTGTCGCCATAGAGACCAGAGAGAAATAGCTACCTAGAGGCTCAAACTGAAACTTGCTAGTACTAGACTACTACTACTCAACCAATATATGGCCATTGCAAGGCCAAGCGCATGGTCATATTCACACAGTATAGTCCTATATATGTTACTCTCTTTCAGCTTTACATGTGCAGTGGGTCGTTATAACTAGGGTTGGTAAATACTGAAATACAGAAGTTAATAATGCCTGAGCTTTCATGTACTACTAATTCATTGGCTGTACGTGTTGCATGCACTAATTCGATCATTGGCACGCATGCATGGGAGACTTCAAGTCAGTGAATTAAATTAATTATAACTAGGGTTGGTGTGTTCTATAAAGACAACTAAAAAGACTGTAGCCGTCTGTACCATTGTATGAGCTGTCTTTAGTACTATCTACAGATGACATAGAAAGTTGCTATAGACAGCAGTTGTCTATACCATTGTACATACCCTAAGGCCGACTACATGATCATGTACATGATCTATCGTATATTCATTGCTCCATTCGTTCTTTTTAAATGACATCTTAGAATTTGTGTCGTCAAACTTTTTATTAGTTTGACCACCAATATGTTTAAAATCATCTAGATTGGTTACATGAAAACTATATCATTAGGTTTCTTGTAAAAAATACTTTTATAATATTATAATTTTATTAGTATATATTAATAGAAAGTTACAACAAAAAGTAAGGGTCAAAAAGTAAAAAACGTGACTTAAAAAAGAACGGATGGAGTCTGTAGCTCCTCTTCATGTTTTCATGTGCAGGACTAGATGTGCACTTATTCATTCTTTTTTACTTTTTTTTAAAGATGTGAATGTGTTCTCTCTCTATTGGAGAGGAATGTCAATGTGAATGAAACGTACGTGTACAGTGTACTGTTCTCAATCTACAGAGGGCTTTCATGAAAAAAGATGACCACAAACAATTGTGGGCCGGTCCAGCAATTCCGAGAATAATCGTAACCCAGAACATTTTGGCTAATTTAGTCTCTTTTGAAATGCAATAGCAAAAATAACTCATACGCAAACGAAATAGAAATGATATCTCTGATAGACGATGCAAATCGTGATTGATTCAATCGTAGGAAGCACATACATGATAAATAGGCAGGTTGCCGTATCCAGTCCAACCGACTTATAGAAGTAATCGTGTGGTGGAAGGAAAGGTAACCAACGCCTAGGACTTGCCAAACAAAGTAGCGCTAAATAAGGCTAATCTAAACAACCCGATCACCTAAACCATACGGCGGCGAGGCTATGCATGCGGCAACAATGCCATGCAAAGATACTAATCTAACACCCCCAGCACCGAAAGGCATAGCTATAGGAAGAACGTTCAGATCGAGCGGAACTCGTGAAGACGGAAGACGGCAACCCTTGGTGAAGATATCGATATCTTGGAGGAGGTTGAACATGCAACACTCGAACCACGCCCGCCGCAACTCGTTTCGGACAAAGTGAAGATCAATCTCGATGTGTTTAGTGCGCCGATGTCGCACCGGATTCGCCGAGAGATACATCGCACTAACATTGTCACAATAAACAATAGTTGCGCTACCGGAGAGGATATGCAACTCTGAAGTAGCCGGAGCCAAGTCGTTTCAAAGAATAAAGATTGGCAATCGCACGCATCGCCTCAAAGATCGAACGAGCAACAAAGGTTGCCGCTTGACGACCGAGAGACAAGGTTATCACCAAGAAAGATCTGCGTATCCAAGAGGTGGAGCGGCGAAAGTGTCGGACAACCGCCCAATCCGCATCGAATAAGCAACTAGAGTCGATGTGGTGGTGCGCCAAGTCAAAACCGTGATCCAATGTCCCATGCAGATAACGGAGAATGCGCTTAATCAAAGCGTAGTGCGGCTTTCGCGATCATGCATATGAAGGCGCACTGTTTGGCCGACAAAGATAAGAAATATCCGGGCGAGTGAAAGTGAGGCATCAGAATGCACCACCGCACTCGATAGTGAGTTGATCACGATCGGGGATCCTCTCGCGCCAGAGACCTTCGCAGATGTATCAACCGGTGTCGAAAGCACGGCTGCGGTGTGAGCATGCCTGCACGCTCAAGAATCTCCAGGATGTACGGACGCTGTGAAAGGAGAAACCCACCATTCTGACGAGTGACTGTAAGGCCCAAAAAATAGTGCAGAGGACCGAGATCCTTCATGGAGAATTCCTGCTGAAGTGCTGCAATAACCCGGCGGAGAAGAGGCACTGAGGAGGCCGTCAAAACAATATCATCAACATAGAGGAGCAAGTAGATCAGACGCCGCCGTGTCGATAGATAAATAACGAAGTGTCGGACTTGGCACTCACAAAACCCAAGGAGAGAATGTAGGTGGCAAAGCGACTATACCAGGCACGAGGAGCTTGCTTTAGGCCATAGAGAGACTTGTTCAGGCGACAAACAAAATCCGGGCGGGAGCTATCAACAAAACCAGCAGGCTGCACACAATAAACCGTCTCGTCGAGGGTGCCGTGCAAGAAAGCATTCTTCACATCAAGCTGATGAACAGGCCAATCATGAGAGAGAGCAACGGTGAGCACTTTGTCGCGAATGGTAGCGAGCTTGACCATCGGATCGAAGTCTCATCAAAATCAACTCCAGACGTTGAGTGAAACCTCAAGAACCCAAATGAGCCTTGTATCTCTCAAGAGAACCGCTTGAGCGGTACTTATGACGATAAACCCACTTGCCGGTCACAATATTGGCACCAGATGGACGAGGAACCAATTCCCATGTATTATTGGCGATCAATGCGGAGTACTCCTCGGTCATTGCCTCTCTCCAGTTTGGATCTGCCAATGCACTGCGATAGGAACTGGGCACCGGAGACAAGGCGGCAAAGATGAAGATCGAAGGAGTCTTTGTTGTCGAAGCCGCGCTTCCCCTGCGTCACCATAGTGTGCTCGCTTGCCAAGTGGAAAAGTACGCATTTGGTGGAGGAGCGCCGCATATTGGACGCTTGAGCGGACCAGCCGAGCCGCGTGGCCGCGGCTGCCGCACCAGCACAACCACGGTGGCCGCGCCAAGCTCACGGAGTGGGGGCCGCAGGGTCGCTATTCGCTGTCTCGCCGCAGAACCCTGCCGACACCGCTGGCAAAGAACTCGCGCAGAACGCCATCAGGGGCAGCGGTGTGTTGTGGGGCGTGCGAGGGGCGAGGTGCAGTATCCGGAGTGGCGTGGGTACCTGAAACACGAGACAAGCCAATAGGGAGAACAGGTGCAACATCAAACTCCGATAGAAAATCAAAGTCGGATGAAGGGGGGGATGAGACCTCGGAGAAAGGAAAGGAGGTTTCATCAAAGGTCACATGGCGTGAGATGATAAGCCTATTGGTGGAGAGATTAAGACAACGGTACCCCTTATGATCAGAGGGATACCCAAGGAAAACGCAGGCGGCGGAGCGGGGAGCCAACTTATGATCCGCAGTCGCAGAGAGGTTTGGGTAACAGAGACACCCAAAGACGCGAAGGTGGGTATAAGACAATTTGGGTTCCGTGGAGGCAAAAAAAGGGTGGCAAAGGCGAGGGTCTTGGTGGGGTGGCGGTTGAGGAGATAAGTGGCTGTGTGGAGCGCCTCAACCCAATAAGAGGCTGGCATGCGAGCCTGAAAAAGGAGAGAGCGAATAATATTGTTGGTGGTGCGAATAATGCGCCGGCTTTACCATTTTGGGGCGAGGTGTGGGCAAGACATACGGAGGGTGGCACCGAGTGAGAAAGAACGTCGGCACCGGAGTTATCAAACTCACGCCATTGTCGCACCAACATTCTTGATGGAGGCGCCGAATCGAGTGGAAACATAAGCAAAAAAATGAGTGAGGGTGGTAAATGTGTCGACTTGAGGCGTAAAGGAAAAGTCCAAAGATAGTCAAGAGCAATCATCAAGAATAACTAAATAATATTTGTAACCAGAGATGCTAACCACGGAAGTCCAAAGATCACAATGTATTAAATCAAAATTATGAGCGGCTCGCGAACTAGAGGTATGAAAAGGAAGTCGACGTGGCACCTAACCGACAAGCATGACACAAATGTTCGACTCGCTTTGTTACATGGAATGGCAGAAGATGATACTAAACGGGAGAGGGCCTCTGAGCCGAGATGACCAAGACGCCGATGCCAAAGGGTGGAGCTGGAGCCGGCTGCGAGGGCGAGGGGCCGAAAGACCGATGACAAGAGTGGGTAGAGCGGCCCGGAACTATTGCACCTGACGATCACGCTCCGGGTTTTGAGGTCCTTCACAGAGAAACCGGATGGGTCAAATTCAACAGAGCAACTATTTTCAATGGTGAACTGACGAACGGAAATAAGATTTTTAATTAACTGGGGAGAAACTAGAACATTATTTAAGCGAAGGGAACCCTGAGCAGTAGGAAAATTTACTAAGCCGGTGCTAGTAACGGGTAGGAGGGAGCCATCACCAACAATGATATGGGATGGAGTGGAAAAGGAAGGAGGTTGAGAAACACAAAGAATACCAGAGTTTGATGTCATGTGAGTCTCAGCACCAGTGTCCATATACCATTCAGTCGACGGCGGTGGCTGTAGTGTCATCGTGTTGAACGACGAGGCCAGAGCATTCTGATCCCACGCAAAGCCGCCAGGTGGCCGATCCACCCAGTGCAGTGAGCAGCAAGAAGCTGGCGCCAACAATCGGTGGTCTGGCACCCTGGCGGGAGCCAATGAGGCGGCGGCCAGCAGAGGAGGCCCAGCAATGGGCGAGGGGCGGCCGCCTAGAGAAGGCCCGAGGCGGCTGGTCTTGTGCGCTGCAAGCGGGCACTGGGGCCGCCCAAGAGGGCTCGAAATGTGCCGTGGGCGGTCGCCATCCGTGGAGGCGAGTGGGCTGCTGCCTGGTTGGCCCACGGAGCTCCCAGAATGCCGGACCAGCCAAGCCGGCCAATTCTTGCCGCCGCCACCACCGCGACGTGTTTGCTTCTTGCCGGAGTTCTTTGCCGTGCGACGTGGTTGTTGAAGGTCTGTGGAGGGGCACGAGGAGCGGAGGCGGTCAGGGCTGCGCCGAGACCCTTGCTTGGCCTTTCATGGTGATCTCGGTGAGGCGAGGGTCGGAGCGCACCTCAATGAATGTCGGGAACGGCCGCTGGCGCCGGATCAAGGCCGCCAAGTGAGCAAAGCGGCCGTTGAGGCCGCGGCGACGGGGAGAACGAGTGTGCGGTCCCGAACGGCTCACCAAGATCGGCAAGTCGGTCGGCCATCGCTTTGAGTTGACGATGAGTCGCCGATGGAGAGATCGCTTTGGACGAAAGTACGGAACTCGGCGCCGAGGAGGAGCGCCACGAGTCTCCTTGTTGCCGATGCGAATTGTCGCTCAATTTCACCAGACGATGCGAGCCGTGGCGGCCCGTCCTCGCGGTTCATCACCACCTCGAGAAGATCGGCGGTGATCGCCCCAGAGAAACCACGAAGAGGACGACACGATCCATGCGCTTCCATGTGACGCCGCTTTAACGATCGCTCATTGAGAGAACGTGGTCCGCAAGCGCGTACCGCTCGAGCGTGTTGAGGAAGAGGCCACGCCATCGGTTGAAGTGGGGCGAGGCGAGGTCGAGGACGACCAGCACGAGGGACTTGATGTTGAGGATGGCCGCCGCCTGGGCATGGAGGGCGGCGGTGGCTGCTGCGACCTCGCCGGCGATCACCAAGGTGCGGGCATCGGCGTCGCGACGTTCTGCCTCAAAGCGGGTGGCCGCCTGGCGTTCGGCCTCGAGACGCGGCCTCTAGGCGCGCACCTCTTGGCGAAGCCGCCTCTCGCGCCTCCGGGGTGAATGCAATGACACGGAGCTCCAGGTAGCCTTGCGCTGCCTCCATGCGTCGTCGGTGGACATGGGTGGCGGCGCAGCAAGGTTTTAGCGGAAGCGGAAGCGGAGGGTAGGATCGAACCCTTCTGATACCATGATAGACGATGCAAATCGTGATTGATTCAATCGTAGGAAGCACATACATGATAAATAGGCAGGTTGTCGATCGACCCAACCGACTTATAGAAGTAATCGTGTGGTGGAAGGAAAGGTAACCAACGCCTAGGACTTGCCAAACAAAGTAGCGCTAAATAAGGCTAATCTAAACAACCCGATCAGCCTAAACCATACGGCAGCAGGGCCATGCATGCGGCAACAGTGCCATGCAAAGATACTAATCTAACAATCTCTACCGTACATCCAGACCGTAGAGGTCATGTGCCACGATTGGAGTGCACGGTAGAAAACGTGGCGAGCGCACAACTAACGGTAGGTGACCTACAGTGGTCTGGGTGCACGATAGGAACGTCATTTCTGCTATTTCATTCACACGGAGCCTATTTTTACTCTTGCGTTTCAAAAACGTGCCATTTTAGCGGAGAACTCAGAACATGCATGCAAGCCGCAGCCGCTTGCCCACTTGAGTAGGAGACGAAGCCCTAACCTCCGGTGAGCCGCTCCTGCATACGGCCGGCGAACGAATTGAAGGGAAGCGGAGATGCCGCACAAGAACCGCACGGCGAAGAAGAAGCGGAGGCTGCAACAAGATGACAAGGCGGAAGCTTCTCCCAACCAGATCGCCGGTAGCTTCGGTGACGGCGGCCGCGCGACACCGCCGCTGTACCTTGTGGTACGCCACGCCGCTCAACGGCCCGCCTACTCCCTGTTCAAGGTGGACCCCTTCTCCTTCTCCGACGGTTCCCCAGGTCTCCCTCCCGCGGCCGCTCGACCTCCTGTATGTCAAGCACGGCATGACCTTCGTCACCATGGCGTCGCGGCACGTACGGCCCGTGGATCGTCGGCGTCGGGTGCGACTCCACCAGGTGCAACTACGGCCCGTAGACCATCATATTCGATACCAAGCGGGGGCACCTCATCTGCGGGCCGAACCTCACGGCCGTCAAGCGCTTCCCTGTCGTCCTCACCGACGTCACCGTCGACGACAAGATCTACGCCCTGGCTCGCAGCCCCGCCGTGGTGGGAGAGCCCGACTTCGTGCCCTGGTTCGAGGTCCTCGAGACCTCGACACCTCTCTGGGCAGCGTCTTCAGCAGCAGCGTGACGACTGCAACTGGAGGACATTGCCAGCCCGCTCTTCTTCCCTTGGCGCCTCACCCCGAAGGAGTTCGACGGTCGTGCATCTTGTTGTCCCTCGACGATCATGCTGGCACGCAGGCGTTCAACGTGGACACGAAGCGATGGCGGCTATTGGACACCAAGATCCTACCTTTCCGCGGTGGCGCCATCCCGTTCGGCCTCGACGGCCTCTTCCTCGCCACATTGTCCAGTCGCAAGGAAGCCATGGCTGCTTACGACATCAAGATCTATCCTTCAATCCTCGGAGTCGAAGACGAGACAGGGACGAACAACACGGGCCTATCCTTCACTGGGTTTCCATTCGTGCTAGACAGTAGGTACAAGGTACATTTTGTCTTGTGGGAGACCGAAAGAAGAGGAGCCCAAGCACAATCAGTGGCGGAGGTACTATTGGGGCGCGAGGGGGCTGGAGCACCGGCTCCCCTCGTCGTATCCTTGGTATCCTCTGAGTAATATTGCTATTATTTGCACCATAAATTTAGTTAATTATGTTTAAATGTGTATTTACTAGTTTATCTTATGATAACTTTGTTTACTAGCACCTCCTCTATTTTCATCTTACGTACGCCACTGAGCACAATGTGTATGAATATTGCCTTATGAGAATGCACATGAGAGAATGAGGAAGCCCTCCTCTTACATGCCTTTGGGATTTTATGTATAGAGGGTAAGAAGTAACATTTACCTTCTTGCCCTCACAATGTATAGAGAGATGATGTTTAACTACATTTGTCTAAATACATCATATGAACTTGGTCTACATATAAACAGTATCACCGACGGCACACCGGTATTCCTGACGATCTTAGGGTGCGGAGCACCCCTTGGTGCCTTGTTACGACACCAATCACATACGAAGCTAAGAACGTCCAGGACCAGCTCTGCTTCTCTCCTATAGGGGAACGGAAGCTTGTGTTGGTTGAATTGTTGCGCCTAGGGTTTTGGTTACCAGTAGAAAAAAAAAATACCAGAGGTCACCTAGATCTTGGGACAATCTCGCCTGAGATACCGAGATTTTAAAAAATATACCAACCCTACTTGAGATTTCCGGTTACCGATGCAACACCCTGCTTGGGATGGCGGTGATGGCGATTCGACAAGTGAAACTGCACCAGACAAGGCCTTTATCCGCTTGAAAACCTGTCAAGTCGAGGAGCTCATTGCAGCAGCAGAGTCAATGGATTAGCCGGGGGAAACACAGATCAGGACACTGGTTGCTATGAAGCCAAAGAATGCAACCTCCAAGACATGGGAGAAGGTGTTGGAGGTTTGTGAACCGTCCATGCTACTGTTGGAATTAATATGGGTTAGGTTCAATTTTAATTCTAATTATTTTCTGAAAAATCTCAAAGGTCCATGTGCACATGCTAAAACTGTTTAGTCCGATATAGAGAGATGAAGGGGAGTTACACCATTTTATAAAGTGAAACGTGGTAGCCCCCCTTGTGGAATTGCAGAGAGCCAACACACGCTGCTGCCGCATAGAGCCAAGCCGAGCTGTGCCGCGGCGGATGCGGTGCGTGTGCGTGTGGTCTTGACGCAGCGCGTGTCAAAAGTAATCAATGGCGACCGTTTCCTTGGTGAATCAAAAGCCTCTGGCCTCTTTGTTTTTGGCTATCAAAAGAACAAAACTGGTTCTTCTCCAATCGAATTCTCTCTGCGAAAGACTAAGATAGAACTCTGGTTTTGTTGCTGTCTCTGGTAATCTTCATCCCAGCGAGGTGTGTGTACGGCCGCACCGGGAGAGCAGGCCTCCGGAACCCTCGTCTTTGAAGGCTTGCACGAGCGAGGACGAATAAGGTTTTTGGGGAGCGTTCGCGCGACTGCTCGTTGCTTTCTCTTCATCCGTTTCTCTGCTACGTCTACATCAACTACACGACTACTACCACGACGTCCACTACGCCATGACGAATGACGACCTCATCAAGACTCCTACTGCTACTGCTTCTTCCACTGGTGCTGCTGCTGCTTCTTCCACTGGATCTGGGTATGGTTATCTCACACTTGTTGTTTAGTTAGCTTTATTATCTGTTGTTGCCTTGAACAGTGAGATAGGTATGCTAGTTTCTATCCTTCTAGAAATTTGTATAGCTATAGTGTTATTGATTACCTGCTTTGTGAAAATGGCACGACGTCAACTACGCCATGACGAACGACGACCTCATCAAGACTCCTGCTGCTGCTGCTTCTTCCACTGGTGCTGCTGCTGCTTCTTGCACTGTATCTGGGTATGGTTATCTCACACTTGTTGTTTGGTTAGCTTTATTGTCTGTTGTTGCCTTAAATACTGAGATAGGTATGCTAGTTTCTATCCTTCTAGAAATTTGTATAGCTATAGTGTTCTTGATTACCTGCTTTGTGAAAATGGCACGACGTCCACTACGCCATGATGAACGACGACCTCATCAAGACTCATGTTGCTGCTGCTTCTTCCACTGGATCTAGGTATGGTTATCTCACACTTGTTGTTTGGTTAGCTTTATTATATGTTGTTGCCTTGAACACTGAGATAGGTATGCTAGTTTCTGTCCTTCTAGAAATTCGTATAGCTATAGTGTTCTTGATTACTTGCTTTGTGAAAATGGCTAGAGTAATTTCCATGATTTATCTAGCATATTTCTGGGTTAAAGGAATTCGAAAAATGCCTATATGTTCAACAATCCAAAAACCTTATTCTAGGCATTTTTCATCAATCGCTTTGTCAAGCTCAAACCTTCTCAATTCGATGGTGCGAATTATAAGAGGTGGCGCACCAAGATGGTGCTTTGGCTAATCGCCATGAACGCTTTCCATGTGACAAATGGCAGCTCAAGGAACACTTACTCTGAGCAGAGCAAGCTGCTCGAGGTCACGATAACCTCTTTAAAGGTGCCGTGGTTAGTGTTCTTGGTGAGAAGTTAGTTGATGCATACATGGTGATTAAAAGCGGGAAAGAGATGTGGGATGCACTCGAGGCCAAGTTTGGGGTTTCTGATGCAGAAGGAATTGTATCTCATGGAGCAATACCATGACTATAGAATGGTTGATAGCCATTCAGAAGTTGAATGTGCTCATGAGATACAATTCATGGCCACAGAACTTGAGCACTTCAGGTGTGTGTTATCGGACAAGTTTGTCGCGGGAGGCATTATTGCCAAGCTTCCTCCTTCTTGGAGAAATTTTGCTACTTCTCTGAAACACAAGAGACAAGAGTTTTCTGTTGAAAACCTCATTGGGTCTCTTGATGTTGAAGAGAAGGCGAGGGCAAAAGATACACACACTAGAGGTAATGAGGGACATTCTAGTGCCAATGTGGTGCAGAAGAAGAATGTCCAAGCTCAAAAGTTCAAAGGCAAGAACAAGACTACACAAACAAGACTAGCTTCAAGAAGAAGAAGAAGAACACAAAGGATGGCCTTTGCTTTGTGTGTGGCTAACCTGGTCATTGGGCCAAGGATTGCAGCCAACACAACGGTGGGAAGAATCAGCAAGGGCAGTATTCCAAGTCTGCTAATATTGTTATTGGAACTACTGAGACGAGAACATCAGGGTATGGTAATTTACCTACTGTTCTTTCCGTATGTCAATCTACCGATTGGTGGATAGACACTAGTGCTAATATACATGTGTGTGCTGATATTTTATTGTTCTCTTCTTACCAGGTCACTCGGGATTCAGCCGTTCTAATAGGGAACGGATCATATGCCACTGTTCATGGTGTTGGCACAGTCGATCTGAAGTTTACTTCGGGAAAGATTGTGCAATTGAAGAACGTGCATCATGTGCCATCTATCAATAAGAATCTCGTCAGCGGATCTCTTCTGTGTAGAGATAGCTTTAGACTGGTATTTGAGTCCAATAAATTTGTAGTGTCCAAGTATGGAGAATTTGTTGGTAAATGCTATGTGTGCGGAGGCTTGTTCCGCCTATCTCTTTCAGATTTGTGTAATAATATTGTGAACCATGTTTTCAGTGGTAATGAGACTACTATTTGGCATTCACGACTTTGTCACATAAATTTTGGTTGCATGACGCGGTTAGCCAGTTTAGAGTTAATCCCGAAATTCACCCTTGCCAAAGGTTCTAAGTGTCAAGTTTGTGTGCAATCAAAGCAGCCTCGTAAGCCTCATAAGGCCGCTGAGGTAAGAAACTTGGCACCATTAGAACTCATACATTCAGATCTGTGTGAGATGAATGGTGTGTTGACAAAAGGTGGTAAGAGATATTTCATGACTTTGATTGATGACTCCACTAGGTTCTGCTATGTGTATCTTTTGAAAACTAAAGATGAAGCTTTTCACTACTTTAAAATCTATAAGGCAGAAGCTGAGAACCAACTTGAAAGGAAAATCAAAAGGGTTAGGTCTGATCGTGGCGGTGAGTACTTTTCTAATGAGTTCAATTTATTCTGTGAGGAACATGGTATAATTCATGAGAGGACGCCTCCCTATTCACCCTAGTCAAACGGGGTTGCTGAAAGAAAGAACCGCACTCTAACTTATTTGGTTAACGCCATATTAGACACAGCGGGTCTTTCCAAAGCATGGTAGGGGAAGGCTATATTGACTTCATGTCATGTCCTAAATAGGATTCCCACAAAGAATAAAGAGATAACCCCATTTGAACAATGGGAGAAGAAAAGACTATCACTTTCATACTTGCGCACTTGGAGTTGTTTGGTGAAAGTCAATGTGCCAATTCCAAAAAATCGTAAGCTTGGACCAAAAACCGTGGATTGCGTCTTTCTAAGCTATGCTCACCATAGCGTTGGATATAGATTTCTAGTGGTGAAATCTGGAGTACCTGATGTGCTTGTTAGTACAATTATGGAGTCCAGAGATACTACATTCTTTGAGGATATTTTTCCGATGAAAGATATGCCTAGTTTATTGAGTTAGGAGCCTGATACAACGCCTGAACCTACCATTCCATTGCAATATTTTGAGCACATTCCTGAGGAGGAAGACAATGAAACTCTGAGGAAGAGTAAAAGACAAAGGACTGCAAAGTCTTTTGGTCCTGATTTCATTGTGTACCTTGTGGATGATACTCCAAGTACCATTTCTGAAGCATATGCTTCTCCAGATGCAGAATACTGGAAGGAGGCAGTCCGTAGTGAAATGGATTCCATTATCTCTAATGGAACTCGGGAGATCACTGAGCGTCCTTATAGTTGTAAACATGTAGGATGTAAGTGGGTGTTCAAAAAGAAACTTAGGCCTGATGGTACTATCGAGAAGTACAAGCCACGGCTTATGGCCAAGGGTTATACCCATAAGGAAAGCAAAGTTTTCTTTGATACTTATTCACCTGTGGCTAGATTGACCACTATTCGAGTACTACTATCTCTGGCTGCCTCACACGGTCTTCTCGTTCATCAGATGGACGTTAAGACGGCTTTCCTAAATGGAGAGTTAGACGAGGAAATTTACATGAAACAGCCAGAAGGATTTGTAGTAGATGGTCAAGAAGGAAAGGTGTGCAAGTTGTTGAAATCTTTGTATGGTCTTAAACAAGCACCTAAGCAATGGCATGAAAAGTTCGACAGAACTATAACATCTGCAGGCTTTATTGTGAATGAAGCTGACAGATGTGTGTATTATCGCTATGGTGGGGGCGAGGGAGTCATTCTATGTCTGTATGTTGATGACATACTGATCTTTGGGACCAACCTTAATGTAATTAAGGAGGTCAATGATTTCTTGTCTCAAAATTTTGAGATGAAAGATCTAAGAGTAACTGATGTTATCTTGAACATCAAGCTGTTGAGAGGTGATGATGGTGGGATTACATTGTTGCAATCCCATTATGTGGAAAAGGTTCTGAGTCGTTTTGGTTATAGCGACTACAAATCCTCTCCAACACCTACCAGTGGTCTCTCGACTTCGACGAGTGGCATCACCAAAGAGACCACGAGATCCGGGAGGAGCAACGCCGCAACGCCGAGCAAAACGAATGCATACATCGGGAGACGCAAGCTCATCTCGAAACATGCAGGCGTAGGGAGCACGAGGCTCGCAAGAGGGAACGCGAGAGAAAGAGGGAAATTGCAGCCAAGGCCAAAGAGGCCGGTGAGGAGTTCAACGCCGAGCTAACAAGGAAGGGAAAATGGCCCCGGTCCACGCAGTAGGTTAGGTCATTCCGTAGTAGTCACCCGTCCGATCTGCCATATTTTTTACTATCCCCTAAAGGCATATATACTTACATGGTCCGGATGCTTATGTCGCAGTGTACCGTAGTAGTAGCGAGGATGACTAAAGCAATTAGCCGAACCATCATGCCATGTGACTATGTGTAACGTGCTTCTATCGCGGACTTTAATGTAGTTCTGGTTTCGTGTCTCCGCTAAGCCATCAAAGCAAGCATATATTGCAAGTATACCTCTTCTAGTGGAATCCCAGAAAGAACCATTCGCACCATCATCGAATCCTCCATGTTTTAGGGTATCTTCATAATCACAACGAGCGTTCTCAGCCTCTTCAATCATATTCTGTATAAGCTTCATAAAGTACTTCATTGACTACCTGCCTATATACGTGTATACGTTCAGACGATCTCATCGAGGAGAGACTCCATGTTTTAGGGCATCTTCATAATCACAACGAGCGTTCTCAGCCACTTCAATCATATTTTGTATAAGCTTCATAAAATACTTCATCGACTGCCTGGCTATATACGTGTATACGTTCAGACAACTTCATCGAGGAGAGACTCCAATAGTACTGGTGCCTTTTTATCCCACTTCTAACAGACAACAAGTATTTCAGCAGACAAAGTTTGCTTGGACGACATCTTCAAGGTTATACCTCGTCTGATATGCTTATCAATCATTCTTTCTCCGAACAAATAAAATAATAGAAAAATTACAGAAGCACCAACACTGTGACGGGAGGCTCCACAAAAAAGTTTTGTAATTTTCTAAACTCATTTGCTATATTTTGAAATAACTACAAAAGTGCTGAAACCGCGATGAAACTCTGATTTTGGAGAAAAGGAAACCCTAATTTACAAACCTCGGTGCCCATATTTCTTAATGAATGTTTTTTTTACAAATATCAGTGCCCGTTGAAACCCTAATTGAAATGACTGAAAAAATTTCGTATTTGTAAAAGCGCTAACCCGAACGAAACCCTAGACCGCTGGAAACCCTAATCCCATCCCGTTGGAAACCCTAATTGCTGCCAATCCCGCTGGAAGCCCTAATCGTGGCTAGAGGAGTTGCCGGCTTCTTTCCGCGGTCGGCCACCGCGGAATGTGGCCGCACCTTCCGCGCTTGGCCACCGCAAGAGGTCGCTACCCCTTCCACGCTCCTTCATCGCGGAAGGTGGCCTTTCCCTTTAGTCCCGCGCCCACGTCGTTGGTCTCGTGCCCGTGTCCCTTGCCGTGCTCCGCGACTACGGAAGGGGACACGCGTCGGCTCCTCGGCGATTCCGTTCTCATCGGGGGCCTAATTTTGTAAATACGCTGCAAAGGAGGCTATTTTCGCATTTACACGGCGCTACAGGGCCAAATAAAAAAATCCAATATATCATCAATTCAGCACATGCATTGTCTTTCTTTAAAGCCATATGAATGCATGCAGGGTAAACTGAAAGGTACTCTACGTTTTAAACCCCGGAAAGATGTAGATGAGCTAGGGCTCACCGCATTCATGCAAAGGCAGGGAGCGCTGTAGTGCATAGTGCAAACCTGTGAGGCTGTGAGGAGGTAAGGCATGAACACTAACGTAATAGTGACAAACTAAGTAGCGACTGTGATGACATAATTGTTGTTGCAACGTAGTGTATTTCGCTGTAGCATATGATATGGACTGTTTGTTTCAGAACTGACAACCAAGATCAATCTAAAGGCAGGTTACTGGGGCTCCCTACCTTTGCTCAAGCAAAGGCAGAGGGTATGAAGGGTTCATCTACAGATTTTTTGGCCGTGTTGACGCAAATTCGCCCCATATTTGCAAGAATGACCATCTTCGTGCGAAATTTACAAAACTGGCCCATTGCCGCACGGTCACCGTGCGGCCAGCCCTCCCATTCTGCCGTGTGCCGCCTCCCACACGACCACCGTGTGGTGGGCACCCGCCATGTCGCCACCTCCCGCACGGCCATCGTGCGGTGCCCCTCTCACACACACCGTGTGGCCTCCCCCCCCCTCTGCACAACCCTCCCTCCTGCACCCGGTGTGTGGCCTCCCCTCCCCTCCGCACGGCCCTCCCTCCCACCACGTGGAAACTAGTCCGGTCCGGTTCTTTGGAGAAACAAAAAACCGCTGGTGGATTCCATCTGTCGTTTGGAGAAGCTCCGAAGCCTAGCCCCTCCCCCTAATTCCACCACCCGCCCTCTCCTCCGGTCAATTCCATCGACCGTTGTCGTCACTTTACTCCCTGTCCTGTCGTTGTCACATCGATGTCTGATGCATGCATGCGGATTTCAATTAGCTCGCCCGGGGAAGGATTCTCTCCCGCAGCGGCTATAAATTAGAGAGCGAGCGAGTGCGATTTCATTTCGCTGTCGCTCTCTCGCTCTGTCTTTCGATTGCTCTCTTGCTCTTTTGATTATATTTTCGGGGACATTTTAGCGTTATTAACCGCCGTCATTAGAAGCCAATTTAGTAGGTAATTTTTATCTCCGTCGATTTTTCATCATTCATAAATTCTTTATTAACCGCGTACTTAAGTAGTTGTAATTTTCCAAGCGCACCTATTATAAGTGTTCAGAAATTTTCGTAGGAAAATCTGTTTGACTTTATTAGTCGCATTTGAACTTATATGGATCAGAGAGCAAGGCCATTAACTAGCAGAACTGCAGAAGCATAAGCCCAATCTTACATGACGTCAAAGAATAAAATTAATAAACTTGTCAATGTTTATCATTCTATTTCACTCTCACTTTAAAAAATTAAAATTAAAATATACTTTAGGAATGGATCAGAGAGTGAGGCCATTAAATATGCTTATAGGTGTTTAGAGAAGAAAGCAATATTTGTTGCGTCACCTGCTAAGCTTTTCTCTCCAATGCCCATGCAACTCCCTAGTACTACATACTATTGGTCCTGATTATTTTACAGTGTTTTAGATGAAACATACATGCACAATCTAACTCCCCATGTCAGTACAAACATTAGGGTCAACAAACATACATATTGTTTGTCTTCTAGCTAGATACTATGCACGCAGTGAGATGCAGTCAATTAGTTCGAAAGCATGGTCTCAACTAACATCAATTAATTAGTTGGTTACTACTAATAATTTAAACATATCTTGCATTGGCATGTGTTTAATTGAGGACTAATTATGTCAAGATTACTAAGTCTTATTAATTTTATACTAGTAAATTAGTGTACATTAATTTATAGTGTTCATTTGTTCATCATTTTTAATTTGCATAGAAGAGCATGTAAATCTTAGCGATTTAGCCTAACATTAAAATCCCCGTGCATCAATTCATTCTAACACAATTAATTTAGTCTTGTTTAAATATTCTTATTTAATTTTGTACTAGTTAATTAGTGTACGTTAATTTGTAGTGTTCGTTTGGTTGTAATTTTTAATTTGTAGTATTTTATGGTATTATCAATCTTCTCACTAATATTCTATCTATTCCATGTGTTGCAAGCCATGTCTTTACCAACGCTTTTGGAACACTTCTACGATGAGTACCACCGGTGCAAGCTATGGATCGCTGGTGACGTGGATGGCCCTCCGCCTCTGTTGCTTCAGTTAGGAAGGGATTACTGGGAGCTGGATGATCGCTACGCCCCAATCCTCCGAGACACGGGCTTGTTGCCCCTTACGAGGTTGCTATCTATCGGACGCCGATTCACCCTAGACGCCAGTCTGTTGTCGGCACTTATTGATAGGTGGAGGCCCGAGACGCACACCTTCTACTTTTGGTGGGGTGAGATGACGATCACTCTGCAGGATGTCTCGTTCTTGACCAGTCTCCTGATTCAGGGAGAGGCACTTGTTCTAGGCCCTCCGTCGGCAGACTGGAAGGCTAGGCTGGGGCATCGGTTCAGCCTAGCTGTCCTGGAGTGTGCATGTGGTGTCCCCCAGACTTGGCTGAGGCACTTCAGTCAATGCCCGCAGGATGCACCTCATTGCTTACCTTCTTCAGCTCCTTGGTTGGGTTCTGTTTTCAACCACATAGGGCGACTGGTGCTTCCCCAACTTCATCCGTGTTGCCGAGTCTTTGGTTGACGTGGAGGCTGGGCCGATGCCTCAGTATAGTTGGGGATCAACCGTCCTTTGCGCCACATACCGAGGGTTGTGTGACGCTTCGCGGCGCTACACCGGTGCTACCCCCAACCTAACTGTCTGCTATGTGCTCCTGCAGCTGTGGAGTTGGGAGCACTTCCTTATTGGGTAGCCGGTCATCGAGAGAGCGGTGCACCCGTACGCCGAGTTGGATGACCTAATAGTCGGACCCACTATAGGCTTATGGTGGACTGCTGCCCATCTACACTGGGCCAAGGATAGACCGACAATGTGCTACTCGTTGTTCCACAACTAGTTTGAGTCGCTACACGATAACGACATCATCTGGGCTCCATGGACTCCAGATTTTGTGCAGACGGTAGCGCCACACAGCTGTCCGTGCAATGCACCTAGGACGCCGAGTTATGGGCAGCGACTTGCCATCTGGTGTTCGCACATATGGTGGAGCCTTACATGTCGCGGCGTGTAATGTGACAGTTTTGTTTGTACCAGGTCGTGCCCCCTCTGGACGGCAGGGTTCTGTAGCGAGCCATACACCTATGAGTCAAACTTCATCCGAGTAATATTTACACTTCTTACGTTTTCTTTTCTAACATTAATTCTTCCAAAAATATAGGCAATCGAGGGCGGGTAGACATAATCAGGATTGGCGACCAGTCTAGCATGAGTGAACTATGGCATGGACGGAGAGGGCACACTTGGAGGTCTTGCAGGAACAACGTCTGTACGACGTTCAGACGTACAGTGAGAATTGGAGTGGTACGTACCATGGTCGCACACCAGACTCACCCTTCCTCCACCGTAGCGCCCGGAGCAGGTGATGCACCATGAGAGCCTCCACCACTCGTTCGATCATCACAACAATTCGCGGTGTGACGAGACCATAAGACACTTGCATCCTCTAGTCATTTCATTGATGATATTTGTATTCTTTGTTAATGTACTTGTTATGTGTGTCACTTCAGTTGGAGCGGGCGTAGCGCGCCGGAGATCATAATCTGTGAGCCAGAACACAACGCCGAGAATCAAAACTTTAAATACATCTTTGCGGAGGCGAAGAACATAATAAAGAACTTGAACTGTGGTCATTCGATGGACGACTTCCTACGCATCGGGCACCAAGTGGGGGGACCGTGCTCACCCTCTCACCAAGTGAGCGGCCTAACATGAGAATGACGATGTAGCCTAGGCATGGTAGCACATGTCAAGGACGACAGCGGAGACACAACGCGTGCCGCAGTGGAGCATGGTCAAGCGTGGTGGTAGAGCAAAAGACTTGGTGTAGGCTAAGCATGGTAGTAGACGTGCAACGTAGGCCGGGTTAGAGCTTGGCCAAGCGCCACGGCGAAGCCGAGGGCGTGACGCAAGCCGAGCTCGGCGACAATGACTTGACATGCTGGATAATATTTTTTTATCTGTGGCAATGTATAGACATTTAATTAGTAAGTCATATATCATCTGCTACGATACAATTTCGTCTGGTAACTTTTGCACTGCCATACATGCATGGTACTTCAGTTGATCCGTCTGTTGATCAATTTTACTATGTACCTTGGTTCCAGGGGCGAATCCACCGGGGGGGCTTCAGCTTACCCTCCAGCGCTGGAAGCCCCCCAACCACCAAACCTCCAGTGTTGGCGGCCATGGCTGGTTGCTCAACTAGAAGAAGAAGAATCAAGGAGAGAACAAAAAATTATGGGCCTTGCCAAAGCGGTGAAGCCCACAGCCCACAAGGCCCAACTGACATCCACCCCATGTCCCTAGTTCCCTACCTCTCCTCACATCACGTTCCTGTTCCCCGTTCCAAAATTCCCAAATCCAAGAGACCGAGAGGATACGCACCGCTAGTGGCGACGAGAAGGGAAGGCGGCGAGGTGCAGGGAGCCACTGAGGAGGGATCTAGGGCGGGGGAGCTACCGCGGTACAGCTAGCAGTTGAAGCCCGGAGGCGTGCCACCGAGGATGGCGACTTAGCGAGGGGGGAGCTCGGGCGGGGGAGCCACCGCGACGCCGCCGTTTGCCGGAGCTTGGAGGAGGCCGAGGCGAGCCATTCTGCCACCGAGGATGGCGACTCAGCAAGGAGGGAGCTGGGGTAGGGGAGTCACTGTGGCGCCGCCGATAGCCGGAGAAGGCCGAAGCAGGGCACCCAGCGCCGGGGTAACCGCCGATCCGAAGGAGGCGAGGAGAGGACAGATGCAAGCGGATCTGGCCATCTGGGGCGGGGGAGGAGAGGAGGATGGATGGATCTGTGGTGGGGGAGCTGGAGGTGAGGAGGGGGAGCCGGAGGAGCTGAGCAGGGCCGGAGGCGAGGAGGGTGCGAGGAGTGCTGAGCGGCTGAGCCGGAGGGGGAGGTTATGTGAGGTGGAGGAGGCTCTGTGAGGGATTGAGGGGGAGCCGGACTGTCGGTACCAGAGGACTGAGGAGGGGGAGGGGGAGGCTCTATGAGTGGGAGGAGGAGGTCGCAAGGATGAAGAGGAACCAAGGAAGTGCCCTATCGGTTCGGTTGAGTTGAGGAACTGAAGATTACCAAGGAAGCTTTCAGCAAGATAGCAACTGAAGATTGAAGAAGAGCCTCTACAACAACTGAAGATTGAAGAAGAGCCTTGTCGACGATCGAATCGCCGATCTTACGAAAATAAACGAGGAAAATGACGTGGAATATCCTGGAATGGAATGGGGGTCGCTCTTTATTGATATGAACTGGATTTACAAGATGTGGCTAAGTACTACCTGAATTACCTTGAATGGAGGAATGTAGCAAGACAATCGGACTTAGAATATGAGTCTAAGGTGATTATCTAGCTTCTAATTCCACCGCTTAGGCTTACATGCATATCTTTGCCTTGACCTTGTTTTGTGTGTCGCCTATCGTCTCCCTTCTTGTCCCTTGTGCCTTGTGCCTTGTGCCTTGTGCCTTGTGCCTTGTCTTCGTGCTTCACCTTTAAATAACTTCCAAGAGATGGCGATTACTCTGGAGAAGGCGTCCTGGTGAAGCGTTACGATTTGTCGGAGCGGTAGAGAAGTTAGCAATGTGCTAACTTCCTTGCGATTGCTTGTGAAAAGCTTAACCGTAGGGTGGTTAATAGTCGATGTCTCGGGGTTGTACCATCGCATGGTTTGGAGCGATAACACGTGTTCCATTCATCATACGATAAGAAATACCGGTTCGATAATTTTACGGCGGTTATCTCGGTGAGGATTAGGCACAAAGCCTCATCAGGCCGAGGTACCCATTAAGTAACCTCTGAATACTAACGACCGGGGAGGTCGTTAGTCTTAGGGTTTCGACCATGAAACGTATGGTCTTTTATTATGCATTTAAAGTAATACATAGAGGTTTTAATCCTCGTCGGCTAGCCCGAACTTTAAATGAACCGGTGGTGTATATACCTTTTCCCGATGAAATCGTATCGAGGCGTAACCCCATTTAATGTAAGTGGTATCTGAAGTGATGCATGTTCACTTTAAAGTTGAGAACTTGCCTTGGGAAGCGAAGAGTTCCTCTGTCGCTTGAACAAAAAAGCTTTTTGTCGAGTTGGACTTTGTGGGAATCCTTGAAAGTATCGGAAGTTTATAAAATCTTCTCTCATTGGGCTCTTAGAATTTTATGCTTCCAAAATCCCTTTCGATCCTTTAGCTTCTCGCCAAGAAATCCTCCGAGTCTTTTCTGTTCTTAGGCCACAAAGTCTCCAACTTTTGCTACTCATTCTTGAGGATTTTAGCCATGCTCGGAGCAGATTACAAAGTGGTTGCCTTGAATTGGGCAAGAAAAAGCTTGAGGCTTTGGCGAAGATGGGAATGCTCCCAGATAGGAATCGATTAATTGGAGACCGGCGATGGAGAGCATTTTCCGAGCCGTGAAGATGGCGAAATCCTGTTTTTCTTGCCTACATCGAATGTGAAATGAGACTCTGGTACACAAATTCCTCCTCCGTTCTTGAACATTACGGGGTGGAATTGGTGAATTATTAAATTTGATCGCAAATATTAGTATTTTCGCATATTTGTGCGAGGCATACCGGAATACAACCGCACTTGAAGCTCTTTAGTTATTTCTACCGCATGGTGATGGGAAAATCTGCGGCAAAATCTGAGGCGCTCTCGGGAATGCACATTGCGTCTTCATGACGGGAAGGCCGATGAGTACATCTTCATGTACACGAAATCTTAAGTGGTCGTCATGGAAAAAATCTTGGTTTTACATGCCGGTTCTGAAAACGATGGCCTCTACTTCACGGAACTAGAGCAAGTGAAAACTCCAAGTGGAAGGAAACCGTAAAGAAGGCGAGGATAGTCAAAAGATGGGCGGATGCCATCTATGACTTCTTGGTCGGGGCGACTTCGTGGCATGTGGTGAAGGATTTCACCTTTCGTCGATTAGCCCATTGAAGCTCGGACTCATTCCCTGCTCTGGTGCCTTGATCGTGATGAAGCTACCTCAGAAGGTGGTAAGTCTTTGAGATAAATTCCGATCGGTATTTTGATTTGATTAATGTATTACCTTAAAATCTGTCTATTCTTCCTTCTGTTAAAGCTCTTTCCCCTGGGGAAATTAGAGATCGAGTCAGGATGATCTGTCGGGGGAGCCTGGAGAAAAGGCTTGAATGCCCCAAGATCTTAGCCGTAACTCCTATTGAAGGGAGACTGGCAAGGCTTAAGGTAATTTAATCAAAAATTCCTTTTACCATGTGTATACATATATTCCGACCAGATTTCCAATCGTGCTCTACTTTTGCAGTCGGTCGGATTGCGAATCATACAATCTGGTGAGGATCAACGTCCCACCTTAGTTCCGACCGAGTCGTGCCCTGAGGCACTTGAAGGAGATGAATCCCTCGAGGTAATAGAACATTTCGGAATCATATATGTACGAATTTTTTAGATAAAAGGATTTCTTCACCCAATCAAATTTGTTCTTTGATTTAGGTGGATAAGCTTCGAGGGCATGAGAATGTAGCTGCGAGGTGTGAACTCCAGTGGTCGTGCGACCTTATGGTTATTCTTGAAACAAGCGATCTGGAGATTGATGAAACCACTCCCTCAGGCAGGATAGTCGGGAATGCGGTCCTTGATGAACTAGTCGAGGACATAGCTTCGACATCTTGTTGGAGGATGTGAGGTTCAACAAACCTTCTTTGGTCGTAACCGGCAAGATTGGAGGAGAAGAAAAGGAAGGCTAAGCGACACAGATTTCTCTCTTGCGCGTTTGAGTCAAATCCTGGAGATTAACAAGGTATGTACAAATGAAAGTGGTCGTATAAGTATGTACCTCTAATAATTTCTTGATGATTTGATTCTTTGAACTTCCATCTTCGGTTTGCATAGGTCTTACGGTGTTCGGTCGTTTCCCACTGTGTTCTTCTGAGGACACGCACTGTGGAAGTTCCCCATCAGAGCACTTCTCGGGACAAAGTTCTGAGGAATAGTGGTCGAAGAAGCCCCGAGCGGTGACAAGGGCAGCGGTTGAGTTGGATCCTTTGGTGATTGAAACCCCTACGTGGAGGTAGATGCCTCGAGAGGTCTCAACGAGTTCGATCATCGCGATAACCCTTCCCAACCTAACAAGTTCCTTTTAGTCCTCGATTCATCGAGGATAAGGAGCTTGATGAGGCGTGGCGAAAGTATCGGATACTCGACTCAAGATGCACCTCGATTTGATTTTTGCGGTTATAATGACCGAACAATTCGGTAAAATATTCTCGACCCGACTTCATAGTTCTTCTTTAAAAAGTTTATAAGAAACTTAAGAAAGAGAACGCTATTTGTGTAGCATTTGGTCGAGAACTTTCTTTGTGATCGGAGGATCCACCCAAATGAGTTAAGGACTTGGAGCAAAAGCACTCCGAGTTGGAAAGTAAGAACTTTTCCCTTTTGAACTTTTGTTTCTTCTTCAATACTTTGCTCCTCTACAATTATTCTCCCTTATCGTATTTGATAGATCTGGAGAAAATAAAAGAGGAGGTTGTGGTTTGAAAAAGCCAAGACGACTTTTCTTGAAGAAGAAATAAAAGCTAAGGACCGATCATTTCTTTGAAGCAAGTTCACTAAAGACCTGTTGATCATTTGAAGCAACGACCAAATATGAAACACTTAGCAAAACAAATGAAGGTAATATGTCGTAAGCTTGATTTTTCCTTCATTTATGCTTGTGTTCATTAAGCGATTTGTTTTTGCGAGCAAGCGCAAATCTTGAGCAGTAAAAAAACTCGAAATTTGAAGCGGGATAAGGGGCTCTTGCTCAAAATATTGATGAAAAGATTCATGCTTTGAACAAGATGATCTTTGATATGGGATCGAGGATCAAGCTTTGCCTTCCTTAGGAGATCCAATAGAGAAAATGAACTATTTGGGTCAACTTCTAGGGGATCTTAAAGTTACGCTCAAAACTACTCGGACGAATTATGCGGGCCCTAAAAGCAGGCGTTGCAAGTGGAGTTAGTTTTGCTTTGGCAAAACTGAAAGCTTCCGACCCTCCATAGATCTCCAAGTGTTAAAGATGACTTCAATCGCCCACTGAGGAGGCGACCAAGTTCATGGAAGAACTCGGGCCACTCGGAGATATAGTTGTAGAGGAGATGGAGGTCGAATCTCCGACAAGCGAGAGTTAGGTTGGGAATATTTCTTAGAGTAGGTTCCTGCAAGTGTAAAAATATTTGAATATCTATGAAAACTTACCTTTTATGTCATTGACAAAGTTTTTGTTTATCCTATTTGACTTTTTTAAAATTCTCGTATATTTCTTAGCCCCCGACTGCTTTATAGTAGAAGAACGTTACTGTACAAGCAGTGAGCCAAGAAAGAGAATAAAAAAGAGGTCATAACCATGTATGTGAGTTTTTGAAGGTATGTTTGGACATGTAAGACAAAACTGATCGTTGCAGTACTAGGAAATCAAATGTGGTCAGGACCAGCGTATGATTTCGACTAGTTATAGATCTTTGTTTGTCATAATAGAAATACTATATATGGTCGGAAAAAAGACTTTGTCAAACTTGACATAAGAAGAAATGCAAATATGTATGCAACAAATTATAAGTGAACTTTGTTTATATCTATTGTCCCATAATGCCTGAACTAATGCTAAGACACGAAGGCATCGACACATTTCTTGAAAGCGTGTTCAAATTCAGATCCGATTGGTAGCGAGGATCGTAAGAAAAGAACCGTCGCTAGGAAGCTCCTTCCGATGGGGGTGACCACGTCGCGAAAAGGAGAGACTTCGACTAGGAGGCTTTCCGTGTCCCACCAAGATGCTGACAAGAATAGACCGAATCTTAAAATAATGAAGCATAATCTTCGAATCGTAAGCATATCATTCATGAGATAGTTAGTTGTGTGGCGCTCACGATTACTCATTTTCTTTGAGAAAAGAGTGTAGTCAGCGTGGGAATCATTTGAAGAAAAATGCTCACGACTAGGACCATAGAGTATCAGAGATCCTTAAAAAGGATATCGGAGAGAAAAATGTCTTCTCCGACCAGACTAACAATAATAAACGACCAGAATGTAGGTGTATATATATAAGCAAAGTTGCACTTCTTAATTAATTAATGAATTTAATGAAATTGAAATTGAAAGAAATGAAAGAATGAAAATTAAACATAGAACTTACGCAATTGATCGATGTTCCAAGAATTTGACAAAATTTGCCCATCAGACATAGCCAACGTCACGGAACACAGTCGGGTTACTTCGACCACGATTATAGGACCTTCCCATTTAGGAGAAAGTTTATTGCGATTTGTTTGGCTCTGAATTTTTCTGAGAACCAGATCACCTACAGCAAGGCTGCGAGGCTGCACCTTACGACTATGGTACCTTCGCATGGCTTGTTGGTAGACTGCTGATCGTACAAGGGCTTGGTTTAAATCGTTCTTCAAGGAAATCGGCGTCATCGAGTCGTCGTTCATTCGATCATTTTCGCAAAACGATCGATTCGGCGAGCCAATTTTGAGTTACGGAGGAAGCATAACCTTCACCATAAACCAAAAAGAATGGAGTTTCACGGTCGCACGATAGGGTCGTGGTTCGAACGCCCATAACACGAGGGAAGTTCTTTAACCAAGCGCTGACCGTTTGATTAAGCGGTCGAATACTCGGCGTTTGATCCCGCATAAGGATACCATTAGCCGCTCAAGCTGCTCCGTTGCTCTGCGGATGTGCAATGAAGCAAAATGAACTTTGACACCAAGTTCATCGCGAATTCTGGAATTGATCTTTGGAGAATCGGGAACCATTATCGTGATGATCTGTTGGGTACACCAAATCGCGTGATCACATTTTTCAGAGAAATCTCTTAGCGGCCTCGGTTGTTATTTTAACGGTCGCTCGGCTTCAATCCATTTTGTAAACGTGTCAATCATGACGAAAAGGAATTGAAGCCCCGGTGCTCTTGGGAAAGGTCCCGAATGTCCATCCCAAAGTTGCAAAAGGCCAAGAAAGAGGAATTGTTTGTAAGGCTTGTCTTTGGTGGTGTACTTATCGGCTATAAACCGACATTGTACACACTTCATCACAAGCTCTTTTGCATCATGAAGGGCGGTTGGCGATAATAGCCTTGGGAAGGCTTTACCGACTGTGGTTACTCAGGAATGGTGTGCTCCACAGACACCTTCATGGATTTCGGTTAGCAATCTAATGCCATCCGTTTGAGATATGCATCTCATCAACACTCCATGAGATCCTCGTTTATACAAGGTACTTTCGATTAGAGTGTATGATTTGGCTTTTCGTGCTATCGATCGGCCTCTACATCATCTTCTGGAATTGTGTCATCTTTGAAGATAATTGTAGATCGATGTCATCCGATCTCTACCTTGATCGTGATGGCGCCAACCGTCAACGACACATGGAGCATCCATGTTCCTTGATTAGTTTGTTCAACTTGCAAAGAATCATGTATGTTCTCGGAAGGCTCAACTACCGAGGGTGAATTGAGTTGCTCGAGAAAAACTCGGGGGGACAGTCGACCTCGTGGAGGCCATCCGTGCCAAGCGGTTGCGCCAGAAAGTTTTCCTTTCTAGGAATATGTTGGATCTGAAAACCGAAGAAGTGCTTTTCAAGTTTTCTTACTTCCGCGAGATAAGATGACATCTTGGTACTAGAGCATTGATACTCTTTCCCCACTTGATTCGCTACTAGTTGAGAATCGCCTTTCACTAATGTCTGCGAATCCGAGCGAGCGAGTTGCTCGAGTCTGCCAATAAACCTTCATATTCGCCACATTATTGGTGGCGGAAAAATTCTTGGATGGCGTACTTGATGTGTTCGCCAATGGGGATATCAAGACCACTCCGGCCCGATCCTTGTAACATCAAGGAACCGCCGAAATACATTGTCCACTCGTCGTGGTGTTCATACTCGGGTCCTTGGGTGGGTTCGAGGTTTGTCCATTCGCAATGAATTCGCTATTGCACGACTTTATTGTTGTTCGTGAAATAAAATGGAGATCGAGCGCCCTAGCTCGACCGCCCATTTGGCTATTAAATCCGATGATTCCTGTTTCCAAGGACTTGACCAAGGGGATATCCGGTAGAGTACGACCACTTTGTGGGCACGAAAGTAGTGCCTTAGCTTCCTTGAAGACATAAGGAGGCCATAGAGCAACTTTTGTACTGTGGGTATCTTTCCTTTGGTCCATGTAAGACTTAAACACGTAATAGGTAGGTCGTTGGATATTATCCTTTCTACAACCAAGACACCGCTAATCGCATGCGTGGTGTTGCTACCACGTAAATTAGCAATGTTTCTCCGGTCTCGGAGAAACTAAAACCGGGTACTTGTAAGGTACTTTTGAGTTCCTCAAAGGCATCGTTTGCCTCTTTAGTCCACTCGAAACTCCCATGTTTCGAAGAAGTTTAAAGAAAGGTAATCCTTTTCCCCTAATCTTGCTATGAAAGCGACTTACTTGCGCCATCTGACCCGTTAGTTTTGGACTTCCTTCTTAGTGGTCGGGGCGATGTCAGTCGATGGCGCAATTTTTCTTTGGATTAGCTTCAATACCTCTAGCGAAACTAGAAAACCAAGCGGTTTTCAATGAAACTCGAACACACACTTTTCCGGATTTAACTTGAGGTTATGTCTTCTCAAGTTGTTAAAGGTTTCTTGTAAGTCGAGGCACGTGGTCGCATGGCGTTGGTGGTCTTCTGACGGATCGTCAACATAAGCTTCTAGATTCCGACCGATTTGTGGACTAAAAGTTTTTGCATCAACCTTTGAAAAGTTGCACCGGCATTTTGAGACCAAATGGCATCTTAATATAACAAGAAGTACCATATGGGGTGATGAAGGAAGTTTTCTCCTCATCTTCTTTACACATACTAATCTGGTGGTACCACGAATACGCATCTAAAAAACTTAGTAACTTCGCCTTTAAGTAGAGTCTACTAGTTGATCAATGCGGGGAAGGGGAAAGTCATCCTTCGGACAAGCTTTATTAAGATCGTAAAGTCGATACACATTCGCCATTTCCCATTATTTTTCCTAACCATTACAGATTAGCAAGCCCTTTGTGGGTGGTCGACTTCACGAATAAATCTTTGCTGGAGAAGCTTGTCAATCTCATTGGATTGCTTCCTTCCGATCGGGTGCAAAACGCGTCGTAGTTTCGCTTGATCGGTTTTTATCGGTGGAGAGCAAGCTGTGCTCGATCACCTCCCGGGACTCGGGCATATCGGACGCTTGCCAAGCAAACCGTCTTGATTTGCTCGGAGGAAGGAGACGAACGACTCTTCCTATTTAGGGTCGAGTCTTGCCCGACCGAAATCTTGCGCGGTTGGATCTGGTTGTCTGACCCATGTGACGACTTGACGCCGTCCCGAGAAGCGCTTTTGTCGAGTAGTACCTCCTTGGTGCAGTCGGATGGTTTGGGCGTCATCTTTGGCCGAGTGCTTGACCTGCATGGGAGACGGATTAACCTCTCTGGTCGGAAGTTCATCAACCAGTGCAAAGGATTTCCGATCGCATACGTAAGCCATTTTCTGATCTCCTCGAATTGTGATGACTCCCTTCGGCCCCGGCATTTTCAAACTTTGATAACCGTAATGCGTGGCTATCAAGAATTTTGCTAATGCTGGTCGACCGAGGATTCCGTTGTATGCGGATTCGAAGTTTACTACATCAAACGGGATCTTCTCTGTTCGGAAATTGTCAGGTTTTCCAAACGTCACCGGTAAGGAAACTTGTCCTATCGGTTTAGCGGTAGAACCCGGAACTATGCCATGAAAAGCATATTTCACAGGTTTCACCTTTGACATGGGGACCTGCATTTCTTCTAAAACTCCTACAAATAATATATTCAAGGAACTACCCCATCCACTAAGACCCGATTAACCCGACAATTATTAATAGTTGGTTCAGCGGCGATGGGGAACCTACCCGGTCGAGTCGATGGGATGGTGCGATCGTCTTTGTTGAAGAAATGCGGTGTCCGAGCCACTTGAGTGCTTGATTACAGTTGGAGATTCGACGAGGTTGACCTCCGCTCCATGGCCTTGAGATGACGTCTGGACTTCGTATGAAGAAGATCCTCCAAAAATCATGTTGGTGTGTGTTGGGGATCACGGTACTCCATCTCCTCGTCGCCATCCTTGTCCTTTTTGGAGCTCGTTTCTCCATGTTCTGTATTCTTTGAAATGGTCCTTTACCGCATAATAATCCTCCGGTTTCTTCGCGAGACCACAAAGCAGTCTTGAGATCATGCCACTACTTTGGTGAAGTGGACACCACTTCTTATTAAATCAGAATCCTTCGGTCGGAACTTTTGCTTTGCTTCGACCGCATAGTCCTTCTTGCCCTTCCTAATCTTATGCAGGCAGCGAGGACTTCTTTGTCGTCGGTCTGCGGTTCTTTTTCTTCTTGAGAGACTTCTTGTTCTTTTCTCTGTTTGTCGGGCACCGGTTGGGGAATCTTGTCTTCCGATCGATGGCTTCACACCACTCGATTGCTTCACTAGCGATGGCATATTTGTCCGCCATATTAAAAAGCTCAGCGGTTGTTCTTGGAGGGTTCATTGCTATGTCCTCCGTAAACCGCCGATTCCTTAGACTGTTTTAAAAGCTTTGAATAACGAGAGGACTCTGCGACTTGGTATAGAGTTACTGAACTGGTGAACCTCTTGATATATTGGCGTAAAGTCTCATCGGATCCTGCCGGATTACGTGGAGATCGTCCTCCTTCCTGGCGGTCGTGACGTACTCGAAGTTGGCAATCGAAGATCACGAGTTGTTCCCAAGTATATATGGATCCGACCGGTAAGTTTAACAACCACGGCCAAGGCGGACCCTTCGAGCACGGTGGGTAAATAGTTGGCCATTACATTCTCATCGCCACTAGCGCCCACGATAGCGGTGGTATATATTTGGAGAAATTCCAATGGGTTTTGAGTTCCATTGAATTTGTCCAAGTTGGCGATCGGAACCGGCTGAGCCAACGCCTGACTTGGAGCCCAGCAGAGAAGGCTCGACAACTGTGATTGATTCATGGCGTCTTCTGCAGGAAGGTCTTGGGATTATGTCGATGGGAGACCGATCCCTAAGATGGAGCAATTGGAACTCGGTGTCTGATCCGGTCGTGGACATTGATATGATGTCCACGATCGCCACTTGGTTCAAGCGATGTCGGAGATCGTTAGGTCCTAGTGGTGGTGGTTCTTCTCGGCAGATGGGGGAGTACCCTCTTGAAATAGCCTTCTCCTCGTGACTCCTTGGTGGAATCGTCGAGGAGGTCTTAGTATCGATTGCTCTCTGGTATGACCGTCTTTGTCCCCTCTTGAGGAGGAGCGTTGGGGCGAAGTCCTAGTCGACTTCTGAACCCCTCTGTTCTCGTCGCTTCCGTTATTTGCATAGTGCATTGGAGAATTTGGATGCGACCTCACGAGTTATACAAAACTAGGCGTTCTGCTAGAGCGGGATCGGAATTATTAACATGTTTTGAATCGTCGCAAGTTTTGTCGATTCTGAAGGTCTCGGTGGTTCATCTTGGTCGTAGGTGTCGCTGTCTCGAACCTTCCCGACCTTCCGGTTTGTTCGATCTGTCGATCACTCTGGGTGGGGCGGTGCGAGCGAGTTAAGCGATTGGCGTCGATTAGTTCCGTTGCCTCCGGAAGTTGGTGCTTGACGGCCCGGATCATCTCTAACAACACGTGATGGCGTGGTAGAGAGTGTAGGACCGTCAGGGGCATCTTGATCTTCATCTCCGATCGCGTTGACCTCGTGCTTCGGCATTGATCTTCCGATGAGCTTCCATCATAACTAATGGAGAGCTTGTCGGTAACGCGAGAATCTTCCACGATGGAGATCGGTCGGAGATGAGCACTTCTCGAGGTCTTCTCGGCTGATCCGACGAACCGCCGATCGTTATCTTGAGTGTGATCATCCCCACATGGCCTCGACCGGTGGAGGTTTCATCGACACCGCTACCGGTGACGGTTGACTCTGGAATTGCGAAGCGAAGGAGAGTATCTTTCACCATGATTTCATCAATGGTATAGAGTTTTCGGGTGATGGAGCTGAAATTTCTTCACTGTTTAGCGGTCGAGAATCTGGGCTTGAAGAGATCCTCTGGCATTCGAATCGGTCGAACGGCGGTTCTCTGGTTGCGCCACCGTAGTGGCGGCACATCTTCATCCATCCGTCGACCTCGCTAACGTCGGCGGCGTCTGGCCGGCGGAGGAGGATGAGAGGATGACTGCCATTTTCTTCCATGGCGCGGATACATCCTTCCATGTCGAGGTTGGCGTAGTCCGCCGTCGAACGATTTTCCTCATCCCAAACTCGGGCATAGTCGCATGGCGATTCGCGAGTTTTGGGCGAGATTTTCTTAAAAAAAAAAATTTCTTGAAACTTCGCCTTCTTCCCCACGGACGGCGCCCGGTGTCGGCGATCGAATCGCCGATCTTACGAAAATAAGCGAGGAAAATGGCGTGGAATATCACGGAATGGAATGGGGTCGCTCTTTATTGATATGAACTGGATTTACAAGATGTGGCTAAGTACTACCTGAATTACCTTGAATGGAGGAATGTAGCAAGACAATCGGACTTAGAATATGAGTCTAAAATTTGATTATCTAGCTTCTAATTCCACCGCTTAGGCTTACGTGCATATCTTCGCCTTGACCTTGTTTTGTGTATGTCGCCTATCGTCTCCTTCTTGTCCCTTGTGCCTTGTGCATTGTGCCTTGTGCCTTGTGCCTTGTGCCTTGTCTTACGTGCTTCACCTTTAAATAACTTCGAAGAGATGGCGGTTACTCTGGAGAAGACGTCCTCGGTGAAGCGTTACGACCGGTCGAGCGGTAGAAAGTTAGCAATGTGCTAACTTCCTTGCGGTTGCTTGTGAAAAGCTTAGTAGGGTGGTTAATAGTCGATGTCTCGGGGTTGTACCATCGCATGGTTTGGAGCATTATAACACGTGTTCCATTCATCATACGATAAGAAATACCGATTCAATAATTTTCTGGCGGTTATACGGTGGGGATTAGGCACAAAGCCTCATCCCACCGGTACCCATAAGTAACCTCTGAATACTAACGACCGAGGAGGTCGTTAGTCTTAGGGGTTACGACCATGAAGACGTATGGTCTTTTATTATGCATTTAAAGTAATACATAGAGGTTTTAATCCTCGTCAAGCCTCTCCCGCCTACTGGTAATATGGTACATACTACATAGTGTTAGAATATAGTCATTAGTCAAATAGCAATTTGTTACAAACTTAGAATATAGTACGGTAATGTAGTATATAGACATATAGTGTTAGAATATATAACTCAACTAGTCCATTAGCAATTTGTTAGAATATCGTGTGGTAATGTGGTGTGTACTCAATTAGCAATTTGTTCATATGTTTGAAATAATGGAGAAACAGACTTTACGTAATTATTTCCCAAGCAATTCAAATGGTACTTCCCCAACCGATGAGAGCACAACTCAACCAAAGAAGTCTCCACTAGAATTTAACCTGAATGAAATTATTGTCGAACTTTCCAGTGACAACATCTGTCGAAAGAATAGATGTCCGAAGAATATTTTCAGTAATAAATATTATCGGATGACCTGCGCACGCAGACGTGGCTGCAATCCACTGTGCCCGTGTCCCCAACAGCAGGCCTGCATGGTGGATCACCCACAGGGCCTGTACATTATTCTTCTTTTGACCAAGTTGCTTGTGATTTCCCCCGCCACGATCGCACGGCCGCCGTTCGTCCACACGGTTTGTGCACTAGTAGCTCACGTACGCAAGGCAAGGGTGATCGATCTGCTACGAAGCCATCCACTTGCCTCGCGGGCCTGTGACTTACTCATCTATGGGACGCAAGGATGGCATGCGAGCTTGAGACTGGTTTGATACTCATTTTTGTACTTCGATGAGCAAAGTTCTAAGGAAATTGATTCGGTGAAGACGTCCGATCTGAGAGAATCCATCGGACGCCTCACAACCTTACTCGATCTCGACTGCCACGTCTCCTCTCTCATTTCTCCAAACAATATGGGGTAGCTGCTAACATATAGATAGATATATGGGGGTGTTGAAGGAGGGGGCGGGTGGTGCTTTTGCTCTAGCGGCGGTATGAAAACAATGTTGCGTCATGTTGAAAACAATATTGTATACTGTTCTTTGAAATGTTGTATCTGTAGAAAAAAATGTTGCATCTATAAAAAAAATGTTACATACGGTTCACAACGATGTTGTAATTTTTTCCAACACGTTTTTTTCGATATGCTTTGTTTTTTTATTTGTGATGTCGCAACCGTTGTCCGAGGATGTCGCAACCGTTGTCCGGGAATGTCGCAACCGTTGTCCGGGGATGTTGCAACCGTTGTCCGGAGATATTGTAATCGTGTTCGAGGGACGTCCTGGTACTAGTATCATCCTGAATGTAATCCCACGCTAGCACCCGTACGGCTGTTTCTTTGGCCAAATTCAGTGGAGGTCAATAGGATATACACATGCAAACGTGCCTACAAGTACAACCAAACAAGTGTTAGGCCCACGTGGTATTGACAAATCTTCTTTCCTGGTATACTCATGGGTATGTGTAGCATTTGTGTGTGGAATTACAGCACAAGGAAGGAATCGTAGGCTGGCTCGGGAGTCGGGACAGAGTCCTACGCGATTTAAACAACACGTTACCTAATTGGAGACAGGTGCAACCGGGCGTCCGATCCTAACCCTAGATTGGACGTCCAGGTGCTAGTGTTGCTCATGTTCTAAACTAATAAGTTTCTTCCTATGTACCGTGCGACCCAATCCTATACCTTGGAACTCTGTTTTGTTGTACAACTGTGTGACTCTTACCTTAAAGTTACCACCTCAATACCTATTTATAGTGCGATGTATCTCACCTTTCAATCGACTGTCTAAATGATCTTAACCAAACCGGCTTTACAGACAGATAAATGAAACCTTAAATGTAGGTAGTCAGTCGCAAACTTCCTTCGGTCTTAATTGGAGGCAGATTTCAGACGCAGAGACACAGGCCACGTCGGCAAGAATTTTTGGGCCGCAGGATTCTGCGCGCCGCATGTTCGCTGCCGTCCGATTTCCTCGGCAAAATGCACGCCTGCGCAAGCTTCACGAGCCTTCGCTGGCTCCTCCACGTGCGTCGGCTAATCACGCAACACGCGCTTGCGGCTTTTCCACGGGTCAAGGGACGCCTGTCCTTCTCGGCACGCAGAATACGCACACAGGCCAGCTAGTTGAGTTCTTTTCTTCTACCTTTTAACAGAGTGATAAACAACACTGAGCTAAATTTTTTGGGTATTTCAGTCGAGTTTCTCACTATCTTCCTCCAAGCCTACACTGTATGTCTCCCTTGCTCCTCGTTAGATTAATCATTTTTTTCTTTACCCTTTGTCCTCGGTGTTGGAGACGATGGTTGTGGCAGCGGTGGTGAGTACAAGGCGGTTGATGGAGGTCTGACATGCCTCGTGAACGTTGGGAAGATTATGCAACGACACAAACATGACATGCAGATGTTAGATGCTTGCGCTTGGGCTTATGTGGCCGTGACGCATCTAGGGTTGCAGAGGAGATGGGGTTATGGTGGCTTCGACTCTAACACAACTAAGAAAGGACCACCTGTTAAAAGAAAGGCCTAAGGAAGGGCCTAAATACAAATAGAGTAACAAACATATTTGTTTCCTCCTAATTAAAGAACTCATGAAACTAGAGCTGGCCAAATGGGTAGACCCTCTTGGCTTTGGTCCAAGCACAAGACCGGCAGTCCAAACACGGTATGGTCCGCACTATTCATGGAGTCGTCTTGGCCGAAGACGAGACCCGAGCCGTGCTGAGCCACCACCTCGGCACAGTGGGTTAGCCGAAACGATGTCGTCTTGCCGTGCAGTGCACCTGCACAGCGGCGGCAAGAGGCACGACGGCGTGGGGAAGCGGAGGCGGAGGGTCAGGCCGTGGCGCCGCAGTCTTCTTGTCGAAGCGGAGGAGGAGGAAGCGTCGCGGCCTGCACCTGTTGTGCAGAGAGGAGGAGGAGGAGGCGGGCTAAGCGGCGGTGTGGCGCCGAGTCTTCGCGTCGGAGCCAGACGGAGGAGGAGGCAGAAGTCGTCGAGGCGGCGAGTCGTTAGTGACATCGCTGAGCAGGTGAGGGAGACGAGGCGAGGGGGCCATGGGAGGTGAGGCGGTGGGGTCGTGGGGAGGCGAGGAGGCCACTAGGTCGCAAGGGGCGAGGAGGCCGAGGTCGCGAGGAGGTGAGGCCGAGGAGGCGGGGGCTTGAGGGGCGGCGGAGGTGGTGGGGTCATGAGGGCGGCCAGGAGGCTGGGAGGCGAGGAGGGGGGTCGGAGGAGGGAGGCGGGGGGGAGGCGGGAGGCGAGGCGGGGGTCGTCGGCAATGAGGAGGCTGGGGTCATGGGAGGCGAGGAGGCGGTGGGGTCGTTGACAATGTCGAGGCCGGGGGGATTGCGGGGAGGCAAGGAGGCGGGGAGGCGAGGACCGAGGAGGCGTGGTCGGGAGGAGGCGGAGGCGGAGGTCGTGAGGCCGTCTTGGCGATGGAGGGATCTTGGTGACGGGCGGCGAGAGGGGTTGGGGAGAAGAAGGCGTGTGTGGGGTGGCCGGACGTGTCGTGCAGTGGTAGTCTGCATGCATGTACCCAAAAATTTGGCCATTGGGGGGGGTTGACCATTTTTGACCATTGGGGACTTAAAAAATAGCAAAAAAATCAAAAAATTTCGAAAGTTTTCCTATAAAGAGCCACCATACCCCCCCTCATTTAGTACCCTTTCATTCTTCATTCTCTCTTTGAAATTGTGTTGTGCAAATTTAAATCCGTGGTGAGCTAATTTGGCAAAATTCAAAAAATTTGTGGCAAAATTTGGAAATTTCAATTTTCATCAGCAAGTCAGCGAAAGAGGTATAATACTATTTTTGTAACACTGTTATTGTTAGTTATTGTTATGCTAAGATGAAAGTAGTAATTGTGTTAGTTTGATTTTGCGATTTTAGTTATGGGCGATCCTTATGACAACTTTGCTCTTGGTAGTCACGGACTTTCATCGGAGAAATTATGTCTATGGAAGCATTGCATTGCAGCGTTGCCTCAAACCAACTGGAGGTTTCATCGGAGGAGTAAGGTGGAGTTCCGTCATTAGGCTCCTCGTCAGCATCAGGCTCAACGGCAACCGGAGCAAAGTGGTCGAGGCCGTCTACATCGGGAGTGTGGGAGAATTTCGACAGGACAACCAAGCAAGATGCAGCGGAAAATGAGGTACCGTATGCTATTTGTAAAATTTATCGCCATGAATTGTCTACAAAGTCTACAAGTGGAACGGGGCACTTGATTGGACATGCTACAAGATGTCGAACCAAGCAAGGATTGATAATGAGGCAGACGCAGCTGTAATATAACCCCGACGGTACGGTATCTAGCTGGGACTACGATCGTCAGGTAGCCCGCCAATCTCTCTATCGTTTAATTGCTTTTGATGATTTACTGTTAGGCTTTGGCGAGCCTGCTTCTTTCCAAAATTACATTAGGACTGCGCATAATCCTAGATTTTCTTCTGTTTCTAGACAGATAACAATAGGGATCTAGTGAAATACTATAATGAACGTCGTGATAAAATAAAGAAACTATTTAGTACATGCACATTTTCGATGGCCCTGACCTCGGACATATGGAGTGGTCGGGCTAGGGAGGATTACCTTAGTGTATTTGCACATTATATTAATGACGACTGGGTAATGGAGAAAATGATTATAGTTTTGAAATTAATTGATGTAGCACACACGGGGAGAATATTATGAATCGTATTATCAAAGTCGTGGAAGACTTTGGTCTTCTGAACAAAATATTAAGTAATTACTTTAACAACGCCACTTCAAACTCTAGGGCCATGGACATTCTTACTCCAGTGTTGAGTACATATGCTGATTCCTTCTTGCTATATCAATGATGCGCTTGTCATATTATCAACCTTATAGTCAAATGTGGTTTGAAGAGGTTGAGTCCGTATATTAAAGCTTTTCGCGATGTGATTTCTTTCTTGAATAATTCTAACGTAAGAATAGCACAATATAAGAACTTCTGCAGGACGATGGATGTACGTCCAAGAAAGTTCGGTTTGGACATGGAGGTAAGGTGGAACTCTACTTACCTCATGCTTAAGAATCTTTTATCATACAAGAGCACTTTTCCTGTATTTATTCAAATGCACTATCCTAGCACTGGCTGTACTATTCTATTAACTAAGCAACATTGGTTCGTTGCTGAGAAGATACTGCCGTTTTTAGAAATTTTTTATGAGGCAACTGTTGCTTTGTCCGCTGTCTACTATCCAACATCTCCTATCATTGTGCATACTATTTTACGGATTGCTACTCAATTGAAAATGTTTGCAAATGATATGGTTTTACGCGATGCTATTGTTTCTATGAAATCTAAATACCTTAAATATTAGAGAGAAATCCCTTACCTATATGCATTTATATTTCTTTTAGATCTTGGGGCTAAAATTGATGTATTTAGTACTGTACTTGATCTTCTTAGTGATGCTACGGGGCTAGACTATACTGACTATTTTGCAAGAGTTCGTTCTCGGTTATACGAGGTTTACCAAATGTATGAAAATAGGTTCCGTGGAGTCCGTTCGCAACGACCTCCAGTAGCCCCCACCTCGAGTGGGAAGATAAATATGTGGGGCGCGATCTTCGGTGCCTCTTCCTCTAGGTCCAAGGCTTCTTCTTCTTCTTCTTCTTCTTCTTCTTCTACACCAACGCCTGCTCAGCCAAGACCCACAAGGAGCAGAGAATTATCCACCTATCTGGATAGCGATACGGTGGATTTCAACTCAGAAGGTTTCGACATCTTGCATTGGTGTCAAGCCCATAAGTTAATATATCTCGTGCTATCCATACTTGCACGTGATGTGTTAACTGTTCCTATCTCTGATTTCCTCAAAGTGCCTACGGTCTTTACGGAAGAATATTGGAGAGAGAAGAACAAGTCTCACAAGTGAGATGGTAGAGATCCTTCTAACTGTGAAGGACTGGGAACAAGCTGATTCACGAATACAACACTATGTGGAAAATCTAGAGTTGTCGGAGGTGTTCGAAAATCTGTACTTAGACAATAACACCAACACATAGAACAAAGATGTATCATGTATGTAGAATTGTAGAGCTATAGGCTGTACTCTTTTTCCTTTGCTAAGATTTTCTCATTTTGAGTTTTTACTTGGCGAAGTTTTTAACGAGGCAGCCAATTGGACATTAATAAAGCTCTTTATTACATTTTCAATATGATTGTTTCATTTTTTTTTAAATTTTCATGTCAACTTTTGAATTCTACATATTTTTCTAATTTTTCTGGATTTTTTTTTGTTCTGATGGGCCAAACGGGCCACATCTGGCCCGACGGGCCAAACAAGCTCAGACTGGTCCGACCTAGCACGAATACCCGACGAACCGTACCTAAACTGTCATACCAGCCCGTAGACGGATCCGACACAACACGAATAGTACACGAATCAAAACGGACCGTGCCTAGCCCTGCATGAAACCAGAAAAATAAAATAAAAAACAAGAAAACAAAACACGCTTCTCCCTTCTCCTCTTTTCCTTTTTCTCCGTCTCCGTTCCCCTTTCCTCCTCGTCTCCTTTCCCACCTCGTCAAACCCCAGGACGAAGCAACCGCGGCCTCCCCAAATCCACCGCCCCCGGACCCAATCGGCGGCCTCCCCGATCGATTCCCCCGCCGATCTGCCGGAATCCGCCGCAAAAGCAAAAGCGGCGCCTTTGGCTCTCCCCCGATGTACAGCAACTTCAAGGAGCAGGCGATCGAGTACGTGAAGCAGGCGGTCCAGGAGGACAATGCCGGCAACTACGTCAAGGCGTTCCCGCTCTACATGAACGCCCTCGAGTACTTCAAGACCCACCTCAAGTACGAGAAGAACCCCAAGATCAAGGAGGCCATCACCGCCAAGTTCACCGAGTACCTCCGCCGCGCCGAGGAGATCCGCGCCGTTCTTGATGAGGGCGGCGGAGGTCCCGGGCCCAACGGCGGCGACGCGGCCGTCGCCACGCGGCCCAAGAGCAAGGGGAAGGACGGGGACGGCGGGGGGGATGACTCCGAGCAGTCCAAGCTGAGGGCCGGGCTCAACTCGGCTATCATCACCGAGAAGCCCAACGTCAAGTGGAACGACGTCGCCGGCCTGGAGAGCGCCAAGCAGGCGCTGCAGGAGGCCGTTATATTGCCCGTCAAGTTCCCGCAGTTCTTTACCGGTGAGCAAGTGCACGAAAAGGCAGTAAACTTATCTTGATTGCTTTCAGGAATGTGATTGTTGCAATTGTTATGGATCATATAGGCCATATGGATCTTGATCTTGCTTGAATCAGATAGGGTGAGAATGAGTTGGTTGAAGTATTAATTATTCGGTGGTGATGGTTGCTGTCAACTAGAGATGTATGATAATTAATTTGAAAAAAAGATGCTATGTTTAATGGCTACGAGTTTGTAGATGATGATAGGTCGTTGAACTTAGTTCAGATTTGATGAGTTGCTACAGGATATGAAAAATCAAATTCAGAAACCTTTCTTCATGGAAATTCTGATTTTAGCTGCCTGGATAACTGGATTACAAGAAACAACAAAGTTTTTAGAGGCATTGATCCTAGCTTTGCTAATTGGAAGAGTACATTTAAGCATGAATTTGCCATGGTTATCCATAGGGCAAAGAAAAAATATTTCCCAAACATTGTAGAGTCGTTGGATAGGCTTGAGTAGCTTTGTCTGTTTTTTAAATGTATATATATAACAATATGGTCCTTTCCTGCTGTTTCCCTTAAAAACTTAGTTCAGACTTCAGAACCCACTTCTAGAGGGTGGGCGGGTGCCCACTATTTGTGTTGTACTGTACAAGCTTGGTGGGTGTAGGGGAGTCCAGCAAATTGCATCCTATGAAATTTAGACTGTTTAATCTTTATCAAGAGGCTTGCTAAACATGAAATTGCTTCGGTCCTGTACCAGTTAGTAACGAGACCATAACCTTTTTTATGGTAGCAATGTGGATTAAAAGATGGGTATCAAGGGGGATGAAAGATGCTACTTTAATGATAGACGCATTGGTTTATTGGTTACTTAGTTTATGCCAATTATGTTACGGAGTTTGTTATAGATCAAATCTTGGACTCCTGGGTGTTGATATTGAGTTGTTCAATCTGGCAAAACTTAGTCTCAATTCCTAATTATCTATTTGCCTTGTGCATCTAATCTAGCCTTCATTTATGTGACTTTAAAATTAAGCACATTTTATAATTAGCTGCTAAGATATAATTAGCTTTGTCAGCCACTATTCGTAACTGTTATATTTTCCTTGTTTATGTGATACACAATAATCTAAAATAATCATGTGTATGAACTCATCTGAAGTCTTAGAGATTTGTGTTGTTAGCTAGTATATATTAATTGAGAATGCTGTTCTTTAGGTAAGCGGAGGCCATGGAGGGCTTTTCTTTTGTATGGTCCACCAGGAACAGGAAAGTCTTATTTGGCTAAAGCTGTCGCAACAGAGGCCGATTCGACATTCTTCAGGTAGCTATTATACATTTATTTCACCTGCATAGTGACAATCAAATATCCTTCACTCTTACTAATGTCAATCTTAAACTTTGGCTGTCCCGCTGCCTTTTACATTCACATTATTGGCTATCTGTTTTGTGGTGTGTTTGTGCCAAACTAATAATATTCCGGCATCCTTTACTAATTCCTATCCTACTTGTAATCATTGCAAAACTCTAATATGTAGCATACGATGCTTTTGCTTGAGTAGTGGTGAACAAATAACCAATCTTATTTGTTTGAAAATAGTAGACGCTTATGCTTTTTGTGAATTATATGAACTTTTTATGTGTACACAAGGGTTTGATGCATTAGTATAGGCCAAGGATCACAGAACCGGACCGGGACCACTTCCCGCTGGCTGGCCTGGAATGGTAACCGGCCGGTTACCGTTCAAACCGGAAAAATCCTGGATAAAAATCGCTTGAATTTGATTAAAAAACAGCCGAATTTCGAAAATTGAAATTTGAACTCGCAAAACCTGAGAAAACCGGCCGGGATTTTAGATCTTGGACCCCGGCCGGTAACTGATAACCGGTCGGGATTTTTTTCCCTGGTATAGGCTATACTTATATTGAGCGAGAGAAGGAAAAAAAGCCGCCAAGAATGATGTAGAATCTAAAAACCGGTGGGAACCAGGAGGGAAAAAATGCCCGAAATTTTTCAAATTTAAATTTAAATTTATGACTGCATAATGCACTTCTAGGTTGGTTTAGGCCTTTTTTATGCTAGATTACCTATTGCATGAACTAAATATGCTTGAATTATTGTATGAGCAAGTCCTAACATTTTTTAGAACATCCCTAATTCAATTTTCCGGTTTTGGCAGCAGTTTTTCCGGTTTTGGGCGGTAACCGGTCTGGTTACCGGTTTTAAAACTTCGCCATTTCAAATTTCCATTTTCGAATTTTGACCGGTTTTTTTTCCTATTTTTCGGTTACCGTTACCGGCCGCCGGGCGGTTTTTCCTCTGGTTCCGAGATTTTGATCCTTTGTCGGGAGCACTTCATATTGTGACTGTGGTAGTTCCACCAGGTTGTTATATATTCATGCGTAAGCACATTGTATGCTCCTGACCGGAATGGAGTTTTGTTTTTTCTTACCTTGGGACTTCTTTTTTATGATGGTAATACAATTGCTTGTTTCTTGCTTTTTTTTTTCATTGAGTGTCATGTATTATCTTTTACTCTCCATGACTTGAGAATTGATTTTGTCGCAATAATGTGAAACTCTCACAATATGAAATGTCTTATATGCCAACAAGGGCATGCAGCTCTGCAAGTTTTATTTTTTGATATTTTGGATATCGCTAAGGTTGCCAAAATGGCTTTTTGTAGTAGTTTATCATGTGCGAACCACTACCATTTTAGGATTTTGTTACCACTAACAATTTCTCAGGTTGCCCCCCCCCCCCGGCGCGGTGTTTTTGCTCGTAGTGATCGACAATCATGACGAAATTGCATGTATGTTGAGCGCACATGTCTGGTTAATGAACATAATTAAATAACTTGACACACCGGTAGTACCTCAACTATGTATCTGTGTCAGCTTTTGTTATGAGTAAGTTATTGACCCATTATTACAGTAACATTCTAGGCTCCTAGCATATAAGATTGTCTCAAGCCGTATGCCTTCTTCCTGAAAATTGTATGTTGATGCAGGCAAGAGAGCTTTTTGCTCAAAAACAAAACTCTTTTGCAAAACTAGGGAAGTTGTCCGTTTCAAGGTGTGTCCTAAGATAGCAGCTCTTACATAGTTACATTTGGTTTCGAGTGTCATCTTTCATGTGTAGGGTACCTTAAATATAGTAAATCTGCATCCCAATGTTCAAGTCACCTTACTCATTTCAGGCATATCTATCTTGTGTTTCCATTTGTTACTTCAGAAATATTTACCTTTTGTTTCCATTTGTTACTTATCCTTTTGGAGTATTCGTTGATTATTACATATTTGACGCTTTCACAAGTGCAACGATATATAGCTAATTCAAAATGTAAATTTTGAAAATCATTAATGACACTATAGTATCACTTGTAGTTTCCTTGGCATCTTGCAATGCTTATGTTTTTGCCTTTTTGGTATAACTGGTACGATTCAATATCCTGCCACCATTTTGTTATTTCGACGCCTTATCTGAATAACTTCTATTCATTTTTATTTCGCTGCTAGCATCAGTTGTCCTAGACATGATCATCCCTTGATGGCATATATGGACTGTAGCCCAACCTTGAACACCGTAGGCAAATTCTTTTGGTTACCACTTATCGCCGATTTATGGTGGGTGACCACTATGTTATGCTGCTTCCTGCTTGAATATTGAAGGCAAGTTGCTCATCACTTTAATATAATAGTCTTCTGATTGCCACGGTGATCTAAACTTCAGTGAGCAGAAGCAAGTGCTCGTTCACTTTCTAATATGAGCAGAAGCGTGGTGTTGCATACGGAATGTATTTTCTTAATATTACCATATCAAGATTAAGACATACATTGCTCAGATTAATGTTTGCATTTTTTGAATTGCTTCAGATCTGGGTTCATAAAACTGGAATAGGCCTAGTTCCCGGCTCCCACCGGTTTGCCAGAAACTGGTCGGTTCCTGGAGTTTAGCCAGAAAACTGGAAATAAATTTGGCCTGAGTCATTGATAATTGGTCAAAAGTTGGTATAACTCAGGACAAGTAGGTGTTAAAACCAAATGAGATTTTCATATCTTAGCCCAGAACAGTTTGATTGTGAATCGGCGGAAGCTGGCTGGTTCCCACCTCTTTTCTAAACCTTGGTTCCGATATCTACATGGAATTGAGTTTGGAGCATGATATAGTAGCCGTGTTATTAGTATAGTTATTGAAACCGGACTGGTGAATGAACCATCTACGTGACTGATTCAGCGGTTCACCGGTCTAACCACCGGTTTACCGGTTGAACCGCCGGCTCAGCAAATATTAGTATTTTGATATTTCATAATTACATTTTGTCGGAAATGACATTCATGAACACTTGTGGACAAAAAAATAGTTTGTATAGTTGGATATCGTATGAACTAAACCTGGCAAAGAATGCTGCGTGCAATCAACGAAGACAAAGGTGCGGTACAAGTATAGATTAATCACTGCATAGTAAAGTAAATCAATCAAAATTTTAACATGTGGTGTATGATACTATGTTATTGATGCCCTTCTCTCGTACCAAATCCAAAAGGCCAAAGAAATAGGAAAGATCTGGAATAGAAATCGAAGGCCAATAAATTAATATCATCTAAGCTAGCTTGCCTTGCTGCTATACATCTCCCGATAGCCACGATGGCGGCCACTTAACGCTTCCTAGTGTGATGCTCTCGACGGCCTTCACAACGAACTAACTCCATCATGCCGCAGCCGCCGAGGACGCATGTACGCTGTTGCGCGCGAGCCGCCAAGGACGCATGTATGCCGTCGCGCGCGAGCAGCCGAGGACGTCGACGGGGACCTTTGAGTGGTTTGGAAGATGTCTTGGCAGTGGCTTGGAACAGGGGCAAAAGACTAATAGCCCTAGCTTTCTCCAATGTTTTAAGGCCTAAGCACACATACTGGGCCTGTTGGGCCATGTCAGCCCACTCACCCATCCATTCCTTCGGTGTATTTCCCACCAAACAAGAGCTGCTCGGTTTGCGGGTTTTTATAAAACCGGCTTCACCCGGTTTTTTCCTATCTGATTGCATGAACGGTCCTTGAACCAAACCTAACCGCTGAGGTCACTGGTTCCAGTTTATTCCGGTCCTACCGCTGGTCTGGTTCGGTTTTAATAATTAGCATATTACTGTACCAAAAATGTTATTATTTCACACAGCCCCTTTCAATGCATATTAAAAGGAAGTTCATGAGATATAGTCCTGTAACAATCAACGGTTTAGTTATGTATGCATGGAACATTCAGTTTTGCCAGCAATCTCGAAGTAGTAAAACAAGTTCGCTCCTCACTACCCTAAACCTATTGCAAATCTTTGAGTTCTAACTTCCTAACTACTACCACTAGAGCTATGTTTACCCAGACCACATAAACAATTTGATTTCACTGTCCACCCTATTTCTCCCAAAGATTGAGTTCTGACTTCCAAATGAGTGGCTCAACTGCACAGTGAGAGCGAGGTTCATTGAAAGTAACAAGTAATACATATCTAGCCAGACCACACAATCCATTGAGCAAAGTGGTTACCCTTGCACATGCATTTATGTGGCTGCACATGCCACAGCGCAATGCGTTGTTTACAATCTTATGTAGATATGTCTGGACAAACTTGGATTGCTCTTTTTCTTGCACTTGATCGTTCCATGGATGTCGCCAATTTTCACTTCCTACTGTATTTTCTTTTTCACTTTACCACTAATGCAGTTATCCATTATGTCATCGTTAATGTGTTGATTTACCTGCAGCATATCTTCATCAGACCTTGTTTCAAAATGGATGGGAGAAAGCGAGAAACTGGTTGCAAATCTTTTCCAAATGGCTCGCGAAAATGCTCCTTCCATTATCTTCGTTGATGAAATTGATTCTTTATGCGGTCAACGTGGAGAAGGCAATGAAAGTGAAGCTTCTAGGAGAATCAAGACTGAACTTCTTGTGCAAATGCAGGTGAACTGCTTCTGAATCTCATGCATCCCCTCCACTGCTGAATATGATGACTAGACATGCTTAGTTGGACATGTTCTACTTAGGATGGTATGGTTCTAAAAGTTCAGACATGGATGCATATAAACTGCTTACTGCTTACTGCTTACTGCTGTGATATTTTATGAAGAGAGAAAAACATGGTTTGGCCAATTTGTTCGCTCCTGAGATTCCTTACCAAACTGTTTTGGCCAATAATGGACGGGCTAGCACTTGTAACGCTGGTATCTGGTTCAAACACTGAGTAGTATGAGGTGTTGTACTTGTTTTAGGAATTTTGGCCAGAACTTAACAAAAAAAAAGTGCTTAATAGGGGTGGAAATCAGGTTGATTGTGTCAGCCCAGATCTGAAATCACCTTTAAAAATGAATCCATGCTGAATATCTACATTGCTCAGATTCCAACACAGATTAGTTGCTTGATTGATACATGAATTTAATATTGGATTGAATTCCAGTATCTATATGTTATCACTTCAGTCTATGTTAATTACTCACTTACCCAATGAAGTTGCACAAGATTTATTATTAATAATTCATGATTTGGCCATAATAGTTGACCAGTTTATTTGGTAGGGTTCAAATTTTGGCAGGGTTTCTTTTTATATAGAAAAAGAATTCAGACACTGAACACCCCAATTTCTCCATCTCTTTTTTTAAGAACTTGTTAATTCTTATTCAAATTACGAACTGCCTTCTATGGTGCACTAAATTGTTAAAATGTTTTTGTGTGTCAAACTCACTTACCTTTTCCTTTGCTTCTTTCGTAAATGTCCAGGGTGTTGGCCATAATGATGATAAAGTTCTTGTTCTTGCTGCTACGAATACGCCGTATGCTCTGGACCAGGTTTCAGAAGAGTTGTCAAATACTTTGTTGCACCATTTACAGTTTCTAAAGATTCTCTCACTATCTCTTAAATAGTTTGGCACTTTATCATAAATTCATTACCTCAGGCTGTCCGGCGACGCTTCGACAAACGTATCTACATTCCGCTACCTGACCTGAAAGCAAGGCAACATATGTTTAAGGTGCTTAAGAAATATTTGTGCAACACAACTTCAAAAAATTTGTCATGTTCTGTTGTCCCAATCTTTGCTTAATAAGCTGGGAACTTTTAATTGTTCAGGTTCATCTTGGGGATACACCGCACAACTTAAATGAAAGTGATTTTGAGAGCTTGGCTCGTCGAACAGATGGGTTTTCTGGTTCGGATATTGCTGTTTGTGTAAGTAATTTCCACAGCCCTCACATGTGTCCGTACCATGTAATGGAATCTGATTCTTGCTTTTTTTCAACAGGTGAAGGATGTGCTATTTGAACCTGTCCGTAAAACACAAGATGCCATGTTCTTCTTTAAGGCGGATGGTGACATGTTGATGCCTTGTGGAGCAAAGCAACCAGGCGCCGTGCAGACCACCATGCAGGAGCTTGCATCCAAAGGCCTTGCTGCAAAGGTAAGAATGATGCCATTTCCTCCACAGCACGTGTTAGAGAGGCTTCTGTTGAATTACTAAGGTGTATTGCCTGGCTGTAGATTCTTCCACCACCAATCTCAAAGACTGATTTCGACAAAGTCCTCGCAAGGCAGAGACCAACAGTCAGCAAGAAGGATCTTGAGGTGCACGAGAGGTTCACAAAAGAGTTCGGCGAGGAGGGTTGATACACCGCGAATACTCACTTATGCACAGCTGCACCACATAAATGTATATTGTTTATGACTTCGATTGTTCTGCTTGGAGTTTGAACTCACAGATTTGTACACTTGGTAGCCTAACCATGATTAATTACCGTGGCTTTATTATTGTTGGGCTATCGCTGTGCCTCTCTTGTCAACTTATTTCATTTTTACAATCTGTTATACTTGGAATTTTCCACAAGTGTATTAAGGAATAATAGTTCTTAACGTGGAGTCCTTGTGGTGCAGCTTGTATAGTTGTTTCCCCTCTAGTATCTGATTTCTCCTTAGTTTCTTTGGTTTTATTTTGTACTTATTTTCAATCAGAAATTCAGCATCTAAAATTCTTTGAACTCTTGTAGAGCTCTCGTTATCATGTAAGCTTGGTACTGGGCTACCGGCAATAAAGTTTACATGACAAGTCTTTTTGTTCAAAATAATAAGCAGTAGTTCGTTCGGAATGATCTAAGCACCATGTTTATCTGATCTGTATATGCTATCATCGATTCGCGGTTGAGATATGGTTATTGTTTGTTTCAACAGACTAACTGATTACTATGTTCTGTAGATTAACAATGCATATATTGCTAGCTTTGTTGCCGATAATACCAGGAGCTAGTAGAGCTTACTTGTCTTCAGGTTTCTGTGTTGGCATATACCGCCAATCGATATATTCAGGGATTACACAGCTTCATTTTATGTACCTATGAATAATAGTTTCCCCCCTCTGTACGCCGACGACGCAACATATCGTGATAATTTTGAGAGTAGCTAGCTGCAGATTGTTACGAAATCGGTGGAAAACTGGTTGGTTTCGTAGGCTTAGCTGGTCCTGGCCGCTATTGCCAGCCCAGCGGTACTGATCCTGGTTGGTTGTATGTATCGGTACCCGTGATTCCGCAGTAGATACACAGATAAGCATGTGATGCCAGCAATTATAAACATTGAATCAGCAGTCAGCGCTAGCTCGTGCAAAGACCGGGGGTTCTCGCACTGCTTCAGAAACTAGTCTACTTACTACTCCGTGTTACACTAGATGCACCTTGATAACTGGAGAGGATGGAGGGGAAAATTTAATAGGAGAAGATAATACTAGAGATCATATTTATAAGTTTCACAAAAACTTATATAGGAATGAAGTCAGACAGAGTGTTCAATTGGTTAGTGACTTCTAGAATCTAGGAAGCAGGATCTCTGATGCTGATAATGAAAGTCTTGTTCAATCTTTCTCTGAAAAAGAGGTTCGGGAAGTTATTAGAGAATTACTTGCTGAGTCTGCCCTTGGGCCAGATGGCTTCCTTACCTCTTTCTATAAGATTTTTTTAGGTGTTATTAGAAAGTTCTTTATGGAATTGGTGATGGATTTCTTTGAGGGTGAGTTGAACTTAAAGAGGTTAAATTTTAGGGTGATTACCATGATCCCTAAAATCAAGGATGTTAATTCTATTAAGCAGTTTAGACCAATCTGCCTGATCAATGTCAGCTTTAAGATTATTACTAAGCTCTTGGCTGTCAGATTAAGCAAGGTTGCCAACAGGGTTATCAGTGAGAATCAAACTGTCTTTATTAAAGGTAGATACATTCTAGATGGGGTTGTATCTTTACATGAGATTCTGCATGAACCGAGAATTTCTAAAAGAAAATGTGTTGTTCTTAAATTGGATTTTGAGAAAACTCATGATAAAATCCTGTGAGCTTTTTTGGAAATGTTATGAAGGGGAAGAGTTTCTCTAAACAATGGATTGATTGGGTGATGAGTTCAATTAAGGAGGGAAGATGAGTATTAATATCAATGGTAAAGTTGGCCCATACTTCTGCACTCACAAGGTTTCAGACTGGGGATCCTTTGTCTCCTTTGTTATTTAAACTGGCAGCTGATGCTTTAGCAGTAATTATAGGACAAGCTCAAGAGAAGGGTTTTTTTTTAAATAAGTGGTTTCTCACTTAATTTCAATAGTCTCTACGTTAATATACAGATGACATTGTTTTGTTGATTGAGTGTGAGGAGAAATATATTCATAATTTAAAATATCTGTTACATTGTTTTGAGTGGATGTGGGTCAAAGATCAACTACCATAAAAGTAAGGTGTTTGTGTTGGGGGTGGATGATATAGACGCTATTAGAGTTTCTAATAATTTCAATTGTAAACTTAGGCAGCTTCCTCTCACTTATTTAGAAATTGTTATTGGGGACAGACAATTAACTAAGAAGGCATCAGGAAAAATTATGAGTAAACTGGATAAAAGACTGGATAACTGAAAAAACAATCTTCTCTCCTTAGAGGGTCGACTGATTTTGACAAATAGATGTCTCAGCAGCCTACCAATCTATACAACGGGGTTCTACAGATTAAATGAGGATATTCAGAGGAAAATGGATTCCATCAGATCTAGATTCTTTTAGAGAGGAGCCAGTGATAAGTTTAGATATCATATGGTTAACTGGAAGACAGTGTGTAGCCAAAAGATTTTGGTGGTTTGGGGATGATCAATACTAGATTGATAAATGATTGTCTGTTATGTAAATGGTTCTGGAGGCTTAGTATGGCTAAGGATGAGATTTGGTTTAGGATTTTAAAAGCAAAGTACTTCTACATGGGTGATTTTAGAGATTCCTTACCTATTAGAGCTTCACAGTTATGGAAATCTATCCATAAGGTAAAACCCATTTTCAATTAGGGGTTTCTTACAAGTTAAATAATGGGAGGATTTTTTTTTTTTTGCGTGATGTTTGGTTAGATGATTGCTCTTTGAAAATTAAATTTGCTTTGTTATACCATATTTATTCAAATCATGACATCAAAGTGGCAGAGTGCCTGGTGGAAGGAGTTTGGCAAATTAATTTTACCAAGAACTTCGGGAGGGGGAAAGAAGAGTTGTGGAGAAGTCTTAAGGAAGCTTTAGATGGAGTGGTGCTTAATGGGGAGAAGGACAAGGTGGGGTGGTGTTTGGAAAAGAGTGGACACTTCACAGTTAAATCCCTGTATTTGGCTTTTGGTGGGGTCACTCACAGAAAAATGCAGAAGCTTTGGTCTAGTAGGATTTCTCTCGAAGCGAAGATTTTTCTTTGGCAGACTTATCAAAATAGGATCTAGACGGATCAAAATAGGATCTAGACGGATCAGCTCATTATTTTCTTTGTGGTTTGGTTGAGGATGCCAAACATGTTTTTTTTTTGTGTTTTAGTAAAATTTGTTTAGACCTATATAAAAGAGATTTTTAGAGTGGAAGAGGTGCCCGAGATCTCTCGATGATTTCCGTCTGTGATGGGTTGGGCAGGGACTACTCGCACGCGATGGAAAGTGTCAAAGTTGAGATCGATCCATGCATGCAGCCTCGATCCTGTATCGGCGATCGTGTTGGTCTCCCATTCGCCTTGGCATGCAGATGAGACGCCAATTATTGCATGCATCGCCCTCGAAGCACTATCGCATGGTTGGTACACGTGACGTACGAGCAAGAACTATAGCATGGCACATCTAGTACGTTCCCTGACGGCTCCTACGACTGCAAAAGCACACACGTACACCTAGGCATATGTAGCTCAGCTGGTCACATGCATCGATCACGCGATTATTTCATCCATCGTTGGCTTCGTCAAAAAAGCACGAGCCGGTCGACACTCGATACGTGTATGCAACGCGTGCGCGCGCATATATATATATATATATATATATATATATATATATACATATATATTATCGGTCAGATTCCTTGGGTGCTTTTAGCTATGGTCTGCAGTTTTATGTGTTACGAGTCACATGCCATGCATCCTGACGAGTGATTAATTTGCTGCCGACTTGCGTATTTACTCTTGTTTTTACTAGTAGATAAATAAAGCAAAAACTCAGGACATTACTCCACTATGTACGTTATGGCAGATTAATTATATACGCGCCGTACGTGGGCTCGTCCTGGCGGCTTGAGATCGAGGCTGTTGGGGAAAACCCTAGCTAATCCTTATTAATAGATCAACTTGTCCCATTGTCCAAGTGCAATCATGCTGCTCCATCCAACTAGCTAGTCGGAAAAGTATCCTTTTTCACCTGAGTTATTTAAACCCAATTGATTTAGTTGAGCTGGTCAATTGAACTTGGAGCACCCTTCCAAACTTTCATCTTTGGCAGCTCGTTTTAAAACCTGACAAGTGGAGAGTCTTTTATCGTGGAAAATATCACGAGGAGCTCCTTATTTTTGTCTAAGGAGTGCCAACCTGATAACGAGCCAAAATGTTATATGGCACATGATCTTCACAAATACTAACTAATACGCTAAGAACTCACCGGCGTGGACAAAGTATATGGCACATGATCTTTCCAACAACGAATTGAAGTAGCAATCAACCTCATAATTTGCGCACTTTTCATCATTGAAAATACTACTGGTGTTACTAGAATAACTAAAAATCCACGAGTGCATCAACTACATGTGCGCAAGACAAACAAGTTCATTCCAAAACGAAAATTAACAATTAGTTCCCTGTCAAAGTAACACTAGAGTACATCTCCTCTCCAAATGGATTCCGTGTACTTGAAACGCGGCCCAATGCATGGGCAGCATCACGATGCAAACGATGCAAGCTGCAATTAACTAGCAGAGATTTTCTCTCTGACAGGGCAATAAGGCATGCATGCATGCACATGTAAACTTGGCATAAAAAAAGAGAGAGTAGAACTGCACAATGTACGCCATGGACAGACTTGACATGCCTGTACACGGTGACGTCGACCGATGAAGCAGATCCTTTGAATCTTGATGTTTGACAATTGACGTACGATCACCAGAAACATACACCTACTAGGCTACCACTGGCATCTGCAGGTGGCAAGCTCCATTCTTTGAACCAACTTAAAGCTAGCTTGGTGAGTAGGGACAAGCAAGAGGACATGAGGCTGGCAATGGAAACTTGAGCCTGTTGGTCACTTGGCAACTTGTTGGCAGCACGGTATAATGAAACTGTGTGCTATGTCTCAACGGCCAGGCCAAACCAGGGCAAAAGGGGTTTTCCCTGGGAAAGGCACACGTTGCTGGAAGCAAATTTTCTAGGACCTTGTCCCGATGTCGTATGATATTACTGTAGCGTATAGATATAAAGTAGATTGAATGGCTCACGAGAAGAGACCTCACTGGGACGGTGCCCTGTAGAATTTTTTTTCCCAAGTTGCTCCCCCCTAAAGCTAGGCTTGTGGGGCCTTTGAATGCCTCTGTGAGCCATGCATCCGCCACCAAATCTACTTCGAAATTCTGATGGATTTTTTAAGTCGTGCCAAGTCACATTGTGTACCTGGGATGCTCTCGTGGTTAGAACGTGTTATGCGAGGGGAAGAGAAATTTCTGGAGGAAGCGATGGCGAGGAAAAGCTTTTCTCAAAAGTGGATTCATCTGAGCTCAGTTGTGAGGTGGGGTGGAGGGGGTCAGTATTAATATCGATGATGAGGTTGGTCCCTAGTTTAATATTTGGATTGAGACGAGGGGATCTTTTGTTTTTCATTCTCTTTAATTTGGCTGCTGATGCTTTAGCTGAGATTATTAATACAGCTCATGATAAAGGTTTGGTTAGGAGTGCGATCTCTCATCTGGTTTCCGGTGGGGTTCCTATTCTTTAATATGCAGATGATACTGTAATTATGTTGGAATGTAAAGAAAAGTATTTTCTTAACCTCAAGTTCTTGCTCTATTGTTTTGAATAGATATCTGGTTTGAAAATCAATTACCACAAGAGTGAAGTTTTTGTGCTAAGAGTGGATAATGAAGAGGATACTAAAGTAGCAAATATTTTCAATTGCAAATTGGCTCATTTACCTATGACATATTTTGGTATTTTGGTTGAAGATAAGCATGTTGGGGTGAAAGCAGCAGATAATGTGATTAACAAATTAAGTAGAAGACTAGATAATAGGAGAAATAAGACAAATTGGTTGGGGGGGGGGTAATGATTACACTGTTGATTTGTTTAGTTTTACATTTTCGGCTTGGAATCTCTAGAAATTTAGGAACAGAATAACGTTTGAGAAGAATTTTCCTAAGCAACCAATAGAAGTGATTTTCAAATTGATGTCTTGTTTGCAGCATTGTTGTGTTCTCATCAAAGGGGCTGATCGAATCAAGGTGGATTGTTTCTTGACGGCAGTAGAATATTGGACTAAAGTCGTTTGTGCTTTCGATAATTCTGAAACTCTTTCTATAATAGTATAGTTTGGTTTGTGAGCTAATTACTCTGTTCCTACTGTGGGAGCTAGTATCCCCATCATTTCTGTTGTCTATTTGTAATGACCTTTTTATGCTTTCTATAAAAAGTTAGGTTTTCCCTTGTAAAAAAGAGAGAATTCAGTCATAGTTGCGGCGCTGCCTCAACCAGGATTCAGATAATCGGCCGAAAATCAACCGATTATCGGGATTTTCGGCCTTATCGGTTACCCCCAGTAAAATTTCAACCCGGCCAAAACTGATTTGCCGATTATCGGGATTTTCGGTCTTACCTGTGCTCCCTGGTAAAATTTGCAAACCGGTTACCAGAACCCTAGCCTCGGCGTGTGTCTTTGTCATAACTAGGAAGTGTCATGTGGTTCTATACAACGTGAAATAAACTGATTGACATGTTTACGAGTCCTCACTTAAAGAAGGGATGGACTAATTTTGAACTAAATTGAGTATATTTGGTGACACGATAATGAAAAATTAAAATGCAATGCATATAAAACCCAAATGTACAGCCGTATAAACCCAGTCTCCGTAGCGAAGAAAGTAATTTTTGGTGTATATTGACCAGCAAGGTGATTGCCAGGCCGGTTTACCATACCTTACAAAAAATGTGTAACAAATGCTAGATGTGATCTAATGATATAATTAAGTGAAAAACAAGATATGGATACAAACTAAATGCGGAAGCGTATATAGGCAAAGTAAATTAGGATTTCTACGTCGATTTAGCTTCCAAGTCAAAAAAAAAAAATCGTGCAGTCACGCTCCTTGTGTTTGATGAGTTAATTGATCGATGTTTGAGTTGTCCTCTATTCCAACTTTCCTAGTCCATGACAGAAAAAAAATATAATACTAGCCATTATCTCCATACATCAATGATGTTACATTTTCTATACGCCCTTTTCTTCTTTTCTTTTTGAAAAAGATGAACTCCTTTCTCTAGATGATGCTGGGAAGTTAGAACACACACACATTGCAGTTGAAAACCTGCAAAGGTTCGGGACAGACATTATTTTCTTACGAATGAAGGGAAATTTACAAGTGTAAGCTAGCTTTTCTCTATATGGATCGATACACATGCCATTCCTACGAATGCAATTCTTCGTGGCATGCACACATATACGCGTGAGCATTGACTATTGACCATAAAGAAAGCTACTGACTGAAAGTCTGAAGGAGCGTCGGCGTGCGAGGTTTCCTTTGCAAAAGAGGCCAAGGGGAAGAGGCGGCAACGGAAGAAGAGTTTGTTCTCTCACATATATATTCTCCCAGCTTCGCTAAGCTACGTACTGCTGCTAGCTAGTAGGAGTACTAAAAGCAGAAGCGACGTATTGGCCAGGAGACTGCTGTCGTACACTGGGAAATAAATGTTATCGGTACGAAAAGCTCTGACAGAAGGCCACCTATGTATGTGCAGTGCAGCTGAGTCCTTGTCCTCTATATATGAAAAGGACACGTAGGCGTAGCTGCATGCAAGCAGCTGCCCCACCAGACACTACAGGTAAGATACAATCCTACTGGTCCTAGTCACGTGCATGTGAGGTTTGAGCTTATTCAACTGAGTTTTTGCGGAATTGGCACGGTAGGAATTAGCGAAAATAGTATCTGATGTGCGGTATTTATAGAAATGATGTCTACACCACACGGTCATCATACATACGGTAGTTACCAACGAACGACACATATTAGCAGGTAATTTTTATCTCTATTGATTTTCCCTTGTTTGTAAATTCTTTATTAACTGCGTTGTTAGTAAATAAGTCGTAGTAAAGTTTGCGTATTTAAATAGTTGTAATTTTTCAAGCGCACCTATTTTAGTCATTCTAAAATATTCGTAGCAAAATTTGTTTGACTTTATTAGTCGTATTTAATTAGTCATTGTTGAACTAATGTTACATAATTAATTAGTTTTAATTCTTAAATAATTAGTCGTAATTAAAGATGTTACATGTATTCAGTAAATATGTCATCTATTGTATGTGTATGACCATGTTACATAAATAGGAATACCAAGATCATGAAGGAAAGTTAGCGAGATGAAATAATGTTTTCCAGCTCATGGGAATAATATGATCAAGAAGGAACATAAATAGTAAAATAACTCCTGGGAGGTAGCAGCAAGTAAGACAACTGCTGCCCGTCTACGCTGGGCCAAAGACAAATCGGCGAGGTTCTACTCGTTGTTCCACAACGAGTCTGAGTCGTTGCACGACAATGACATCATCTGGACTCTAGATTTTGTGCACATGGTGGCGCCACACGGGCTATCCGTGCAATGCACCCAGGACGCAGGGTTATGGGCGACGACCTACCATCTGGTATTCGCACATATGGTGGAGCCTTACGCGCCACAGCGCATAATGCAACAGTTTGATTTGTACCAAGTCGTGCCCCCTCTGGACGGCAGGGTTCTGCAATGAGGTGTCCACTTGTGAGTCAAACTTCATTCAAGTAATGTTTACACTTCTTATGTCTTATTTCGTAATATCAATCCTTCCGGAAATGCATGCAATCGACGGCGGGTTAGCATGCTGAGGACTAGCAAGCAGTACAGCACGAGCGGATTACAACATGGAGGTCGCGCGCCATACTCACCGTTCCTCCACTGGAGCGCCCGGAGCAGGTGACGCACTAGGAGAGCCTTCACCACTCGTACGATCGTCACAACGCTTTGTGGCATGACGACACCGCAAGACACTTATAACCTCTGGTCGTTTCATTGATGATATTTGTACTCGTCGTTACTGAACCTGTTATGTATGCCACTTCAGTTGGAGCGGACGCAGCGCATCGGAGACCACCATCCGTAGCCCACACACAACACCGGGGCTGCTGAAAACTTTGAAGTACATCTTTGCGGAGTCGAAGAACATAATAAAGAACTTGAGCTGCGATCGTTCGACGAACGACGTCTTGCGCATCAGGCACCAAGTGGGGGGGGGGGGAGACCGTGCTCACCCCCTAGGTCATCACGACCCAGTGATATCGGCCAGCGTTGTAGCACTCCCCGTTGGTCATCAGCAGGCCAGATCGACGAGGCGGTAAGTTATGTATAAATTTACGTTCTGTTTTTTTGTTATGTCTTACGTTCCGCTAACATCATGTCGTTTTCCTATCGTAGGTCCGTCGGGATGCATCACTTCTATCGTCCGCACCTCGTAAATAGACTAGCACTCCCCCTCGGTCATCTGCACTGTACATCCGGGAGGTACAAGATTCTTAGTTTACGTTCAAAGTATTTAGTTTGACTAACATCATTCCGTCTTGCAGCCTTCAGTTGACCGTGGGGGTGACGGCCAGTTTACGTCCACTTATGAGGATACGAGCCTCCCAGTTCTTGCTAGGGAGTAGAACACGGCACCACGATTTGGAACTTGGCACCCAGGGTTTGGAGCGTACGCAGGGTAGAGCTCCTCCGGGTTCGCTGGTACACAGTACGTTCAAGGCCAAAGCTCCTCTGGGTTTGCTAGCACACTGTTCGTTCAGGACCAGAGCTCCTTTGCACAACCGAAGTTGCATACATTGTACCTTGGGGGTGAGCAATTCGGGAGGGGATTAATGCAGTCCCTCGTTCATGACTTCATTGCAGGTGGCCCCCAGTTCGGCATGCCTCAGCATGACGACATCGATGCTTACCAGACTCAGTTTTCTCTAAATCAGCTTACTGGTGCACCTTCGCCCACTCAACAGACTCAACGGTCTCCGTACCCTCTCCGATCCGAGGCACGCTCTTTGGACCGACTGACGTATCCCACGGGACATGCTTGACGCAAAACCAGAACGCGCACGCAGATGTAGTGAGCAGAGAGTAGTGGCTCAGACAAGTGAGCTATATTATATCTCACGTTATGCGATTTTGTTTTGCTATATTTGTATGCATATACGTAACATTAATTTAACTGCGAGTAATTAATTATGACTAATAAAGTCAAACCAATTTTGCTACAAAAATTCCAAAAAGACTAAAATAAGTATGCCTGGAAAATGACAACAAACTAAGTACAGAAATTTCACTACGACTAATTTAGTAACAATGCCGTTAATAAATAATTTAGAAACAAGGGGGTGTAATATTGATCTTTGGTGTAATAATTTAGAAAATAGTTTAGTACAGAGGTGAAATGCCGGGATGTGCTGGGAAAGAGGCAAAACCGTCACTAATCATGCACTGCCACTAATTGATCTTTGGTTTAATATTGAACGTGTCAATAATGTGTGGTAAAATCACAGCGCAGCTGGTCCTCACGGCAACGTCTCTGTCGCTCGGGCCTCCACCGCACGGTGGCTGTGCGGGAGCACCTGTACGTGTCACTCATTGGTAAGTCCCACGTGGTGACCATGCGGTGGAGGCGATATTTCTGCAAATACTGCGTTACCAGTGCCATTTTCGCTAATTCGTCTGCCAAACGTGTCAATACGACCAAAAACTCTATTCATATGGCTAAAGACACTAAAATTTATAGCAATTTGATGTAGGACACCGAAGCCAATATAATAATATTATTCGTTGTTTTGGAGAGAGAAATAGTTCAAAATGACCTTCATGTCCTTATCCTCTTCTTCTTCCTCCCTATTCCTTCTCCGACAACCCCCTCCTGGTTGGCGGCAAAATCTAGTGGAAATCGACGGAAGTAATGCATGCATGGCATGTTCTCGGATTTGGGGGTTCCATTTTGGTGGTCTAGGTTGGCGAGGGAGGCGTTGGGAAAGTAGGTGTCGGCGGCGGCCATGGTGAGGCGATCGTGCTTGGTGATGGCGGCTACCCCTTACCAGGGGAAGACCTTGCGGAGAGCTGCTGGTGGTGTGTGCTCGTGGCTGGGGGAGGAGGGAGTGTGGCTCGTGCAAGGCGGCAAGAAGGGTGCTGGCAGCGCCTCGGCAAGGCTAATGGAGAAGAAGGGCACAGAGGCGACGGTGACGACGAAGATGGGGGGAGGCGGTGTTGGGCAGAGGCGACGACGGTGGCACGACCGGAGGCAGGAGGCGGCGATATGGCGGTGCAGGGACGACCCAAGGAGGCAAGAGGCGATAGTGAGGCTGTCGGCCAGTAGCCTGGATAGCATTGCGGCAATGGGGGCGATGGCGAGGACATCACGGAAGGCGGCTCGGAGGAGAGGACGACGTCGGCGGCGAAGCTGCGCAACGCCGGCGGAGAAGGAGGGCACAGAGGCTGCGATGAGGAGGAGGATGAGGGTAGGTGGTGCTGGGCGGAGGCGACGACGGTGACACAACCGAAGGCAAGCGACGGTGGGACGATCGACTGGTGAGGCGCTGGTTGGAGGGGAAGAAGGGAAGAGAAGAAATAATAGGAAGAAAGGAAGAAGGAGACCAAAAAGGCAAAATAGACTTTTCACTAGCCTTCTTTCTCCTCTTCAGTCTAGAAATGATATTGGGCAAAATTGGCTATAGGGCCCTGAACTTTTGTGTCATTAGCTAACAGACATCCAAAAAATCATGTCTTGACCGAATTTAGACACTCAAATTTTATGGATATTGGCTGTAGGACACTAAGGCAAGTATTATATTATTATCCATTATTTCAGAGAGAGAAACACTACAAAATAACATTTATACCCTTCCCTCTATGACGAGTGGGGCCCGCGGTAAGTGAAATAGAGAAGCCAAGAAGAAGGGAGAAAACAAAGGATTCTTGAGGAGGCGATGGGAGGCAGCGCCGGTGGCTTGCGGCGTCACGGGAGTCACTGACAAAGGCCAAAACGGGTTGGAGGGGTCCCGGTGTTGGACCCCCGGGCGTGGAATACCCGAAGACCCTATGTGTGTACTGTACTAGTCTCAGGATTAGTGGCTAGCACACACATTCACAACATTTGGCATTCGCATCCATACATATACATACAAAAGTAAAGAAAAATGTACTCTACTTAAGCTATTACAAGATCAATACATCAATGACTGACCAACCAAATAAAAGCAGTCATCAGAGTAAATTAAATAGCAGCAGAAGACATAAACTAGTAGCAAAAGTCTAGCGGCATGCCCATCCAATCCCGTAGACAATCGACAAGGAATAAGGCCTAGGTAGACCCGTCATCGAACCCTCCGGTGCCAAGAGCAAAGAACGCGCCATCTGGCATCTACTCATCTTCAATATCTGAACAACAATATTAGCAAGACTGAGTAGTTGTGTACTCAGCAAGACATGTAGTGCATCACAAAGTTATATTAAATGTAAGGCTATCAAAGATGAAGCTCTACTCTACAAGTTATTTTGCTTAAAGCCATTTTTATTTACAATAATCATAAGTAATAATTTGCAATGGAATTTGAACGAGCAGTTTAAATAAGTACAGGACAGTAAGTAAGAAATTGAATCAAATAATGACAATACCTGCAACCCTACTCGATTGCAATAAAATATATATTCATGTTCAGCCATAGACATGGCACTGACAAATTCATGCTTAGCCATAGAAATGACAGTCCTGCTATAGACATAACAGTCTAGCCATAGACATGGCAGTTAACTCAACAACTAAAAACCCCATGTCATTACCTTATGTTTTGTGACAAATGGTTTTCGAAAAATCAAGACTACAGCCATACCAGCCGCACTAACCATGCTCATGACCACGAGCGCGGCTATTTAAATAGATTTTCACTCTACAGAGGTGTACAACTTTACCCATAGTACACGGTATTCCAGTTGCCTGGAATATCTCTATATCACTGCTCACTACCGAAGGTAAGAAGTCTAGAGTTCATGACACAGCCTTTACATCATCTAGCCCTAACCTTACACTAGCCTTGCGTATCATTATCCTCATTTACCCAGATAGAAACCCGTCGCATGAGGAGCCTCACTCACCCGAGCCTCACTCCCCCGGATAGAAACCCGTTAAGTGAGTCCCTCACTTCACCCTGATAGAAATCTGTCAAAGTGAGACATCTGCAGTGTGACGGCAAGCCTAACCAGTCATGCTTGCACTACTTCTGCCTACTAATCATGCAAGGCTAGTTTTTGATAACTTAGTTAGCTACGACCATCCCACACCAGCACATATGATTGTACGATTATGTCTTAGTCCTAGAGTTGCTGGCTTCAACCCTTAACAGACTACGGGCGAGAATCTCCACCCTAGCTACTAGTGAATCACAATCCTCACTTTTTAAGAATACAATATAACTCGCCCGCATCAAAAACTAAAGTTTTCATTTCAGTTTCATATAAAATAATAGAGGTACCTCCTCTGGAAATTTTTCAAAATAACCCAAAATCACAAATTATCATATTGTCCTTTTATCAGTTTTTCAGAAAATCTATCGTTCTAGTTGCATTTGTGCGATAACAGCACTCAAAATTTCCCAATTGACATTGCATATTGTCCAACCCATATTCTAATGGCCACAACAGTAAGGGATCATTATTACAAGGAGATATATGCAGCAATTAGGATTTACAACTACCGATTTCCCAACAATAGCATTTTCATACAAAACATACACGCATTCATAATAGAATTTACAAAACAAAGTACAATAAGTAAAATACTGGGATCAACATGATCAAAGGAGGTTCTTGCCTTGCTCTTGCTGTTCTGGAAATATGGAGGATTGGTCATCGAAATAATTACTTGGACAATCGACGACTAAATCAAAAAGAGCCAGAAATGAATTAAATAGCACCAATAAATCTAGCAATGACAAAAATTAAATACTTTTATATTATGGTAGCTTACGATTTTAGACAAATTTAGAGACAAATTTTATTCAATTTGGAGTTTTGTAGCAAAAGTTATTAAGGTTTCATTTATGTTCGGTTTAGAAATTCAAAAAAAATTGAGAAACACGCTTTCCAACAGAGAAAGTGTAATCCCTACGCTTTCCAGTAAGGAAAAACGTATTCTCCTCATAACTGAAAACATATTTTCTATTTCCATTTGATTTTCGTTTAAAACCGATAAGTGGAGTCCACTGTTAGTGATACGGCTCATAGCAACAGCGCATAGACCAATGGTCTATACGCACAATGCGCGGTCCACGGGAACAACGCTGTGCAGTTAAGAGCTGTGTGGTCCGCGTGTCATAGACTCATTAGTGGAAACATTTTGATTTAAGATTTCTTTTAAACTATAGCTTGGTCCCACACGTCAGCGACTTATTAAAACTAATCCGACAGCTAATGATTGATTAGTGTTTAACGACCGAGATTAGACACACTAATGATGAGCTATAGTCCTCATCACGTTGTGCCACGCGGTGGCGCTCATGCCCGCGCGTCTCACTGGCGATGTGGAGCTCGACGGTGCTGATGAAGACCCAAAGTGGAATCCCTGTATTAATGTGCATCTGCTGACACCGACGGCGTGGCCGGAGATGGCCTAACACGACAGCGTTAAGTGGTGGAGCAGGTACGGCAAAGAGCAAGAGCTCGAACGAGCAACGCCCTTAACAAGCTAATGCACGCATGAGCTTCTATGGACTACTAGAAGTATACCAGAAGCGAGAAGGAGGTCGGAGATGAGTTGTTGGTGGTGAGCCGAGGTGACGAGGTGATCCGCGCATGGAGAAGATGTTCGGCTGAGGTAGGAAGCTCGGTGATGGTCGGGGAAGCTTCCTAGCGCTCAAGCGATGCTCCAGGCATGAGGAATCAACTCGAGGTGCCTTGTAGCTCCGACGATGCTTGAGGCGGTGGTTCTGGCCAGAGGTGAGAAAGAAGGGTCAATTTGGCCGTTCCTGAGGAGCAAATATGAAATCAAATGAGGGAAAAGGTTCAGGGATCTCTGGAGCACAAAGTGACGCGAGAGGAATGATGAGGAACCCTTCATGGCGTTGGGGATGAAGGTGGCGGCGCATGGCCGAATTAGGGCTTGTGCTCTCCAAGGTCTAGAGCTCGATTGAGTGGAGGAGGAAGGAAGATAAGGTGCGCACTGAGTTGGAAAGAAGATAACAGAGCTCGGGGGTTCATTTATATAGTCGATGGGGCAGAGATCAACGAGGAAGAGCTCGGGCAAGACAACAGAGCTCTTGGAGGTTCTCGGCGATGTACGGGCAGGAGCAAGGTGCGACTCGGGCAGGGATGGGCGCGATGTGATGGTGATGCGACTAGGTAGGTGTGGTCGGTGGCAATACGGTGGGCGGCGCGCAAAACCGCAGGCAGAGCGTTGAGCTCGTGCGTGGGCGTGCACTGGCGCTCAGTGTCGCGAGGTGGACGAAGAACCCTGTGGGTGGGGCCCACAGGTTAGAGAGAGGTGAGAGAGAGATAGAGTTAGGAATTTTCCTATTTCAGCTGATTTAATTCCTGATTTTAGTTACCAATCAAATGGCCTCATAATTTAATGCAAATTTTTTGTGTAGGCTTCTGAACTAAAGTAGTTTCTCCTGTAAAATTTTCAAAGGTTAATACTTTCTATGAATTTCTCTAAAATTCAAACAAGGTTATGTTCTTATGTAATTGTAATTATTTTTCTTAACAATATTTCATATAAAAGTTTTAGTGAATTTTTCCAGGGATAATATGCCCGAAATAATTCTATCCTTTAAATATTTTTACTTTGTTTCATATATTTCCTTTTAGCACCTATTTGTTTGTAGTTAAAGTTTTGCTTTTAAATTCAAAAACCAATTTCAACATGGTATATTTCATATGCAAATGATCAAAGTAATTTATCTAATGCATTTATATTACATAGTCCCAGAATTAGGATTTTGGGATGTTACACCCGGGGAGGCGATGGGAGGTGGCGTTGCGGGCGAGGGCGCACGGTGGCGGCGCTAGTGACAAGCTAGGCGACGACCGAGGCACGGGTAATAGCAGCGACGGTGCTCCGACGATGGCCGTTGAAACACTACTACAAAAAGGCTAATACTGGACGCCTCATCACAGACGGTTGACCAAAACCGCTCAGATTATGCAATCATAGACGGTTTTGGTTTAGAGACCGTCAGTTACTAGCTACGCTAAAACCTTCGTGAAGAGGTAATATCACGAGCGGTTCATAGCTAAAACCGTCGTGACTTATCACGACGGTTTTCAATAAAGAATCGCTCGAAACATCATAGACGGTTCTTAACAATAACCGTCGTGATATTACTACATATCACGAGCGGTTTTTTTTATAACCGTCTATGATAATATCGCTCTGCCCCGCTTGAAACTCGATGAGTTTCTTCGTCGTCGATCGTCTCAATTAAATCGCATCAATGCCGCTTCGGCTCCCGACGCGTCTCTTCGCCTCACGCCCAAATTTATTCCTAGTTTTATAAAAAGGATCATCCGCCATCGAAGATGATCATCCCTACTTTTACAAAAAAAAAACAGAAATAGCTGCCTCTTCTATTTCCTTGTCGCTGGCATTTATGGCCTACCTGGCCGTACTGTACGAGCACCTCTCTCGCTGTACGTTGAACCGTGCTGTGGAAGAACACTGTTTCAATAGTGTCTTCACTCCTCTGTCCGAGAATTTACCGGAGCAGATGATGGCCACCTTTCGCCGTCTTGACATCCTGCTCCGCCGTGTCTTCCGGGTGATCTCCCACTTTCGGCGAGTTTACCATGTCATTGACGTGGTCCTCCAGAACGACGTTGCACGTCTTCAGGAGGCTTGCCGTCACTTGGACTGCGTAATCGAGGCGGTAGGCGACCGAGTCGACCAGGCCAAGACCCCTTAAGCAAGGGAAGAGAGCTTATGGGCTCAATTCTTCTTGGTTCAACAGTCCGAGGGTCTTCGGGAGACACTCGAACGAGCGCGGCAGCGGGTGGACGCATTTCAGGCTTCATTCGATCACGAACCGTCCGCCCCTGACGCCGCCGCCTACGAAGTATTGAAGACGGAGATAGCAGCCTACCTCCGCCACTAGAAAAACTTTGTTTATTTATAGGTTTCTACTTTTTTCAATCTTTTTGTAAGTGACTGGCCACACTGTTTGGCCATATGAAAATTCTAAAATTAAAAAATTAAAAAGTTTGGAGGTGAAGTTACTATATATATATAGTTAAAGCAAATTTTTAGCAGTATTTAAATGACAAAATTGACATATAAACATGTAATTTCTTCATGTCGCATGTAAGTGTATATACAAAATAAATATATATACTTGAGAAAAAACCATTTCACAGTGGAACCATCCGTGATATGTCCCATATCACTAACGGTTCCATAATAGAATCGTCTGTGATAAGTTTCTTTATTAGTAGGAGCCCGGCCGCTAGGGTTTGCGCTCTAACTCGTCACTCCTCAGTGGCCTTACTCTCGTTCGTTCCCCTCCCCACCGACGCCGCCATTCTTCCTGTTGCCGACGGCCAGACACCACGGTTCATTTGCACAAGACACTCGTATGATAAGAGTGTCTTGTGCAAGCAGACCAAGCAGCCACCTAACCTACGATGACGCCGCCCTTCCCTCTTCCTCCTCCCCACAGACGCAACCCCCGGCTACCTCTCCACCGGCGATGTCAAGGTAAGACAGATCTATCATCTATTGGTTTGTACTGTTGGTATTCATGTGAACCGAGCTCCTCCTCCCTCGCCGCCAGCTCCCGCACCTCCGGATCAAGCTCCCTTCTCCCTGCGCCGCGGGATCAAACTCCCAGTCACCCCTCGCTGCGCCGCCCCTGCTCCTCTCCCACGCCAGCTCGGCTCCTCCTCCTCTCGCCGCCCGGCTCGTTCGCTACCTCGGACCTCCCTCACGCCTCCAACCTCTCCGGCTCTCCCACTAACGCGTAAGTCCCCTTCTTGTCTTCTTGATGTTGTCTGGTTGTTGGTTGATACTGATGGTGATGGCCATTGGCCAGAGCCCAGATGCTAAATGTGTAATACATACATACATGAAGAGAAGTGCGTCATTGCAAAGATTTGTAAATGTGTAATACATACATGTAGAGAAAAGTATAGAGAAATCATAAATATAAATGAATGCAATGATCATGCAGATGCTTGTTGTTGGCTAGTGGCACCTTGCTAGCTGTTGAACTGCTCAATGATGTTAATAGTCTTATGCTGAAATTGAATTGATAATTAGTTCATATTAATAGTCCACTTGCTCTGTGAAATGTAAACTGAGGGCTATTGGTATATGTGCATTCTATATATATGCATCTTGCTTAGTTCATGCTGTGGTCAGATTGACAAAAATGAATGGGGATGGTGGGTTTGGTTAATGCTCTCTGATGGATACTAAGAGTTACTGATGCCGGCTCTAGCTTTGTGCTTGGTTGGCTTATATTGGATGTGGTTCGGATGGGGCTTGGCTGCAATTAACTTTTCAGATTTGTAAAGATTTAGGCTTGGTGTGTATTGTATTCTAAAACAAAACCAAATGAGTCAAAAACTACTATAACACCTCTTCACCTGTCTCTCGCCATTCATTTCACCTTTGTCTGTGTAATTGTGTTCATGCCGGTCAAGTTCTCTCCTACCTTGCGTCGTAGGTACGTCCTACCATTCCATTCGTAATCTCTTCTCTATAAAGTCTCCAAGCAAAGGGTCGCTTGTGCCATTAAAACATCATCATATATATATATATATATATATATATATATATATATATATATATATATATATATATATATATATATATATATATATATATATATATATATATATATATATATATATATATATATATATATATATATCTTTAAGTTAATCTCTGTGACATGAGAAGGATGAGGCAGCAAAAGTTGAGAATCTCATTGAAATGTTAGAATGGTTGCTTGGTGTTCTTGTTGGGTTTAAAGACGATTACATGCTCAAGAATGATTAGTTGTCGATACATGATGCCACTTCCAAATGAAGTACCGTGGGCCACATCACTTTCTCAACATAGCGACGCCCAATTACCTATCGACAACATCCGTAATTGGATGTCCCGACGCTAATTGCATCCATACCTAATAAACTTGCACTCAATGAGGTTGCAAGTTGAAACTGCCTCATCCTTCTCATGTCATGCTTGGACGATCCTCCAAAGTGGCCGAGAGACTAAGAACAATATATATATATATATATATATATATATATATATATATATATATATATATGTGTGTGTGTGTGTGTGTGTGTGTGTGTGTGTGTGTGTGTGTGTGTGTGTGTGTGTGCCGGTTTTAATGGCACAAGCGACCACTGCTTGGGGCTTTATAGAGAAAAATCATCACAGACGGTTTTAGCCACAAACCGTCTGTAATATGTTCCTATCATAGACGGTTTCAGTCACAAACCGTCTGTGATAGGTTCCTATCACAGACGGTTCTAAGTTAATAACCGTCTGTGAAAGTATGCATCACAGATGGTTTGAAAACCGTATGTGATGACCTCATGTATCACTGACCCATAAACTCAGGCAGCTCACGAAACTGTCTGTGATGATGTTTTTGAACCGTCTGTGAATACCTTTTCTGTAGTAGTGAAGGTGGCGCGCGCACGGGCACGGCGATGGCAAGGGGAAGCCATCGGGTCTAATGGCACGACCGGAGGTGTTCCAAGGCGGCAGGGCCACGGTAGCTAACACTAGAGAAGACGGGGTAGCGGTCCACGATGATGCATCGATCAAGGCAAGGTGGGTATAGATAGAGGAGGTTCTGGAACACATAATGACGTGAACAAAATGGTAAGGGACTCACTGGAGAGGGAGATTGGAGAGGTGAGGCGGCAACCAGACTTGGAGAAGACGACGCGTTCCAGCAGCTTCGCTGCACGATAACACGAGATGACGCGAGTGGTTTTGCAACAATATCACTGGAGGCGGAGATCGGGTGGCAGAGTGGCGGCCGGCTTCGAAGAAGATGACTGCGGCGCGGTCGTGTTCCAGCGAGAAGGAAGGGAGATGGGTGCTGACGGTGGGGGCCACAGCGGTGGCGGGACCAGAGGCAGGAGGCGGCGATGAGGCGGTGCAGGGGCAGCCCGAGGAGGCAAGAGGCGGTGCTGGCGGGAGGGGAAGAAGGGAAGAGAAGAAAGAATAGGAAAGGAGACCGGAAGAGCAAATCGACATTTCGTGTGATTTCTCTCTCCTCTCACAACAAATAATAATATAATACTCGGCTCAGTGTCCTACGGCCAATATCTACAAAATTTGAGTACCTTTTGGTCAAGACGTGATTTTTAGATGTTCGCTAGCTAAGGACACAAAAGTTCAGTGCTCTGTAGCCAATTTCGCCATGATATTTTAATGGTGTCGGTGTCCTATAGCAAGGAGCCACAAAATTTTAGTGTCTTTTGACAAAAATATGAATTTTGAGTGTTCAGCAGTCAATGACATAAAAGTTAGATATCGTGTAGCCAATTTTACCTATTTAGATGGATTATGACGTGCAGTATCAACCTTTTATTCTACAGTTTCTTTGGCGCGCCTAAACGCTAGAATATTTTCTTTTAAGCCTACATGAAATGAATTTTTTTAATTAATTAACCATTTTTTAATTTTTATTTTAAAGTTAACCCTCGACGTACTTTATTTCCGATTCTAACTCCTTTGGTCACGCCACCACCCATGGCGTGACAAAACAACGCTGTCACGCCGCCCGTATTTCTTGTCACGCCACCACCTGTGGCATGATAGTGTTGTTTGGTCACGCCACGATGAGTAGCGTGAAAAAAGTGCTATTTAGCGGATTTATTCTACCACGTGACACCATTATTTTGTCATGACCAAAAAGGTCAGAATTGGAAACAAAGTGAGCCAGAGGTTAACTTTAAAATAAAAATTTAAAAAAGATTAATTAAAAAAAAAGGTTCACGTGAACTTTCATGCTAACTTACCTATGATAAATGCTGCCACGAACGTGCTATGCTTTGAATAGAGTCCAACCGCCAATACAGGACAAAGACAAACCCTGTACAGAGACGTTTTGTATTAAAGTCCCCCCACCCTATCTTTACATTGTTGTAGAGAGTGTTTTTAAACGCCACATAACCCGTCTTCCTATATATATGGTCGCTATGAAGACTTTTTTTTGGGCCAAAATAACGCAAATTTGTTTCGTATTTGTATGAATCGTCGTCTTCGCACGGAATTTACAAAAATAACATCCTACTGTATGACCACCGTGTAGTAGGGCGTTCGGAGCTGACATCTGCCCCTCGCCGCACAAATCCACGCGGTGGGATATCAGAATGCCACTGCCGCATGGCCACTGCAAGAGGGTATCAGATCATTTTTTCTTTTTAAAAAATCATTAAGTATAATTTTTGTATGAATTTTTAAATATAGATAATGAGCTCCAAAAATTATGAAGTTTTTTGTGGAGCCTCCTGACACAGTGTACTTGCTTGTGTAACTTTTTTTCAAAATTTTATCTTTTCTGAATTGTTCTCGAAAATTCATTTAAGGAATTTTCGAGAACAATTCAAAATGAATAAAATTTGTGAAAAATTACAAAAGCAAGTACACTATGTCGGAAGGTTCCACATAAAATTTCATAATTTTTGAAGCTCATTAAAAATTCCTTAAAAAAATTATACTTAAATGATTTTTTTTTAAAAAGAAAAAAATTGCTACATTATGGCGGCAGTGTGTCAGGGGCAGGTGTTGGCTTTGAACGCCCTACCGCACGGTGCCGACGTCATTTTTGCAAATTTCACACAAAGACGGCCATTCTTGCAAATGCGAGACGAATTTGGCCATTTCGACCAAAAATTCCACTATGAATGAAGAAACGTGTTATTAAAACACAATTATATTCTTTGCAGCATTTTATAGAGATACATATTATGTCTCTAAGGGAATACAAATATTTTATAGTTGTGTTAAATTGTAATACTAGCGTAGCACACCATAGAAAATAAAATCTAAAATATGCGTGGACTCTTGCATATGGTGGTACTCGAACTCTTAACCTCGTGAGAATATTATTTATCTTAGATCTGTTACACTAGCCACCTCAACCCCGACCACTTCATGTGTTTAGTTGTGTCTTGCAATATTTATATGTTGATCATTTAACACAGATCAACCATTAAAAAAATACCTCTAGATAGTTAAAAGCATCTCAAAAAATGTCTTTACACAACGAAAAACTTTAGACGAATTAGCGTGTGTCACAAAAAAGTCTCTACAATATAAAATTTTGTGTGTGGTTCTATAACATCTCAAAAACCATCTCTATGATACCAAATTTTGGAACGATTCTTAAAGTGTCTTAAAAAAAAGTCTCTAGATTACATAACTTCAAATTTAGGGACAAATTAAAAAAAACGTCTCTAGAAAAGTGTCTCTACGTAGAGTTTTTCATGTAGTGCTTACATGCACATATAACTCACGTGGCCACCAAAGTCTTAATGATTTTCGATCACAGATATGTATTATGTGGTTCATGAGTTATGACTGTTGGGAGTTGGGACCCGATGAGTTCTAAGTGGGGAAGGCACTCACGCTAGGCCTGGGTTCGATCCTCAGACTGTCAGGGCGATTAAGTCAGATTTATGGCAGCTAGTACCTGATGTCTTCTTGGCGGTACGTATTACTGGCATGGCTTGCTAACAACAGCAGTTTCTACATTGGCAACAATGTCTAATTGCATTGCATATTGCCACGCGAATTATATATGCTAGATCCACGTCATTCACCGGAGTAAGACTCGAGGGAACGTTCTGAGATGGTCTCCAGGAATCTTCTAGACTCTTGGACTTTTCAAAGTCTTTGGAGTCAGGGTCATTAGGCACGACATTTCTTGACGTACTCTACGACAAATTAAATCCAAAGCGACACACGACAATAGGAGATGGCCAAGGCACACCCACGTAGCTCCTTCCTAGGTCGCTGCCACCGCCGAACTCTCGATCGTCTCATCCTCATGCTTCTTCGCATCAAACCAGTCGGGTTAGAGACGAAAGCCGAACTGATTTGGTAGGGTCTAAAAATTCGATACATTAAAGGATTTGGTTCCGGCCATCTTGCCGTACCGGAGATCTATGTTGACCGGCCATCAAAAATCACATGAAAACGAGCAACAAGGGGAGTTTCAAATAATTGTGCACTAGCGGAATGAAAATGCCACAAAAACAGTTATAAGGAAAAAAATCGAACTCCGACGTACTTCTAGGTAGGTTTTTGCAATTTTGCCAAGTGGAAAGATAGGTAAATGATTAAGAAGCGTTTGTAAACTAGCTAGAGAATGATCGAGGACCAGGCAAGCCGGTTAATCCCACAAACAAGTAATGTTGATGCGACTTGTGCATACAGACACTCGGCAGGATCGACCAATAAGAAATTAAGCTGCTTAAGGGCATATTCAGTACTGGCCATCTCAACAGCTGTCTCTTAGCTGTCATATCATTTAAAAATCTAGTTGAAAGGAGAGAGAATGTGAAGAGAAAGAATGTATTATCTCTTATATAAAGACATCTTCAATAGTGATCACCTCAGCCGTCTCCTAGTTGCCATGTCACTTAAAAGTCTAATCAAAGGAGAGAGGATGTGAAGAAAGAAAATATGTCATCTCTTATATAAGAGATAAGCTAGGCACGTATACCATCGCAAATTGTGAGTATGTAAGGAGAGAAGTTGTGTTGAAAATGAATAATTTTATAGATAACTTGTTGGAGATTTTGTCTCTAAGATTGACTGTAAATAAGTTGAAGACTTTAGAGGCAACCTAAGAGATAAATTGTTGTACATATTCTAAGAAACAAGCTGGGTATGCAAACCATCGCAAATGGTGAGTATGTAAGGAGAGAAGTTGTGTTGAAAATAAATGATTTTATAGATAAATTATTAGAGATGTTGTCTCTAAGATTATCTGTAGATGAGTTAAAATTTTTAGAGACAACCATACGAGACAAACTGTTATACATGCCCTAAATGAATTGCAATATTCAATGCCTCCAGTACAATGAACCTAGCTAGCAATTCGTGCTCTGGAAGTTGGCTGCTGCCGTCATATTGCCTAGCTCAATAACAAGGAGGTAGTGGACGTAAAATATTACTATCGCTAATTAACTGATTACAACATGTGATGAACAGTAATTGTAGAGTGGAATTTTTAATTGAAAGTAATTATGGAGTGGAAATCACGTCGCTAAATCTTAAATCTATTGGAAAATCTGTTTGGGTAACTAATAATCTGAACCTAGTTACGGAAAAGTACAAACACTTTCAATGTTGCGCCTTATTATAATACGATTATTACAACCAAGAAGGTACTAACTGGCTAGAGTAAGTTGGAAGGATCGGGTGTCGACATATATTTAAGTGGCTTAATTACCCAGTACTCTCAGGCTCCAAGCAGTCAAGTAAATCTACACCTCAAGGCTTATTAAGGGTTTGTTTAGATACATTATGATCCAACTTAATTTTTTCAGATTGATTCGAAATTTGAACTAATTAAAATCCCTCCTAATTCGAATAGATTGGTTCTAATCTATCTCTACCCAAACAAGCCTAATTACTCCAAACCATATTAGTAATAAACTCTTTAGATGTCACGGGATCAGTGACAGATCAACTGGTACCGCTAGTAGTACGTACGTAACATAGACGTGCATAGAGCACTTGCTGATTAAGAAAAGGGATATTAAAGCCATTTTCATTGGTTTAGAAGTGGTAAACTTCACCCGAGCTCCCTTGAAATACTAAATAAAATGATCTGAGTGAGTCACAGCCTCAGGCAATGGATGAGCATCGAGCTTAAAATCTGTCATCTTGACTGGCGCAATGTAAAGTACTGATAAACTAATATAAGCTACTGACAAGCAAGATCTACGTATAGGAGTACATGCTATCAACTAGTGATCCCCCTATCAAGTAGCTCGATCAGTCTAGAATTATTGTGGCACTAGCTTTGGACCACCATAATACGCCTCTATGACGTACACTACTACTCTTTATCATTTTTAACTCTCTCAAAACATACTGTATATCTTTCTAGATAAAAGACAAATTTACCAGGTGTTTGTGGTAGTTTGAACAAGCCTTTTTTTCTTCTTCTTCTTATGTTTCTTTCAGAAAAAAACGTTTTTCTTATTCCATATATACAAGATTCATATTGCAGGTGTTGCTTGTGTGGGTTCAGGCATGACAATCATGAGCTGTCCATTTTGCAACGCTTATGATCTTATCATATTGTCTCCATTATAACCCATTGTCTGTTGGGAATTCAGGACACTCGCGATGTTAACATAATTTAGTAGGCATTAAATTGGACACATACCTGCTGTATCCAATTCTGTCCATTCGATTTATCACCAAATCTGTTAGTGCCACGTAGATATCTTGAAACTAAAGTGGAGATGGTACATCTATTTGTCGAAATACAAGTATACAGAAATGAAGCAAATGTGTGTAATGCTATTGTGTGCCCATTTAGAACTTACAAGAGGTATACATTTGTTGGGGGAGTATCCTGCGCTACATTAAGATGACGGTAACCTCGTGAAGGTACGACACGTCAGGATCCATCCTGGACGAGGCAAGGAGACACTTCGGACGAGGTCTAACTCCAGACGAGGTCCGGAGCCAATCTCGCCGAGGAGCGACATATCAACGAACCTACTCCGGACGAGGTCCAGGACCCAACCCCAGATGAGACCCGGAGACCGACCCTAGATGAGGTCTGTGGGCTAACCCCGGACGGAATCCGGGAGCCAATCTCACCGAGATACGACACATCATTGAACCTACTCCGGATGAGGTTTGGGGCCTAACCCCAAACAGGGTCCAGGTGCTAACCTCGCTGAGGTACAACATATCGGCGAACTCACTCCGAACGAGATCTAGGAACCAACCCCAGATGAAGTCCGGAGGTCAACCTTGCCGGGGTACGACACACCGGCGAACCCACTTGAAGGTGTCGGGACCCGCTTGGCGAAGTGGATGAAAATACCCTTGGGACAAGATATGTCCCTAAGGGTAACGATGCAACTTCGCATGCCCCCCTCTTCCACTCTGTAAATAGGCTCTATGTAAATAGGAGAGGGGGACATTTTGTAATTCCTACTGCACATATGCAATACATGAGTATAAATTATGGCGTTGATTCTCGTTGAAGTCCCATTCGTACCCTCAACGGTTGATGCATCCGATTGAGGGTGCCACAAGTTTAATATCTGATCTCGTATCGACAACAACATTGTAATCTCAAATTTATTTACTCATGGGACTAACGCACTCGTAGTTAAGCGCATCAAGAGAGGAAATAAAACCGATCATTCCATCATCGCTGGGATGGAATGAACTGACCAAGGTTTAAACTTTCTGATCCACTTGGATTAAAGTCCATACCGTGGAGGACAAATTGATCTTTCTGGGCTGTCAGAACTAATTAAGAAAAGATCGAAGCCGGGGCGGGGTGTGGAGAGAAAATTATGGGTATTTTCAGAAATGCACTACCAATTGCTATATATAATGTAGGATTTATATTGAGAAGTGTAAGAAAAGAGCGTATACATAATTGTAGCTAGTTTAGTTAGTACTCATGATTGAGAACATGCAAATAACTGTATTGGGTTCATTCGGGGGGAAACTAATAACTTCAACCAGAGATAGAGGCTTCGATATGATATCCATGAGAAATACTTTGTCCTCAAACTTAAGTGCTAGTCCATTGGTATAAATAGAAGTAAAAGGTTATTTTTGGTTATAGTTCTGTTTGAGAATTATGGAATTACATTAGTTTAATAAAACCGGTTAATTCAAATAAAAATGTGTTATGCAAAGCATATATGGATGTTTTGGCCTAAATGGCACTGTTCCGCGGGGTGTTAGCGAATGTGGCTCTCCTCATGCCGCATTTGCAAAAATAGCAGCTCGGCTGCATGCCCATAGCCCGAACACGCAGCGTGCTGACACGTACCTATGCCCGCACGGCCACCGCCCGTTTTCAAGGCCGCAAGGCCACCGCTTGTTTTAGAGGTGACGGCGCGCGGACGCATGTCCGGGTGGTGGCCGTGCGGAAGCATCGTGTCCGAACGGTGGTTGTGCGGATGAGAGGAATCTAGATGGTGGTCGTGCGGACAAGGCAATCCAGGCGGTGGCCGTGTGGATGAGAGGCGTCCAGACGGTGGCTCTCTCGTCCGGGCAATGGCCACACAGAATTGCGTCGGTGGCGGTCGGAGGCTCATCCGGACTACCATTTTTTGCAAATACAGTGCGAGGAAAGCCACATTCGCTAATACGTCGCGAAACAGTGCCATTTAGGCTAAAGCCACAGCATACATGTACCTCTCGCGTACCAGATAAAAAATACTAAAAGTAATAACAAAAAGGAGAAAAGGGAAGAAATTCCCGCTCTTCTGTTTCTACCTTAGGAATAAATAGGCATATGATTCTACAACGTACTACATAACATATATGGGTTAATTTCTTATTTGTCATTGAAAGTTGATCGGCTCCCCAAAATACCATTGCCAAATTACTCATCCCTTTTTTGTCAGTTGTTCTCAACTTCTCTCTTTTTTTTTTCACTCATGTTAGTTGACCGTGAACTTGGCCGTGAAAAGACGATTTTGCCCCTAAGTGAATTATTTAGGGCTGAGATATTTAAATAATTATTTGATATAGTAATATAGTTCTAAAAATTATGCAATTTTTAGAGGAAGTTTCTAACATAGTGTAGATTATTGTGTAATTTTATAGGGTTTTATTTGCAACATGTTTTCTCAAAAAACATTTCAATTTTCGGTTTTATACATTTTATTATTCTATTTGATAAAAGTTGGTAAAAACATGTTTTAAAATCCAAACTTGATGCAATGATACTGTCAATAAAATGGGAATTATTTAAAACATGTTTTTACCAAATTTTCTCAAATAGAATAATAAAAATACATAAAACCGAAAATTCAAAGATTTTTAGAGAAAATATGTTACAAATAAAACCCTATAAAATTTACACAATAATATACACTACGTCAAGAACTTCTTCCAAAAATTCATAATTTGTGGAACTATATTACTATGTCAAATAATTTCCTAAATATCTCAGACCTAAATAATGCACTTAGAGGCAAAATCGTCAATTTCACGGCAAGTTCCCGTCTAAGTTCACGTGAGTGGCAAAAAAGAGAGAAGTTGAAAACGAGCGGCAAAAATAGGATAAGCAATTTGACGATGGCATTTTAGAGAACCGGTCAACTTCCAATAACAAATAAGGAATTAACCCAACATATATCGATGAAAACCCATATAGTTTTTATCCGCAAGCCTTCCCCCTAAACGTACACCTAAGCATTTTACAGTGGCTCCAAATACTTTTCTACAGTGATACATATTCTGAACAAATAAAACGAATCGCTTCGAAATAGCGAAATGGCCAGATTATCAGATAACTCAAATCTCAAAAGGAAAAACCATTCAGTACCCATTCGAAACAGCACTGTAGCTCCTTTTTTTGGGGGTACTGTAGATCTGAATTAACATATGATTTTCCACAAAGAAATGGTTGGATAATAAAAGCTAGCGAAATCTGAAACATAAGGGAAAAATCACTAACATAAGATACAAGAAATCAATCGAGATATAAAGAAACAAAATGACAAGGATTGTGTTCAGATTATAAGCTTTTTCGAGACTAGGATTATAAACTTTGATAGGGATTAATGCACTACTTTTGGTATATCATATATGAACTATTCATGTAAGAAAAATGAAGTTGGAACAACTGGAGCGGAGAGGATGATATATAGTTAGTCCAATCATAGCCAATAGAGATTCAAGCAAAATGAATGCCCAAATTTATCATCCTCTCAACCAAGAATAGCAATGACCAGCTAGCCTGCAGTCAGCGTGAGTGAATCGATGAAATCAATCATAACACAATTCTAGTAAGGGAAACTGCAGCAAAGACCAGCAAGCAATTCAAATATTTGATATGTAAGCTAGCTATCCCCAAATCGTTCCATGTATGCAAATTTAGTTTAGCAAATATAATATTTGCTTGCTTGATGATGGGTTATATGTCAATGCTGCACTCGGCGCAGCATCAGCAAATAATGATTAATTGGTGTAGCAAAACATTCTTGCAAATATTGTCGTGAACAATCTAACATCAGAACAAGAAACACATCTTTAATCTAGCTGAATCGAACTTATTGCTATACTAGATGATAGTACATACATGCATGGTCGATCTTAGGATTATTATGGTCTTTAGAATTCCTAAGGGTGTACATACATACAACTCATTTTGCAGTCTCACTTAACTGAGTTGTATGCAAAAACGGGGCCAAACTCTAATTCACACGAACAAACAGAAGAACAAAAGGGGAGATTAATACTATGTATGCGATGGAGTGATGCTATAACACGCAGGCACCTAGGGCAGGAGAGCGCTGATGAGCCCCCACGCATTGCCTCTTGAAGAACTCCTGCCCTTGCTCGAGCGCCATCTCCACCGCTCGCCCCCTCTTCTGGCACCCGTCTCCGGCGATGTCGACGCCGAACAGCATGACGACACGGGCTTCCTTTCCTTTCTCCACCGGCGATGTGTCGCCGCCGTCAGTGCAGGTCGTCTTGTTCTTCTTGCAGTCGATGAAGAGCTGCTTGTCCGGCCCATACGCCGAGCGCGAGAACACTATGGTGTCGCCGGCTCGGAGGCCCTTCTCCCGGACGAAGCGGCTCCAGCCCTTGGTGAGCACATAGCTCTGGCTGCTGTTCCAGTACGAATACCGGAAACGCCACACCTTCCCCTCGCCGTCCTCGAAGTTGAGGAGCACGCCTTGCCGGTGGCCGTCTCCGGGGTGCGCTTCAGCGGGAAGTGCTTCTCCGCGTGCTGCTTCGGCACGACGAGGCGGTTGAGCTTGCCGACATCGCTCGGCGTCACGGCCTTCTCGAACAGCGGCGCCCGTGCCCACGACGGCGTCGGCTGCGCGCGCGCGCCCATGCCGCGGCCGCGGAGCAGGCCCTGACGGAGCTCGTCCGCGTAGGTGTGCTTCCGGAGCATGTCGACGATCTCGACCTTGGAGTGCGCCGCCAGGAAGGTGAGCTCTGCGGCGGACGCCGCGGCGGAGGGGAAGTTGGTCGCCGCGTCGCGGCCGCGGAAGCGGAGCGCGGCCACGTCGTAGGAGCGCGCGGCAGCCTCCTCTTCGGGGAACGTGCCGAGCCACACGCGCGCGTGGCGCTCGTAGATCTGCGCGCCCCAGCGCCCGTTCGGCTGCGGCACGACGCCCTTGTACCGCGACGACGGCTGCTGCGCCGCCGACGCTGGCCGCGAGGTCACGACCTCATCATCAGCCGGCGAGACGGCGTTCGCGACCGGGAGGGTGGGCGCTGTCGGCTGCAGCTGCGCGGCGCTGGACTCCGTGGTGGCCGTGGACGCTCCGGAGGAGTGAGAGTACTCCGCCGTGGAGCTCAGGCTTTCCACCCCCATGGTGAGCTACAGCTAGCTCCTAAGCTCCTACTTGTCTTGCTGCTTTGCTTTGGTTTCTTGGCGTGTGCGCGCGCGCGTGTGGGCTTGTGATACCAGCAAGCCAAGCTGAGGCAAGACGACTTACTGTTCTAGGGCTCGCCAAGATGATGCGGTGATTAGGTTGCTGTGTGGGGTGCGCGTGTTGGTGCATATATACTTATATAGCATGTGCGTATGGTCTCTGGTATTTTATTTCTATTGCGTATGGTCTCTGGTATTTCTATTTGGAAAACGCTACACACATGACCTTTCCGATACGATGCTCGTACGACGACTCCAACTCACGTGATCTAAGCCAGGCCGTTGGGTGGGTCACACTCCCACCGCTCCTTTTCTTCCTCAGGCGGCACCGAGGCCAAGCAACTCACTTCATCTGGTTTCCATGGCCATGGCTAAATGAATGCATGCTTGACAGCTTGAGCATCGCACAACCACTGGTTGCCTAGCGCGGTAGGCTGGAAGGAGGCCGAGCACCTCGTCAGCACGAGCGGAGCCGGCATCGCCAAGCTTGGTGAGCGCATGAGCCTCACTAGCGCGCCACCATGTATCCGGCAGCCCCGCCGCTTCTCCGCGCAATCGTTTCTCCAGTAAAGCTTAGTGGCCGCCTCACAGCGCTCCTGCGTGCTGCCACAGTGGAGCAACCCGGCTAGCACAGGGACGACAGAGGAGTACACCCTGATGATGTACTTGTGACTTGTTGATGTGAGGCCACACCTGCTCCGACGCCATCTTGCGGCTCTGGATTTGGATGGACGAGGTGCATCTGGCGGTGCCTAATGTTGGTGTTGGAGGATGACGGCTCGCTGAAGAAGACGAAGTGCGGCACTCAGAAACTCACGTGAGATGGGAGTCATCGTACGAGCGTCGTACATTAAGCGTCGTACGCAGCGCCGTTTGTATTTTGGATGCAAGTGTACACATGCCTGCGCGGATATGGATATCGTGGGGCGAATTTAATCTGTTCTTTTATATGTTAAGTAATTGTTGAGTTTTCAGTGAATTTTTCATGTGCAAAGGATCTACAGTGTATAACATTAGAAAACAATCTCTACTGTTCAATCAAAAAGCAAAGATCCAAATCAATAGGTAAAACATTTTTGCTACAGTGTTTTCTCTTTACTGTTACTACAATGTTTACCTGTTCGTGTACTTGTAGATCACTCTTCGTACAGTGATACTCTGCGTTACAGCATAGAACACTCTTTGTACAATGATACTCTACGGTAAAGTGATACTCTGTATTATGTGGTTTTCTGGCGTGTGTGTATGGGAGCTAGATTTTATTATGTCAACTTGGATGTTAATGTGTATGGGTTGTGATGCAATGTACTTGGTGCATGGCCACTGCACGCTACCTATGCATAATCCATAGGAATGAGTAAAAATGACTAGCGGATAGATATGCATGAGTACTATCTTCTTGGTATTTATTTTAGTTTTTCGGTTAATTTGTGTGTCTTCCATGAATATAATGCACAATATTAATATTCTCTCCCTCCTTTTTTCCTCCCTTTCAGTCATGTTCTTTCTTTCTATCTAGCTAGGACTTTTTTTTGACCTTTCTGATCAAGCGGCATGCGTTCACACTGCTACACTAGTACAAGATGGAGGAAACAAACAGTGTGGACTTTTCCTCCAACTAATTACATAGATCGAGGTTCTTCCGGCTAATTTAATATGAATACCAATCTAAGCTATCTGAAATTTTTTAGGGAAATGTTAGGTATAGATATATATTGTCATTATGATTCAAAACGAAGTGAAAATGCTTCATTTCTAGTGGTTATATACAGGATTCGACGAATATGAATAAAATGGAGGCATAGGTCAATTGACTAATTAGGTGGGTGAGAGGGCAGAAGATTCTTAGAAAGAGAGATGATCGATTGGTGCGCCAACCATTTAGGCAACTGGGCTTTCTTTAATTTGTTCTCATCGATGAATACCCTATAGGAAACTCTTAGGAAGCAGGAGAATATCAAGATCATATAAATTCTTTAGTTATAGATATAGCAATCAACATAATTAACCTTAATTTGTAGGTTGTACTAATTAATTTCTTCGGGTTTAACATGAGCTATTGAATCTTAGAAAGAGAGATGATCGATGGGTGCGCCGACCATTTAGGCAACTGGGCTTTCTTTAATTTGTTCTCATCGATGAACATCCTAAAGAAAACTCTTAGGAAGCAGGAGAATATCAAGATCATATAAATTCTTTAGTTATAGATATATAGCAATCAACATAATTAACCTTAATTTGTAGGTTGTACTAATTAATTTCTTCGGGTTTAATATGAGCAATCTTAATGAAATCGGTATGAATGCCCCGCAAGACCGCAACTAGTGTATTTGTAGGACGCTTGGTTTTATGCATACGTACAAGGTGTGGTTGCATTGGCTGGATATAGGGTCCAAGCTAGGATAAATTGCTATGGCAAACTAATTAGTGAAACTCAAATGAGCTTTTCTAGCACATCCTCAAATGTTATGGACAACAGAAGAAATATATTGCAAAAAAGGGGCCTTGAAATAATAGACCTGATTGTATGACATACACGAGTTCTAGATAAATATTTTTAATATACATCACATCATATCACGGGCCAGCTCAATTTTCCCTATTGCCCCAGCCAAAATCACAAAAGGACATCAATAGCAATGACGCTAATGAAAGAGTTAATTCTTTATTTGCTATTGGAAGTTGGTGAGCTTCCTAAAATGCTATTGAAAAATTGCTCATCCCTTGTATACCACTTGTTCTCAATTTTAATCCCTTCTTTGTCACTCCGGTCAGTTGACCGTGGATTTGACCGTTGACTTAGACGCGAAAAGACGATTTTGCCCATAAGTGCATTATTTAGGGCTGAGACCTTTAGAGAATTGTTTGACATAGTAATATAGTTTCAAAAATTATGATTTTTTTTATGAAAAGTTCATGACATAGTGTAGATTATTCTGTAATTTTTATAGAGTTTTATTTATAACATGTTTTTTCTCTAAATGCGCTTAGGGGCAAAATTGTCTTTTCGCGTCTAAGTCAACGGTCAAATCCATGGTCAACTGACCGGAGTGACAAAGAAGGGATTAAAGTTGAGAACGAGTGGCATACAAGGGATGAACAATTTTTCGATGGTATTTTAGAGAGCTCACCAACTTTCAATGGTAAATAAGAAATTAACTCCTAATGAAATAAGTATACAACAAAAACAATCTAAGATAGAACCTAAATCAAAATAGCAAAGTACCTAATCGGATGGATACATATATTGCATTGTAGTATCATATCCCTACTTAACCAGTGATTACCGGTGATGGTAGAAAGGTTTCGAACGACTGTCTAACTTAGAAAATGGATAGCTGGAACCAACAGTAGTGTCCATTAATTGTTCTAGATAGCCGGTTTGCTTTTTGTTTGAGCCGATCTCATCTTAGCCGTTCAATCGAGAATAGTTATCATCATTTGATGTGCTTTGTTGCTTTTTGTTTGAGCTGATCCCCATGGGTTGGGGTTGGAGGAAGGAAGCTTCCCGGGCGGATGGATTTGTAGTCTCTCCGGCCGGTCGATCGGGCCGGGGTGTGTACGCGACTATTCTAACTTTTGACGGCGCCTCAGCTGCAAGATGGGCAAGTGGGAGAGCTAGTGGATTCAGTGACCAGCTAGCTCGTCGTTGTTGGTTCGCATGAGGTGACAGGCCAGAGATCGATCCATCCCAGAGACAGAGAGAGAGAGAAGGAGAGAGAGGAGAGGGGTGCAGGTGCAGCTCCCCTGTAAAGGCGACGGCCCGTCCGGCCCCATGCCCCCCTGCTGCCTCGTTCGCTTTGTCGTCTCGTGCTCATTCCGGAACTCGCTTTTTCCCCCCCCTCTTCTCTGCTGCTCCTGCTATTTTTTGATGCTTATCGCCTTGCTGCTGCTTGCGCCGTACGTGCAGCTAGTGGGCGTGGTGTCCCGTCCCGTTCCGCTCCCGATCGTCCTGCATGTGTGACACGCACGCAGTTTCAGCCGGCCACGCGCTCGCTGGATCGCTAGATGGCTCCATGCTTTCTTGGAAGCTAGCTTCCGATCCATGCGATACAATGATGGTATTTTGACCACAAATACTGCAATTAGCGCAATTAATTATATTTTATAATAATTTGATAGCATTTGACGATGAATACCGTAATTGATCGCATTTGACAATAATTAATACAATATACCGTAATTTACCACAATTAACATAATTCATGGCAATTATCACAATAAACAAATATTACATAAATAAACATAATAAATAATTATGAAAAACAATCATTACAATGATTAATTATTACAGTAAATAATTATTAAAATAAACAGTTATTACAAAAGAATTAAATTACAACAAAAAAATAAAGAAAAACATAGCCATGGCTAGGGTTTGGGCATTGCTTGCCGGCGGCAAGTGAGGGCGGGCATGCCACTGCTTGTCGGTGGGAGGAGGAGGATCGAGGGCGGAGGAGTTGGGCGTCGGGGCAGTAGGAGGAGGATGTCGGCGTCAGGCGAGGAGACGCCACGTCGGGGGAGGAGGAGGAGGAGGTCGAAGGCGAGGCAGAGGAGGAGGTCGGTGTCGGGGCAGGAGGCGCCGCTTTGGGGGAGGAGGAGGACGACGGCAGCATGAGCTGGTGGTGGAGGAGGAGGCCGGAGGCGCCGAGGCAGAGGAGTTGGGTGTTGGGGCAGTAGGAGGAGGAGGTCGGCGTCAGGGGAGGAGACGCTGCGTCGAGGGAGGAGGGAGTCTGAGGAGGAGGCGCCACTTTGGGGAAGGAGGACAACGGCTGCGTGAGCTGGCGGAGGAGGAAGTGGCGATGTCTCGGGAGGAGGAGGAGGGGGAGCGCGACGGGGGAGGAGGAGGGCGGCGACGCATCGGGGTGGGGGGAGGGGGAGAAGGAGGGCGGCGCGGGAGGAGGAGGGAGTTGAGCAGCCAACGTGGGTTATATGCAGTGGCAATCGGTAGGTAATTACCCCCGAACTTCGGAGGTAATTTGGGAATGGAGATTGCAGGAAGTTGCAGAAGCTCTCCGTGGATAGCTTCCCACTTCCGGCTTCCGTACGTTGTAACTGGAAGCGACATCGGCAAAAAGCGGCGACGAAAAGCCTCCCGTTTAGGATGACTTCTGACGTTTCCAAGTGAAAGCCCGAAACTAAAACCGTCTCAAACAGGCCCTAAATTGATCATACGTGTGTTCTTTTTTTGCTTCCGGAAGCGACATCGGTAATTGACGCAAAAATAGGCTGGAAATTGTCGTAAGGAAAATTGTGTATATATAGCCTTGTATCTGATTCGATCCTATCTTTATGTATTGGGCAGCCGGCACAGTGCGCTGTGGCAAACACACATAATCTATCGTACAATTGTCACAACTTTCTTATGAAAATTATATGTATTTATAGAACAAAAATAGTGTCTCGGTACCTCCATATCTTGTAAGCGAGGTACGTTGAACAGTGTCAATTACTACGCAACGGTGGATAACCATGGAGTGCTCCCTCCGCTCACATAAACACGCAAGTTGCAAAACCACGGCCGCTAGCTGCGCGTGTAGCATAGTATCATACGGCTGGTCCAGCAGGAAGAAAAATCGTCCAGGCAATGAATTGATAGCAGACAAGCCGGGGAGGGTACCCATTTATTTTGTCGCCACCTCTGGAGCACAAGTGACGGTCTTAAAGCGAAAATTAAATGCTTTTTTTGGGTGCTCCCGCCGCTTGCAACGTGTCCTATTTCAAACTACAAAACAAGTGATTTTTTATTGATTAATCTTTTTTAATTTTATTTTAAAATTAACCTCACACACTTTATTTCCAATTCTAACATCTTTAGCCTTAACCCAGCGCACTTTATTTCCAATTCTGACCTCTTTGACTACGCCCCACCTGTGATGTGATAAAACAACGCTGTCACGCCAGTCCATATCTGGGGCAAACTCTTGTCACTGGCGTGACAGTGTTGTTTGGTCACGCCACGACCAGTGACGTGATCAAAAGTGCTATTTAGCGGACTTATCCTATAGCGTGACAGCGTTGTTTTGTCACGCCACGGGTGGTGGCGTGACCAAAGAGGTCAGAATTAGAAATAAAGTGTGCCGAAGATTAGCTTTAAAATAAAAAATTAAAAAGGGTTAATAATAATAAAAAAGTTCAAAACAAGTCGGTCATTTCTCTGCTTTCTTCTTCTCGTTATTTTCTCGATCTCTCTTGAGTGCAAGTCGGCAGTTTCAGTTACATGTTCATGCATGTTATGATCGGCTGAATTTTGACGGTGCAAATTAAGACCAAACTAGATTATCTCAAGTCACAACAAGTGCCTTTTGTTTTTGCACATATATATCATACAAGTATACAACTATATTTAATGTGTCCGTTTGATATATTCTTATTTGCGCTTCTCTACTTTTTTTCTCTAAAAAAATTGGATGTGCATAGTTGTATATATTGGTTAGTTCACCTGGGGTTTGTGAAAAAAACATATTTTCTTTATTTTTTGTAGACTTCCTGTCTTTAATTTAGTGGTTCATTTTGGCCGTTTATATTCAGCACAAGTAGCCAAATTGTAAGGGCAATTGCATGGTTAGATTTGAAGATACAGTGTGTGAGACCATGTGTTCCACAAGTGTGGTGATGAGTAATTGACACCTTGGGATGAAATGTTTTGAGGTTTGAGTTTGGTTTGGTGTTTGAGTTTAGGAAGGTTTGGAAAAAGGAGTGTTTTTGCTTGCTCGTGTCCTGTTGGACCTTCCAGTGATCAGCGGAAGATCGCACCAGAAAATCGAACAGAGAGCATGTTGGTTAGAGTGTGCTAATGGATATTCCAGTGATCAGCGGAAGATCGCACCGGAAAATCGAACAGAGAGCATGTTGGTTAGAGTGTGCTGATGGATATTCCAGTGATCAGCGGAAGATCGCACCAGAAAATCGAACAGAGAGCATGTTGGTTAGAGTGTTGAACGGAAGATCGAAATAGAGAGCATGTTGGTTAGAGTGTGCTGATGGACCTTCCAGCGATCAACAGAAGATCGCACCGAAAGATCGAACATAGAGCATGTTAGTCTGATGCATGTTGATGGACCTTCCGGTGGAGCAATGGAAGATTGTCCAGAGAAGGTGATTGAGCTAAAAATGGTTGGTGGACCTTTCGCTAGATGGGCAATAGATAGTCTATCAATACTCTAAAAACTAGGATGAGAGGAAGGTTTGAGTTTTGAGTTTGTGATGGTTCCCACTTCCAACCATGTTGTGTTTTGCTTGTTGAGGCTTTATGAGACGTGTTTGAGCGAAATCATGTTGGAAATTGTTATAATCAAGTCCGTGGTTGGTTCTAAGTGTGTTAGATTGTTGCATATGGGTTGCATGATGTATGTTTTGACTAACATGAGTCAAGTGCATGGAACTTGTGCTCGGAGATGGTTGCTTGGTCTTTGGATGTGAAGGTTGCTTGGACATGGTGGTCGACGGCATGACTAGAATTAGGCGGGAGAGCTGAGGTACGTGCGGTCATGTAAGTCCAGGTGAGGCTACGTGTCTCAAGATGAGGAACATAAAAGACAAGGATCACGAAGAGGCGAGTTGGTGCATGTGGTGCGCCAAGTGATCTGGGCTGGTGAAAGTAGAGACGGTTCGGTGGGATTCAGATACATAAAGACTTGGCATCAAGTCATTGGGCTGTACGAGCTACGTGTCAAAGCATGTGGAGATGCTTCGGTGTAAAGGAATGGGAAAAGATCGGTAGAGGAGCATTTTGGTAAATTGCCCAATACTAGAAAAGTGGCAGTGTACAAAACCGTGGTGGTAGCCTAAGCAGATTAGGTCAAGTCATGGAGGAAAAGGGAACTGGAAGCGAGTTATTGGAGCATCATGATGAAGAGCGTTTTGAAAAGCGTGCTCAAGTGTTAAGTGAAAAACCCGTTATGATGTTGGGTTACTGGGTTTTGCCCATGTGTAAGTGGATGGTATCCACTAAGTGGTTCAGATCTAGGGTTTTAGTGGTAGGGAGAGGTATGCCTCTCCTATATAAAGGGATGAGAGGGTATGAGAGAGATTAGGTCTCTTGAGTCTTGTGCTCAGGAATAGGTTGAGAGGGTGAGCTGGAACATGAGAAAAATCATGGGTTTTGTGTGATCTTGTCCTCCGGTGGGAGTGGCTATAATCCTTCCTCCTCTATTGGAAATAGAGAAGTCAATTTTGTTCATGTGTTGTTCTTGTGCTCTTTGAGATTTTGCTTTGTCTTGTGTTCTCTTCTTAATCTTGTTTGGTGGCAAGGACGTGTAAGAGATTAATTAGGCTCTTGGAGTTCAAATCCCATCCATCCATCTAGGCATATTTGAAGCAAGTTCTTGAAGTTGCCCGATTTTAGGGGTTGAAATGGTGAACAGTTTAAAGGTCTCACCTTGGGATTGGTCTTGCTAAATTGTTTGTTGCTTTGGTTCCTGAGGTCTTGATCTATGTCTTAGTGGTCTTTTGGTATGAGTTGGATCCATGATAGGGATGACAATTATGCCCGATTACCCACGTGCCCACGGGTAAATACCATAATGGAGGCGGTCATGGGGGCTATTCTATGCCCATGGGCATGGAACTAGGAGGCATTCTCTACCCATCGGGCAAACGAACATAGGCATGGGTGAGCTCTACCCATGCCCGGTGCGCCCGTTTACCTGCCAACCACGCTGACATGTGGGCCCATAAAGGAAACCATAGAGACATCACATGCCTCTCTAGTTTCCACAGATTCACTCGACCACACCCCTCAACGCCGCCAACCACAATCCCACAACCCCCAAGCCCCAATCCCTCTTGCTCGCTTAGCTCTACCGCCTCCACGGCCGCACGCGCCTGCTGCTCCCACCGCTCGTCCACCCCTCCATGGCTCCACGTGCCCAAAACCGCGATGGCCTCCACCCAACCGCTAGCCACCAACTACTGCTGCCATCAAGTTCTGCCCCCACCTACTGGTCGGCGATGACATCCTCTGCCACTAGCCAGTGATGCTATCCTCCGCCCTAGATTAGTGTGGCTGCTGCTCTCACCCTAGATTCCACGCCACTACCGCTGTTGGGATATGAAGAGGAGGGTGTTGCTACTGGACGCATCTACTAGACCGACCTAGTAGAGGATGCCACCACTGGACATGACTGCCGTTGGTCATGTCATCTCCTCTCCTCTCCTCTCCTCATCTGCTTGTGCAAATGTTGTGTTGTTGGTTGGCAGGCACACGGGCATGATCGCGAGCATGGGCACCCGTGGGTGACGGCATGGGGGAGGTTCTCCGCCAGTCGCTCTTCATGGGCATGCCTGCAGGCGAAAAAATGGCTGGTCGGCATGGGCATGCCCTCCGCGCCCGATTGCCATCCCTAATGCACAGTTGTTGAGTCATGCTTTGGAGGTTGTCCTGTTCTTCTCATGTTCATCTAGTTCATCCCTCGTTTGAGAGACCACCTTCAAGAGACCTTCCATCAGGGTAGTTTGTCTAGTTCATCCCTCGTCTGAGAGTCCTTTCATTGACCCTTTGAGAGACCTTCCATCATAGTAGTTTGTCTAGTTCATCCCTTGCCTGAGAGACTTTTCATCGATCCTTCGAGAGACCATCCAGTAGGGTAGTTTGTCTAGTTGAATTATGTCGGAGAGACCTTCCATCAACCTTTCGAGAGATCTTCCATCAGGGTAGATAGACTAGTTTGGTCTTCTAAGTATGGTTTCCTATGTGTGTTTAGGCTCTAATCTTCATATCTTCTTATAGCTATTGGAGTGAAACAACCTTAGAATACTTGAGGCAAAGTTTTTTCGTGGCTACCATTCACCCCCTCTATTAGCCAACCACGATCCTACACAGTGTATTCGCTATATTACTCCAGTGCTGATACGGGGTGGCCCAATCTTCTCGAGTAGAACCATGGATAAATAGCGCTTGATGACGAATAACGCCACCAGACACCACGCCGCCAAGGTACGAACTTGCGGCTCTATGGATATTCGCCAACACGCGACGGGATGATCACCGCTAGACCACGAGCGAGATCGCCAAGCCCTCAATTCCCAAAGGAAAAGCAAACTTGACCTTGAAATGCAGAACAAACAATTGATCGTCTAATTCTCTCTCAGAAGTCCTCGCATGAACTCTATTATGAAAGAACAAGCAATAACTTGCGTTTTTTTCTTTTGCATAAACGTGGTCTGATTTACAATGGGGGTCTACCCCTCAATATATAGTCTCGGTTTAAGGGCTATTCAGTACTAATTTTCCATGCGATCCTATTCATACGCTACAAGACCGCTCACGCCGCAGACCGCAAAGACTGCATCGCTCACGGTAGGTAATCAGTGGGCTTATCGCTCACGCCTGATTCCCGCCACATCGCTCACTGCTGTCGCTCACGCCGCAGCACTGGACTTCTTTCTGCCTCCACATGGGCTTTGTGCTTGACCGCTGGGCCTTAATCCTCGCTGGTTGTATGGACATTGGCCCTCCTCCTTGGCCAAATGGGTTATAGATCGCCTTGACCTCCTCATTTGACGGTCTTCCTTGATGACGGCCGATATCCTTGATCTCCGCCCATCGTTGAATCTTCAAACTCGAGCACAAGCAAAACACTGCTTTTAGGTAGTATAAAATTCTCATGAAAATCAATGACATATTCATTAAGGAGCAAGTTCACCCGAGATTGTAGTTTCTTGGCACGTGCTCTTGTAATTGGCCTAATCGGCAATTCGATGCGTATATCTTGAGCATTAGGTGGAGGAGAAGAAGGTGTCGTAGGGATGCTCTCATCAAGTGCTAATTATGAAAGGTATGGTTGTAGTATTTGTTATAGAATAACATAGTTATAATATGCTTCATCAAAATAAGCGGTGGAGATCGTTGTTTTTCGATTTTTTTTTATAAATATTCTAGTTTTTATCCTGAAATACAGTAATAATACTTCTTTTTTTTTTACAGAAATAATCATCTGTCGCTCAACCGTTGGGTGACTAGTCCAAGTCGCTCAACGGTTGAGCGACTAGAATACTTGTTGCCCAACGGTGTACATGCGTGCCCTGCTAGTTGAATGACCTGTACACTAGGACCAGCCGTTAAGTGATAACTGTCCAAGTTGCTCAACTGTTGAGCTACTTGGATACTTGTCACTCAACTGTTGAGCGACAGATGATTATTTCTGTAAAATATAAAAATAGTATTATTACTGTATTTCGGAATAAAAACTAGATTTTTTTTATAAAAAAATTCGTTGTTTTTCCCCAAGAAGAGGATTTCTATGTTTTTCTTCTTAAAATTATTGCGAGAATTTCTATCCTTTAGCGAAGAAGCTACCTTCAGTATCACTAGTTATTTATATTTACATAGATATGGCCCTTGTTCGATCAGCAGTCTCAACCTCCGTAACCAATCCTAATAAATGGAATAACTATATAACAACGTGTTTAATGTGTTGCATTCCATATATATATTTTTCGAGTGGAGTAGTGGTCCAAGCCTGAACAAAAAAGATGCATGGTCTCATCCGGACACTGGAATGCATTCTGTTTTTTCAATATGCCTGGTCCAGTCAGATTCGCATGGATAGATAGTCCTCTAGATCTCCACTAATTCTTGCATGTGCAGCAATATCATAAATATATTCAGATAGTGTTTATTCTAATTTAAGGGCACTCTCAAATCAAATCAAATCAAAATACTCTTTAGAATTGGGATTCTATGAGAAGGATGAACTGGCTGGGTAACTTTAATTATTTTCCAGATAGATGCATATGCCTCCCCCTTCTTCTCTTGATTGGATTAACAACATTGGGATGTATGATAGTAGTAGTTTTTGCTCCTGTCAAAATTCCCACGCCGTGACGCTCGTTCAAGTCAAGTCTTGCCAACTTTTCCGTTTTATATTCGTTTTTTCAGAAGTTTCTACCATGCGTGCATGCGCCCAACCAACGGCGGCTAATGATTCGTAACGTTTTTAGCATGCTATGAAATGTGTTACTCTCCATTTTCGGGGGGATGCACGATGTATCGATGGGTCGAAGTCACTAGTGGTAAATAATATTCGCATGTAGCCTATCATTTGGTAGGAGTAGTACAAAATGTAGAACATTAATGTTTGTTAGCAGCTCTGAGATCAACTAACCCTGCTGTTTTTCGCAAGTCCATTGATATCTGTGGGCATGTTTGATTCTTATACTAAGGTTGCTAAATTTTGCTATAATTTTTTTTGCCATACTTATCAAAGGTTAGGTCATAAAAATCGGCGTCACACTTTGGCTAACAAAAAGTAATCTTGCCACGCTTTTTTTAGTCACTGACGTGTGGGACCTGTGTGGCAAAAAAAAATCTTGCCATATGTGTAGCTCTGAACCAAACGGTCGCCTAACTTGATCAAATTTTCCTAACTCTAAGTGTGGCAACGTTTGCCTACGAACGAAATAGACCCTATATAGGTCGAAGTTTGTCAAATTTTAAGGATTGTGAAGGGATTGACCTAGCTAACTAACAGGGTATGAGTTATTTATAATTGGAAAAAGTCATATAACCCCCAAATTTTGTTCGAAAGTCCATCCAGCACCACTAACTATAAAACCGGGTATCTAGCACTCTAAACTTTCCAATCCCGTCCATATAACCCTCTAACTCGGGTTTGCACGATGATTTTTCCTATGTGGCATAATAAGCGGGTGGTTTGCCACGTAGGATGGTAACCGGCTAAGTTAGGTGAATGATAGGTGAGGCCCACAGGGGAGAAGTCTTCTTTTCTCTCCCTCAGTCACAGCGGGCCTCGCTCATCAACTCCATCCCTACCTCTCGCCGTCACAAGACCGAAGCGTCCGCGATAGGTGGGGCCCACGAGATTTTGTGTGTCCGCCACAAGACGCTTCGGACAAACTCGCTCTAGGCTAGGGGCAAACGGAATTGTACATGTGACGGCGTGAGGCACGTCCAAACCGTCATTTTTGACAATGCCGCGCGAGAAGAGTCATATTTGTAAATACCGGCGGAAACAGTGTCATTTAGGAAAAAAAAAAACTCAAAGAATTGAGGGATGGATCGACGGCCAGCAGGTACTCGTACAAAGCAGTAAAATTGCTCTGACTGTGACTCATGAATGATGCATGAACAAGCTAGCTAACGGACGCAGCATGCATGTCTGCCATTGGAAGCACTAACTTTGAAGCTAGCGTATATGGGCCGGGCCTACCAACGCAAGTCAGCCAATGAGAAAAATCAGGTCCAGTACTACAGCAACTTAATTACTTAATTTCATCCCTCCTCTCTCTCTCTCTCTCTCTCTCTCTCACCCACCCACTCTCTCTTTCCTTTTTACTTCGGTCTTCTGGATATATGGGGCGATCAGCTGATCGATTAAACTGAAATATGTCAGACTCGAAGGAAAATCTGATTATGTACGTAGTAGTATCTACAAGTACTATAAAGCCTGCATGGCTTGTACGTAGCTAGCTCCGAGACAGACACGATGCGTACTAGCAGCACAAACAGGATCGGAACTACTACTGGTCAAGTGGTCAGTAGTAGTAGCGATTCAGCTGCTGATCGATCATCGGCCAGACTGCGCGGCGCAGCAGTATGATGATGTGCGTGCATCGTTTTCCGCTGTCTGCAGTGCAGCCTCCCACGCACTCTGCCATTGCCCGACTTGCGGCGCCAACTTTTGTCTTCGTAGTGAGTGACTCTTCTCTGTCTCTCATTTGGCAGATGCAATGCGCACACACATAAATTATCTAAGTTTTAGGAGACATGCACACACAAAAGATGATGGATAATGAAGTTGCATATATGGTTGAGAAGATACTACAGATTAGACCATGATCCTAGCTAGCTTGTCTGAGGGGAGGAACAGTACGCATATGCAATCCGCTAGTTCCACCGACCAGTAGACAGCAAATAAAGACACGGCAGGCTAGCTACTGGTCCGGCCGGGCCAACACGTACGTATATGTGGTCCTGGCTACGCAGTGCCATAAACGACCACTGCCACTGCCTCTGGCACATGCATAAAAATTGACCATCTCGTACGTATGCTGAACTTCGCAAGCCTAGGAGGCCTGGGCGCTAGCTCAGTGGGAGGGTGCGAGGGTGGTCGCCCCTTTGGTCCTGGGTTCGATCCTTATATTCGCTCAGTGCTTCTTATCTGGAATAATATATTTAGGCAGAATAGTACATACATATGAATACGCTCAGTGGTTAAAGTGTATGCCTGCGCTATGTGAGGTCTTGAGCCTTCGTTCTAGATTAGATGTGTGTTAAGGATGCACCCGTGTGTTAAGGATGCACCCGTGTGTGTAGGCATGCGTGCGTGTGTGTGTTGTGTGCACGCGATACTGCGTCATTGAGTTAACTCCTTTTTTTTGGTTTCTTAAATATGTAAAACAAATCTGCTTGGTCTACAAAGGGCAAGCTATGATGAGAATGTTTAGTCGGGATATAGCTCTTTTAGTTCTATGTCATATGTTAGCATATGTTAGCAGTGTATAGGATGGTAACAACGATAGTAGTACATGAGTAACATGGTTTACTCCGTAGATGCTAGATAGGTGCTTATGTTTTGACGATTAGGTAGTTTCTAACATATACGCGATGATGAGGGATAAAGCTGAACCTATGTAGACAGAGTTATTACATGGACATTGCTAGTACGTTTATACATATCAACAAGACATATAGAGCGCTGTTTGCTTTGCGCTATGTACATTGATAGTATACTTATACATATCAGCATGGCACACACCAGAGTGCTATGTGCTTTGCGTTATGTAAAGACTGTCATAACAGTCTGAGGAGGCCTTGAGTGGATGACATGCATCTTTCAAAAAGCTATGGTAGTAGGCAGCATGTTGGCATGGTGAAGTACAGCATGTAAGCAACGACATGGATGCAAAAGCTATAAACGAAAACAACAATGGGGCTACGTCAGATATCCTTAGTGTGGCCTACATAATAAGGACGTAAATTAATCGACAGCAATAGTAAAGTCTTAAAACAACACGGTTAGCAGTATAGAATTTAGCTGTAGATCAGTCTTGAGTATGTTTTTAATTGTAGGTTTTTTTTTTAAGTTTGCAATCATGGATATATACATGTATTTGTATATTTTTTTTTGCTGCAGCTTTGACTCAGTTGCATAGTGGATCTACCATCTTTAACTATGTTATAAGTTTGGGTCTAATTGTTTGGCATGGAACCTCGTGGCTCTAGAGTAGTACAGCATAGCACTGGAAAAAAAGTGGTGCTAGAGAAGTGCACAAGGACAGATAACAAGGAAATTTTTAAAAAGTATGAAAAAGAAAGCGTTGTAGTATAAATGCGGTAGATTATCCACACATAGCGTGGTAAAATGTACACTATATTCAAATTGGAAATGGACATGATAGTATGACAGTGGCTGAAGCGAACAATTTAAATTCTGTGTGAATGGTTTGACATGGTTTAAGTACAACTGCATCTATAATCATGAAGCGTAAAGCTACGTAGGTTCAGGTGGACTAAATGAACTTGATAAATTTGTCTTGAAGTGTGATAAGAAGGAAACCGTGTAGCTATATCGAAACAGCAAACAATGTATGGAAGTGTAAACAACTATCTATAGATGTTTTTTTTTCTGTGCTACCCAACAAAATTGAACTTGGTTTATCATGCAATCTAGAGTTTTCTTTTATGCTAGAACTAATGCACATCTGAAATCGATAGATCCTCTGGTGGCATTTTAACAAGGTTGATGTGGTACTTTTCTGCTGTTCTGAATGATAGCATATCAGTACATTAAATTATTTGAGAGGAATCGAGGGTGCTTATGCTTTCCCGTCGTTATCCTTCAATAGTTTTCTGGCAGTCTCTGAAACATCTGCAGAGGTGCTGTGTCTGCAAGCATAGCAGTGATATTGAAGTTAGCTCCGTGATGTTATTTGTGGATATATATTTCATGGCAGAGCTTTTTTTTTTCTGAGAAATCTTGCAGATTAGTAAACTAAATACTAATTAACTGTACCTTTCAAAGCTGCTCTATAGAGGAATATCTTCAACATTTGGTGGGGTTGTATCCCGGGTTGGTATTTTTTTCTCTCGTTGGGCTGCAAGGGAGTGAGTTCTATTAGGATAAAACAAGTTGCATGGAATCAGTAAATAGCGAAGCTATGTGCCTTTTTGGACCAGCTTACTTACCGTCGAATGTTCCATCAATGCTTTCATCGTAAAACATACACTGGTGGTAGTTGTGCACACAATAAATCATTTGGTGGTAGTTGTGTATTAACAGGAAGAGGAAAAGATATAACTAAAACACAGTAAGCGATAATGTTAGTGTGGCGGGGAATGGCGAGACTTTCCTGCGGTGTGGTGTAATCGTCAGCTGGAGCAGTTTTGATCTGTAGCGTTGTTTGTTCTTTGGGGACACGCTGTTCAAGTAGTCGAGCAGATGAGGAACCGCTTCCTGCTAGCCATACCAGAATGTGTACATGCGGCAACCCTCATTTCTTAAATTCAACTGTGTGCATAGCTGCAAAAAAGTGAGAGCGACGGATAGGATGAGCAACCTGATAGGAATAAAAGACTAAGACGATGGATAAAAGCTGAATATACGCGGGCGTACCAGCATGAATAGAACCAAAAGCAGATCCATCCTTAATACCATAAAATAAATTGTCAATTTTCATTCCGAATAGACGACATTCAATGTCAACCATAACAACATGTAAGTTCTTGGTTATGTCACGTCGTGATCCAGTACGTAAGTAGGCGCATCAAGAGCAACCGTAGCAAAAAGTTTGGACCATAGATCGTGCGTAACAGATGTTTGCTAACCTGTATGCGGATAAACTATAGCAGAATCAGTAAGGCTGGAAAAGTGAGGCGTACGCGTACGTCCATGGTAGGCTAATATATTTTTTAGGCATTTAGGAAGAACCGAATCTTTTTTATATTAAGAAAAGAAAAGCGCAAGCATATCAATAAGAATCCAAGGGGTAGATAAACACAAGAGAACACATCCGAACGTATCTGTAGAAAGGGAAAATGCGTCTCAGCTCGACAGCTCCACATAAATACGTCGACTGGCCAGCGGAAATGTACTCTTCGCGCACACACACCTATCGAACAATGAAGCGATTTTGAAAAAAGGAAATTTATTATATCCGTATACCCGAAGGAAACAAGCTATATGATGTTCTTTATTTGGTGTGGTTGTGCTGGGCATGAACTCTATATTGGTTGATATATAGAGTGTTGCTAAGGTAACGTATGTAGGGCAAAAGAAGAAAACGGAGATATCGTTCATATACCAGGAAACATAACACATGCTGAATTTTGTTAAAAGAATTGTTTGTTTTTATCTTTTTTTGTCTGGTATCTGATCGAGCTGCATCAAAGTACTATTCTATGAAAACATTATAGACTATAAATATTTGGTAAATGGTATGTTTAAGAACACAAGACTATATTTACATGTATTGTTTGTAATTTCAGTCGAGCTATTATTAGCTAGAAACGTATTTGTGTACTATATGTCTGTGTATGTATAAATTTGTCTGGCAGTACAAAATTCCGTTAACAACCGACATAGACTGAGAGAGAGGTTAACTAAACTGGAAACCAGAATCTATATAGAATGAGAGAGAGACCAACTAAATTGTAAACCGGAAGCAGTAGATACGTAAACAGTGGAAATAGGAGGAAACAATCAACAGACGATGTACGTGCACAGGGAAGGATATCTGGTATGTAAAAACACTCGAAAAATCGATAAACTTCGGAACAAAGTAGTGCATACGCACGTGCACGCTGAGGTACACAATCCGTATTATACACACTGAAAGCAAGCGCAACTGGACAAAATGGATTGCAAGAGGCTTATATATACATTCAAAACCATGATCGATGCATGGAAACATAGCTGTATCCACGCGAACACAACAATTCAGCTGCTTTATGCGCGACAACAACCAAGAAATGACCCTTTCTCATACCGACAGAACCAAAGCAAAACAGAAACAAATTAGTAAACATGGTAACAAATGTAAAGAACCTAGAAATGCATCTCACCTCTTCACCGGAGCATACCTGCGCGAATGGTCGATTCGAGATGTACGTTACGCACGAACGCCTCCTGAATCAGGAAACGAAATAAAGACGAAAGAAATCACAAAAATTGAGAGACACGAGCTCAACGATTTTGGCAAAAAATGAAAATGTAATTGCCCCGCACACCCAAAGGAAAGAAGCCTGAAGAATGAAGCGCAGCTCCAGGAAATCCATGCAAAAGCCACTCGCAGTGGCATGTGAGCACCAAGAAACAAATATATAAATCAGAATAAGCTGACTACCGAAACAGGAAAGACATTCAACCGGAAAAGCAAGAAGAGAAAATAGGATAAACAACGAACATACAACGGTGAAAAAACTATAGATTGGAACAAAGTGAAGCATTCACCCTAGGAGGAAGAAATCAACAATTATTATATCCACACAAGAAAGCGCAAACGAAGTAGGCAGAACACAATAGGTATGTAAGTACAAATCAAAATCCGAGAAGTCGCGAAACAGAGCTGTGTATCTGTACATATATACGCACATATTCATCCGTAATATACGCACGAAATAAAACGCATGCTGCAAAAATGGATTGGAAAAGGCATATAATCACATTCACAAACACGCTAAATTTACAAAAAGATCGCTTAATCATCGCGTGTACATTTTCTTCTCCTCTTGTTCGCAACAACTAAGAATCAATCCTCTCTTATACCCATAATAGCAAAGCAGCTGACAGACACTTTGGAAAACATGGTAACAAGTATACACATATGAGAAATATGCCTAACCTTTTAAAAGAAATAGCAGCGTACCTATGGCAGGTCCGACTTGCACGCTTCGCACAGAGACCTACGGAATTAGAGAACAAACTGAAAAACAAAGGAATAATTAAAAGGAGCGACTCGATCATAGTGTTTTGGACCGAAAAAGTAACATACTTGTATACCCGAAGGAACCAAACTAGAAGAACCAAGCGTGTACCTACGAAGACCGCGCAAAGGAAATTCACACCTACGCAACAAGAAATCGCAAGAAAGCTGAGGAGAAAAGAAAGGAATAATGGGAAATCATGAGAGCAAGAACCGAAAGCAAGGCAAAATAGGCAAGAATAGGAAGCTGGCAGATTCGAAAAGCGAACATGAGTGGTGGACAGCGGTACAATGGTTCGACGACGAACAAGGAAATCCCAGAAGAGGAAATGGCGTAGAGTTATTTCGACAGGTGTGTTGGCATGGGAGAGCGAAATTCGGGAAGACCAAACGATCGCGGAGTCGATGGCTAGATCCATCGAATGGAAATGGAGACAGCGGTCTGAGCATAAAGCAAGGGAAGTGAGGATGGCAACACAACAATATGACACACGCATGAAACGTTGGCTCAGCATGAGAAAGACCCAATGCAGGCAACACCAATCGGCGTGCGACGAAAACGCTTTGATGCCCACCTTTCAGTGCGAACCCCACACATGACTCGAATAAAACAACCAGCATGCAGCGTGAGCCCACAGCGATGATACGCCTACACGCGAATGAAAACCGATGAATGCCAAAGAGGACAAGACGGGGCAATAAATTCCCAAGACGCGTCATGCCATTTCGGTCAAGCCCAAACGACGCTATGGTGGCATGCAAAACAGCGAATAGGCATCGCGCGGTCGCAGCGATGATCGACTCTCACATGCACGAAACTCGATGCATAGCGCAGAGGACAAGATAGGGCATTAATTCTTTGGATGCGTCACGGTGACCCACTCGTTGCCTTGCAGAAAACATCGAACGATTGATTCGAAGGCGAAGCGCACGACACTGAAGGCGCTACAACAAGTGAGCGAGTCAACGTGGATGCGCTGAGGGCTCGCCGATTCTAGGCACTATAAAGAGAGGTATATGCATCAGTGTTCCAAAACACAACCGTAGTGGAAAGTGATAAAGGAGTGATTCACGTTGGAGTATCTTATGATTAATATATCAGTATACCTAAAGTGATAAAGGAGTATGCTAAGTTTGTTTAGATGGTATATCAAAGGCGGGAGTGACCACCCCCGAGTAGAAGGTGTTTTTCATAGTGGGCAGGGATTCATACGCGGAATATGGCAGTAAAATCCAAAGTGGCGTCCAGTAAACTCTCGAGGAGAGCATGATCAGACTTTGATACTGGCAGTACAATATAATGCTTATACAAAACTAAATGTGAAAATCAGTTTTACTATCAATATCACATGGCGGTTTCCTTTTTATCACCATTTTTTATTGGACTTCTCGCGGGGTGGCACACCACTGTCCTAGGGGTTTTGTGTGCACAGACCCACGATGACGCCTCACAGCAAGGGGGGGGGGGGGGTGAGAATTGCTGGTGATGTAGTAATAAACTCCAACGAGCAGTCCACTAAAATCGGTTGGGTTGTAAACTCGACAACTTTATCACAGTAATTTGACATGTACACGAAAGTAAATATTAGAGTAAAGTCCATTACCGGTCCTTAAACTTTTTATGCTGTGTCATCCCGGTCCCTAAACACTGTTTGGGTCTCAAACATAGCCCTCTTGCTTAGGCACAGTAATGGCACACTTTGAAAGTCTATGGACCGGGATGACACAAAGATAAAAAGTTTAAGGACTAATTTGAGACCCAAACAAAGTGTTTAGGGACCGGATGACACACTTTGAAAGTCTATGGACCGAATGACACAAAGATAAAAAGTTTAAGGACCGTAATGGACTTTACTCTAAATATTATATCCAACTTTTACTGCCGAATAACTCTAAGCCGTTTTTGATTTTTTTCTTCAAATTTTGGTATGTGCACGGCAGTAAAGATACGATGTTCTTACAGTAAATCATTAGTTCATGTTTGATATTATATTTTGTGTTTTTCCTCTACGACAGTAAATGAGGGCATCCGACAATGCCCCCTCGAAGGTGAGGAAGATCACCATAGAGGACAGCTAGATCACACTGGCGATTTTCGTGGATCCATCTTAATACAAACCGGATGTAGCACAAACTTCAGATTTACTTATTGCGGATCCACGCGCTGGTATTTGTTAGAAGAAAGAGATGGGCAAGAAGAGGATGGGTAGTCGAGCCAGAGGACGTCATTGCCCTGGTGTCATGGCGGAGCCCGCGGCCAAGTCCGCCATGGTAAAGATATGCATATATAGTAGTTAATCGTTACTCATATTATAGTAATTTGTTCGCTTCACTGACCTGTTATTGCCATGTATTATTAAGCTGTAAATCCATAATAAGTTCTAGTAAATATGTAGTTATATCGCCAGTAAATCATTCTTCTTTCCAAGCAGGCTGCGGCGAAGAGGATGTGCGGAATGTATATGAGATGAACGAGGTTTCAAGACAGGGCTTCAGTGGCATTCTCAAGTTCAACCTCGAGGGACTCAAGAGAAGGGATTCGCTAGGCTTCCTTATGGACAGGATAGACCTAGACGAAATGGTTATACACATCGGTAGCGGCAGGATCATCCCAATCATGCCTCACACTGTGAAATGTGTCCTCGGGCTCCTGTGTAGTGGCAGAGACGCACTGATGGTGTCCCTGGCCACAGGAACCGCTGAGCTAAAGTCAAAGTCTCACCAGACGGAGTCTGCACAGTGACGGTCCTACAGAAACATGATATCATGGCTCAGTAGGATTGCAACCAATCCATACCCAAGATGACGTCAAAAAGCTCCAACTGAATGACCTTCAGATTCGCAGTGAACTTTTCCCCATCGATAACAATATAGCATCCAGGACAAACAGTGTAGCTTGCAATAATACCCTCACGAGAACTAACCAACGCCGACTGAGAAATCCATTGCACACTGAAGTTTGCTCTCCTAGCAAATGATGTTGAGACAAATGAATAGGTAGCCCCTAAATAAAAAAGGACTAAAGCATCAAATGAATCCATAAGCAAAGTACCTGTCACCAAGTCAGGACAACCCGCGGACTCCGCAGTAGGCATGGCATACATTCTAGGTGGCGCCATGGGGAAAGCAGACGGCATTGGGGCGGCGGGAGCCCCGACACTAAACTGTGGCAGTGCAGGTAAAGCCGGCCGAGCAATCTGAAGTGGTGTAGGAGGCAATGGCTACTAGTAGTACCCCGTCGGAGGTGCCCAAGCTGAAGGAAGCGGCGGCGCAGAAAGAGCGGCCATCATCTGGATAGATCCTCGTGCAAGACCTACTGAAGGAGAAGCAGGCATATGCTCCTACTTGATCACACTAGCGGGGTTCTAGTGACACACCCGCTCCTTATGGCCCGGTCGGCCACACTGACAGCAAGCTCCGGTCCAAGAGCACTCAGCAACGCGGTGACCATCACCACATTTAAAACAAAGCATACCCTACCCTGGGACAGGATGAAGAGCTGAAGTACCCGCAAAAGGACGAGGCACCAAAGAAGAAAATGACCTCGACTGCTTGGTCTTGGAGAACTATGAGGACTGCAGTCCTCCCTTGAACTTCTTGAAAGCAGGCCGCTGAAAAGGCCCACTCCCTTCACCAGAGCTCCTCTTCTAGTCACCACTAGAAGCAACAAGTGCAGCAGAAGCTTGCAGCCCCTTAGTGAGCTCCGACAGAACCTCTTGGTCTTCTGCAGATCATCGTTCACTACTAACGGGACGAAGCGTACCAAGTTATTGAACTCGGCCTCGTACTCAGCAGTGGTCATCTTCCCCTGAACAAAGGTCGTCAAAACAACCTCCATCTTCTCAACGAAGGAGTAGGGATAGAACTTTGCCTTGAACTGGTCAACAAAGTCCTCCCAATAAACTAGACCCTGAGCGGCGGTCCTCGATGTCAAAACACCGTCCCACCAGATGTTAGCTTGCCCTTTCAGCTGAAAGGCTACAAAACAGACCTCTCATGTGAAGACAACTCCAAAGCACCAAACCGCATCTCCATGTAGCGTAACCAGTTCGCTGCTTGGACCAGTGTGCCCGACCCGTCAAACGGATCCAACCTCAACCCCATCCACTCTCGATGCATCATCTATGCGTCGGGTGCGGGTGGAGGGGCGACAGGGGCAGCAACAGATGTCATAGTAGCAGGGGCTGCCAGTGCCTATTGACGGAGAGCACGAATCTCTCCCACTAACTCTCTCAGCAAAGCAGAGGTCTCATTCTGGCCCCCAACTAGAGGTGGGTTAACAACAACCCCTCCTCAAAGACTGCTCCCTCGCCATCGACTCGACAGCCACAGATGGTGGCTCCACAGGACCACGCCCACAGCCACGACCTCCACCACAGCCTCCACGACCGCGTCCTCTACCTCTCGGCATAGCTGTCAACCACAATCAACAACACACAATAAGTTCAAAGAACCAATATCAACTCATGCATCAGTATTACAACATATCGAAAGTGTAAAGGCGATACTCACCCCATTCCCATCCTACTATGCACTAGTGTGTCAAATTTTAAGTTAATTAACAATTGGCAAGTTTTAGTTAATTTTACTAGTCCCAATACAAAATTTTAGCAATTTTAGGTTACCTAAGTTGTTAATCTATTCACCACGGACCTAAAGCCCGCTCTGATACCAACTGTAACACCCCGGCCCAACACGAAGCCCAGAATGCCACTAAACTAACCTAGCTATCAATTTTAACAACAATTATCACTAAATTACATCAAACATATCAAAGATAAAACCCGTACGCGGGTCACACTAACACAAGGATAACTATAAAAAAATCATGGATAATTAATTCATAGGAAGCATGCCAAAATAATAAACAAAGATCAACGCATAACCAAACCAATCAAATATGTTTAATGAGTAATCAACTAAAGCTAAGCAATAATATCCATTCCTAATTATAATTTATCACACTAATAAACTACCTCACGATCAATAGTCCTTGTAATTGAGTAAATGATGTGAATCCAAGTGTGTGCTAGCCCTTCCCATGAGCAACGTCATCAACATTTCCTAAAAACAACAGTAGAGCATGGGCGAGTCCACGACTCAGCAAGCATAATAATAAACAATGAACAATTCTTAATCATCAGTAAACAATAACATCATCAACATCAGTTATTCTCTTTTCTTTATTTTCATGCTGATTTATTCAATTCTCTTCTCTTTGTTCTCAAACACAATCATCAACTACTTTTCATTCAATGCATCTCTACATTACATGTCTACATGCACTTCTTTTACGTATACCGATATAGCGTGAGTGAATACTCGCGACAATGTTCACTCTCAAGCCCATCCTCCTCAAGGATCAGGAACCTCCTCCACTCCCGTGGAGTTGTGATGAACATGATCACCTTCTCATATGCATTGATGTTTCTGAATGCACAACTATTCATGGATTCATCATTATTAACATTATCCATCATTCTCATATCCATAAACACGAATAAAATCATGACCATTCGCACTGCTTTCAATTAAATAAAGTAAAAACACAAACAATATTATCGTAGCAAAAAGGACTAGACAGTAAAAAGGGGGGACCCTTGGTATACACGAAGTATCCGAAGGGTCCTCGAAGAAGGGACAGGTTGTCATGAAATGCAATCAGATATTAATGTTTAAAAAGTCCCCCTCTACATGGGGTGGAGAGCTATTTATAGCCAAATAGCAAGATACATGAGATTACACATACACCCCTACAAAGGTATAGTCAGTGTAGGGGTGGCAGAGTCCTTTCCTACCCCTAGGCGTAGCTCCAGGTCCACCTGTCTTCTTCCTGTCCTCCGGTCAGGGCAGCTTTGGACACCCTTCAAACGCCTCGAACCTCCTCCGCCACCACCTGAAGACCTTCGAGGCTTGGTCACCCTGGTACCTCCTGCACTCTCGAGACCTTCTGGGCTTCGGTTAATCTCGGTACTCCTTGTACCCTTCGCGACACTCCAGGACTTCGGCCGAGGCACCTTCGCAACCGGGCTTGGCCGAGGCGCCTTCTACGACCCTCCAGAGGCTTCGGCCGTCCCTGGCACCTCCTCGTAGCTTTGGTACTATTTTGCTGTGTCGGTGGGGCGGTGGTCTGCCTCACGACAAGCCCCTCGTGGTCGATGTCTTGCTTCGCTGTACGACATCGCGCTTTTACCCGGAGGGTCCAGCACACCGCCCCTTTGGCTCGGCGGCGCTTGCTTGTTCCGAGGATTTGCTTCGAATGCATTCTTGGGTGGTGTGCGCCGGGCGGTTGATGGTGCTGGTGTCTGTTCGGGTCCTATACGTCGTTTTTGCCATGATGGCACCCCCTTGAGGGGCGTGCGCGGTGGGTGGCCGTTGCGTACCATGAAGGCTGTGGATTTTTGACATGTGTCAAGGTTATACTGGTTCGTGGTTCTTTGGTCCCCCCCCATTTTGTCCGTTGGTGTTCTTGGCGGCTATAAATATGTGCCCCCCCGCGTCGCTATCGGCTCATTCTGCTGCCTTTTAGTGTTGCTTTCTTTCTTCGCTGCGGTGCTTCGAGTTGCGAGGGTTTGTTTTGTACCCTTCGGGTATCGCGAGGCGTGGCAGGGACGGAGGGGGTGATGCTGCGTATACGAGCGATTTGGGGAGATCTACTGTTTCGAGTCTTGTGCTTCAAACTCTGGTGAGCGAGGGCAAGCTCGAGGGTCTTATGGGTCCGGCCTCGGTCGGAGATCGCTCTCGCCTCCTGGATGACGAGGCCGTTGTCTTTGTTGTATTTCGATGCAGCCTTCAATTCCTCGCCGATCCGTGTCCGAGGTGTCAGGCTATACGGAGTGGAGCCGCGAATCGATGCCAAATTCTATTGTGAAGCTTGGTGTCTTCGAATGGATGCTGAGGTCTTGTGGAGTTGTTGCCGAGGAGGGGGAGGGTCACCTCTTTGCCTACCTTCATGATGGACGTTGCCAGCCAAAGAAGAAGAAGAGCTCGGGCGAGACTCTTAACTTTGGCAGTGTCAACTTTCTACCGAAGGCTCGCTGCCAAGCATACGTTCCTACCCCGGCGACGCGTAATCACTGGGATACAGACTGGACGCGAAAGTGGTTATATCACACCAGTCCGGAAGCGGATGGTCTTCGATCTCGGGGAGGGCTGATTCAGCTGATTGCTACCCCTGAGATCGTGCTTAGCTCCTAATAGGATGCCCTTCTTCACCTTCTGCTTGAGCCGACGAAGCGGCTGTCTACGCGGGACTTGGTGGAGGAGTTCTGCGCTTTCGAGATTTGGCCTTTGGCCAAGGAGTGGAGGCTGGGACTTGGGGCTTTGGATACGGGGCTCCCGTCTTTGACTGTGGAGGGTGGCAGAGGTAGGCCTTTCCTCCTGCCCCCTTTGTTTGTTGTAATTTGATGCTTGCACTAACACGAATGCGGTAATTGTGCTAGTTGCGCCCATCACCGAAGCTGCGCGTGCTACAGAGGTGCTCGTCGGCCCGTACACAGGCGAGGAGCACTCGAAGCGCCACCTTGTTGTAAGGGAGCCTCGCTTGAACCACGCGTACGATGCGTCAATTCATCTGGCTGAGCGAGCCGACCCTGATGCAGGCAAGAAGAAGCGTGCCTGAGCGCTTGAGGTCGACGTCGCAGGACCGATTGCTGCGCAACCTCTTCGTGCCTTCTGACCTTGCGATGGCGCCGGTCCCTCGCGCAGCCTGGATGCTTTCAAGGAGTGGCCAACTAAGAAGGTTGCCGAAGGTTCCCGAGTGTGTGCCGAAGCGCTCAGGTCAAGCAACAAGGCCCTCCAATGACGAGGTCGCCAGACGCAGATGGTGTCGAAACCGGTCGTCGGTCGACGCCAGCAGTGCACAAAGCGATAGGTACGATCGGCTTCACGGGTCTAGTGCAGCAGAGTCCTCTAGCGAGGCTACCCCATCTCATACTGATAGGACTGACCTCGAAGGCCTCAGGGACGTCCCTACCACGCCGCACGTGGAAGTTAGTGAGTACCATCTACTTATTTTTTGTTAACCCTCCGTGTTGCTGGTTGTTGCTTAAGTTTTGGTTACTCAGTGCTGGCGGTGGCAACAACGATGAGGAGTGTTCCGCAGCCGCAAGGCCAACGGGTTCTCGCAAGTCGCGCGCCAAAGGTTCAATTGTCGCCTTGGCGTTGGTCGCCATAAATTGTTGTCGGGCGCTGTGAACTCGGGTCCACCGCGCCGCTGATTTCAAGGCGAGGGCGGGTGCCGCAGCTGTCTTCGAGGCGGTTGCTAATTTTACTGCCCCGTCGTTTGTGCGGGAGCTTTTTGAGAGGGCTTCGCTGCGTGATATGTTCGCCAGCATCGAGGCGAATGCTACGAAGGTTAGTTTTGTTCTTTATGCGCGGTCCTTATTATCGGTAGTGTTGTTTGTATGCATAACCTTTTGTTTCGTGTGCAGACTCTGATGCCATCTCGGGCCTTGAATGTTGATATTTCCCACTCGTATGGGGAGATTCAGCAGTGGGTCAACGAGGAGCATGCCTGGAACGAGGTTTTGAGCTCCGAACGCCAGACTCTTTCGGAGAGAGTAAAGAGTTTGGAGGCCCAGCTGGCGGAGCTCGAGGAGGAGCGCATGACACTTCGGGCCGAAGTGGCGGAAGCAAACAAGGAGCGCACTGCTCTTCGGAACGAAGTTAAGGATCTACGGAGTGTACGGGCTTCGCTCGAAGAGGACATCAAGTCTGAGAGGGAGCTGCCGGCCGCCATTGGTCAGTCTGCTTGGGAGTCCATGGAGCACTACTACAAAAAGGCTAATACTGGACGCCTCATCACAGACGGTTGACCAAAACCGTCTATATTAAATTCAATCATAGACGGTTTTAGTTTAGCGACCGTCTGTGTTACTGGATGCGCTAAAAACCGCTCAGGAAGAAGTAATATCACAGCATGCCGTGTTGAAAGTCGTCAGGAGTATCATAGACGGTTCAACAAGAACCGCTTATGATATTTAGTAGTATCACAAACGGTTCTTATTCGTAACCGCCTCGTGATACTTCACGATGGTTTTAACACGAAGTTGTTCAGGAATTCCATCTCATCATAGACGGTTCGTATTAAAACCGCTCGTGATAAGTATTTTTGATTTTACCATGGCTTGAAATCACTAACTCTCGATTTTACCATAGCTTGGAATCACTAACACTCCGATTGCAGAGTAAGGAAAATTCAAAGCCATGGTAAAATTAGAGAGTTGTCGATAAGATATATCTTAATACAAACCATCTGTGATAAGATATATATCACAGACGGTTTTTAATACGAACCGTCTGTGATATGTCGTCACAGACGGTTTTTGTATGAAACCGCTCGTGATTCGCAGCTGGGAGTTCAAAATTTTGAACGCGCGCGCGGAGGCAAAATATTTTGGTGTCATATTATATATTATAGCCACCCTAGCCTTGTTTTCCATCGCCTCTCTCTCTCTCTCTCCCACACCGAAGCTCCAACGACCACCTCGATTCCCCGTCATGTTCAATGAGGAGACACAATGATGACGCATTTATGAGGAGGGATGCGAAGGAGCTCCTTGTCTGTCGGAAGGTACGTGTACATCCCCATAACATACATAATTTGTTGGCTGTTTGTTGTAAAGAAAATTATCTTAATTTTGTGTTACCTAAGGTTGGAGCGCCGCTGGAGGTTTTCAGTCGTCTCTCCTTGCCGACGAGCTTGAGTCGAACTCGACGACATGCAAGAACATCTTGTGATATGCTGGTGAGGTACAGAGAGGAGCTCACAAGACCAATCCAAGAAGCCGATGAGTTCTTCAGGAGCTTAGAGGCATAGATGATTTCTAGCTAGTTTACCTTTGTAACTTTATTCTTTTTTTCCCATTCGGAGGGGACATTGTGAAACCTTTTGGTTTCCATTTCCTATAATGTGTTTGCCATTAGAATTTTAATTGGATTTTAGTTGTCTTGCTAGAGGTTGGATATGGAAACTACTGTCTGTGATAGTCTATTTTCACAGACGGTTCTGAACAAGAACCGTCTGTGATGAGTCATGTCATCACTGACCCATAAACTCAGACGGCTCACAAAACCGTCTGTGATGACGTTTTTGAACCGTTTGTGAAGACCTTTTCTATAGTAGTGGAGGCTCTAGAGGATGCTTTGACGAAGCTGGGTGCAATCCCTCTAGTGAGGAGCCATCGTTCGGCTGAGATGGATATAACCTTGGAGTGCCTCTGGCTTGGAGGTAAAGCATGTGTGCCCGCGGCTCGCGCCTACAATTACCATTGTGCGAGGGCCGCTTGGCTGGCGTCCCCTGCGACGCTTGATAAGGCGGGGTGCGCTCACTTAGATGCTGTTGGCACTCGCTCCGTTGCCGTGGCTATGGCAGAGGAGGTTGTTGTCAGAATAGCCAGCGCGAAGGCGAGCAAAGTCCCGCAAAGACGACTTCGATGTTGCGCGGCACGATGTCGCACGGAGTCCTTCCGAACAGACAGCCCAAAGAAGTTTAAGGGGAAATCTGCGGCGGAGGAGCATGAAGCTGGCAAGCGGGGGACCACCTACAGAGACAAGGTGTGAGCCCCCCGCCTACTGTTTAGAAGCTAGGGTCTAAATTTTTTGTATCTTGCGCGCTCCGCTTTTGCTTGTTGTTCGCTCTGAGCCGCTTTTGTAGAGGTTGGCCTTTTTGTGTAACGACTCGCTTTTGAAATGGAATATTTTCGCCATGATCGCCGCTCATTGCTCGCCGATTATTCTTTTTAAAGCTAGGCCTCGTATTCTACATAGAGAGAACGATGTTTGTTTAAGCGCATCGTGCAACGTGGTCCTTGCCCGGCCGCGGGGCAAAGGACTAAGAGTACTATTCCTACGCGCGCGTCGAAGTACGAACGCACTCTCCTATCGAAGTGGCCTTTGTGGATATGCTACTGGGGTGTTATATACCATGGTGCTAAGTGGCAACGCTGGAAGAAAGCTAACCCTACGGGCTTTATGAAGACGTTCTTTTGTTTCCACGCGCGGAAGGCTGCGAGGGCCCGGAAGGAAATTTGGTCTTTCTGGGAGCGCAAGGGTGTGGTGTTTGCGTTCGGAGGACCTTCCCAGCCGTCAGCCTCACTGGAGATTTCGACAAGCTCATCCAAAACACCTGAAGACTTGGTCACAACAAGGGAATATGCGGAGCTGATGGCTGCCCGAGCCTCGGATGAGGAACTGCTGGAGTGGGTGACTCGCAAGGAAGAGTGGGACTTTGTCCCTTAGGTGTATGATGGCCCCGTTGTGTGTTGCGGGCTGTACCGTATGATTGCGTGTACTGTTGTTGTGATTTGTATTGTGGTATACTGTTTCCTATATCGCTGTTTGGGGCGATGTGTTGTAATGCATGTATTTGGTACGCTGTGTAATAAATAATGGTGTGATTGCCTTCGTACATTACTCGCCTCGTGCCGCCCCCCCTACTTTTTTAGATAGGGCTCCGGAGAGCCCTAACTTTTGTTTTTGCGAGGGGGAGGCGAAGCCTTGCGCCGTCCCCCATACTTTTTAGATAGGGCTCCGAGGAGCCCTAACTTTTGGTTGCGAGTGGGAGGCAAAGCCTCGCGCCGCCCCCCATACTTTTTTAGATAGGGCTTCGAGGAGCCCTAACTTTTGTTTTTGCGAGGGGGAGGCGAAGCCTCGGGCCGTCCCCCATACTTTTTTAGATAGGGCTCCGGAGAGCCCTAACTTTTGGTTGCGAGCGGGAGGCGAAGCCTCGCGCCGCCCCTCATACTTTTTTAGATAGAGCTCCAGGGAGCCCTAACTTTTGTTGCGAGAGGGAGGCGATGTCTCGCGTCGTCCTCCATACTTTTTTAGATAGGGCTCCGGGGAGTTCGACGCTGTCCCCCCTTGTGCGTTTTGGTCCCCGGACTGTACTGCGGTAGGGTTTGCTTTGCGCGTTGTCGTCGCCAGGGTGGTCTTTTGTGCGGGTGGTATCAGCTTGCACCGGGGCCGAAGGCCATGCGCGGTGGTTTTGTTTATACACAGGTGACTGCGGGAGGCATCGGTGTGCACTGGGGCCGAAGGCCATGCGCGGTGTCTTTGTTTATACACTCGTGCCTGCGGGATGCATCGGTGTGCACCAGGGCCGAAGGCCATGCGCGGTGTCTGTTTATACACTCGTGCCCGCAGGAGGCATCGGTGTGCACCGGGGCCGAAGGCCATGCACAGTGTCTTTGTTTATATACTTGTGTCTGCAGGAGGCATCGGTGTGCACCAGGGCCGAAGGCCATGCGCAGTGTCTTTGTTTATACACTCGTGCCTGCAGGAGGCATCAGTGTGCACCAGGGCTGAAGGCCATGCGCGGTGTCTGTTTATACACTCGTGCCTGCGGGAGGCATTGGTGTGCACTAGGGCCGAAGGCCATGCGCGGTGTCTTTGTTTATACACTCGTGCCTGCGGGAGGCATCGGTGTGCACCGTTTTTAGTGTGGCCTCTTGTTGCTTTTTCATTGAAGGGGAGCAAAAGGTACAACAAGTTACAGTTGTTTTTGTACATGCTCGCTCCGTTTGGAAACGGTGGGTCTTTTCCGGGCGCAGCCGGTTCTACAATTCTAAGGATAGTACTTTTGGAGACTCTTCGCGTTCCAGGTGTGGCCCAATTATTGCCCTTCTAGTGTGGTGATGCGGAAGGTGCCCTCGGGTGCTGCTGGTGATGATGTAGGGTCCCTCCCATTTGGTCTCTAGCTTGCTCACGGTCGTGGGATTTGCAACTCACTTGAGAACCATGTCGCCCAGTGCTAAGGGGCGAACCTTGACTCTGCGGTTATATGCTCGAGCGACTCCCTCACTATAATTGGCCATGGTGGCTATTGCATGCACGTGGTGCTCTTCGAGGAGGTCGAGGGAGGTGTGTCTGTCAGTGGCGTCGGCTTCGGAGGTTGTTCGGAGGGACTTTGCCGTGAACTCCGCGGGGTCATGGCTTCGTCGTCGAAGAGGAGTTTGAACGGGCAGAAGCCCGTAGCTCTTGTTGGTGATGTGCGGATTGCCCACAAGGATTTCTGAAGTTCTTCCGGCTAGAGTCCCTTCAGAAGTCCAATGAGGCGCTTCTTCAAGCCTTCTAGCAGGTTGCCGTTGGCGTGCTCGACTGCTCTGTTGGCCTCTGGGTGCCCCATGGATGCGAAGCATATGTTGATGCCCAGGTTGTGGCAGAACGCTCGAAAAGTTGTCGAGTCGAATTGGGTCCCGTTGTCTGTGACAATGTCACGCGGTATCCCATACCGGAAAACTATGCTTTTCCATACGAATTGCTGAGCCGCTGTCAAAGTGATTTTGGCTACGGGTTGCGCTTCGACCCACCTTGAGAAATACTCTATAGCGACAAACGCGAAGTGGAGGCTGCCCCTGGCAGTTGGGTATGGTCCGATGACATCGAGTCCCCATCTCGCGAAGGGCCAAACATGGGGTATAGGATGGAGCGGGACCGAGAGTGCCTTGGTTTGTCTGCTGGCCCACTGACACCCTTAGCAACTTTGAACGAGGTCCTGCGCATCCCGGAGCGTCGTTGGCCAGTAGAAACCTTGGCGGAATGTTTTACCCATGATGCCACGGGGCGCTTGGTGCATGCCGCACAGGCCTTCATGGATCTCCTTGAGGAGGGATTGGCCTTCTTCCCGGGATAGGCACCGCAGGTATGGGGCGTAGACGCCCCCCTTGTATTGTTTTCTGGCTATAACATGATAGTTTCTGGCTCTGTTTCGGAGGCACTTTGCTTCGATTTCATCTTCTGGTTCTTCCCCTGCGAGGTACTTGATGATGATGTCTCACCAGTCCGCCTGTGCTACCAGTAGCACTTTGCGCACGACATCTTGCACTTCGGGCGGAGCCCCTTGTGTTTCGGGCGGAGCCCCTTGTGCTTCGGGCGCTGCTAAAGGTGTTGTGAGTACTTCGTGGAAAACATCGAGTGGAGGGTGATGGCCGGAGCTAGCCATCTTGGCCAGTCTGTCGCTTCTTCGTTGTCGCTTCGAGGTATGGCTTGGACCGTGAGGCCGAGGAAGTATGTTGATGCTGCGCGTACCACGGCGAGGTAGCTTGCCATTTCAGGGTCTCTTGTGACAAATGATCTATCGAAGTGACCCGTCACGAGGCGGGAGTCACTTTTGATGAGTATCCTCTTTGCTCCTAGTGCTTTCACTTTGTAGAGGCCCAATAGCAGCGCCTCGTACTCGGAGGCATTGTTTGTTGTTGGGAAGGCGAGGCGGGCTAAGTAGGAAATAGTGTGCCTGTTCGGGGCGACCAAAATAGCTGCCGCTCCGGCTCCGGTACAACACCATGATCCATCAATGTACATCGTCCACAGTGTCTCAACTTGAGCCAAAGGGTGGTCCTCGCTGTTTGGTGTCCACTCGGCGACAAAGTCTGCCAGGGCTTGCGATTTAATGGCTGTCCTTGCGACGAAATTGACGTCGAAGGGCGCGAGCTCGGCCGCCCATTTTCCTACTCATCTCGTGGCATCCTTATTCCGTAGCAGCAATGCTAGGGGGTAAGATGTTGGGACTATGATGGTGTGCGCCAAAAAGTAGTGTCGGAACTTCCGCGAGGCCATGAGCAGGGTGTATGCCAGCTTCTCGAGCTCTGTGTATCGAGTTTTTGCACCTTGGGGTGCCTCCGAGACGTAGTATACTGGTCGTTGCTTTGTTGAATGAGGACTACGCTCACCGCCGAAGAAGAGGCGGCGAGGTAAAGCATGAGGTCTGCTCCTTGCTACGAGCTGGCGAGGCTTGGCAGCTGGATGAGGTATTGTTTGAGCTCTTCGAATGCCCGCTGGCAGTCCTCCGTCCACCGGAACGGCTCCGTACCTCGAAGTGTCTTGAAGAATGGCAGGGCCTTCTCCGCGGAGCGGGATAGGAATCGACTAAGGGCCGCGAGGTGCCCAGTTAGCTTTTGCACTTCGCGAGCATTGCGGGGTTGCTTCATCTCCTGGATGGCCCTTATCTTCTTGGGGTTGGCTTCGATACCCCTCTTGGACACGAGAAATCCTAGGAGCTTGTTCGCGACCGACGCCGGCGATTTCTCCCAAGTTGAGCTTTAATCCCTCCTTTCGAAGGCTTGCGAAGGTTTCTTGCAGGTCCTTGGTGTGTTCATCAGCTACCTTTCTCTTGACCACTATGTCATCGACATACGCTTCTACGTTGCGCCCGAGCTGTCCGGCTAGGACTTTGGAGATGAGGCGGCTAAAGGTCGCGCCTGCGTTCTTCAGCCCGAAGGGCATGCTGGTGTAGCAATACATGCCCACAGGGGTGATGAATGTTGTCTTTGGCTTGTCTTCTTTGGCCATTAGTATTTGATGGTACCCGGAGTAGGCATCGAGAAAACTCATTAGCTCGCAGCCCGAAGTGGCGTCCACTAGCTGGTCAATGCGGGGTAGCGAGAAATCATCTTTTGGGCATGCCTTGTTGAGCTCTGTGTAATCGACGCACATGTGCCACTTGCCCTCTTTTTGCACTATAACGGGGTTGCTGAGCCACTCTGTGTACTTGATGTCACGAATGGCCCTGGCCTTCAGCAACTTGGTGATTTGTTTCTTCGCTGCTTCCAACCTTTCTGCCGACATGCGTCGCAGCTTTTGCTTCTTTGGTGGTGCTTCACTTCAGAGGGCTAAGCGATTGCTTTCGATCGTTACGCCGCTTATGCCGGAATGTCTTCGACCCCTGTGCAAAGACGCCCTTATTGTCGCGAGTACTCGAGGATGGCGCTGTGTTGCTCACTGGAGCTCCGCTCCTAGGTCCACTGTCCTCTCTGGGGAGCCGTCCTCTAGGGGGACTCTCCGGAGCTCTCTATGGGGCCTTGGCTTCGGCGCCCACTTTGCCGAAGGAGGGATTGGTTGTTCGTTTTTGTCTGGCCCGACAGTATGGACATGTCGGGCTGGTGATAATGCTTAGAGCTCCGTCTGTCTTGCTAGGTCTTGGTCCCCTTGCACCATAATGACGCCTTCTGGTGCGGGAATTTTCATACAGAGGTAGTTGTGGTGTGCTATGGCTCCAAAGGAGTTTAGTGCAGCTCTGCCGAGGATGATGTTGTACTGGTACTGCATCTAGATGACATCGAATGTGACAACCTCGGTTCGGGATGCGTAGCCATCGCTGAAGGTGACGTCGAGGTCGATCTGGCCGAGGGCCGTCACGGGCTTCCCTCCGAAGCCTATCAAGGGTATGCCTGGGGGTGACAAGTGATCCCGAGGGATCATCATTTTGTTGAAGGCGTCCGCGAAGAGGAGGTCCGCGGAGCTTCCTCCGTCCACGAGGACGCGCTTGACGTCAAAATCCGCGATGCTGGCGGAAATGATGAGGGGGTCTTGGTGTGGGAAATACACGCCCTGGGCAGCTTTCGGGCCAAAATAGATTGGTATTTCGGCAGAAGCGGGTGGGCCGATGCGGTACGCCGTGAGGTGATGAATCGCCGGGCGACGCTACGCCGCTTTTTGATGGTATCACGAGCGAAGATCCTCCGGTGATCATGTTGATGATCCTGTGCTGGTGCTCGCCCCGGCCTCCTTCTGTGCGAGGTCTTGGTGGTGGCGTTGGGAGCCGATTGTCACTCCTTTTGCTTTCGGGCTCGGTTGGTTGTTGCTCGCGACGCATGTAGTCTTGCATGGCCGCGATGGTGCGACATTCGCTGGTGGTGTGCATGCCTGCACCGTGGAGGTCGCAGAACGACACGGGTCCTCCGGTGCGATTGTCCGGCTGGCGGCCGGCGTTTCTCCCGCGTCCACGTCCGCGGCCTCGGCCCCAGCGACCTCCGTGCCTTCCTCCTTCGAGGTATGGCGCAGCGTCCACGTGGTAGACCCCCCGGCCCTTCTGCCGGTAATAGTTGTTCCGCGGCTTGGTGAGTGGCTCGGTTGGGGTGGTGGAGGAGGCTTCTTTTGCGGGTGGTACGCCTAGGGCAGGAGTGGTGGGCGCTCCTCTTCGGACGCTGTCCTCCTCCGTCCGGACGTACTCTTCCATTTTGTCAAAGAGCTCCATTACCGTGCGGACAGGCTTGCGCGCTAGTCTCTCCGAAAGGGGGCCCTTTCGGAGCCCACATGTGGTAGCATTTATGACGGTGGTTTCATTGGCGCCTTTCACCTGACAGTTGACTTCCACAAACTTCAAGAAGTCGTGGAGGATTCGCTTACGCTGCTTTATTGCGTAATGTGTGCCCCGGCCCTTTGGCTCCATATAATTTGCTTGGAAATTGTTGTGGATGAAGTCTCGCAACTGTTCCCACGCGTATATGGAGCGTGGGGGGATGGTGAAGAACCATGTCAGCGCCATGCCCCTAAGGGCGAGGGTGACGCTCTTTGCCTTCGTAGTGTCATCGCCTTCGATGGCCTCCACTACGGTTTCGTAAACCCAGAGGAACTCCGAGGGGTCGGTGCACCCTTGAAAGGGCGCAACCTCTGGCATCTTGAACCCTTGCGGCCAACGTGCGGTCTCTAGCCCGATGCTCAACAGGGAGTTGGGATCCCCTCGGAGCAGTTGAGCGGGAGGTTCGGGAGTGACTTCTGGTGTGGCGACCAGCATGGGCTGTAGCGGGGTCACGAGGGCCGTCGATGGCGGGTGCCGGAGGATCGCCATCTCCCGACGAAGATCCGCCAGTTCCTGCTGTAATGCTTCGTATGATCCTTGGCTCATGCCCGCCTCCCCGGGCGGCGGGCCTGCTCGCTGAGTATCACCCCCGATGACGCCCCCCTACGTGGAGTTGTTCGCTTCCTCCGCGACGGGCGAGGGTGCTGCCGCTGGAGGCCCTTGTTCGCTTTGCCCTCGGGGTGTTGGCGCCATGGCCGCAGCTGCTTTGGCCGCCGAGGCTCGGGCTTGGCCTCTTCATGTGCCATGCTTGAGCTCGAGTTTGCCAGAAGCTTTCCGCCTGGCCCCACGGACGGTGCTAACCGCCAACCTGTCAGAGCAAAAGGACTAGACAAGAAAAGGAGGGACCCTTGGTATACACGAAGTATCCGAAAGGTCCTCGAAGAAGGGACAGGTTGTCAGGAAATGCATTGTATAGTCAGCGTAGGGGTGGCAGGGTCCTTTCCTACCCCTACAAAGTCCTCCCTTTTACATGGGGTGGAGAGCTATTTATAGCCAAATAGCAAGATACATGAGATTACACACACACCCCTACAAAGGTATAGTCAGCGTAGGGGTGGCAGGGTCCTTTCCTACCCCTAGGTGTAGCTCCAGGTCCACCTATCTTCTTCCTATCCTCCGGTCAGGGCCGCTTCGGACACCCTTCGAACGCCTCCCGAACCTCCTCCCCGCCACTGAAGACCTTCGAGGTTTTGGTCGCCTCGGTACCTCCTCAGACTTCTGGAGACCTTCTGGCTTCTGTTAACCTCGGGGTACTCCTTGTACCCTTCGGTGACACTCCGGGGACTTCGGGCCGAGGCATCCTTCGGCAACCCTCCGGGGGCTTCGAGCCGAGGCGCCCTTTGTCGACCCTCCAGAGGTTTCGGGCCGCCCTCGGGGCACATCCTGTAGCTTTGGTACTGTTTCACCAGGTCGGTGGGGCCGGTGGGCTGCCCCTACGACAAATATAATGATAATGAGTGGTAAAGAAATACAATGATCAACCAATGAACACTGTCTACCATGCACTTGCCTCTTCTAGCTGCGAGGAACGGTTTGATTAGAAGATGACAACAAACCCGACGCCACTCCTCCTACAGTAAACACCCAATCTCAATAACCAACTATAGCAGTACAAGAACAACAATTAAATGACATCGTTCCTACACATTTTCCAAATCTGCAACACTCCCCCTTTACCGAACAGTCACCCCTTGCCGTCTCGGTACTAAAAATAACATAACTTTTAACTCCCAAGCCCTATCATGGCAAACCACACTAGTTTTAGAGTATACACAAAACTACTCATAATTCTTAGTTAGCCACAATTCCTGATTAAATCATTTACCCCCTCCCCCCGTTTCAACCTAGAAAACCGTTCTGTCATCTTCTGGACATCAAGATTAATATTTTCATATCTATTAATTTACACAATCAAGTACTCTAAACCATAGAATTTTGGAATCTATAGAAAGTTAGATACCTATTTATAGTTATGTCCAAAATTCAATTCTACTATCTACCAAGTCAATTTAATAGTTTCCCACAACCGCGTCTAGCAACAATCAGTTTCTAGATAGCAACCTTCCCGAGGCTGTATCTTTTTGCTCGCTACTCTAATTTTAATGATCCAAATCTTCCTGGAAAGCTAACAAGATTTTATAACTTTTCTCTAGTTGGACCGACCTCTAAATTTGATTTTAAATAACCAATTAGCCCCCACAAGGTTCTGTACCTAACCTTGACGTACTAGGGCAGAACATAGATCCCTCTTCCTATTTATCAAACATCCCATAACTCGAACTACAACTAAACCAGGGAAACCTAGAGGGACTCAGATTGTTACCCTTGGAGATCACGACGTTGATCACGAAACCCCACGAATTTCTGTCTTTTCCTCCTTTCTTTTTCCTTCTTTTTCCTCCTTGCTCCACTTCCTTCTCTGGCCGAACCCCTCTGTCCTCCTCCTTCTTCCTTCTGGCCGGCCACAGGGCAGCACCATAGGGGTGACACTAGTAGGTAGCGACACTAGCAAGAGGAGCAAAAGGGGCGGTGACTTGCAGAGGGAGGGGTGGCGCACTAGAGGTGGAGGCAACCGGGAGTGGAGTCACAGGGGCAGGGGCTAGGGTTGGTTGCTGCCCCCGTGGACCCACTTATGGCTGGCTCCCCCCTTAGGCCAAGTTGTCATGGGCCGAGAGCCCATGGCCCAGGTTATCCGCTTTATGCGAACCCCTTTTTAATACTCTAATTCTCCCTCTAATCCAATTAACCCCGCTAAAGCATTTCGGGATATTACAACCCATGTAACCCTTGTCTATATATACCCCCTCAATAATGAATAAGATGCATAGTTGTGAATAGCAAAATCATCCTCCTATAAAATCTAACAGAGTGTAGTAAACTTTTATTGGGAATCAAGTAAACTTGCTTATGTTTGCCAGTAAATAGAGCCTTTATTTGTTTTACTGCGGAAGGTAGTAAACAAGGGTGCGAGGGATGCCCCAGAGGTGGCTTTGCCAGCAAAGGAGCTAGCCAAGGCGCCCACTGTCGTTTGAAAAGGATAAAGAGGCGCTTGCGGATAGATACAACACGGTAAAGGTACAGATGATTTATAGCAGTAATTGTTACGTTCATGACCAGTAGTTATATACACTAGTAGACCTGCGCGTCCTTGGACGCACCAATCAAGAAAGGCCAGTGGGGCCCGCGGCATGGGACGTGGGGCTGGAAAAAGACGACGCGAACGCCCCGACGTGTGGCAATGGAAAAGGAGCAGGCACGCAAATCAAAAAGCAAATCGGACGGCTGGGGACGTCTAACGCGAAGATCTGACGGTCTAAAGAAAAAAGATGACGTGGCTAGGCTCCCATCTTCTCAAACTTGCCTCTATTTATACCAAAGGATTCTTTGCAGTAAAAAAATGTTTCTCACCGTAGGATGTCGCCGACATCCCCAAGCTCAAGATCAAACTTGCTCCTCATAGACAGATAACAAAGGCGAACACACCACCTCGACCAACAAGGCGGTGCCCGCAAAGAACACAGCCGCAGGGAAGAGTGTGGCACCCTGAGGACAAAATGGCCCTGGTGATGCTAGTGTTTTTGGAAAGAGGCTGACCAAAGCACCCAACAAGCTAATGTCCCGCTTCAAGGCCTATGTGAAGCCGCCTGATGTGCCTATTGCGACGGCCAAGAAGGTGAGGGAGCTGATTTACACTAGCGAGAGCCTTAAAAGGTAAGAGGGCCTGTTTTGTACCGATGACATCAGTGGTTTTTACTGTCTATTATGACCAGTTTTACTGTACTGCAGTGTTTTTCGTATTCTTGAGAGTACATACTCCCACTTCTAATATACCACTTAAATGAGCATATTATACTTCTTTATCACTTTCAGTACACTAAAATACCAATTATAAGATACTCCAATGCACTTGATTGTAAAATTCATTGTAGCCCTTTATTTTTGCTATACCCTTTTCATATATAAAAGAAGTATATACATAAAGTTTGCTATAAAAGTGGTATTTAATGAAAATTTTCATGGAAGTCACTTATAATTATTATTGGAGTATGCTCAAATTGATAAAGATGTAACATCAAACGATTTAAGTGATATATGAGAAGCGGGAGTACGTACTCCCATGACACACTATTCTGCACTTGAGCTTAGAATAAGTTATTCTACGCTCAGGCCAGCCCACCGTGCGCCGACCAAGCCGCCCCTAAGGAGCACCAAACATGCCATTTTAGCCCACAAACCCACGATCCCCCACGCATGGCATCACATGTCCAATGCACGTTGTGACGAGGTGAGCCAGTAAAATGTAACACGACGGTCAAAAGTAATTGTGATAGCAATTTTACTACCACACGTATCAGCGCATTTATATTTTTTTACGATTGTTTTATACACGCATGGATGGATGTGCCAGTAAACTACAAGTGAAGACCAGTAAATCTTTTTGTAACAGAGCAGTAAAGTCATATAGAGGTTGCAGTAAATCTCTTTTAGCGATACAGTAAATCTCGTTTAGTAAATATACAAAGAGGTTTTATTTTGTGAGACATATATCATTCTGTTACTCTCGTCGTCACCAAGCTACCGATGAAAACCGTTTGTGAATCAAAGCTTCCAATCAAAAGTCATGGCTAAAACAAGAAAAGAAACATTCATTTACAAAGAAGGAATATATTCTTGCTAGTTGGTTGTTACTAGTTGGCTAAGATGGCAGTAAAGTCATGTAGAGGTTGTAGTCAATATATTTTAGCGACGCAGTAAATCTATTTTAGTAAACGCACCTAGAGGTTTTATTTTGCGAGACTTATATCATTCTGTTACTCTCATCGTCACGAAGCTACTGGTGAAAATCATTCATGAATCGGAGCTTCCGATTAAAAGTTATCGCTAAAACAAGAAAAGAAACATTCATGTACAAATAAGGAACATATTCTTGCTAGTTGGTTATTAATAGTTGGCTAAGATGGCAGTAAAGTCATGTAAATGTTGTAGTAAATAACTTTTAGTAAATTCTTAAAGAGGTTTTATTTTGCATGACTTACATGATTATGCTACTCTCGTCGTCACGAAGCTACCGGTGAAAATCGTTTGTGAATCGGAGCTTCTAATCAAAAGTTATGTCTAAAACAAGAAAAAAACATTCATATACAAACAAGAAACAAATTCTTGCTAGTTGGTTGTTACTAGTTGGCTAAGATGGCAGTAAAGTCATGTAGAGGTTGCAGTAAATCTCTTTTTGTGATACAATAAATCTCTTTTAGTAAACGCTCATAGATGTTTTTATTTTGCGAGACTTATATCATTCTGTTACTCTCATTGTCCCAAAGCTACCGGTGAAAATCGTTCATAAATCGAAACTTTCAATCAAAAGCTATGGCTAAAACAAGAAAAAAAACATTCATATGCAAACAAGGAAGGTATTCTTGCTAGTTGGTTGTTACTAGTTGGCTAAGATGGCAGTAAAGTCATGTACAGGTTGCAATAAATCTCTTTTAGTAAACGCTCAGAGTGGTTTTATTTTGCGAGACTGATATCAGTTTGTTACTCTTGTCGTCCCAAAGCTACCGGTGAAAATCGTTCGTAAATCGAAGCTTCCAATCAAAAGTTATGGCTAAAACAAGAAAAGAAACATTCATATACAAATAAGGAACATATTCTTGCTAGTTGATTGTTACTAGTTGGCTAAGATGGCAATAAAGTCATGTACAGGTTGTAATAAATCTCTTTTAGCGATGCAGTAAATCTATTTTAGTAAATGCGCAGAGAGGTTTTATTTTGTGAGACTTATACCATCATGTTACTCTCGTCGTCATGAAGCTACCAGCGAAAACAGTTCGTGAATCGGAGCTTCCAATCAAAAGTTATGGTTAAAATAAGAAAAGAAACATTCCACTACTAACAAGGAACCAATTTTTGCTAGTTGGCATGGTCCCTATACGACATGAGCATCGGGGCATCAAATTTACTGCCAGTATGTGTGCTCTTGGGCCATTTTTACTGTCGATTACAGCGTGGCGCATGCTGGTTTGACTGTCGGTTCCAAAAGCGCGTCTGGTTGGCCGCGCAAGGGGGTCGTGGGCTGGCGCGTTGCACGTCGCGTGGCCCATGGTGCGGCCGACACATAGAATAATAGAATAATATATTCTACGCTCAGGTGCACCTAGGCACCATAGTGCATGAAACACTTGTTATATATATATATATGTGTGTGTGTGTGTGTGTGAACTCTAGTACTAGCTATCCACACCATGAATCTTGCATGTGGATGTGTGTAGTGGGGAGAGAGAGAAAAGACGATGAGAGTTAAACGTTTCAATCCCCATGCTAGATGAACGATGATGATAGCTAGTATTAGAGTTCACTGGCATGCCAAAACCCCTTCCTTTCTCTCTATACACACACATGTGTATAGTAGCAGTACGAATAATTAAGCATACTAGAATGAAACCTGCGCCAATGGCGTGGCTACAACTGGTGTTAGGGCAGAGGAAAGTAGGTATTTTTATGTGTGTATTGGGTTTTTTTTTGTAGTGAGTGATGATACGTGTGAAACAACAATGGCTACCGTATGTTAGGTGTGGTTTCTATACAGTGTAAGTTTCTAAATGTCCCGAAGATGTTGTTCTATGTTTGTGTGGGCGAGGATTCCCGAGAGGGGGGGGGGGGGGTTACACATATAGACATATAGTTTTTAGTTGTTTTTTTTTTCAATGGCATCAACGTGGATCATCGTGTGCAATGCCGTGTTTAGGTTCATATTTAGATAATTGTACCTCCACATGTGAGTTTTACACAAACAATAGATAACTAAGCAGTATATAAGTATATTAATATTGAGTTGCAACATGTACAAATTAGTATTAGATAGGCATAATGAATAGCAAACGGCAGTGAAATGAATGTTAAAGAAACTTAGTTGAAACATGTACAAATTTATAGTAGATAGGCATAATGAACAGGAGACAGAAATGAAATGAATGTTAAATAAACTCGAAAACGTGGGTACCGAAGCCGATAGATAAATCATCACGGTAATCATGTATTGTTGTGCAAAGCCAGATCCCAGTATATCAAAAAAATAAAGGTCCATCCTGCAGTAAGGAAAACAGAGTCAGGTAATATTCATTTTTCATTGTAAGAAGGAGGATTATAACGGTTCACATTTAACTTTTAGGATAGCTGAACACCACAAAGCGTTATCGTCGTTCACAATTAATGAGCACAACATGCATCATATATCAAACACAATAAAAGCTAACAAAATTGGCATGAACAATCAAATCATATCGAGACGTCGTGGCACACGTGGACACCGGTTCTTTTCATCAAACCACATTGACCAAAAAAGTTTAATAAAAATAAATAATGAAAAGGATGTAGTAGGTAGATTTACATTTATGAGAACAAATTATGTGTATTCTTCTATAGGAAGCCTATCTGGTATCATAAAAGGAAAAGTTGTGTAAATAGTATGAACATACAACACGTATAAATAAGTAGAACATATGTATAATGAACATTAGGTAAATCTAAAAATGATCTTTCAGGATTCTACACATGTAGGTAACAAAAAAAATTCCTTTTAGCTCACGCCTAAGTATGCAACCTAATATTGAAAATAGACAGATAAAAAAACATCCGAAAGACAACTGAAGGATCTATCATGGCATCCTTGAAATGGGATATAAATTCAGCGAGAAAATAACCTTTGTAGGTGAGACAACGTAGGAGCTGAGGTTAAGGTGAGACCACAAAAGCTTTCCAGTTTTACGAAAGCAATCTATAGAAAAAATTTTCAGACATCAAAGTAAAGTAAATGTGAATTGACAAACCTAATATTAATATCCACTCTGGGAGTCTATTGAGCTAATGGATATTGTCAACAATGTTTCACATGAAATGAATTTAGTGGGCGAAGAACTGTACCAGATAAGTGAATACCTTTTATATTCAAGACCTTCTAGAACCACTAACATAAACTCCCAGAATTTTATAGGATTCATATTTATTATGAAGTAGGTCCGGAAAAGGAACACAAAAACATGTCATTCGAGCTATCAACTAAGATGTTAATGCTAAATAAGATACACCACGTATAAATAAGCAGTACATATGTATAATGAACATTAGGTAAATCTAAAAATGAACTTTCAGGATTCTACACATGTAGGTGACAATAAAATCTTTTTATCTCAGACCTAAGTGTGCAACCTAATATTGAAAATAGAAAGATAAAAAAAAACATCCGAAAGACAACTGAAAGATCTATCATGGCATCCTTGAAATGACATGTAAATTCAGTGAGAAAATAACCTCTGTAGGCGAGAAAACGTAGGAGCTGAGGTAAAGGTGAGACAACAAAAGCTTTCCAGTTTTACGAAAGCAATCTATAGAAAAAATTTTAGACATCAAAGTAAAGTAAATGTGAATTGACAAACGTAATATTAATATGCAGTCTAGGAGTCTATTGAGATAATGGATTTTGTCAACAATGTTTCACATAGAATAAATTTAGTGGGCGAAAAACTGTACCTGATAAGTGAATACCTTTCATATCCAAGATCTTCTAGAACCACTGACATAAACTCCTAGAATTTTATAGGATTCATATTTTTTTTATCACTACAACATGTACACCCCTTTAACAATACATACATGTGTTGCTAAAGGTCGAAAAAAACGTTGCTAGGTTCTTTACCAACGCATTTAGTATCCATTGCCGTAGAGGCCGTTGCAAGGGTCTATGACAACATATAGAAAAGCGTTGGTAACAAGTAGGAATAGGCGTTGCAAGGTTGCAATGGATATTTGTGGGTCATAGCAATACTTTTTATGCATTGGTATTTGCAATGTACAAATATCTCCTTTTCTAGCTGGGTAATTTTAATATTGGTTAGGTTTGCCCCAATTATCTTGTATTAGTTTGCACAATATGATTCAATCCAAAATAATTAAGGACTGGTTATACTTTCTGAAATGTAGAAATTTATTAAAAAAATTATCATTCGATATTATACATGTAAGAAAATAAATACATTAAAGATAAAATGTGGCATTACAAGAACACCATCCTAATAACTCTTAATACAATATTCAGTCTAAAACATCTTGTCTTAGGAAATGTATACTAACAACTCCAAGATGTACCAAAACAATCGCAATAATCGACGTGGTCATGGCAATCGGGCGATGTTCCATATACTGCAGCATGTCCAATTATGTTTGAAATCGCTTTTCAAACTAAGTAATACATGATATCTAAGAAAATCTGGCTTCTTCATCTTTATCATCCATCATTCCGGTTCGTGTGGAGATATATCCATTTTTCCAACCTATAGGAAAAACAACCGTATAAGTAAAACTTAAATTTTGCAAGAAAGCAATTTAACAAAAAAAAATTGTACTTGTTCAGCAGGTAGAAATACTTAGTACTTGAGCAATGATATACCAGTCATAGTTGGCTAGCTCTTGCAAAAACCAGAACCAGGCAATGTTGGACATAAGCAAGCTTGTACAAGCTTCATTTACATATTACATCAGAATAATTATGTTAGAACAAACTTAGTTGAAGTTAACTAGATATAATATGTATCGTATAAAAAGTGATACAATATCTAAGTAGAAATGACTCCAATATGTAAATCACACATCGAGAATCATGAATAATATTTTTGTGTAAAAGCCAGTCCAGATTTTCAAAGCAGATAGGAAGTAAAACCACGTGTAAAAAGACATCGTCAGAAAGGGAATTAATAACTGGATTGAAAGCTTGCACAAACCACTTCACAATGCTTGGGACCAGATCGCATAAGGATGGAAATAAAGCACATCGTCGCCGGTCCTTCCAAGGCAAAGATTTTAATAAAGAAAATGTCAAAATTAATGTGGTTAGTATAACAGAGGGTTACAACTCTTCCCCCTTTTACTCTTTTTTGTGAGGATCAGATTGTCACTTTCGTTAAATAGTTCCTTTTCCTTTGCTGTTAGTTTAGGCACACAAGATTAACAGTATAAGCCGTCCCTTTTGTACCAATCTCTCAATCTGAAAGTTGATAGAACAAGAGTATTGTTACCATCCACAAGAGCATATAATCTAATGGCAACTACTCAAGTTTTAATATTTTTTCTGTGAAAGGAACTACTCAGTAATTAATTTAGAAAATCAGCACAAAATATCATAATTGATCTGATAGGGTTCATATGACAAGTTATGCACAAAGGAGCAATTCGACATATGAACTAATAAAGACGGTGCCATTAACAATGATATCGGAAACAATGAAAATGTGCCAGAAATTTATAATGCAAATCTTGATATGTGTCACCCTTAATTATAATATTTTAATTAGTATTGTTCTACACTCCTATTTAGATCAAACAATTAAAATGAAGGGTCTGACAGTAGCCGAATACACCAAAGAAGTAATGTACGCAAGACTACTCTGTTTCTGGTCTAGGTGCTGCTGTCTTGCTAGATTCTAATAAGCTAAAAGAGAGAGAGAATATTTGGCAAGAACAATAATATCATGGGATTGAACTATAGATCCAATAAATTGAACTTCTTCCAAAATTCTTGAAGATAACAAGTCGAGCTGGACATTGGTAAGTTATGGGCATCTTCAATACCTAAGGCACCAACGGGGTCCAGGGGACACAATAATATATTAGAAACAGGGGGGCATTGGTGAATCGGCGGCCCGATCTGGATTTCCTGCAGAAAAACAAATAGTTGATTTGATTGATGGCAAAATTACTGAAATTAGGAATGAGTATGTAGCGAATGAGCATAACTAAGGCAAATTACTGAAATTAGGAATGCGTATGTAGCGAATGAGCATAACTATGGCAGGGTCACCCTTGTCGATAAGTGCACAAGGATCTTTGTAGATTGAGTAGATCGGCAACAACATGAAGGCAGGATGTACCAGTTACGGAGGAGTCGGCGATCTACCACGATGTTTGCTTGCCACCTCGCACTCCCTCCCCCACTCGAATCTGCGCTTTGTTGTCGCACCTATGTGAAGGAAGGGGTGAGATCGAGATCGAGTAGACCGAGGATGGAGGAGGAAAAGGAGGAAAGATCGAGAGACCACTAGAAGACGTTGGCGGTAATTTGGGCGAGCGCGTGATGAGGGAAGGAAAGTGGCCACGATAATAACAGCCGTAATTACGTCTCCCAGTCACCATAATTTATTAACTTCCCCTAACAAAACCGCCCACTACCGTGATACTCCAGCCTACAACAGATATGTCACCAATGTATGCAATTCCGTTGTGAAGTAAGCGCTACCAAAGGTATGTTCCTGTTGTAGTGTATGAAGTAGGTCCGAAAAAGGAACATAAAAACATGTCATTGGAGCTATAAACTAAGATGTTAATGCTAAATAAGAGGCTTAATTTTAAAGAAGATCTGTTTGCACCATCTTTAGACGAAAGAGTCGTCTTTGCACGAGTATGGACATATGGCACGACATAGGCAAGAGCGTAGGAGTTGTTCCCATCACAAATAATGAACTGTAAATGGAAATATGAGCAAACCTTTTTTTAGGAACTATTCAAGATAATAAAGCAAAAGCCAGTAGTTTAGTCACCTCATTGTGAATCTCTCTGGAAAACAGAACAAAATAACAGATAAGGCAATTCAAAATGATTAGAGCATCTATTATGTCCGATATGATTTACGTTACTAACTGCTAAAAAGGCAATACGATTCTATTAGATGGGGATTCATAACTTATAAATATCAAGACGTGAACATAAACGTTGAGACAGACTCATGAATTACTTCAATGGCTGCTAGATTGTTTTGCAACTGAAACGCTAACCATATGCATACTTTTCCATGCCTGACAACAACATTATTGATAATTGATAAATGAGATGCATGCACTGGGACTGTAGGAGAATCTAGTTGTAAAGTACTAACTACATTAGCAATGGTTACCCAATGTTGAATTGCTCAGCAAATGGATCAACAAATTTGGAGGGCACTGCGAGATCCAGATCCAGAACATATACAAATGAGGGGATGGATTAAGGGAGGACGAAATGCAGATGAGGGACTTCTGAAGGGGATGGACTAAGGGATGGACTGAGTTGCTGATAAATCACTTTGATCGTGTTCCCACATATGACAATACACTACTACATGTCTAAATTATTCTCATACTATGCATGGCTTCCTCCAAGCCAGTATTACTACATGAAAATGCGAACAATACAACAATTATTCGATATAGTAGAATTAATCAAGCAATTTGAGCAATTACAGAAGCACAATATCAAGCAAATTTACCCTAATCATCGTCGCAATGAAGAAATTTGAGAAGAAAGGCTGGCTCTTCAGCACCGTCCTCTATGCAACCACCACTGTTTGTGGTGGGCGCTAAAGGAGGAGCACTGGCGGCGGAGGCATGGACGGAGGCGAAAGGGGAAAGAAAGGAGAAGAAGACGGAGGGAGACCGAAGGGGTGGCGCGGGAGGAAGGAGCAGTAGACGGAGGTAGCGGCTATGGTTGGGGAGAGAGATTGAGCCGGAGGGACCTAGGGGAGGAGGCTTGGTGGCCTGGGGCGACCCGAGGCACCAGGCAGCAAGCAGAGTGGCCGCCGGCGCTAGGCGGGTGCAAGGCAAGGGGACGGAAGGGGAGCGAGGCGCCAGGCCAGTGGGTGAGGACAGAGGCCGAAGGGGCGGTGAGGGAGGAAGAGGGAGGGAGCGGCGATGGCTGTGGAGGGAGATTGTGGGGACACTACTACAAAACAGGCTATAGTAGACGCCCCATCATAGACGGTTCCTTTGGAACCGTCTGTGTTGGGTCTGTCCGGACCTGCATGTGGCGCGGCAACTTATCACGCATAAAGATTTTTAGAACCGCTCGGATAGTCATCTATCACGATGGTTTATTAATAGAGCTGTCAGGATTATCACGACGGTTCTATTAACAAACCGCTCGTGATATCTCTCAATCACGCACGGTTCTAGTTTATAATCGTCAGTATTATCACAGCATTTGCGGTTCAATAAGACCCGCTCAGGATAATCGTGATTATCACGATGGTTCTAATTGAGAATCGCTCAGGATAGTATACGACGGTTCTAAAATAGAACCGCCTGCGATATTAGTTATCACGACGCGCGAATTAATAACCGCTCGTGATATCTTGGCATCATATAAATTGCGCGCGACACATCCTCTCGCCGCACCGCCGCCGCTATCGCATCGCCGCCGCTCGAGGACCTATGTCCATCGCCGCGATCGCCGCCGCCACCTCCAGCGCCGCCGCCGCCCTCACCAGGCGCATCTCAGTTTCGCTGGTCGCCGCCACCTCGCTGTTCTCTCTCGCGTGGCCGTAGCGCCTAGGCCATCGCCCTCTCCTCGCCGGTGACGACCGCCGCATCCTTCCTCCTTTCCTGCTGGCCACATCCCCATTCCTTGGTATGTTGCAAGGTACTGTAGTTTGACTATTTGAGGTATTGGTCAATGGTGTATTGCTATTTGTTGATTTTTGATGGCCATTCTATACTAGGTTGCAACTTGGAAACAATATGCATGGCAAGTCCTTGTGGAGCCCTGTAGCGAGTATTGAAGAAGATGAAGAGGAGTAGAGAGGCCAATGATGATGAGGTTGTTGAAGAAGCGAGTGCACAATGACAGCTGCCAATGTGCGCAAGATCGAAGGGGTAGCTGAAGCAAGTTCGCAAGGCAAAGAGGTGGTTGAGGCAAATGCATGATGCATGTTACTATGTTACCTCCATGGATGGCTACATTTAGAATTTTGAGGCATAGCGCCAGAATACTAAATAACCGCCAGATGTTATTGCCATTATACTTGGTGATGAAATTTGATATGCAAGACTACTAGATGATTGCATATGATTATTTTCTTTATAATGTCTATGAAAAGGCATATGTGGTTTTGTAGGCAAATAACAACCTTGGTGTAGGTCAAATTAATTAGTCCAAAGTAATATCAAGATATCACTATAAATTCGTAGATGGGATGCAAATAAGGTCGTTCTTTTGTCATGTGAACGCCCCGTTTTCTACTTGCATATTTAAATTCATGTTTGCTATAAATTAATCGCTAATCAATTTGACACTAATTTGTTACATGCGTAGTGTAGATGGATCGAATCGATGTACGGTGTGAACCGTGTGAGTCAAGAGTACATTAATGGCGTGGTTGCTTTTAGAAGAGCCACGAAAGGTGATATGTTGAAGAAGGATAAATTTTATATAACGTCCATGCATTGATTATGTAATCTAAAGATGTTTAACAATGCGGCGCAGAGTAGAAGCGCACTTTGTTCAAGGGGTTTCAAAAAGGGTATACATGTTGGACCAATCACGGTGAAGGGCGATTATACCGTGGTTAATAATGACGACATCGCCGAGGAAGTCAACGATTCACGGATGTGGATCGTGGCTTTTGATGAGGATAGGTGGCACGATGACAACTGGATCGATGCTACGCGATGCGTAAGAGAACTATAGTGAGAGAGAGTTTTGTAAATTCGAGGGCTTAAGGAGGACTCGTGAGACCTTTGTTCCTCGGCCGCAAGCCGGAATACACAAGGTTGTCAACCGTGCTTGAACCGCTGAAATTGAAGGCAAGCAATGGTTGGTCCGATAAGAGTTTCACGGCGTTGTTAGGTCTCCTAGCGGACATCCTTCCGGAGGGAAACGTGTTGCCCAAAGACCATCTATCAAGCAAAGAAGGTTATTTGTCCATTGGGAATGGAAGTAGAAAGAATACATGCATGTCCTAACGATTGTATCCTCTACCAGAAAGAGTATGCGACATGCATGTATGTCCCGTGGAAAGCATCCCGATACAAGCGTCAGAATACTACTAAGGTGAAGCAAGGACCTCCTGCTAAGATGTTGTGGTCTCTACCTGTGATCTTACGTTTGAAGCGTTTATTTGCGAACCCAAAGGAGGCAAGATTGTTGCGTTGGCACTTAGAGGAGCGTAAGAGAGATGGAAAGCTAAGACACCCTGCTGATTCTGCCCAGTTGTCGGACCCGGGATTAACACCCTAAATCCTCTGTGCATTTCTGAACTATTCCTATGATCAGTAGCTAGTTCACACAGTTAAACATATATGGTAACATCCATAAATCGCATAATATTATTAATAATCAACAGAGTTTATTACAAAAGGAGGCTTACAAGCCAACAATAAAGAACACAGCAGAAGACGAAGAAGGTGCAGTAGAGTCTAGTTAATCTGCCACAGGCAATCGACTGGGGTAGCGGCCTAGTCGTCGAGATCCACACCGATGGTGAAGTTCTTCTCCTCTGAAATTTGTGTGCATAAAGCAAGTATGAGCACTACTACCGTGCTCGCAAGTTACACCCATCAAGTAACAGATTGAATGCATGCATAAGGTAAACAAGGGGTATTGGCAGGGTTTATTTGCATAAAGCAGCATTTTCAATTTTAAATAATCATATTAATTTCAAGGCCATTTTTATACTTTTCCTAAAATCAGGTTTTAAATAACAATTTTATAGTGTGGATAACCTCCATAAATGAATGGTGAAGGATACCCTCCTATCACTTGGCTAACCGCCCAATTTTACCACAAGGATTATCAATCCAAAATCATCTGTTGAAATCATTTTAAAACCAAAAACAAGTCTAACTCGGAGTGGCTTTGCTAGCATGTCCATGATCATGACGCGCTTATTCAATAGTTTCTACTCGCAGAGTTTGTACAATTTTTACCCACACGAGATAATATGCTCTTTGAGTCGGCCAATCCACGCTTCCTAAGGCGTGTGACAAAGCAATTATCACAAGGCCATTACAACGTTCTACCTCAAAGTACTCATGCCCGCTAAGGTTTCGCCTCCTTTGGATTGACCGTCCTCCGGGAGCCCCCTCTTGCGCCAGGTGAGACTATAGTCTAACCGACACCCACTCATACAACACGGCACGAATAACTATGAGGTATCCCAAATTAATAAGCCAGGTCTTGCCCATACAAGACATGTGGTGGTACGGTAAGGCGTAGCAAAATACGCTCAAAGACCGGTCCTTAATTGACTTGGGCATCTTTCAAAATCAAACCTCGGTCTTAATCTTAACCAGATTAAGCCCGCATAAACTCGCACTCCACCGTCACTTACCTAGCCAGGGCACACTGGAGGTCCTCAGACCTCCTGGTAGGTCCAAAAGGAACCCCAGACGCCCCGAGAGGTCCTCAGACCTCCCCGAGGTCCAGAAGGATCTGCTTAACCCGGAGTGAAGGATCCCGAATTCTCGTGTTCGTGACACTAGTCCAGATTTCTAGTGTACACAGCTAAACAAAAGTGATAATCAAAACATATCACGATTTTATTGATAATTATTCGTAGTTTATTACAAACGGCCGAGGCCAAATAAGGTAAAACACAATGAAATAAAATAGCAAGAGAGACCCAACGATTCGCCACAGCAATCGTCTGGGAAGTGTGGCCTAAGCATCGATGTCCTCACCGCCTTGATAGAGGTCTTCTCTAATAAAGATTATTCAAAGAAGAGTAAGCACTACCACTGTGCTTGCAAGTTACACCCACAAATAATGATTAGATGCATGCATAGGGTAACCAAGGGTAATGGCAGGTTTATTTGCACAAAGCAAAGATTTTCAATTTAAATAATCATATTAATTTCCAAGGCCACTTTATACTATACCTAAAATCAGATTTTAAATAACAATTTTATAGTGTGGATAACCTCCATATTTGAATGGTGAAGGATACCCTCCTATCACAATGGCTAACCGCCCAATTTTCCCACAGGACTAACCATCCTGAAAACATCTGTTGAAATCATTTTGAAACCAAAACAAGTCTAACTCGGAGTGGCTTTGCTAGCATGTCCATGACCGCGGACGCGGCTATTCGAATAGTTTTCTACTCTGCAGAGTTTGTACAGCTTTACCCACACGAGATAATATGTTCTTTGTGTCGGCCAACCCACGCTTCCTAAGGCGTGTGACAAAGCAATTATCACAAGGCCGTTACAATGATCTACCTCAAAGTACTCATGTCCGCTAAGGTTTCGCTTCCATTGACCGACTGCCCTCCAGAGCCCCTCTTGCGCCAAAGGGACTATAGTCTAACCGACACCCACACATACAACATGGCACAAATTTCTATGAGGTATCCCAAATTAATAAGCCGTGTCTTGCCCATACAAGACATGTGGTGGTACGGTATATGAGCAAAATACGCCAAAGACCGGTCCTTAATTGACTTGGGCGCCTTTCAAAATCAAACCCTAGGTCTTAATCTTAACCAGATTAAGCCCGCATAAACCTCGCACCCACCATACATCCATTTCGCCCAAGTCCAAACCATTTTGATTTTATTTTAGTAAAAACCACCTTTATAAATTCTCTATGGTAAAACAATACCATAGTTTCAAGTTAAAACCAATTTGTATTGATTTGGCTAAATTCCCCAAAATCAAAATCATGGTCTAAGCATTTGCTACATGTATAATTTCCAAACCAATTTATCTATGGTGACAAAGGAATGACATTTCAATATTCAAGGTTGGCCATACAATAATGATTGGAATAACTAAGCATTAAACAAGGCATTAAAATAATTGACTAAAAATATGCATGCAATAATAATTTAAAAACTGAATTACATAACTTTAAAATACTTGGGGCAATATGGTCAAGGGTATAACTTGCCATCGTTGAAGTCCTGAAACTCTAACTCCTCTGAAGGATCTACCTCTCCGGAATCGTCAAAGTCTAAACACGAAAGTACGACGAATTCAAATAAATCCAAAAAGACAAATCAAACTAACTCCAAATGAAATAATTTTATTTTATTTAGCTAAATAATAATTTTATAAGATTTTAGCAATTTGAATCACTCAATTTGAAGTTGAGGTTCAAAAGATATGAATTTTACAAGTTTTAGCCTAAATTGGATATTTAAAAGAATTTCTAAAATCAAATACAGATTCAAAATAGCTTCAAATTAACTAATTTTGGTTTAGTTGGCTAGATAATGATTTTACATGAATTTAGAATTTGGAACACCCAATTTGGAGATTGATGAAAGTTATGAATTTTACAAAATTTAAACCTAAATCTGTTATTTAAACAATTTCCTAATTATTTTTCTAAAGGAAAATCCAATTATTGCGCAAGATAACGTCACCCGAGATTTTCGGGATTTAAAGGAATTAAAATAATTCCCCGACATGCGGCCCCACGGTCATGTACACTACCACACGGACTAAGTTCACGAGCCTTTGGCCCGGGGTGGCGGCAGTACGTGGACGTGGCGCCACGAGGCAACCACGAGGCTTTGGGGTGATGTGGCGTCCGAGTGGCGCCGAGGTGGCTGTGCCACATAGGTCGAGTCCCATGAGGTTCGGCGTTACCTCGCCGCGCTTACGCGCCACCACGAGAGGCGCGTGGTGTAAACGAGAGAGGGGAGGTTCGCGAACTCGATGCTTACCCTCTTAGCGGCGGCGCGTGACCGGAAGCTCGACGGCGGCGAGGTTTGGCGGCGCGGTAGTACGGTCGTCGTCGAAGTAGTCGTTCCCGAGCTCCTCCGGTGAAGTGGAAGGACTCTACGGCCGCGACGCCGAGGTGGTGTCACGGTAGACGAAGGAGGCGAAACAGTGACTGTGGCGCCGAATTGAAGAAAATGAAGTTCGCCGCCCGAGCAAAACTTAAAAATCCGTGAGCTAGAAGGAGGAGGAGGGCTACGGTGATGGCGCTAGGTTATGGTGGAGGAGGCGCACCGGGCACCTATTTATAGGGCGCGGCGAGGTTGAATCACCGCATCGCCCAAGAAGGTCCATGCGCACGCACGAGCAATTCCGGGATTCGCAAGAGGAAAGGAAAGAGAGGGCCGTGTCGGGGGCGGAGGGGATCAGGGAATTTATTGTGCGAGACAATCATGGAGATGCGGCCGGATTCGAGCGCGCAAGGAAGGTTTTCAAATCCGTGTTAATGGCGGCCGCGGGCGAGAAAGGAAAGAAGCGAGGAGGAAGAAGGAAAGGAAGGAGACGATGCGAGCGTGTCCGATTTTGAACGAACGGCTGAGATGTAAAGCATATCAGCCGCTAGATCGTAATCCAATGGTGGCGATATAACGAGGTGGTACGCGCTGAGTTGAAAGGGTATGGGTGTTTGTGGGCCGTCGGATTTAGATCTCAGCGGGAAACGAGGGGAGGAGATCGCGGGAGGAAGCGGGTCACAGGTCAGGCGCTGCTGAAGGTTTTGGGCTGAGCCAAATTCAGCCCATCTACTGTTTGTTGAATTTTTATTGATTTTCCATTTAATTTAATTCAGATAATTCGATTGGTTTTTAGAAAATAGCAAAATAAAACAAAAAATTATGAGAAAATTCACAGAAATTCTCAAAGGCATTTTGGATTTAAATAAAATAATTTCAACTTAAACTTGTTAATAGTTTTTGTATTTAACTTTGTTTTAGCTTTATGGTTATTAATAAAAGCTTTAGAAAATTTTAGAAAATCCATAAAAATACATAAGTTTATATATTCTCTGAAATTGAAATTTTGGGTCGTTATAGGATTTCCTCAGACGCCCCGAGAGGACATCTCGATGGACCTCCTGCACTCCCGAGAGGTTTGATAGAACCTCTGAGGTCTGGGGTCCCGACTCGAGGAGGTCGTTGACCTCGAGACCTCCTCAAACTCCACGCTACTCGAGAGGTCCCGAAGGAGCCAACTTGAGGAGGTCGTGAGGCTTGAGGATGAGCTCGAATCCACTGTGATCCAAACCGTCCCCAAGGATCATCGACCAGCCTCACAAAGAAGCAAGTGACAACAAAAGCATCCACAAAACTTTATTAACATCAAAAGGAGGTTTGATTACAAAGGTTGCTTACAAGCTCCAAAGAACCGAGAGCACAAAAACGCAGCTGAAAAACCAAAGACATGGTCCACCCATTACACCACAGTGATCGGGCCGAGGGCGCGCCTAATTGAGCCGATCATCTTCATCATCATAGAGTCTTCATCTGCTCAATTCATGAATCAAGCAAGAGTGAGCACAACAACCGTGCTCGCAAGTTACACCCGTCAATTAACAGAATGACACGCATAGGGATATATCAAAGGATAGCATATTAAGGTTGATTTGCATAAAGCCAATTTTATTTCAAATACAAGTATTAAGTTTCAAGGCAGGTTACAATAGATAAAATTCATTTTTGTGAAATCCATTTTCAGTTGGATAGCATTCAACATTGAAATGGTGAAGGATACCCTCCTACACATGGCTTCCCGCCCACACCCAATTTGGTTAAACCACCAAAACCAGTTTCATAAATCTTTTGAAAACTAAAACCAAGAGCTAACTTTGAGTGACTTTGCCAGCATGTCCATGACCGTGGACACGGCTATTCGAATAGATTTACACTCTGCAGAGGTTGTACACTTTACCCACATGACATGAATTCTCTAGTTTGCTTGGCATCCGTCGATACCACCTCACACTTCCTTTGGTGAGAGGTCTAGAGCACATGACAAGGCCTTTACAATGCATTACTCCACCGCAGTCCACCCACATTAAGGTTTCGCAGGTCCCCCCTTTGGATACAAACCCGCCGGGTTATTGGGGTGCCCCCTCTTATGCCAGGTGGGACTACAACAACAGAACATGACAACCCACCGCCTCCACAGGATCAACCACGAAGGAGCTTTGCAAATTAGTTAGCCAGGTCCCACACCCCATACTGGAGACATGTGGTTGCACAATTTTGGCGTAGCCCATTATAGGCTTAGCAAGTGGTGTCTCAAAGACCGGTCCTCAACCGACTTGGGCGACAAACCTCAACCCTGAGGCATCGGATCACACGACCCCCGTGCATAGACATGCACCAACCAAACAACCAGCTTCACCCAAGTCAAATCCATTTTTCATTTATTTTGCTTTTCAAACCTCCATGGCACACCAATGCCATGACCATTTGTAAAACCTCCATGACACACCAATGTCATGGCCGAAATCTCCATGGCACACCAATGCCACGGCCCAAATTATTTGTTTAAGTGATATTTTGGCCAAAACTCCCAAATCAAGATTTTGATCTAAGCAATACTAAGTATTCCATTTTTCAAGAGCCACGGGTCCTCACTATTGCAAGAACCGTGTTTTATCTAGGGTGACAAAGAGGTTGATTCAACATGGACAGAGGTCATACCAAGCAAGAGGGCATAGCTACTTAATTTAAAGGTAGGCATTGAAATATCTCGAGTGAAATAAGCATGCATACAACTTTGAAAGCGACATAAGTAATTTGAAGTATTGGGTGAAACATGATCAAGAGTGTAACTTGCCTTGCTCAAAATCTTGAGCTGCTCCCTCTCCCTCACTGAACTCTGGCTCCCCACGGTCTTGACAATCTACACGTGAAAAACCGAATATTCAAAGGAAGCTCAAGCAAGATCCAAAGAACTCCAAATAAACTCAAAGATAAAACCAACAGAGAGGTTGGAAGGTCAAGAGGAGGCCCAAGAAGCTCGCTGGAGAGGTCTAGGACTCAAGAGAGGATGATCAAGGACTTGTTGGAGGAGGTCTAAGGTATGCTCGGTTGAGACAGAGGGGAGAAATGGAGAAAAAAAATGAGAAAAGGAGGGCTTCCCAAACTATATATAGTGGAAGCCAATGCACATGACCCAGGATAGGGTCAACAAGAGTTGGTAAATAGGACGATGGGAGTAGGCAAGGAATGTGACAATTGGTATGACATAAGTATCAAGAAGGTAGGAGCATTTAATGTGATACAACATGCATTAAATGCGTGAAGACTTCATTGCCCAAGGACTCGGTCAAAGGTAAAGAAAATCGGTGTGTGATCGCCTGGGCGCCCAAGACCAAGAGGGAGGTCCCGCAAAGACATTAAGGAGGTCTTGCAAAGGAACAAGGAGATCCTCACCCACCGGGAGGTCCCGACTGCTGATCTTCAAAGGAGGTCCAAACGGCCAAGATTAAGCGCACCAAAGGAGGTCCGCAAGGGCAAGGAGGAGGTCCTCACCAAGAAGGAAGGTCCCGACGGTTGATCTCCAAAGGGGAGGTCCAACGGTCAAGATTAAGCGCACCAAAGGAGGTCCGCAAGGGCAAGGAGGAGGTCCTCACCCGCAAGGAAGGTCCTGACGGTTGGATCTCCAAAGGAGAGGTCCAACGGTCAAGATTAAGCGCACCAAAGGAGGTCCGCAAGGGCAAGGAGGAGGTCCTCACCCGCAAGGGAGGTCTAGAACCGTAGGATCAAATCCAGGGGAGGTCTGAACGGTTAGGATTTCCAAGGGGAGGTCCTAACGATCGGATCTGCCAAAGAGGGAGGTCTGGACGGCCAAGATCTCCAAGGGGGAGGTCTTGACGGTCCAGATCTACAAGGAGGAGGTCTGGACGGTTAAGATTTTCATGGGGGAGGTCTTAGCGGTCCAAATATGCAAGGAGGATGTCTGGACGGTTAAGATCTCCAAGGGGGAGGTCTTAACGGTCCAGCTTTTCAAGGAGGAGGTCTGGATGGTTAAGATCTCCAAGGGGGAGGTCTTAACGGTCCAGATCTACAAGGAGAAGGTCTGAACGGTTAAGATCTCCAAGGGGGAGGTCTTAGCGGTCCAGATATGCAAGGAGGAGGTTTGGACGATTAAGATCTCCAAGGGGGAGGTCTTAACGGTCCAGCTTTTCAAGGAGGAGGTCTGGACGGTTAAGATCTCCAAGGGAGAGGTCTTAACGGTCCAGATCTACAAGGAGGAGGTCTGGAAGGTTAAGATCTCCAAGGGGGAGGTCTTAACTGTCCAGATCTACAAGGAGGAGGCTCGGAACCGCTGGATATCAATCGGATCGCTCACAATGGTTGGGACGTTTGGACCGCCCGAATGCCACAGCAAATCGGACCATCTAATGAAGATCTAAGGGCTCAGAGGAGGTGGGACGTTCGGACCATTCGAACGTCTCACCAGGATCAAACTGTCCAATGCAAATCGGACGACTCACAATCAATAGGGGTGGAAACAGATAGGGAGGAGATCCTGGAGGACCTAGGGAGGTCCTGTAGGACACAGGGAGGTCCAATAAAGGTAAGGGGAGGTCCTAGAGGACATGGAGAGGTCCTGAAGGATGCGGAGAGGTCCAATTAAGGTAAGGGGAGGTCTTGTTGATTAAGATTAGAACAAAGAGTTCCCGAATGGTTCAGATCCACACAAGGGAGGTCTGAACGAAGGAGATCTAAAGGACGAAGTCCAGTCGAGAAGATCTGCTGGTCAAGATCCACAGAAGGAGGTCTTGACGCTCCGCATCAAAAGGAGGAGGTCAAGGGGCTAAGATCTCCAAAGGGAGATCCAGCGAAGGATTTCAAAGGAAAAAGGAATCGTGGAGGGATCCACGTAAAGTGGTCCGACCAGATTTCACTATCGAGATATCTCAAAGGTGATCTCAGAGTCAAGAGGAGATCGAGAGGAGGTCTTGGCGGTCGATGGACCCAAAAAAGATCTTGGCGGCCAGGGGAAAGTGCCAAGGGGGTCCAAGTGAACTCAGGAGGTTCGAAGGCACACAAGGGATCCAATGGAATACAAGGTCCCGACTGAAAGGAGGTCTGGGCACAAGAGAGTGCCTAGGCAACAAGGGGGTCTAGACCAAAGAGGTCTAGGCACCAAGGGAGTCTAAAATTAGAAGAAGTCTGGACACAGGAAGGAGGTCTGAACCAAAGAGATTCAAACCAACAAAGAGATCCAAAGTGATCCAAACCAAAGGGAAGGTTTGGACACACAGAGGGTCTGAACTGAAGAGAGGTCTAGACTTAGAGAGTAGCCAAGTAAAAAAAAGGAAGTGGTTTAAAGCCACAAGGATGATCTAGACCTCAGAGAATGGTTTAACTATGAAGACGATTTGGGAAGGTCCTGACCCAAGGAATAGGCTGGACCAGGAGGGTGATCTTAATTAAGAGGAGAATCTCAACAGAGAGGGATCTCCCAAGAAAAAGAGATGACCCGAATCGGCAAGAAGGGAAAAACAACACTAAAGGTCAAACAAGAGGGTCTGGATATAAAAGAATGTCCGAATAGGATGGACGAAAAGAAGTCCTATCAAGAAAAGGAAAGATAGCTCCAGAGAGCTAGAGCAATACCAAGAGAATCAAGCTTTGGATTAGTTGAAGTTTGGTTTAGTCATTTTAAACGCTTCAAATTATGAAATTCTCAGGTTAAGCTTTGAATTATCATCAAAACCAAATTGTTCTTTTTATTTTAAAAATTTTCAAAAAGGCCCTGAAAATCAGGGTGTTACACCACCATTCATCCGTTTCGCCCAAGTCCAAACTATTTTTGATTTTATTTGCAAAAACCACCTTTATAAACTCTCTATGGTAAAACAATACCATAGATTTAATTTTAAACAAATTTGTAATGGTTTGGCTAAATCTTCCCAAAATCAAATCATGGTCTAAGCATTTGCTAAGCATGCATAATTTCCAAACCAATTTATCTATGGTGACAAAGGAATGACATTTCAATATTCAAAATTGGCCATACAATAACAATTGGAATAACTAAGCATTTAAACAGGGTATTAAAATAATTGACTAAAAATATGCATGCAATAATAATTTTAAAACTGAATTAAATAACTTTAAAATACTGGAAGCAATATGGTCAAGGGTATAACTTGCCTTCGTTGAAGTCTTGAAACTCTAATTCCTCTTAAGGATCTACCTCTCCGGAATCGTCAAAGTCTATACGCGAAAGTACGACAAATTCAAACAAAATTCAAATAAAGATTCAAATAAACTTCAAATTAAATAATTTTGGTTTAGTTAGCTAGATATTGAATTTATATGAATTTAGAAATTTGAATCGACGAAATCGGAGTTCGTATGAAGGAGAACGAACCCCGGGAAGTTTGGAAATCACATGGAATGATATAATTCCGAAAATTGTACTATTCATCGGAAATTGTGGTTTCGGATTGTTTGGGAACAAGGGAAAGCTTTATGGCCATGGCGATGGCAACAAAATCATGACGCGACGAGGCAGACTCAACGGTGTAAACGACTCGGCCAGAGGATCTTCGATGATGACGTAGTCCGACGGAGAAGACCTTTGGCGGGCGAACATCGGTGTTCTGGGCAAACGGAGAGGTTTTAGCGAGTGAGGCTGGCGGCGATTTGAAGAGGGAACCGCAGGGAACACAATGCTCATCCCGGTTGTGGTGGAATGCACAAGGTCGGCCATGCAAGCATTTACGCAAAAAATGAACTCAATAATTAATGAATTAAATAAAATCTAAATTTTTTGAAATAAATACTAAAAATAGTAGATGAATTTAGATGAAGGAATCAACGGATTTGGAGCTTTCATGTGGGAGAGCGATTTTTGGAAATAATAAAATTTCTATGTACAATGTGGCTAGCATGGACTAGATAAAAAAACACTGTTAATCATCTTCTAACCCGAAGCAAACTGGACCTTTCGGCCATGGTGAAAAAAATGGGTGGCGCCAGGAGAAGGGAAAGGGAGGGATGGCTGGGGATAGAAAAAATGGATGGATTACCCCGAGGCGAAGCCATAGGAGGCGGTGGAGCGGCGAGGGGCGGTCGGTGGTGGCGGCGGCGATGTCACAAGTTCACCGGTGGTGGCGCTCATGGAGGTGCACGGTGGTGGCGGCGCTCCGGCGACGATGCCAGCGAGGGGAGGAGAGCCTGAGGTAGAGCACGACGTTGCGAAGCCGGCGGTGGTGGCGAGGGTGGCAGCGACCCACCGGAGGCGGCGCTAGAGGCGAGAGACGACGATCGGCTGTTGGTAGAAAAATGGCTATTGCTGGGTGGAGAGGAGAGGAGAGGGTTTGAGATTTCGGGGATGGAATGAGGTTGAGATGGGGCACCCGGTGCTCCCTTTTATAGGGCCGGAGAGGAGCCGAGGAGGGAGAACCGCGTGCGTGTGTCACGGCCGGTCAGTGGCGTGATTAGCGGAATTGAGTGATTAAGGAAAGTGTTAATGGCCTTAGATGGAGGAGGTGATGACCGGGGGATTGAATGGCAGCATTTGTGCGAAGAATCGGGGAGGAAATCCCGGGTTTTGAAAAGCTTGTTTGGCCATCAATGGCGCTGCATGCTTGGGCGTTGCTCTCTGGTCCAGGGAAGAAGAAAGCGTTTGGGAAGAAACTATTGGACAGGAGAGAGAAGAAGGGATAAAGGAATAAAAGGAAGTTAGATATTGATTGAAACACAAAAGGGCAAGTGGCACCTCATGCATGAGGCTAGCACGTTAAGCGTTTGGGAAGAAACTGTTGGGTGACCGCGCAGGCACACGCGTGGAAAAAGAAAGTTTTTTTCAATTTTTTTTCCTCGGAATTACTGTTCATCGCCATTATAGAGACCTAATGTTCTAACCATTCAAGCAGTAATTTTATTTATTTATTTATTTTATTTTCGAAATAAGGATTAAGCATTAAACAAATATTTTTAGAACATAGCAAATAGAGTCCAAAATTCTAGAAAAATTCACAAAAATCCCTAGAATTATTTTAAACTTAGATAAAATAGTTTTATCTTATAATTAGTAATAATTTTCGCACATAATTTATTTTGGATTTAAAATAATCAGTGAAAAGCTTTTAAAATTCCGTAAATTAATTAAAATTTTACTTTTCACTTTAAATTCAATAAAATATCGAAAACTCCATAAATTTTCTTTTTTGACTTTAAAACCAAGAAATTAAATAATTTTTCTTTTCTTTTCTTTTAACAAGGAAAACTCTTTTGAATTACGTAAAATCAAGAAAGAACCTTGACACCAGCAAATCCAATAAAATAATATATTTATTTATTTTTATTAATTTTAATTTTGGTAACATAACTTTGGGATGTTACACCAGTGGAGAAATTTCGATCGGAGCTTCGAAGAGTTCGGTGCGGAACCGAGGAACATAAGGTTAGGGTTGAGTACGGATGGAATGAATCCTTTCGGTAACTTGAGCAACCGACATAGCACCTGGCTCGTGAATATATGTATGTACAACCTTCCTCCTTGGCTGTGTATGAAGCGGAAGTTCATTTTGATGTCACTACTTATCCAAGGGCCGAAGCAACCTGGGAATGATATTGATGTGTACCTAGCACCATTGCTGGAAGATCTTGTGACATTGTGGAACGAAGGGGTACAGGTATGGGATGCATACAAACGAGAGAACTTCACTTTACGCGCCATATTGTTCTGCACCATAAATGATTTTCCTGTCCTTGGTAACCTGCCGGGCTTCAGTACAAAAGGAGCCAAAGCCTGTCCGTACTGCTTAGATGCTATGGAGAGTGTATGGTTAAACAACTCACGTAAAACTGTGTATATGCGTCACCGTAGGTTCCTTCCCAGGAGTCACCCATACCGCAAGATGAAAAAACAATTCGATAGAAATAAGGAGAACGATTCAGCTCCAAGGGCTTTTAGAGGGAAAGAGGTCTATGATATGGTTAAGAATATCGATGTTGTGCTTGGGAAGGACGAAATTAAGAACCCGTGAGAAGAACATCCGAAGAAGCGGTCAATTTTTGGGACTTGCCTTATTGGGAGCACTTAGAAGTTCGCCATCGCATCGACGCCATGCACGAGAGAAGAATGTATATGATAGCTTGATTGGTCTCTTCTCAACATTAGTGGCAAAACAAAGGATGGTGTTAACGCATGGCGTGACTTGGTTGATATGAACATAAGGACCGAGTTAGCACCTAAGAGATCGATGACAGACTTAACGCATTTTCTCCCAACTTTTGCTACACTGGCCCAAGGCCGAGAGAAATGAATCGTGCTGAGCTTGCATGGTGTGAAAGTCCCATCTGGTTACTCCGCTAACATTAAGAACCTTGTTTCTATGCAAGATTTGAAATTAATTGGTATGAAGTCTCATGATTGTCATGTGCCGATGACACAAATGCTTCTGTTGTAATTAGAAGTATCTTGCCAACAAGGTCCGAGTGGCAATCTTGAGGTCAGTTATTTTTTCAACTCAATTGCTCGGAAGATCATTGATCCCCAAGGACTAGATGCTCTGCAGTCGAGATGGTGACGACTCTATGTCATCTTGAGATGTATTTCCTCCGCCATTTTTGATATCATGGTCCATCTCATTGTTCACCTTGTGAAAGAGATAAAGATATGCGCCATGTGTTCTTCGGCCATATGTACCCGCTCGAGAGGTACATGGGAATTCTCAAGTCCTATGTACGGAATCGATCTCGACCGAGGGCAAGATCATCGAAGGTTATGCAACCGAAGAGGTCATTGAGTTCTGCGTCGACTACATGGCTCAGGTGTAACCGATAGGTGTGCCTCTATCTCGCCATGAGGGGAGACTGGATGGTATTGGGACCATCGGAAGGAAATCAATCACTCCCGATCTGGATACGTACGCTCAAGCCCATTTCACGGTCTTGCAACACATGACCCAAGTGTCCCCGTACATCGACGAGCACAAAGACATGGTACGCCAATGTAATCCGCACGGTCGGAGGTTTGGATCACGAGAGCACAACCGCTCGGTTCAACGAATGGTTAAAGGTGCGAATCACTGGGAGGTCATCAAGTGATGATACGTTGCTATGGTTGGCACAAGGGCCACAATTTACAATTGTCGCATGGCAAGGATACGACATAAATGGGTACACATTTTATACGGCAGCTCAGGATAGGAAGAGCACATCCGTAGCAATGGTGTCCGTGATAGATGCATTCAAGACCGATGGGCCGAGGAGCTCCTACTATGGGCAAATAGAGGAGATATGAGAGCTCGACTACGTGCTTTTCAAGATCCCCCTATTTCGGTGCCGTTGGGTCCATCTCCCACAGGTGAAGGTCGACAAGTACGGCGTCACTACCGTGGACCTCGAATGTGTCGGATACAAAGACGAACCATTCGCATCAAGCAACCAAGTTGTTCAAGTCTTCTATGTAACCGACCCGGCAAATAAAAAACGCCACGTAGTTCTTCATGGAAAAAGGAGGATTGTCGGAGTTGAGAATGTAGTGGACGAGGAAGAATACAATCAATTTGACGAGTTGCCTCCTTTCAAAAACGGCATTAGGCTCGAGGAAGAACCCAGTGAGGAAGCTAGCTATATGCGCGTCGATCATCAGGAAGGCCTATATTTTAATTAAGAATTTACTCCAATGTAATTAATTTATTCCATAACATCATGTGTTATGGACTTGTAATCTCTCATATATTTTGATGTCAACGTGAAATTGTCATGTGTTGATGTGTTATGGACTTGTCATATTTGATATTGATGTCAATGTGGATGTTCATTGTAATGTGGAGTATCAAAATTGGTTTCACTTGATTTGGAGTTGAGTTGAATTAGATATGAAATTTTGAAGTCAAATGTGTTATGAACTTGTCATCATACTTGTCACCAGGTTCGGATTCATATGGACTTGTCATGATTGTCATCATGCTTGTCACCAGGTTCATATGGACTTGACAAGCACTTGTCACCAGGTTTTGTCAGGATATCACACATTGTCATCAGGTTTTGTCAGGCTATCACAGACGGTTTCCTATGAGAACCATCTGTGATATGAAATATCACATACGGTTCTATTAGGGAACCGTCTGTGATATCCTTATCACAGACGGTTCTTTAATAGAACCGTCTGTGATATACTTTTTGTAAGGCAGAATCGCTAGGGTTTTGCTCGACTTGTCACTTCCTCTCCGCGCCCTTAGGCTCTCGGCGCTGTTCGCCTCCTCTAGGGTTTAGGGCTCGCCTGCTCACCGCCGACCACGACCTCGGTGCCGCCGTCCCCGACCTTGGCACCCCGACCTCGGCGCCCGATCATGGCGCCGACCTCCTCGGTCTCCGCCACCCCGACCTCGGTGCCCCGACCTCGACGCCTGCTCACCTCCCCGCCGAAGCCTCCCGCCGCCCCGACCTCAACGCCAACGTCCTCCTCCCGTGTCGGCCTCCTCCTCTCTGCAGGCCTTCTCCCCACCGTCCTCCTCCCCGTGTCGGCCTCCTCCCTCTGACCGCCCTTCTCCCCGTCGTCCTCCTCCCGTGTCGGCCTCCTCCCTGCCCTCCCTCCTCCCGCCGACCTCCTCCTCGCACCGCCTCCTCCTTGCACCGTGAGTTCTTGTGCGGCATCCTCTCTGTGAGTATTGCTCCTTTGTGGCAGTTCGGTTGATCTTTGCATATATATATTTAGAGTGCTAGTTGATACCTTGATCTGTATTAGTTCGATTTACAATCTAATATCAAGATATTGCAAATTGATCGGGGGCTTTGTTGACATGCTCGTGATGTACTGCCTTATACTTGAGATTGAATGTGATAGTTAGTTCATACTTGAGCTCTATTGTATTACTTGCTACTGTCAATGTGATGTATTGTTAATTGGTTACTTTCGGTTGAAAGCTAGTTATTCTGATTCTTCTGGTTCATTTGATCTCTAGCATTTGAAGTGGATACTGTTATGTCAGCCAATCGTTGGTAATCTAATGACTAGTTTGTGATTCTTCTAGTAGTCTGTATGAGCTCATTCAACTTTTCATATTCCATCTTGATCTCTATAGTCAACCTCTGTTTGACTGGAAGTTTAATCTATTTCCGTTAATAGTTGAGATCATTTGACAGTTAAGCAAAGTATTGTTTAGAGCTCATAGTTTGAATTTATATTATCATATTCATTTAATGAAGAGTATGCATAATAGGATTGAGATGGCAAAGACTTGTTCTTTAGCTACTCTCCTTTGAGAGCACATAATATCATCAATCAATATGTTAGAATAGTGTCTCACCTTTCGTTAATCTCTAGACCTTTTATTGGTCGAGAGTTCCGCATCGGGCGGTTCTTATTAAGAACCGCCTATGATTCCTTTGCATTTCCTTAGAGAAGCCGGTGGATTAAGGAGTGTTAAATTCTTTAGGAATTATGCTTTAATGCTAATTAATTTTGTTGGGATTAATTCTGAAATTTTGCTAAAAGCGCATTTTTACAACAATCCAAAAAGAAAGTTTTACTTGATTCTATTTTGTTTCTATGTCTTCATTAAAGGCTAGTCTTACGTACATGAAGCATTAAACCTTTGCTTAGCATTTTCTTCATCGATCTGACACACTTGAGTGTACCTTTGCTTCATGCCAATCCTCCACGGCATGAAACAAATGGTACACTCCAAAGTGTGCTCTGCCTCGATGAAGTAGGCTCTGCAAAGATAGGCTCGAGCAAAAGATTTGTATCACTAGTTTCTATCTATACAAAGATCACAAGAGAAGCCGGTGGATTAAGGAGTGTTAGAATAGGAGCAGGGAGGCGAGCCCTAGAGGATTAAACCTTTTCTTAGCATTTCCTTCGTCGATCGTTTTACTTGATTCTATTTTGTTTCTATGTCTTCATTAAAGACTAGTCTTACGTACATGAAGCATTAAACCTTTGCTTAGCATTTTCTTCGTCGATCTCGACACACTTGAGTGTACCTTTGCTTCGTGCCAATCCTCCACCACGACGAAGCAAATGGTACACTCCAAAGGTGGATGCTCGATGAAGTAGGCTCACCAAAGATAGTCTCGGCAAAAGATTTGTATCACTAGTTTCTATCTATACAAAGATCACAAGAGAAGTCGTGGATTAAGGAGTGTTAGGAGTGTTAGAATAGGACCGTGGAGGCGGCAAGCCCTCTGATTAAACCTTTGCTTAGCATTTCCTTCGTCGATCTCGACACACTTGAGTGTACCTTTGTTTTATGCCACCCTCCACGGCATGAAACAAATGGTACACTCCAGTGTGTCTTCATTTGCCATCTTGATCTCTATAGTCAACATCTGTACTTCTTCCTGAGATTAATTGTTTCATATTTATGCTGGAATTAATTATGATTATTTGCTAATATTGCACATGTTGAGCATATTATTAAGTTTAAATGTATATGTTAATTTGGGATACTTGCAATCCATTTTATTGCATATGTAACTTATATAGATAGCAAGTAAGCGAGATGGCAGAGGCACCGTCTTCGCCGCCGTCACCGACGCCGTAGATGGAAGAGGCGCCGACGAGGCCGCTGTCACCGACGCTGCAGATGGAAGAGGCGCCGACGAGGCCGCCGTCACCGTCGACGATAATGACATGGAAGCGAGATGGCAGAGGACAATCGAAAATGCATGCGGGCCGATTGGTCATCACGGAGGTCAGTGACTTTGGGGTCCCTCTGAGTCCCAAGAGATCAGCGGCGAGATTCCGGACCATCTGCGGGATACTTGGAAGGGAACGGGTCCCCATCACCACACCAAGGTGGAAGGACCTGACGAAAGAAGCGAAAGACGCGCTATGGACAGAACTTTCAGAGAAGTTCACTATTCCAGAAGTAGATGTGGCATGCGTGCGACGGACGGTGATGCTCACGATGGATAAATCGTAGAGGACCTTCAAGAGCATTCTTGTCACGAAGTACGTGAACACGGGTCAGACGCCCTTCAAGCAAAGATAGATTCTTGACGCGAAAGCATGGGGCACCTTTGTGGCTATGAAAACGACGGCGAATTTAAGGAGCAAAGTGCGGCGCACAAAGCTCTCGACACCTAAACACTCACCCACACAGACTTCGCACCACTGGGTATGCGGGTAAATCGAGGAATGGGCAATGGAGGAGGAGAACGCAACCGGCCATTTTCGATATCACGCACCCATGTTCCCTAAGCTGGTTAAAAGCGAGGGCAAAAGTCTCGTCTTCGGGCAGCATCTCTTTCACAAACTCGGCAGACCAGGAAGTGTCCCAATGGGTGGTAAATATGTCGAACTACCTAGTTAATAAGTCCATAACTTCATAGTGTCCATAATAACATGATGACCTCTTGCAACGTGACTTGACTGCCCAAGCTTCCCAAGGCTCCTTCCATGCAGACAGGGAGAAGGATATACTATCTACGGCCTTGGGAAACAAGGAGCACCCAGATCGCACGCGAGGCCTTGGGGTTAATGTACCTTGGAGTCATGGATTCGCGGACGACTACTGCACGTATAGGAGTAGAAAGAGATCCAAGGCCGAGCACGACGACCGGTTGGTACAGATGATTACTAACAAATTTGAAGAAAAGATAGCAGCATTGCAGGGTCAAATGAATCTACTCTGAGCGGCAATGCATAAGCCGCCCCTGCTTAATTTGGGAGGCGGTCCTCATCGACGAGGGAGTAGCGTCAGCGTCAAGATAATTCTGAACATGACAACGTCGACACCGATATGAAGCGACATCAAGGTAATGTACATCTATGGAATGCACCAAAGATAGACCTATAGGACGCCTTAGCTAATTGCGATCGCTTTGTAGGAGCCGACGCCTGCAAGCTCCAAGTGAGGATGGATGGGTCCCTTTCTATTGAGGTCACAGCGAGGATGGTGTATGCATACGAGGAAGGGCGGTCTGAGACGGTGCCAGTGGCGCAGGTTACGCCAGGTCCGTGGATATGGTACATAGCAATTTCCTAGCGCCTCACCAAGATTCGCCGACGAAGAGATCATAACACTAGGGGATGCCGTCCACTCTTTTATCCAGTGGCCCAAAAAGGACATCACCCTAGACCCAGCAGTGCCGCGATCTGGACACAACCATTCCTCTCCAACGGGACCCTTGATGACTCCACCTCATGTTTCGCCTCGAAGGCCACCTCTTGATTCCCGTGGAGAAGACGCCGAAGAACAAAGAAAAGCGTCTTTGCCGTGTCGGTTCCCGAGTCGTCTCACAAGAAGACACCGCCAATCGCTAAGGCCAAATCGAAATCGACGAACGCAAGGCGCCTCCCAAGTCCTCGAAGTCCGGAAGTCCACGATACCGGAACTACATCATCGAAAACCGCAGTGCTCGATCGCATGATAATGCACGCTGGATATGCTTGTCAGGCTTTGCATGCCTGGTACTTGGAGAAGACCCAAAAGAAGGGGTGCGATACTAGAATCACCGTCAGATACGAGGAGAAGCATTTCTTCAACGGGACGAGGTACTTCGTCGTGGGCTTCAACGACTTATATGACCTATTCAACCTCGTTGGCCTCGACGTCTCGCTTCTACGATGTTGGACACTGTAAGTGTGTACAATCAAGTTCTACATTCATGTAATACCGATAAATATCACAACTCATTGCTTATGTATAGATACATGCTGAAAAATATCCGGGAATGGAAAGAACTGGTGGGTTTCCTTGACCCACATGTGGTATCGTTGCAAACCATCCAAGAAGACTCGTCATTCGTCGAGAAATACATAATGAGGTCATTGCTTCATCAGAAGAACATGAAGTATATAGTGGTGCCCTACAACCAGGGGTAAGTGTCACTACTTGCTATAAAAATTTCATTTGTACTTTATACGCAGCACGAACTTAGGTTTAATGACTATAGCGACATACATGAGTAGGTACCACTGGATCCTTTTAGTTATTATACCCAAGAGGAACCATGTGATATACCTTGATTCCCTAAACCGCAACAAGCACGACTTCAACGTTCTAAGAGGAATACTCCAGAGGTATGCTCACTTCCTCCTTACATAACTCTATTGTAGTCTTTATTTGTTTGAAATGGCCGAGGATAACTTTTTCGAATCATGTAGGTCGTTCATCGATTATGTTGCCAACAAAGGAATATACAATGGAAAGAGCGCCCAACTAACACACAGGATGGATTTTCCTATACGCGCTACAACACGATAATCCTATATCATACTTCATAATAAGGCGTCTCAAACTGACTATACCTATATATGTAATTCTATTTTTGCAGTGCCGCCAGCAAAAAGATGATGAGTTATGTGCAATCTACGCTCGCTATCATATGCGACTAATCCTTAGAGCTAGGAAGAAGGATCCCGAGGTTTTTCAATCTCAAATAATTATTTCCTAATTGTAAATTTAAATATATATAGCTTACCACTTTACTCTTGCTAGCTTATGTGCCTTGGATTTACAATGTGATGGACTCGTTGCGGAAGAGATCAAGGGCATTCGAGGAAGCTCGCACCTTTATCAACTCGAAATCATTAACGACAACGGAGAGTTTCACTCCGCGCCAACCCAGAGCATCACCCCACGACACCTCTCAACGCAAAGAATTGTAATCCGGTTGTAACTATAGCGAGAATACTTGAACAAATGCGATCTTTTGTAATTTATTTTGAGTAATGATCACTTTGAGTTGTCAACAATTGATTATCTCGATGAATTGTTTTTGTGCATGCTTGTTTTCAGAGGGCATGGCTAGCAATTCCCGAGGCTAGCCGTAAAAACAAAAAAATGTAGTGAGGGTATGAGCTATCACGCACGGTTTTTGTTAAAACCGCTCAGGAAGGCAAGTATCACGCATTTATTTCCACTAAAACCGCTCGTGATCCGTAAATATCACGAGCGGTTTTCACTACAAACCGTTGCGGATCCGTGAATATCATAGACGGTTCTCAAGAAAAGCCGTCGTGATATTCACGGATCACGACGATTTTGTTTAGAACCGCTCGTGATATTCGCGTATCACGAGCGGTTTTAGTTGAAACCGCTCGTGATACTAGCCTTCACAAACGGTTTTAATAAAAACCGCTCGTGATATTGCGTATCACGACGGTTTTTACCGTCAGGATAACCGCTGTTATCACGCATCAACAAATATAGACGGTTCGAAACTGTTTGTGATGACGGTTCAACCGCTCGTGATGTGGCTTCCTATAGTAGTGGGACGACCTAAGAGGACAGCAGTGAGAGGAGAAGAGGCGGCGTGCATTCGCTCGAGGGAGAAGACGGGAGGCTAGGGCTGGTGGCTTGTGCGCCAGAGGTCATCCCCACCTCGCGCGATCTGGAGCTTCAAGTGAAGACCCGACGGGCGAGCTCGTCAGGGCGATGTGGAGCGCGCGGAGCTGCACCTTGGCAGTGCACGCTGCGGCTTGGATTTGACGGCGTGGAGGAGGGAAGGGCCGGTGGCGCTTGCGGAGAGCGGCGACTGAAGAGGGAGCCGCACCTTGGTAGTGCGCGCTGCGGCTTGGATCCGATGACGTGGAGGAGGGAAGGGCCGGCGGTGCTTGCGGAGAGCGACGACTGAAGAGGGAGAGGGAGAGAACAGGAAGGAGAGGATCTACGGCGCGGGTCTGCGCGCGAGAGAAGACAGGGGAGAGAGATGGAGACGCGTGGGGCCGAGGATTTTTCGGGGCGACGTGGATGCAAAAGCACCATGCGTTCCCACCGAGCGCACCGTCCCGGATCGGGCAGCCTGGAGCCGCGATCGGCATGATCCGACGGTGGCCGTAAACTTGTCGACGTAGCTCGCCTGGGAGAGCTCCCTTTCTTCGGTCCTTTAATGTTAGTAATTGTAGTACTAGAATATATAGATAGATCTTCCATGTTCTGTTGAGAGTTGGAACAGATCCGCTACATTGAGAGTAAGGGTGTGTTTGATTGCTTGTACCAAATGGTACATGTATGAGTTGGTTCAAGAAAAAAGATCATCTATGTGTTTGGTTGCATGAATAGAACCATCCCATTCAAGATGGTGAGATAAAAATTTGTGGAATATTCTTTCTAGATGTTGAACTATCTCATTCACTCAAAGCAATGGAACCACATAGTACATAATCATTTCATCATATTCAACTTCATCCGACCAACCAAACGCACTCTAAATTAGAGATGTGTACTCTGCATTGGGGTCATATCTCCGCCGCCCAATCAGCAGCAAACAAGTGAGACCGGATGCTACAGTATGACATTGGATGCTACAGTTACGAAATATTTGTACAGTCCCAGTGATATCCACAACCTTTGATTTCTGAACCAATAACTGCGTGAATTTTCGAGTCTAACAGTAGAGGATTCGTTTCCTTTATACCCAAGCTGTGCTTGGACCAGCTGAATTCAATTGGCAGGTTCCCAGCAGCAGCAGGCACTAGAGCTTATCTGTAGCTTGTCCTTTGCTGTGTTTGTTCTTTTTCTCTCCAGCAACTGTAGCCTCTGTCTTATCAGCTATTACTCTATACCACTGTCCATCATAAATGATGGATGGATGGAACGCTCCGAAAAAAGTCCATCGTCACACATAAAAATAAATAATTAAACAGAGTGTGGCCACCACAAAATTAATGGTTAATTCTTTGTCTAGAAAAAAATTGCATGGCCTCTTTGTGGACAGCCTTGCAGAACTTTGCATGCAGGATGGATGCAAAGCTGGGTCGACGCTGACTAAACAAAGGCATTTGTCAAAGCACACAGAGATCGCTTTACATATACATATATGCTTGTATGCATGGCACGCCCACCCGGCCCACCGTTTAAACTTTATCGGCTTGATGGACTTGACATGTATCAAACTATTGAATGGAGTGCAGAAGATAGGAGCAAGAGGACAGTGGAAACCCCATTATTACAAGCAGCTGGATGTCGGGTACCTATGGGCCTGTTTGGCACCACACTTTCATGAAAAGCAGTTTCCAGTTAAGCTTAAGGGTAAACGACTAAATTGAAAATGTTTAATGTTTAACGGTCTGACTTGTAAGAATACTGATCGGAGTTTCTGAGATGAAAAATATCTAAAATATCTTTGAGCTAAATGTTGGCTTATTTGATGTCGTTTAACAGACATTATGAGTGAATTTGATTTAACGTTTTTGATTTATATGTTTGTGCGTTGATTTAGCGTTAATATAACTCAACATCCTAAAAAATCTATTTTTGGGAAGATATAATAAAAATAAATAGGAAAATAATTTTGAGTATATTCTATATGGGAAACTATTTTATGCATGATTTTTGAGCTTTTTGTATAAAGCAAATAATGAAATTTTAAACGAACAACAACTTGTAAGAATTTTCGAGAAAAACTCAGAGCAAATAAAATCCTGAAATATTTATACAAGAAACTATACTGGGTCGGGGACACTCACAAAAATTTTCATAAACTTTGGACCCGTTTTCTCAGTGCAAAAATTCAGCAAAAACTCAGCTAGTTTTGGAAAATCTGAAAAACTGATTTGAATTCCCGCTCACCCTTTTGGGCCGAATCCGACCGACCCAGAATCTTTCGCCACCCCACCACGCCACAGGCGCCACCTTCTCGGTGACGTGTAGGCCTCGCCGTCGGCACCTTTCGCCCACCTCGCCTCGCTTTTCGCCACCACGCCAAGGCCTCGCCAGCTCCACCACTCGCCCGCGGTTTCCAATCGTCACGCACCATTTTGCGCCAACTACCCTGTCACCACTGCCAGCCCCACCCATGCTAGCTACCCCATTCATGGCGCCTTATTCCCGCGCTATCGAAGAGACCCAGAGCAGACCGCGAGTTTCTCGCACCGCTGCCGGCGTCTTGCCAATTTTCTCGCGCGAACGTCCTAGCTATTTAAGCCCTAGCGTGTGCACTGTAATCCTCAGCTCGTCCACGTTCCATTTCACGCAAACCCGAGCTCCATAGCACTTTGGTTTCGCGGGAACGTTTGCGTCGTTCTTGATGCTAGTGAGCGCGTCTCCGCAACATTCCCACTGTGATAAGCTTCCTCACCCACGATGCTTGCGTCATCTTGATCCTCGTGCATCACTCATTCCTATTCTATGCGTAATGCAACCCCGAAAGCATTGTAGCTCGATCACATTCGCCTTCGTCCTTAGCTCTGGCGCACACTTGAGTTCGCCAACATGTTCCCGTCGCTCTGGTGAGTTCAAGCCCAAACCGATCGCGTCATAGGGTGTTCTACACTCCATTGATGCTAACCCATCACTCAATGCAGGCAATCTCACCCTAAATCCGAGCTTCACGCTCATTTTCCTCATTCACGGTCGCCGCCACCATTTCTGTTCTTGTTTGAAACCCGGTGAGCCTTAGGCCGATTCCCCGCGTCTACACCATCCTTAGCACCTCAGTAACCTAACACGACACTTCTTGTAGCACCTTCGTTGCTGTAGGGAGCTGTCGTCGTAGACCTCCTTTGTGTCGCTGCTGCTCGTCGTCGGCAAGCTGTTCTAGAGCCTCCCCGACCTCATCTTCTCCACCCTCGTGGTTGTGGTGAACCACTGATTCTCATGCGTGCATCAATTTGCCGAGGGCGAGTCCCTAGTGCGACTCCCCTGTTAGTCACTCTTGGCGCCGACACGCCTCCGGTGACCCTAGGTCCCCGTGCTCGGCCCAGTAGCATCGCCTGGACTCACTGATTCCAGTGCAACACTCCTTTAGCCCAAGAAATGCCTCCTACGTGAAATGCATAACGGACTCGAGAGGCTCCGCCGGTCATCTCTGTCGTGCCACCGTATTCGTCCACCTCTCGAGCCACTCTTACCTCCCCTAGCATCGCCTGTACTCCCACTACCCATTTTTTGGTTCCCCCGAGCTCTTCCATACTTGCCTCACCATCAACGAGCTCCTCCCCCTCTCAGCCATGTGCGTGCCCAGCTCCTCCCTTCCTCTCTCTCTCTCTCTCTTTGCTAGTGGGACCCAAGTGTTTAAATGTTAATTAGCGCTTAATGGTAGTAGTTAAACGTACTAAGTCAATGACAGGTGGGACTGACTAAAAAGGTAATCAAAAATATAATTTTAAACATGTTTAGTAAATGAGTCACTAACGTATGTGGGATCACGCACTATTCTCATTTTAAAACCTGAGAGACTAACATGTGGACCCCAGCCGTCAGTTAATTAAAGTCAGAATTAGGATTAATCATTAGTTAATAAATAATGAGTCTATGATATTGGAGACCGCATCTGGTTTTTAAATAAAATCAATAAAACAAAAATATGAGTTGCTCACAAGTTAGCCCCACATGTAAGTTAATAAAAATAAAAAAAATGTTAAAAATCGCTTTTAGTTTAGAGGAAAATACGTTTTCTCTACTGGAAAGCGTAAACCTTAGTAGAACTTAGAGAAAAATACACTTTGTCTATTGGGAAGCATAAACATCAGGAAATACGCTTTCGACGTCAGCAATTTTCTAATTTATGGAATTTTCAAGCCGAAGCAAATTAAAACGTTAATAACTTTTGCATACAAACTCCAAATTGAATGATTTTTTTTTCTAAATTCATATAAAATCACGATCTACCTGAATAAGCAAAAATATTTGGATTTTTTTTACTATTGAAATTATTTTTCTACATTTAATTTGCCTTCGGCTCTTTTGATTAGACGTCGATTGTTCAAACGACTTTTACAACAATCCTCCAACGTCGCATTCAGAGCAACCAGAGCAAGGCAAGCACCCCCTTTGACCATGTTGATTCTACTATTTTAATTATTGTACTTATTTTTGCAAAATCTATTATACATGCGTGTATGTTTGCTTAAAATTGCTATATTTGGGGATAACAGCAGTTATAGTCCTATTTTATGCATGATCCTCCTTGAAATATTGATATCCTTACTGTTGTAGTAATTAGGGTATAGTTTAGACAATGAATGGGGTCAAATCGGGGTTTTCAAATGCAAATATCACATAAATGCATAGCCTGGCTGTAATACTTCGGTTTATTCTATAAAAGAAAGCATTCAAAAGGAAAATTAGGAATAAGAAAAGGAGATTTCAGTATTTTTTCGGCAACCTGGGCCTCGGGCCTTGGCCTAGGAGGCCTATGAGGGGCTGGCCACCAATAAAAGGAGGGGAAAAAACCTAGCTGCTACAGTACCACCGCCCTTGGTACTGTAGCACGCACTGTAGCATCCCCCCTACTGCTATGCCAAGAGGAGAAAGGGAGGAGAGGAAGGAAGAAGAAGAAAGGAAAAGAAAGGAGGAGAAGAGAAGGGATCATCTTCTCCAATGATCGTTCATCGTTCTCCGGGGTTCTTCAAGGGTAACGAGATGTTTTCCCGCTGTTTAATGTTGATTAGATGCGAAATTAGATTATTTAGTTTGGATCGAATTCGTTCGGTTGTAAGTTCAGTTCTGTCCAGTAGCTTGCGTGGCACATTTCGGATTCTTAGAGGCCGATTTGGAGGTGTCCATTTCCTAGAGATATTTAGATAATGTTCTTAGCTTTCTGTAGCTGCCAAGAACACGTAATTCCGACGTACGGATCAAAAGTTATGGTCTGATCTTTACCGCTGTCCTGAAATCCTGACGAGAGTGAACTGTCAAGTTGTTTCCTAAATTATGATTATGTTATTAGCAGATTCAGGGTTTTCACCCAACTAGGTTATTGTAGAAATTTTTATAATCTTTCCATAATGATAAAGAACGCCTCAATCGGAGTTGTAGATCAAAAGTTGTGTTAGTTTCTTTACTGCTGCCGTTTCGTCGGGACAGATTCTGTCTTTTAAGTTCATCTGCCTGTAGTATATTGATTTTTGCCGAATTGGGTTATCTCACCAACTAGGTTTTCATAGATATGTTCATTAATTTTCCATAGGATCTGGGCTCACCTCGTTCCGAGTCCTAGATCGTTAGATATGAGTGATTCCGTGCTGCTGTCCAGAATCAGTTCCATGATTGTGTCGTCTGTTTTCATATTAGACCTAATTAGTTAATTGTGAGTTGTCAGGAAGGCGTTGTAGAACGTTAATGGAAGTGTCTTGTTATATGTTCTTATTTCGAGTGTATATTGTGTAGGCGGAGAGGCTTCAGGTTTAGGAGCACCGCCATTGCCTACTAACGCGTCGCATCGCGGAAGGCAAGTACTTTGATGTTCTGATAATTAGAAAATGTTGAATGTTTGATGTTGATATTGTGTTTTTCTAAGATCCATGATAATATTTAATGTTCATATTCCTTCCATATGTGTTATCTCCATGATTAGAGAGCATGTCTTTTCAATATACATATTGCATTCCATGCATCCATTATTCATGTTTCATCCATGGGAGTGGATTAAAAAGACCCATCAATTCCAGTATGGGCACGTAGGACCCACCATTTCAATGTGGGCAGATTGGGACACCCGTATGAAACGTTCTTCATACGGGACTTGGATCCCCGCATTTTGTTAAATGCGGGCTTAGGTGAACACCGACGGGTGTGTCACTAGCAATACTGGTATATGCATGTGTGTAGTCCCTTCATTACATTCAATCCATTCATTCAAATATTCGTTCTGTGATTTATTCATATTCTTCAATGATGTTGGCTTGATCATGTTTGTTGTATGTCCCATTTATTCATCAGATTTGCCGAGTCTCGGACTCATTTTTGCGTTGTTTGTTTATTTTAGGTGATCATTGATGTTGGCTCTATTGGGAGGGAGTAGACACGTACTACTCATTCACTTCACCCTATTCAAGTCCAAGATTATGATTTAGTTTTATCTTTCATTCGTTATTGATGAACTATAATAAATAAATTTAGATGATGAATGATACCTATTGCTATGTTATGGTTAATTCAGTAGTACTTGTGATCTTTGATTATTCCTTCGATATTTATTGCTTAGATTCGGACTATATTCATGACATAGTCCTATTGAATATTGATCTCTTTTTGTCATTAGATGAGATGCTGTTCTAATTCTTCCGTATTATGGTTGTATGTTAGATTATTTAGGTGACATCTTGACTTCCGAATAGCCAGGGTGTTACACTGGCTTAGTCTTTACTAAAAATTGAAAAATGGATGACATATTGAATATTAGTTTGGGAGACTTTGAAATGATGGTCTAGAGGGGTTTACCTCTGTTATTTTGTACAAAAATAAAAACAAAAACTTAGTTTGTGACGCAGGCGAGTTATATCATAATCTGAGTGTGAGAGGTGTATCTCATAAGTAGATAGGGGGAGATCCTCGTCCAGGTCAATTAAGAACTGAACACCGGTATATCCGACCTAAGCCTAAGCGTACAACCACATGTGCTGGTATGTGATAACCTTAGCTAATTAAGTCATCAAAAACTAGCATTGCGCATTGGTAGGCCGTGATAGTGCGAGCATGACCAGTGTAGGCATGTTCTGTAACACCCTGGCTATGCGGAAGCCAAGATGTAACTAAGACTTACAATCCAAAACTGAAATTTACAATTAACTTAATTAAATCAACCACACATGATAACTAGACAACAATTAAATATTTGTACTCATAGTATTAACAAAGAAATTTCAGCAAGAGACTAAACTCATAGTCATAGTTTAAACATCACCAGCAAGGTCATAAGCATCATAAATAAGATTCAACAAGTAATAGGCATCATCTGATAATTTTGACTATGAAAAGAACCAACTGAAGTACCAACAGGCCACTTATTACAATAATTGAGTCTCATTGAAATAAAGTAATGGAAATATTATTTGGTAATGGATGTGTGCAGCAAAGTGATATAAAACTGTGAGCTAAATTCCCCCAATGAATGTCATCCTTGACGGTCACCTAAACAATAAAAACAAGAGTGAGTCCACGACTCAGCAAATACAATTGAATAACATATGAAGCATCGAATCAAAGACGGGTCATTCTCAATATTTTGAATACATAAGAAAATGCCAGGCATTTCTGTTTGGTTGTACCAATTACAAGATATGTAATTTCTAAGTCGATAGTACCGAAGATGATAGAACTGTCTTCAGAGATAAAAACAAGGGTTTAGATGGATTAATCTGAACTTCCGGTCACCTGAGAATTTGTGGGTATGTGTGTGTAGATTCCAGAGAATTTGACTTCATGATTTTTGGAGCTTTGAGTCAAAAGTTATGGTTGTCCTATAGTGGTTGTCTGTTTTGGACAGACTGGGACTTGGCAACGTAATGGTATTGTTTTGGGTCGCGAATAGGAGCGAATGAGTTCGCTTAGTTTTATCGCTATGCTATGTACAATTGAATGGTTTTCTTAGTATGCTTTACGAATACCAGGTGATGGTGAGAACCCGGGGATAGAGTCCTCTTTTCGTCGTCATCCGTCTCGCGGTTGAGGCAAGTGCAAGCAGTGTAGAGCAATTGTGGTGCTAAATTCATGATTATTGCCATGGTTTAATTGTATGGAATTTTATCTTATGGTTACGCTAATTGATGTTTAGAACAAGGTTTATGTCTAGAGTCTTGTTATTCAAAATAGTTTTGTTTAGTGCTAGCTTAGTAGTTGTTGAAAGGGATAATTGAAGTTTTGCCATTAAGTTTATGTGCAATTGCCAGAATGCCATCCCATGTCTCAATCACATGTGGGTCCCGGGCCACATATCATTGAGACATTGAGTGGCATTCTGGCAACTGGGCATAAAGTGGTGTGGCAAATATGCCAATCCCCCTTGTTGAAAAGCTTGTTGTTAATTGATAGTGGATAGAAGAAACTTGAATTGTTGAGTTAGTTTAGTAGCATCCTAGGCTCAGAGTTGAGCTGGGGTGTTACATGTTCGAAGAGGCTCCCTTCACCACGGTGTTGAGCACAAAGCTTGTCGACATAACGATGAATGTCTCACTGAGACAGGGGTGTACCCGGGTGAAGTGAGGGTGTTCATTCATCAGGCTAATGTAAAGTTAGGACTGGGTGATGTAAAGGCTTCGACGCGTGCTCTAGACTGCTTACCAAAGGTAGTGAGCGGTGGTATCGACGGATGCCGAACAAACTAGAGAATTCATGTGTTGTGGGTAAAGTTGTACTTCTTTGCAGAGTGTAAATCTATTTAAATAGTCATGCTTGCGGTTATATCAGTGCTAAGTGTAGTATTAACAGGTATAGTATGGATTTTCATAAAAACAATTTCGTTAAAAAATGTGGGAAATGGTTTGTTGATTTATATTTGAGTTGAGTGTCATGTCTATGGCTGAAAACAAGATGTTGCTTGCAGCCGAGTAGGGTTGCGAGTTGTTATTTATTCAATTACTTGTTGTCATTTAGCTATTTAATAGCTCTTTAAATTTTCATTGCAAAATTTTACATAATGATATTGCAAATAAAATTTGCTTGATGCTGAAAACAACTTGTAGCATAATGCCTCATCCTTTGTTAGCCTTTTGTGTGTGTGTGTGTGTGTGTGTGTGTGTGTATAGGTATGTATGTATGTATATATATGTGTGTGTGTGTATATACATACATACATACCTATATATATATGTATATACAGATATATACACGTACATATATATATATATATATACACACACACACACACACACACATATACATACAAATATATATGTATGTATATATATAAAGTTTGCAATACACTATAAGTCTTGCCGAGTACGCAATGTACTCAATCTTGCTCAAATTGTTGTTCATATTTAGAAGATGAGCCTACGCTTTCTTTGCACCCGGTATCGGAGGGTTCGGTGACAAGTCCTTTTAGGATTTGTCTCTTGCTAGTTGTTTGAGGGTTCGGATGGGCATACCGCTGGACCATTTTGGTTTACTTACTATGCTTTCCGCTGCACTCAGTTGATAGTCAAGTTTTATTTGGCCGGTCAGCCTTGGTGAGTAAACTATGTAATCGTCTAAGTTATGTACCATATCTATTTCCTTTCATGTGTATGAATGTATGGATGTGATTATCAATATTGTGGATGTGTGTACTAGTCAATGATCATGAGACTAGTACGGTATACACACGAGGGCTTCGGGTATTTAAATCCTGGGATGGGTATTTAAAGCCCAAGGTCCGACATATAATTTTTTATTTTGGAGAAAAATGTTCAAACACGTAATTGTATTGAGTTTTGAACAATTGAGCTGATTATCTACTAATGAAAATGAGAGGAGTGTACAATGTTTTCTTGAAAGAACTTTTACCAACTATACAAAAAAATAATTTGACTTAATTATTCACAAAATCTTTTCCATTTGGCAAACAGATCCATGTTCAATTTCACCGTCTCTGTATACGAATCGGTTTAGAACTAGGCATTGAAACATGTGCCATTCAGAAAATTGCATGCATTTAGACAATCAGCAGCTCTAGAACTTGATCTTTACAATAATGGGAGCCGGAAACATATAATGTTCACACATCATGCTCCATGGTAGTAATTTGGTACATAAAAAAGGCAAATGTCAGGTTAACTTAGACAACAATTTCTCCAAAAGGAATATTGCACAATTCGTACATCGGATCAAAGTATTAAAACAAAGAATTTGAATGTATAACATCATCTCTGATAATTCTAAGTACTATCTCAACTAGTACAAATCTACTAGTGAAAAAAAAAACTAATTTCCTGACGATGCAACGTAATTTAGCGATGTGAAGTAACTCCAGAGCTCCGAGTTCAACCCACGGTTCTGAAATTCAATCGATTTTCGGTTGAAAACCGGATCTATCGGACCTACCAGATCCCCCATGTAAAAGTCCAAACCGGTTCAAAAATTTCGGCCCATTTTGAATTCAGATCCGACCCAAATCAGCCCACTTGGCCTCCTCTATTCATTGCCCTAGGTCACACACTCACAGCACCAATCCTCCATTGTTCCCCTTCCCGGTGGCGGCTCAAAAATACCCCAATTGTCTTCCTTTTCTGCTCCTCTGGTCTGCACGCTCGTCGAGCAGGAGGTTCTCTGGGTTGATGTCATGGTGGAACATGCCACGGGTGTGCGCGGAGGTGAGTTGTGCGAAGAGGCGGCGCAACGGCGGGCTCCTCGGAGCGGCCATGGTCGTCAAGAGCTGATAGGAGGTTGTCGTCGTGGGCAAGCTCGAGCACAAAGTAGATGGTGGAGCGGGAGTGTCACATCCCCATTTTAATTCATGGAATTAATATGCATCTCTTTAGCATGCATTTTATTTTTGAAGCAATTGCATTATTTTATTGCACTTGGAAAATCTCAGTCGAAGATTAAATCTACAACTCAAATCAAAGCTCCTTTTCAAAAATAGAAATAAAAACTTGTGATAATCCTTGGGAAACATTTTATTTAAATCCTATATTATTTATGTGGAATAAAAATATTTTCTCCCAAATTTTTAGAACTTGTTTCGACCTAGTAAAATTTATTTTCTTTTTCTAAACAGCCCTGCAGCTTTGTTTTTTTTAAAAAACAAATAAAATGTTAACAGTGAGGTTTAAGAATTTATTTGGGTACTAGGACATCCCAAGAACGTCCCTGTTTTATTTTAGAATTTTAGGATTTTATTTGCTATTTTTACTTGACAGGTCAAAGTAGAAGGGCTGATTTGAATTTCCCGTCCAAAGTTTGACTCAGACCCGACCTAGTGGACTTGATCGGCTGATTTGAATTTCCCGTCCAATGTTTGACTCAGACCCGACCTAGTGGACTTGATCCAACCGCATCAACTAAGCGCACTGACCGCACCCGAGTCTGACCCACGCTGTGCCGCTGCCACCCCGGGCCTGCCTGTAAGGCTCATCCTCTACCTCCTGTTGGTGCTGTAGTGAACGAGCTCCGCGCGGTCGCCGCGCTCTGTCCGCGCCAGTTGATGATGTGCATCCGCCGCATCGATCCACCACTCTTGGAGCTCTACCACTTGACGCCGCCTCCACTCCGTCTCGTTCCCAGGCATAAACCTCCTCACACTCCTTTCTTTCCCCTCATTCTTCCTCTCATCCTCTCAGGGTTGAGGAAGAAGAGGCTTGTTTGAGCTCCATTCTCGGGTGAGCTCCTCTCCAGTGTGTCCCCTCTCTTCTCCGTTCATCACCTAATCCATCTAAGCTAACCTCAGCTCATGCCTTGCCTTGTAGCTTCTGGAACACCGAAGTGTCCTTGGCGTCTCTAGAGCACGTCCGGAGCGCGGTCCGAAATGCTCCTTTGTGCCATTTCCTCTCCCGGTAAGCTCATCCTCTCCCTTGTGCGTCAACACCTGCATTTTGATGCTAGAACCCTTTCCACTCAACCCTTTTCGTTAATTCTTCGCAGGAGCCCTCGAATTTCGGATTTCCTCCATTTGCGGCCGAAGCTACCAATTTCTTCTTTAGCGATGACCCGGCAAAGCATTCCTTAATTCCCTCTGTTTACACCATCGTAGTACCACCCTTAAGCATCTCCATCAGCTATTTGTCCCTCTCCATGCCCAGGATCTTCTCTCCACGTGAACCCCGAGCGCCACCGTGGGCATTGTCGACGCTGACACTACTCCGGCCATCCCCGATCACCCTTCTTGCTTAGGTAGCATCCTTGAGTCTCATAGATGCTGTGGCACTCGCTAAAGTGGACGATGTAGAGCTTTACTTTTGCATGCACTCTAGGCCGAAACACACCGCCACCTATCTCTAGCTAGCTGCTGTTACACACCGCCGTAGAGGTCGCCATCGGTACCATTAGGTGCGCACGGCTATTAGGGACTCATCCCTGCCCTTGGATCACGCCGGCGTGGACCACATCGCCGACGGTGAGCTCGGCAATGAACCCACCTATTTTTGGGTTTTTTTCGTACTCCGACTGGCACCGTAGTGAGGAGGTTAGGGAAAATCTCAGTTAATTAAGAACTAATCATTACTTAGTAATTCATGGCTTTCTTAAAGGATCTATTGAGTCATTGACGTGTGAACAGAAAACGAGGCTTTAACTACCAGTTTGGCTTAGAGATTGACATGCGGGTCCCGCACTTAAGTGCATAGTGATCCCGGTCCATAGACTTGTGGACCGGACTCATAGACCCGTGGTCCATGCACTGTGGTGTGGACTGTGTCTATGACAACCAGGCCCCACATGCCAGGACGTTTTAAATTCATAAGTTAAATAGAAAATGACACTGTGCAGTGGACCCCACTTGTCAGCATCTATGGCTAGGGTAGGCTCCAGTAGAAAAAGCATTAAATGCTTCAAGAAATTTCGGAAATCATTTTTTTATATTCGGAAAAATAGAATAACTTCAAAAATACATAACTAATTCAATTTAACTCCAAATCAAATGAAACCAATTTTGATAATTTTCATATTAAGTGAAATTTAGTTTGGAATAGGTTTCAAACTTGTATATGTCCCAGAAAATATAGTTTTTGGAAATTGATCGATAACCGAATTAGTTTTACACTAGAAAATGCTATTAACTTTGAAAATTCATAACTAAATCATATGAACTCCAAATGAGATGAACCAAGTTATTTTGATCATAACTTTTTTACTCTCTATTTATCTATGTAATCCTCTTCTCCACCACTATTCTACAAACTTGTGCGGAAAACTGAAATTTGGATGAATAGTAACCGAAGCACTGTTTTTAACACTTTCTGAAAATCTGATTTTCAAACTTCTATAACTCTCACATACTAAATCCAAATGGAATAATTATTTCACCTAAATTCATAATCTAGTCACTGTAGAAAATTCATGCATTTTTGAGCACTTTGAATTTTTTTTTGGCTTTTCTCGGGTTTTATACGATGTCGCATTTCTATAAAGCCCAAAATGCTCGACATAGACTCCTATGCCACTAAAAGCGAGCAACTTGAATACCAGTAAGGCAAGCATCATTTGGAATTTCTTTTGCATCATATTGATCCTAGTTTTTGTTAAGTTAGCATTTTAAATTGCAATGATATTTGCTTGTATGCTATTTTGAATGCTGATATTTTATGTTGTGTAGCTAGTTATATCCTACTCATGAGGTTATCCTTGATTACTTCCAGTACATGTATGCCTAAGGATAGATGGGTGTGGTGATATTCTATTTTTTAATTGAGTGCTTAGCCATGCAAGAGTAGAGAGTACGTTAGTACGGTTGATGGGCTTATCCCATCGATCATGGGAAACACCTCGTACTTTTCTTTTATGCTTTTTGTCTAGATCTTCGAATCTAGTTGTTAAGGTTTTTTTTTATCAAGTTTAAAAGTGATTTGGGTCTGGACAAGTGGTTGTTAGTGAGGGTGCCTTCGTGGACGAGATCGGGTATGTGGTAGACTTGTCCGGACCGCTAAGGACCGAATTTTGGGCTGTCAATTCCAAGTACCAATCGTACTTCCACACGCGGGATATGGGTACCGTTTGGTTAAGTAAGGGGGTGAGTTTTATTGGGTTAAATCCCAGGTGGTGTGAGGACACTTATGTTCGATCATTTGTCCGTATGGGCTGATGCAATTTTCTGTAAGTGTATGGGAGCACTATTTTTGTTTATTTACATTGTATTGGTATTTCCAACACAACTTGCGAGCCCGCTTAGCAAGCTCTATCAGTAGATTGTACTAAGTTTGGGGTTCATCTCCCAAGGGGGACTCATCTCAATAGGACTTTCTTGCTAAACAATACCAATTCGCGATTTCCTCGGCTGACACACCTTAGGAAGTGTGTTAATTCCGGAGGCTTACGGGCTAGTCGAGTCGTGAGTAAAGTAGTACTCCCCTGCAGGGATTAAACTATTTGAATGGCTGTTTCCACGGTTACAGACAACACTTGGTCTTGAATGACATCATCATTAGTCTCTTGATTAAAATTGTCATGGTTACAACTTGGTTTTCGGCATGAACGGGTATTCATGCATGTTAGTTTATCAAAGTGGGCTTCCACTTTGGTTTTGTTTGCTCTATTTATATATCAATGCTTATCTTTGTCACATGCTTTACTTTTGCTTTAAATATGTTTTCTAAATGGCAATTGTAAAACTAGTATGTGTATGATGAAAATTGTTGTGTTTTCCGCAAAACTAAGCCACTAATGCCATCTTTCGAATATCCTCTAAGCATAAATAATTTTTTACTTTGTGTAAGACTTGCGAGTACATTTTGTACTTAACCTGACTCTACAAATTCAGGTGAAGATGATACTACGCCCGACGAGTTCGTTAGCGCCGATTTTGGTGACGCTAACTAATAGTGTTGTTTCTAACTCTCAGTTGGTTGCTATGGGTTATGGGACACACCATTGTTGGACCTTTTATTTATTTTGCTTACTTCCGCTGCTACTTGTTGTATTATTTTGGATTTGGTCGGTCGGCCTTGTTGTAATAGTTGTAGACTTTAACTATTATGTTGAATACCACTATGTATTGTCAATGTATGTCTTGTATGACTTGTGATTGACGTTGTTAAGGGTATGGGAGTATTGGTCGCTGATCTTGGGAGCCAACACGATCACATACACGCTGTTTTTGAATTCCCTTTTAACTTGTTTAAGTGTGTATTCGGTTGTTAGGGGAACCGACTACCATATAGTACCCACAAGAGACAGTGTGCATAGTTCCCAGGGCTCTAGGACGATCGGGTCTTTTTCACTTAGATGAAGTTAAGATGTAATTCATTTACTTGAGGCCCAGAGTTATTTCCTAAAGACCAGAAGGCACCGGTCTTACAGAAATAACCCGAGAGTCCTCACAGGAAGGCCAGGATGTCAAGGAGGTGCATGACATGTGGGTGATCCTGCACACAGCGGAGCGTGGCAACCTCCCGCTCCACGGACTAGCGCACCACGGCGGTCACCTCGGGCGAGCACGGGTGGTGCAGTTTCCGGATGGCCTTGACGGCGACGAGGACACGGGTGCGGACATGGCATGCATGGTAGACCTTGGACGAGTTGCACCGGCCAAGGATGCGGCCGAGCTCATACCAGCCCTGCAGGACATTCGTGTAGCTATCGACAGCGGTCGTGAGTCGTCTGGCGGCATCTCTTCGCGATCCAGGCACGTTTGGACTTAGAATCAGCTTCTTTGCATTTTTGTTGTCACCAGCTTTTGGCTGATATTTGTCTGATTTTTTTCGACCGATTTTCCACCGTTTTTTGGCTGAATTTTTTAAAATTTCAAATTTTGGTTTAAAATTTTCGACCGAAATCATCCAAAAAATTCCAAAAATTGGGATAACCGGTGCTATTGGTGATCCGTGGTAAAAAAATGGAACCAGTTACCGAAACCCTGTTCAGACATTCAGTGATATGCAAGACCAGAAGACAGTTCACTTGGGATACTTGAAACCGAGTACGTTGGTGATGTGTAGCAGGCATGTCAGCATGATCAACACACGAAAAAAAAGCATATAAGCATTCTTCTGCAGAACCTGCTAGACAAACTTTTCCAAAAAGATCAAATCAAAATGTAACCGGTTAGTCATATTGGAACAACAATTTTTCGTTATTTAACATATTGATTGCATGTGTGCACCATTAACTAATACAGGAGATCCTCCAAAGAAACATCATTTGTTGAAAACAATATATGTTTTACTTCGAAATGAACACAATCAAGGATGGTAATATTCAAATCAAGTAGTTACGGAAACAGGAAAAGAGAAGCAGCAAAGGAGTGCCATCTCTTTTCCATTAACAAATGATATAAGAACCAGAAAAACGAAAAAAAAAGAATGATGGTATAACTTCGAAGATAATTGTTTGTTTATCCACAATTCCAATCAAAACACCTCAATTTTGCTGGAAAGGAACAGAGGCTTTTTCTTTTCTGAGGAACTAAAAGAACAAAGGCTAGGCAAGCATGCCAACAATTTTATTCATAAAGAACTTTTGTCTTAGGTAAGTTGTCACAACAACACTATAGGACACCAAGCTGTATAATGAACTACAAGAGCTCGGGAAACATGTCGCTCGAGGCATGGGAAACAATCAGAGAACTTTTAAGACCATGAGTGGATGTATCAACATCAGATACTTCAGATTATGACCTCCTCATTTTGCTTCTCGACATATTGAAACACTACAATTTTGACTCGGACATCATTAAAACATTGTAAAAGGTATAGCCACAAAAGAAAAAAATGAACCTAGATAAGCATCAATCGGATAAGAGGGTGTAGGTACAGGAAGCAATCAGAGAACTTTGAAGACCATCTATGCATTATCCACAGTATGACTTCCTCATTTTGCTTCGCAACTATGTTGGTTCTTGAACTCAGGTAAAGAACTACAGCTAGCTACACATGAAGCAATCAGAGAACTTTGAAGACCATGTACGTGTTATCCGCACTAAATTTTTCGGATGATTTCGCCTCCTCATCTCGCTTCTGAACAAATGTTGGAGCATTATGTGGTCGATAAAACGATCTAAAGACGGCCTAAATATTAAGGAAACTTATATCTGCCAGAGGGGGAGAGCGGTGGCGGGCACAGGGGAGGACGAGCGTGGCGAGCCGGTGAGATCGAGGGGGGAGAGCAGGTCGCGAGCTCTGGCGCGTCAAGGTGGAGAGGCGGCGCGCGGCTAGGTGCTCGGGCACGTTGGGGTGGAGATGAGGCGTCGCATCTGGGAGGGGGAAGGAAGGTGGCGTCGGCCGTCCGGGGCCATGGCAGCGGCGCACAGCTAGGGTTCGGGTGTGAGAGGCAGGTGGGGAATGGGGTGAGATGGGTGGGATTTGTGATTAGATGTGGTAGGAGGGGATAAATTTCGTGTAATCTCGGAATCTGAACCTGTAATCGTGGGAAGCTGCCTTATGGCGACTTTCGGCTTTCCCTTGTTAAAAACAGTTTTCAACTTTTCTAAAAGCGTCAAGAGAAAGTTGCCTTTTTGGGACGGCTTCCGGTTTTTCTTAGTAAAAAGCCGAAGCCGTCCCAACAGACCCTAATTGAAAGTAGTAAGTCACATACGAGATAATGAAACCAATCTGGAACGGCCGAATTATCTCTCATTGGTGCAGCTAGAAGAACAGCAGTACGAACAATCTTGAATTCTTGATGGATGCATCGATGGATGTTAAGCACGCAACTAGTTAAGGAGGTCCCCATGAATCGATCCGAGTATAGGGCCGGCCTCTCCCATTCAGCTGCAGCCGTCGGTGTCGCGGCACCTGCCTTCCCTGTCTCGGCTGTGTGGTTACATCGCGCGCGCGAGATAGCTACATCTATGTATTCAATGGACAATCTTGCTTGCTTCATAACTAGCTAGCTAGAACTAGGGTTTTGGTTGCAGCTCAGTCTGCTAGCTAGCTTACTACTACCTATCATGATTAACTAGAGCCTGGCGCACGTGCCAACACGCGTATAGGACGCGAGTCCGTGGTGTGCTGGCCTCAAGGCTGAGTCGCGTGGCGAGCAGCGACAGGCACGTGCGTAGGTGCTGCCGGGACACGTGGGGCTGCCAATCGAACGAGCGACGAAAGCGGCGCGTAATCGTGTGGCCGAGCATCCACCCGTCGAGGCGATCGGACGCTGTGCGCAGCGACTCGCGCGGATCGTGCGGCGACGAAGCCTGCGGGCGATGTGGCTCGTTTCCTCACGAAGACATGTTACGCCCTTTTACCTGGTAAGATTAGCATTGATTCAACATTTACATGCTAAAACAATCTGGTCCTGCCTTAGCCATTGTGGTAGGTGTAGGTTGAAAGCGTAGCACGCAATGGTCTTTCTCATTGATGTGATTCGGTACATATAATACAAACGAAATCAACTAACTAGGAAATATCTTTCGGGATAATCTCTAACCGATTACGGAAGATAGTTATCTAGATATACAAGAGGTTTCGATATATACAAGATATACATTCCAACATCCCCCCCCCCCAGTCTCAACCGGGTGCAGCACGGGCGTTGACGTTGGATCGGAACTTGGTGAAGAGCGAAGCCGGTAATCCCTTTGTGAAAATATCAGCGTACTGCGAAGGGGATGGAACATGCAGAACACGAATGTCGCCAAAGGCCACTTTGTCACAAACAAAGTGGAGATCAATTTCCATATGCTTGGTGCGTTGGTGCTGTACGGGGTTGGTAGAGAGATACATTGCACTGATATTGTCACAGTAGACAATGGTGGCTTGACGTAGAGGTTGACGAAGTTTGGCCAACAGTTGGCGCAACCAACAAGCCTCCACCACAGCGTTAGCCACACTACGATATTTGGCTTCAGTGCTGGAACATGAGATGGTGTAATGCCATTTTGAAGACCAAGAAAGCAAGTTGTCCCCCAAAAAAATACAGTATCCTAAGGTGGAACGTCGAGTATCTGGACAACTGGCCCAATCAGCATCCGAGTAAGCAACAAGATCGTGAGAGGAGGATCGAGTGAGCTGTAAACCGAAGCCAATTGTGCCTTTCACGTAGCGGAGAATGCATTTCACAAGTTGGAAATGAGGCTCGCACGGAGCATGCATGTGAAGACATACTTGTTGAACTGCGTGAGTAATATCCGAGCGAGTGAAAGTAAGATATTGCACTGCACCGGTGAGACTGCGCTAGAGTGTGGGGTTCTGGACAGGAGCACCGAAACCAAAAGCAAGTTTGGTGCGCGTTTCAATAGGAGTGCCACAGGAATTGCTGGAAAGCATGTTGGCGCGCTGTAAAATTTCTGTGGCATATTTTCTTAGGAGAGAAACATACTAGTGGCATCATGACGAATGGAGATGCCAAGAAAATAATGTAGAACACCAAGGTCGGTCATGGAGAATTCCTGGCGAAGATGGTTGATGATTTTGTGGAGTAAGGAAGTAGTGGAAGTAGTAAGAATGATATCATCAACATACAATAAGAGATAGGCCATGTCGAAACCTTGGGTATAGATGAACAGTGAGGGATCAGATTTGGAGCAAAGGAAGCCAATGGAGAGAATGTATGAAGTGAAACGACTGAACTAGGCGTGTGGAGCTTGTTTGAGGCCATAGAGAGATCTGTTTAATTGACAAACATGATTTGGTTTGTCAGGATCGACAAAACCAGGGGGTTGCTGACAATAAACAATCTCGTTGAGGGTACCATGGAGGAAGGCGTTTTTGACGTCCAACTGATGGATGGGCCAATCCTTGCCGAGTGCAAGGGAGAGAACGGTACGGATGGTGGCTGGTTTGATGACTGAATTGAAGGTTTCATCGAAGTCAATACCCGGTTGTTGAGAGAAGCCACGAAGGACCCATCTGGCCTTGTAGTGTGCGAGGGAACCATCCGAGTTATGTTTGTGGCAAAAAATCCACTTGCGAGACACAATATTGGCATTGGAAGGGCGAGGGACCAAGTTCCATGCATGATTGGAGGTGAGAGCATGGAACTCGTCAAGCATGGTCGAATGCCAGTTGGGATCAGTGAGAGCACCTCAGTATGTTTTAGGCAAAGGAGAGATGATGGGAGAGACTGAGGTCTGGAGATTAAGGATCTCACGCAGAGGTACACGATGACCAACTTTGGCACGAGTAGTCATGGTGTGAGCATTGGTGGTGGGTGTAATGGGGAGAATTCGAGCTGCCAAAGGTGGTGCGACAGACAAATGAGTTGGTGCGGCAAGGGGATCGGCTATCACGGTAGGTGAATCAGTTGGTGCGAAAGGCGCGGCAAACAGATCTATAGGTGCAGCAGGCGAATTAGTTGGCGCAGTAGGCAGATTTGCTACGGGCGTTGGCGCACCAGATGCAACAGCCAGATCGGTTGGCACGCAGATGTGGCAGGTGGATCAGCCTGTAACACCCCGGCCCAACACGGAGCCTTGAATGCCACTAAACTACACTAACTATTAATTTTAACATTAGTTATCAGTAAATTACAGCAAGCATATCAATGATAAAACCTATCCACGGGTCATATTAACACAAGCATTACGATATGACAATCGTAGATAATTATTTCCTAGAAAGCATGGTAAGATAATAAACCAAGATTAAAGCAAAACCAATCGAATCAAGTCTATTGAATGAATAATCAACTCCAACCTATCAACTAAGGCTAAGCAATAATATCAAGTCCTAATTATAAATAATCATGCTAATAAAGTGTATCATGGCCAGTGTTTCAAGTATTTGAATGTATGACGTGGTTCCAAGTGCGCTAACCCTTCCCATGTGCAACGTCATCAACAGTCATGTAACAACAACAATAGAGCTAGAGTGAGCATGGCTCAGCAAACACAATACTAAACAATCACTACTACAAAACAGGCAATAGTAGATGCCTCATCACAGACGGTTCACAAGGAACCGCTCGTATTGGGTCTGTCGGACCGACATTTCGATGCCGACCTATCACGAGGCGGTTGTTATTATGAACCGTGCAGTGATATGCACTATCACGCAGCGATTTTTTAATAGAATTGTCTGTGATAATTCACAGACGGTTCTATTAATGAACCATCTATGATAATGATGGTATCACCGACGGTTCTCAACAAAGACTGTCTATGAATTATCACAGACGGTTCTATTAAAGAACCGTCTGTGATACGTTCCACTGCTCATTTTATAGAGCCCAGGCTGTTTGGACCGTCCGATAGGAATTGGACGGTCCCGATCGGAGGAGACGTTCGACACGATCTCAGCGTCTCCTCCGACGGGACCGTCCGATTTCGATCAAACGGTCTGAACAGACCCGGGATCTATAAAATAGCAAACAAATAGCAAAAAAATTGATAAAATCCTGAAATAATTCAAGGAGGTTCCTGGGATGTGCTAATACTCAAATAAAATTTGAAACCTCACTTTTCAAGTTATATTTGTTTAACTAAATTCAAACCTAGCTTAGGTTGTTGAATAGAGTTTGAATAGAGGTCCAATTTTTTTACACTAGAAAATGCATAGAATTTTGGTATTATAATTTTATTTGAGTATTAGCACATCCTAGGAACCTCTTTGAATTATTTCAGGATTTTATGATTGTTTTTGCTATTTTATAGATCGCGGGTCTCTTCGGACCGTTCGATCGGAATCGGACGGTCCCGATCGGAGGAGACGTTCGGACTGTCTGAACGTCTCCTTCGATCAGGACCGTCCGATTCCGATCGGACGGTCCGAACAGCCCAGGCTCTATAAAATGAACAGTGGAGCGTATCACAGACGGTTCTATTATGAAACCGTCTGTGCTGACTTATCACAGACGGTTCCATAATAGAACCGTCTGTGATAATCACTGGTATCACACATGATTCTATTAAGAACCGTATGTGATTCCTTATTATAGACGGTTCCATAATAGAACCGTCTGTGATCTGCCTTATAACCCTTGGGCTCGCCCATTCATTTCCCCAGTGCCGCCCATTCATCTCCTCTATGCCCTTAGCCCGCTTAGCTCTTGCTCCTTCGCCTCCTCTAGGGCTCGCCCGTTCACCCCCCCCCCCCCGTAAGCCCCGACACCGCCACCTCCGACCTAGACATCGCTGCCCCCGACATCGACGATGCTGCTACTGCCTCTGCCATCCTCTTCCCCATGGCGCCGTCCTCCTCCCTGTGTCAGCGTCCTCCCTCTGCCAGCCTCCTCCCCGGTGGTGTCGTCCTCCTCCCCGTGTCGGCCTCCTTTCCTGCCTGTGAATATCACAGACGGTTTGTAAATAGAACCGTCTGTGATATGCTACGTGTCACAAACGATTTTTAATGGAAACTGTCTGTGATACCATGCCTTCACAGATGGTTTCAACAAAAAACCGTCTGTGTTATGCCGTATCACAGACGGTTTTTGAACCGTCTGTGATAACCGACGTTATCACAGACATACAAATTCAGACGGTTTAAAAACCGTCTGTGATGACGGTTCCGAACCGTCTGTGATGATGCTGTATGTAGTAGTGAATGATTAATCAACTTAATCAATATCATCATCAGCTGTTTTTATTTCTTTATTCTCATACTCAATTATCAAATTCTCTTTTCATTAAATGCAAGGTATCCCTACAATACATCTCCACATGCAACTCCTTTCACGTATGTCGGTATATGAGTGAACACTCGCAACAATGTTCACTCTCAAGCCCGTCCTTCAAAAGGATCGGGGACCTCCTCCACTCCCATGGAGTCTGTACTAACAAGGTAGATATGTGATTACCTTCTCTTCATGCAATGATGATTATGAATGCACAATTTAACATAAGTTCATCATTAAATCAATTACACATCTTTCATGACGTCATCCACACTACTATTACCACATCCATTCACAAGACTTGTAATTAAACAAGGTACCAGCATAAACAGTATAACAGTAATAAATGATAAAGAATGCAGCGATCCAACCATCGTTCATTGTCTACCAAGCACTTGCCTCTTTATCCCCTTAAAGCTGGATAACGAAACGGCAGCACGGCACCAGAGGCCACACTCCCTGGACAAACATGGCAAGACACAACCCAAAATTACAACATCACAGCACTCACACTTTACACTTATCGTCATCGCACGTCTATGCCAAACCGACCCAATTAACTCAAAACCACCGGACACACTACCCACTATTCCAGTAGTAAAATGGTTCTAACTTACACATCTGAACTCTAAATCTCGACATCCACTACTTTATGGAATCCTCATGAAAAAACCTACAACTTCCTAGCTATGAAGAACTTATGATTCTACCATTCTCTGCCCCTTTTCCTTTCATAATACTACTACGGATCACCCCATCACAGATGGTTCGAAACCGTGATCACAGACGGTTTTCGAACCGTCTGTATTTGTTCGTCTGTGATAACGGACGGTTATCACAAACGGTTGAAAACCGCTCAGGATATCTGAAATATCACTGAGCGGTTTGTGTGTTAAAACCGCTCATGAAGGATAGTATCACGCATGCTTCGCCCACGAATCGCTGACGGAAACGCAAAGATATCACTGAGCGGTTCTATCCACGAACTGTCGTTGATACGCAGAATATCACGAATGATTACATCTATGAACCGCTCGTGATATCACCGAAATATCCTGAGCGGTTCTTAGACAGAACCGTCTATGATACGCAGCTTATCACAGACGGTTCTATCCATGAACTGTCTTTGATACGCAGAATATCACAAACGGTTCTATCTACGAACCGTCTGTGATATCACCAGAATATCCTAGACGGTTCTTAGACAGAACCGTTTGTGGTATGCTGTGTATCACAAACAGTTCGTGGACAGAGCCGTCTGTGATACTATCCTTCACAGACGGTTTTACACACACAAACCGTTTGTGATAGTTCATTATCCTAACTACATTTTTGCTGATTTTTGGCTAGCCTCAGGAATTGCTAGCCATGCCCTCTGAAAACAAGCATGCAGAAAAACAGATACGTCACAGATAATCAATTGTTGACAAACTCAAAATAAATTGCAAAAGATTGCATTTGTTCAAGCATTGTCGCTATAGTTACAATTGGATTACAATTGAGTCAATTGTTTGCAGGTGGTTGAGAGGTGTCGGCGGGGTGAAACTCTGGGTCGACGACAGAGCGAAAGTCTCCTTTGTCGTTAACGATATCTGTCTTGATGAAGGCGCAGAGCCTCTCTCGAATATCCGTGATCTCATCAGCAACGAGTCCATCTAAATGTATCAACAAGTCCTGTCGCTAGCAAGAGTAAAGTGGTAAGCATATATATTTAAATTTATAATTAGGAAATAATTATTTCAAGATTGACAAACCTCGGGATCCTTCTTCCTCGCTCTAATGATTTGCTTCATATGATAGCAAACGTAGATCGCACATAACTCATCATTTTTTTGCTGGTGGCACTACAAAAATAGAATTACATCTATAGGTATAGTCAGTTCGAGACGCGTTATTATGAAGTATGATATAGGATTATCGTGTTGTAACGTGTACCGGAAATTTCGTCCTGTGTGTTAGGTCGGCGCTCTTTCCATTGTATATTCCTCCATTGGCAATATAGGCGATGAACGACCTACATTATTCTAAAAAGTTATCCTCGGCCATTTCAAATGAATGAAGACTACAATAGAGTTATGCATGGAGGAAATGAGTATACCTCTCGAGTATTCCTTTCAGAATGCTGAATTTGTGGTTGTTGCGGATTAGGGAATCAAGGTATATCACATGGTTCCTCTTTGGTATAATGACTAAAAGGATCTAGTGGTACCTACTCATGTATGTCGCTATAGTCATTAAACCTATGTTCATGCTGCGTATAAAGTATAAATGAAATTTGTATAGCAAGTAGTGACACTTACCCCTCGTTGTAGGGCACCACTATGTACTTCTTGTCTAACCGACGAAGCAATGCCGCCGCTATGTATTCCTCGACGAAGGATGGGTCTGCTTCGATGGTTTGCATAGATACCACGTGTGGGTCGAGGAAACCCATCTGTTCTTTCCATTCCCGGACATTTTTCCACATGTATCTATACATAAGCAATGAGTTGTGATATTTATCGGTATTACGTGAATGTAGAACTTGATTGTACGCACTTACAGTGTCCAACATCGTAGAAGTGAGGCATCGAGGCCAACGAGATTGAATAGGTCATATAAGTCGTTGAAGCCCACGACGAAGTGGTTCGTCTTGTTGAAGAAATGCTCATCGTTGTATCTAACGGTGATTCCAGTATCGCACCCCTTCTTTTCGGTCTTCTACATGTACCAGGCATGCAAAGCCTGGCAAGCATATCCAGCGTGCATTAATACTGTGTCGGAGAAAAACGGTTTTCCGATGATGTAGTTCCCGGACATCCCGGACTTCCTGGACTTGGGAGGCGCCTTAACGTTCATCGATTTCGATTTGGCCTTAACGATTGGCAGCGTCTTCCTACGAGACGACTCGGGAACCGATACGGCGGCACGCTGTTGTTGTTCCTTCGGCGTCTTCTCCATGGGAACCGATGAGGTGGCCTTCTGAGGCGAAACATGTGGTGGAGTCTTCGAGGGTCCCGTTGGAGAGGAATGGTCGTGTCGAGATCGCGGCACTGCTGGGCCTAGGGCGATGTCCTTCTTGGGCCATTGGATAAAAGTGTGCACGGCATCCCCTAGTGTTCTAATGTCTTCATTCGGGCAAATCTCCAGCGGGACGACCATGAAATTTTCATGTACCATATCCACCTCGACCCTAGCGTAGCCCTGTGCCAGCTAGGCACCGTGCGGCACTACCCCTTCCTGGTATGGATACACCATCCCCCGCCCAGCCTCAATAGAAAGGGACCCAACCATCCTCACTTGGAGCTTACAGGGCGTCGGCCCCTACAAAATGATATGCAATTAGCTAAGGCGTCCTATAGATCTATCTTTGGTGTATTCCCTAGATGTACATTACCTTGATGTCGTCTATTGGTAATTTGACGTCGTCATGTTCAGAATTATGCGTGGACGCAACGCTACTCCGATGTCGAGCAGGACTGGCTCCCAAATTAACAGGGGCGACTTGTGACTGGCTCAGGAGTTGATTCATTTGATCCTGCAATGCTGCTAGCTTTCCTTCAAATTTTTTCAGTAATCATCTGTACCAACCAGTCCTCGCACTCGGCCTTGGATCTCTTCCTACTCCTATACGTGCAGTAGTCGTCTGCGAATCCATGACTCTATGGTACGTTAACCCCAAGGCCTCACGTGCGACCCGGGTGCTCCTTGTTTCCCAGGGCCGTAGATAGTATATCCTTCTCCTTGTCTACTTTGAAGGAGCCTTGGGAAGTTTGGGCAGTCAATTCACGCTGCAAGAGGTCATCATGTTATTATAGACACTATGAAGTTATGAACTTATTAACAACTAGGTAGTTTGACATATTTACCACACGTTGGGCCACTTCCTGGTCTGCCGGGTTTGTGAAAGAGATGCTGCCCGAAGACGAGACTTTTGCCCTCGCTTTTAACCAGCTTAGGGAACATTGGTCTGTGATATCAGGAAATAGCCCGGTTGCATTCTCCTCCTCCGCTGCCCATTCCTCGTATTTACCCGCGTACCCAGCGGTGCCGAGTTTGTGCGGGCGAGTGTTTCGTGTCTGGCCTCTGTGATGACCAGTCGGCCCACAGGCATTTTGGATTTTCCTCTGCCATCTCGCTTCCGTATCATTATCGTCGACGGAGACGGCGCCTCTGCCATCTTTGGTGTCGGTGATTTAAAGAAAGAAAGGCGCCGCCCTCTCATCTGTGGCGTCGGTGGCGGCGCGAAGATGGTGCCTTTGCCATCTCGCCACTTGCTATCTATATAAGTTACATATGCAATAAAATGGATTGCAAGTGTCCCAAATTAACATATACATATGAAGTATCTCTATGTAATTTAAACCGAATAATATGCTCAACATGTGCAATATTAGCAAATAATCATAATTTAAGCAGTTTAAATATGAAACAATAAAGCATTAATCCAACGACATTTAAATGACCAAATTAACATAATCAAATGTAAATCATTCAAGTCATTTAAATTGATTGAAATGGTAAACATATACCACATGTATATGAATGAAATTGCATAATTAATTCCAGCATAGGTAATTATTAATAGAGCACGATATGTTAAAAATTGTCAATCTGAGTTGCTGGACAACAATGTAACTAGAATTAAATAACTAGTAGTTATAATAAGAGCAAACAGAATGACAGATGATCAAAAGACAGCAGCAACTAACACAATAGAGCTCAAGTATGATATTTAGATATTTAGAGATGCTAATATTTCCAACTTCAGATATTCACTCAATTCTTAGCTAACCAATTTGCCATGTAGAATAAGGAATCTACAGTTCACAGCCGAATTCAACACCGGAGCAAGCAAACAAAGCCAACGCAAGCCATTCTCTTTCCCCTCACTATTATTTTACCCCAAACCGAACCCCCCATATGAGCCAACCGAGCACAGAGAACCTGCATTAATAACCCTAGCCCCCACTAAGTCCATAACAGTGCTTCAACCAAGTCCATCATAGAGCATCAACAGAACCCATCACAGAGCAAGGGAGGGAGCGGGATAGAGCGAGTAGAGTGCTATACCAGAGGAGGTGCGAGGGAGTATCGGAGGAGGCGCTGGAGCCGGCACGAGGAGGGAGCCGGTGACAGGCCAGAGAGGAGGATGGCGATGGGTAGTGGAAGAGGAGGCGATGGGCTATGTCGGAGGAGGGAGGCGGCTGCTCGGCGGGCTGGAGTCAGAGCAGGGAGGCGGCCGCTCATCGGGCTGGAGTCCGAGGAGGCCGCGCGTCAAGGACGGCGGCGTCGTCGATGTCAGGGGCGGCGACGCCGAGGTCGGAGGCGGCGGTGTCCGGGCCTAAGGGGAGGTGAACGGGCGAGCCCTAGAGGAGGCGAACGAGCACACGAGAGCTTAAGAGGCACGGGAGTAGTGGAAGTGACGAGTAAGAGCAAAAACCCTCGCAGTTCCCTCCTTATAAAAAGGCTATCACAGACAGTTCTATCATGGAACCGTCTATGATAAGGAATCACAGACGGTTCTTATTAAGAACCGTCTATGATACGTTCCATATCACAGACGGTTCTATTAGAAAACCGTCTGTGATACATCCATATCACAGACGGTTCTTAATAAGAACCGTATGTGATTCCTTATCACAGACGGTTCCATAATAGAACGTCTGTGACAGCTCTATGATATCCTAACAAAACCTGGTGACAAGTGATTGTCAAGTCCATATGAACCTGGTGACAAATATGATGACAATCATGACAAGTCCATGTGAACCTGGTGACAAGTATGATGACAAGTTCATAACATATTTGACTTCAAAAATTCATATCTAATTCAACTCAACTCCAAATCAAGTGAAACCAATTTTGATACTCCACATTACAATGAACGTCCACATTGACATCAAAATATATGAGAGATTACAAGTCCATAACACATGATGTTATGGAATAAATTAATTACAATGGGGTAAATTCTTAATTAAAACACAACCCTTCATGATGATCGACGCGCATATAGCTAGCTTCCTCACTGGGTTCTTCCTCGAGCCTGATGCCATTTCCGAAAGGAGGCAACTCATCAAATTGATTGTATTCTTCCTCATCCACTACAACCTCAACTCCGACAATCCTCCTTTTTCCATGAAGAACTACGTCACGCTTCTTATTTGCCGGGTCGGTTACATAGAAGACTTGAACAACTTGGTTAGCCAGTATGAATGGTTCGTCTTTGTATCCAACACGTTCGAGGTCCAAGGTAGTGACGCCGTACTTGTCGACCTTCACCTGTGGGAGATGGATCCAACGACACCGAAGTAGGGGGATCTTGAAAAGCATGTAGTCGAGCTCCCATATCTCCTCTATTTGCCCATAGTAGGAGCTCCTCAGCCCATCGGTACTGAATGCATCTATGCAGACACCGCTGTTCTAGACTGTGCTCTTCCTATCCTGAGTTGCCTTATAAAATGTGTACCCATTTATGTCGTATCCTTGCCATGTGACAATTGTAAATTATGGCCCTTATGCCAACCATAGCAGCGTATCATCACTTGATGACCTCCCAGTGATTCACACCTTTAACCATTCGTTGAACCGACGGTTGTGCTTTCTCGTGATCCAAACATCCAACCGGTCTGGATTCTATTGGCGTACCTTGTCTTTGTGCTCGTCGATGTACGGGGACACTTGGGTCATGTGTTGCAAGACCATGAAATGGGCTTGAGCGTACGTATTCAGATCGGGAGTGATTGATTTCCTTCTGATGGTCCCGATACCATCCAGTCTCCCCTCATGGTGAGATAGAGGCACACCTATCGGTTCCACCTGAGCCATGTAGTCGACACAGAACTCAAGGACCTCTTCGGTTGGATAACCTTCGATGATGCTGCCCTCCGGTCGAGATCGATTTTGTACATAGGACTTGAGAATTCCCATGTACCTCTCGAATGGGTACATATGATGTAGGAACACAGGGCCGCATATTTTTATCTCTTTCACAAGGTGAACAAAGAGATGGACCATAATATCCAAAAATGACGGAGGGAAATACATCTCAAGATGACATAGAATCGTCACCACCTCGGCCTGCAGAGCATCTAGTCCTTGGGGATCAATGACCTTTTGAGCAATTGAGTTGAAGAAATAACACAACCTCAAGATTGTCACTCGGACCTTGTTCGGCAATATACTCCTAATTGCAACAGGAAGCATTTGTGTCATCAACACATGACAATCATGATACTTCATACCAAGTAATTTCAAATCTTGCATAGAAACAAGTTTCTTAATGTTAGTGGAGTAACTAGACGGGACTTTTACACCATGCAAGCTCTGGCACAGTTCATTTCTCTCGGCCTTGGACAGAGTGTAGCAAGCTGGGGGAAGGTACGTTCGTCCTGTATCGGTCTCTTTCGGTGCTAACTCGGTCCTTATTTTCATATCAACCAAGTCACGCCGTGCGTTAACACCATCCTTTGTTTTGCCACTAATGTTCAATAAGAGACCAATCAAGCTATCACATACATTCTTCTCTGCGTGCATGACGTCGATGTAGTGGCGAACTTCTAAGTGCTCCCAATAAGGCAAGTCCCAAAAAATTGACTGCTTCTTCCAGATGTTCTTCTGACGGGTTCTTAATTTATGTCCCTTCCCAAGCACAACATCGATATCCTTAACTATATCATAGACCTCATTCCATCCGTACTCAACCCTAACCTTATGTTCCTCGGTTCCGCACCGAACTCTTCGAAGCTCCGATCGAAGTTTCTCCACTAGGCAGAATCAATAGGATGTCTTAGCTTTCCATCTTTCTTACACTCCTCCGAGTGCCAACGCACCAATCTTGCCTCCTTTAGGTTCGCAAATAAATGCTTCAAATGTGGGATCACAGGCAGATACCACAATATCTTAGCAGGAGGTCCTTGCTTCACCTTAGCAGTATTCTGACGTTTGTATCGGGATGCTTTGTATACGGGACATACATGCATGTCTGGATACTCTTTACGGTAGAGGATACAATTGTTCGGACATGCATGTATTCTTTCTACTTTCATTCCCAATGGACAAAGAACCTTCTTTGCTTGGTAGGTGGTGCTGGGCAACACATTTCCCTCCAGAAGGATGTTCGCTAGGAGACCTAACAACGCTGTGAAACTCTTATTGGACCAACCATTGCTTGCCTTCAATTTAAGTAGTTCAATCATGGTTGGCAACCTTGTGTATTCCGGCTTGCAGCTAGGGAACAAAGGTCTCACCAAGTCCTCCATTAAGCCCTCGAATTTACAAAACTCTCTCTCATTGTAGTTCTCTTCTGCATCGCGTAGCATCTGATCCAGATTATCATCGTGCGACCTATCCTTATCAAAAGCACAGTTCACATCCGGCACATCGTTGACTTCCTCGGCAATGTCGTCATTATTAACTTCTGGTATAATCTGCTCTTCACCATGACTGGTCCAACATGTATAACCTTTTTTGAAACCCCTTCGAATCAAGTGCGCTTCGATCTGCGCCGAGTTGTTAAACGTCTTCAGATTACTGCAATCAATACATGGACAGTACATAAAATTTATCCCCTTCTTCAACATGTCCTGCTCGGCGGCTCTTCTAAAAGCAAACACGCCATTAATGTACTCTTGACTCACACGGTTCACACCGTACATCCAGTTTCGGTCCATTTACGCTAAGAATGTAACAAATTAGTGTCAAATTAGATTAATAAACCGCAAGTACGTACTCTTCCTATTTACCAAGCATACTTAAATTGATTAGCGATTAATTTATAGCAAACACAAAGGGTTATAGATTGTTACCCTCGGAGCTCACGATGAAAATACCAAATATCTCTCGAGAATCCTCTCCTTCTCCTCCCTTCCTCCTCTCCTTCTCCTCCCTTCCCTGTTTGTCGGCGGCGCAATGGGCTTCCTATTTAGCAAACATACTTAAATTGATTAGCGATTAATTTATAGCAAACATAAAGGGTTATAGATCGTTACCCTCGGAGCTCACGATGAAAATACCTAATATCTCTCAAGAATCCTCGCCTTCTCCTCCCTTCCCTCTCTGTCGGTGGCGCAATGGGCTTCCTATTTACCAAACATACTTAAATTAATTAGCTCGAGAATCCTCTCCTTCTCCTCCCTTTCTCCTCTCCTTCTCCTCCCTTCCCTCTCTGTCGGCGGCGCAGTGGGCGTTTACCTAGTGGCAGCTCAAATGGGAATGGATAGAGGGCTGGTCCAGGTATTTATAGTGCAAGGATATCACAGACGGTTCTTATTATGAACCGTCTGTGATATACAACTATCACTGACGGTTTTTAAATAGAACCGCTTGTAATAGTTCCTGACGGTCTATTTTACAACCGCTGCGTGATGTCAAGACATCACAACGGTTATTTAATAGAACCGTCTGTGAACTATCATCGACGGTTCTATTAATCAACTGTCTGAGATTATCACAGACGGTTATTTAATAGAACTGTCAGGAAATGCGAGCGGTTCATTAATGTAACCGCTCAGGATAGATGTCTATCCTGAGCGGTTATTAATAAGAACCGTCTGTGATAGGCTGGCAGTGCAAATGCCTCGTCCTGACAGACCGAACACAGATGGTTCCAAAGGAACCGTCTGTGATAGGCTGGCAGTGCAAATGCCTCGTCCTGACAGACCGAACACAGATGGTTCCAAAGGAACCGTCTGTGATGGGGTGTCTACTATAGCCTATTTTGTAGTAGTGTAAAGACTGTCTCAGAATCTGTCAGAACAGTCTGCTTCATAATTTCGTATCTTTAATTCTAAAACTTGATAAAGTGTGAACGATACCAGTTCTGCAAACTACACAAAATTTCCAAACTTATTCAAGTTATCACCAAGTTTTAATTCTGTCATTTACTATAAGAAACTAACCCATCTTCACAACGTCTGCCAGCTACGTCCAAATTCTGAACAGCGACCTTTCTGAGACCGTAACGTTTCACTCGCTACTCCGATTCTCATGATCCAGATCTTTTTGGAACGCTAACGAGATTATCTAACTTTTATCTAATTGGACCAACCTCTGAATCCAAGGCTAAGTACCCCGATCTCCTCGGCGAGGCTCTGCGTCTAACCTCGACGAACTAGGACGTGCTGAAAATCAATCTTTCCCTAAGAAAAATGATCTACAAATCATAGGGATTAATAGACGTTACCCTTGAAGATCACGACAGATCACAAAAACCCCGTCAATTTTTCTCTCTTCCTCCCTTCTTTTCTTCTTCTCCTTCCTTCCTTCCAAGCAGCAACTATCTTTTCCCCTCTCTTTGTCCCTCTCACTGTTGCAAGTGTCATGAACAAATGCAAAGCACGCAAGTAATCTAACTAGCAGCAGCACAGCAGGGTTGTGCAGCGGTAGAGCAGCATGCTGGGCGCATGTAGCAGTGCTGGACATGCAGCAGGCAGCAGTGGCAGGCGTTGGTGGCGGCTGGTGTCAGCATAAAGACCAGCACTCTCTCCTGATCACAATCACACGAACACATAAGAACATGGGAATGCTACAGAGGTTTGTGCCGCACGAGAATCACGGCTTTTCTGTTTTCTCATCTCTTATTTTATGCTGAACCAACCGACTAGTCAGTTACATTCAGATTCCACCCATGACTTGGCCTCCATACCGACATGCAGGGCACTACTTCATGAGGCATGCTTACAATGCAATGCGCTAATGCAGGAGCTAAAACTTACGTGAACTAGGAAATGACAACACGATTATTTCAACGAATCACTCCCTAATCTAGTTGCTGTAACATCTTAAAGTTCTGTTACCAATTTTAAAATTAATAAAATATTATTTTATTGGATCTCCCGAGTTTTAAAAAGTCAAAAATAAAGTTTATTAAGTTTTTGAGATTTTCTTGGATTTAAAGTTAAAAAGAAAAAATTAATTAATTACTTGAATCCTCTAGTATTTAGAAAGGGTTTTTCTGTCTTTCAAAAATTAAAAATAGTTATGTGCAAAAATAAAACCAACTTTAAGTTGAAAGTAGTTTTGATTATTTCAAAGCTAATCTATTTGATTTTCGTGCCTTTTCGAATTTTTTCAAATAAAAATCACCATTTGATTTTTCCCGATTTGTTAAAGCTTAATTTGAAATTTAAGAAATAAAATTAATTTAAACGTGAGTAAAATAAACTCTAATTAAATAAAAATTATTTTATTATATTTTCAGAGCCTTTTGAAGCTTTAAAAATCAAAGAAACTATTTGAATTTTATTGATTAATTTAAAGCTTAAAATTGAATTTCAAGGAAAAACATTTTAATTGGCTAAAATAAACTTAAAAAAAATCCAAAACTATTTTATTCGATCTATTCAAGTTCCAAAGTATTTTAAAAATTTTCTTGGATTTTTGAATTTATTTTATTTTATGGATTTTCTTTGAATTTCCCTTTTTTTTTTCTTTTCTCTCTCTTCCTAGTCATCTTCTTCCCGTTGCTTGCTTTTGTTCTTTGTCCTCCCAATGACTCCAGCGCCATGCGCACGTTCTCCTTGCCCATGCCTCTACCCTGCCATCCCTCTGAGTCTCTAACCTGCCCTTTATGCCCTAACCCCCTCCATGCCTCACCAAGCCTCCACCTTGCCCTACCCCCACATCGCCGTCATCTTCTTTGCCCGGCATATGGTCTGTACACCCCAAGCCGACCACCAGCTTTCCCGCCATGCTGCTCCCTCTCCCCCTGCCTTGCCCTTGACCTTGCTGCCCCACGTACATGCCCTGGCTTCCCTTCTCCCACGCCACCTCCATCCCTTGCCCATCTCCTACCGCCCACGCCACCTGCTGCGCTGCACGGCCACCAGCTCCCCGTGCTGAGCTCCCCCCTCCACTATTTATGCACCCAATAGCTCCCCCTCTTCCCCTACCTCCTCCTCCCCTCCCCTTCCCTTCTCTCTTCTTCCGCCCCAACCGTAAGCAACAGAAGCTCCACCGAGCTCCTGTGCACGCCGACTGTGCGCCACTCTCCACCATTCTCCCTCTCTGGTGACTCTTTTGCTACGCCGACCGCATCACGGCGCGCCCCTCGGCTTCCTCTTCCTATCCCTAGAATTCACCCCTCTCTCTCGCTTTCGTTCATCCGCAATCGAGGGTTTTCTCTCGCCAGCAAACCTCCTTCTTCATCGTGCTCTGCCGCCATCGATCATCCTTTGGCGACATCGTCACTGCTATTAGCTTCACCTCACGACATTCTACATCGTGCTCCCTTCCTTTTCTCCAAAGCACCGTCGATTCGCCAGAGCCCTGTGCGCGGCCGACCGCATACGTCGCCGCGACTCCCACCCGCGTTCCTCATTGAACCGTGTGCCACTTTCACATATATAAGTGAGCACCGTGTACTCCCAACCTTCCTTTTTAAATCGCTGCCAACCCGTCTCTCTAACTCCTCCCCGTTTGCCCGAATTTTGTCAGCGATCGTGCGCTACCGAAGCTCCTTCTCCACCGGACTACGTCGCCATCAAAGGTCCTCTGTCCGAGTCACCACCACCATTGGAATCATTGCTCCGCGTTCTTCGCCATGCTACCCTCGCTTTTGCCGAAGCATTGCCGGAGCTCTGTCGCCTCCTTGCGCCCGCGTCAGCCGTACGCCTTTCATGCCGCCGCCCCCCTTGGGTTCGCCATGTCCGTGAGGTTTCATTTTACCGGACCCCGCTGGCCGCCATCCTTCCCCTTGCCGGGACATCGCCTAGAGCTCCAGTTTGTGCTCCTTGTTTCTCTTTCTTTCTTCCTTTCTTTGACTCTATGACTTGTGGGGTCCTTTCGCCATCCCCTCATGTCCCTCTCTTTCCATCTCTCTCTCACCTCCACATGGACCCCCCATGGTCACCCTCCCAAACCATTTGTTCTCTACAAACAAAAACCAACATAACATTCTATTGATTTTCTCTCTCCTTCCAATTTCTATATTTCATGTGATTTTTGAACTTCCGGATGCTCGTTCTCCTTCATACGAAGTTTGATTACGTCGATTTTCATTCCTAAATTTATCTAAAGGCGGTATCTTTCTTTTTGTACTAATTTTATTATTTTTGGATTTTATTTGGATTTGTTATATTTATTTGGCTCGTTTTGCGTATAGATTATGACGACTTCGGAGAACCAGATTTCGACACTTCTCTGCATATCGACGCCGTTTAAGAATAACAACTAAATAAGCAAGACAAATTACATCCTTTGATCATATTTGAACCCTAGTATTTTAAATTATTTAAATTCCGTTTTAAATTATTATTGCATGCATATTTATATTCAAGTAATTTAAATCCCTGTTTTAAGTTTTATAGTTATTCCCAATTCTAATAATATAGTCATTTATTGTCAATACAGACAGTATGGAGAATCTTTCTGAATGTGGTGTATTCAGGGGTTAGAAATTGAAAAGATTGGATTATAAGAATACCTTATTGTTGGATTATAGCAATATACGATGGATGGACGCTGGGTTGTAGGAATACATGATTCTTGGATATTGATTATACAATTATACAATTGCTGATCGTTGGGTTATAGGATTGTATCATTGTTGATTATCGGAATACGTGATTACCAGATTACATCCTAATTAGATCATAATATTGTATCCTTGTGGGATACTCGGAATATGTCTTTGTTGTATACATGATTAGTTATTGTTGGATGTCGGATTATAGAAATAGTTATTGTTGGATGATGGATTATAGGGTCATATAAGCGATGAATATTGGATTGTATAAGTACATTATGGATGGATATCGGATTGTATGAATACATGTTTATTGGATATTGGACTATATGAATAAATGATTATTGGATTATAGAAATACACGATTGTTGGATATTAGATTAAAGAAGTAGATTATTGTTCGAGATTGAAATATAGGATCCCCTATATTATGATGTTGATTTTGGTGAATTAGGTTGAACCAAGAAGTATGGAATTAATTGGGTGTGTTGGTCATATTGGATTTATCGGATATGACTAATTAGAGAAGTTGGATTGAGAATATCTCTTGGTTGGGATATAGAAGTATAGCCTTGTTGGATTATTGGAATATATCATTATTGGATTGTTGAAAGGTTGATTATATGATTAAATGTTGGGAATTGAATTATGGAATTACAGTGTCAGAGATTGGATTGTAGAATTATAACCGATGGATATTGGATTACTTGAATATTAGACTATAGAATTACTATTCAAGATTGGATTGATGGATGTTGAATTATTAGAAATAGAATATTATTAAAGATTAGGTTGATGGATGTTGAATTATTAGAAATGGATTATTATTAAAGATTGGATTGGTGGATGTTGAATTATTAGAAAAAGAATACTGTTGGATTATTGGATGATGATTCTAATATGAATGGTTGAATTACTGATCTCGTAATTGACAATTCTTAGACAGTGAATCCCTCACACCTTGTCACCCTAGATAAAACTCTGGTTAATATAATAGTATTGATAAGATGCTTTTGTTTAAAAACTTTATGCTTAGACAAAGGTTAGATAAAAAATGTTTAATTTGGGGAACTTTAGCCAAATATTCAACTATTGTTTAAAATGAAGCTATGGTATTGCTTTACCATAGAAATTTTTGGAAAATGATTTAACGTGGTAAATAAAACAAAAATTGGTTTGGACTTGGGCGAAACAAATGTTTGGATGGTGCACATTGGTACACGGGATCAAGTCATCTCTATGATCGAGGCCCAGGGGTTATTTTGGAAAGTCGCTCAAGTCAGTTAAGGACCGGTCTTCAAGCGTATTTTGCTAATCCCTATCGTACCACCACATGTCCTGAATGGGCAGGATCTGGTTAAATAATTTATATTATTTCACCGTGCTTGTGCCATCCGGTTGCATGGGTGTCTTTATGACCTACTTTTATGTATTCCCACATGGCACAAGAGGGGGCTTAAGTCTAGCGGGTTTCTATCCAAAGGAAGCGAAACCTTAGCGAGGCAGGACTACGGTGGGATGGTACATTGTAAAGGCCTTGTGATAATTACTTAGTCGCACACCTACGGAAGTGTGTGAGCGGACAGTATAATTGATTATCTCTTGTTGGTAAAGTTGTACAACCTCTGTAGAGCATTATAAACTATTCGAATAGCCGTGTCCACGGTCATGGACATGCTAACAAAGCCACTCCAAGTTAGATTTTGGTTTTCAATTCAAAAGACTTCATCAAATGATTTCAGATGGTTTACCCAAATGGGAATTTGGGCAGGTAGCCTTGTGATAGGAGGGTATCCTTCACCACTCGTTGATGAATTTTATCTGACTATAAAACTTGAGAATTTAGAAAATGAATTTTAGTTATAGAATCACTACTTTGGAACTTAGTATGGATATTTGAAAGGAATAAGTCCATATTACACCCCTGAACTTTGGCGAGAGTCCAAAAAACACCATAAACTACAAAACCGTTTGGTTTACACTCTCCAACTCTGAAAACCATGTCACTCGACGCCCTCGGGACGAAACCAGCTGGTTTTGGTCCTAGCTGGCATCCACGTTGGCCGGTTTCGCCACGTCATCTTCTTCTACATCCATCCACACCGTCTCCCACTCCCGATTCACACTTCCCACTCCGCCTCCTAGGCATCACACGGCACCCGCCCGCGTCGCCGCGATGGCCGCCGCCTCCCTCCTCGAATCCACTGGCTTGTTGCTCCATGGCTTCCTCTCCCTGCCCCTCCCATTCCCATTCGCTCGATTCACAGAGAAAGAAGGGGGGAAACAAAGGGCGGTGCTACATCTTGGGAAGGAGGTGGCGGCGCCGGTGAGTGAGGTGGTGGGGCAGTTGGCGAGCGGACAAAACGGAGTCCCGTGAGGGTGGGGACTCTACTGGAGGCGGCGGCAGCACCGAAGAAGGCCCGACGCGGTGGCGGCATGGCCAAAGGCGGCGGCGAATACCATGAGCATGCAGCTACGCGGCGGCACCGGTGGTGGGATGGCGTGGAGGGGTAGGCGGCGCGCGCACTGGCTACGCCCGAGGGACTGGAAGCTGACTGTGGAGTTGGTGAAGCTCGAGGCGACCCGAGGCGGTCCAGCGGCGGCGGCCTGGGGCGGAGGAAGAGGGGCGGCGGCGGCGGCTCGTCTCGACGACGGGGAGGGAGCAGGGAGGTGGGGGATGGAATCCTCACATCGTGGGGCATCTTGTGACGCGGTTGGCTGGGGCGGCGGCTCACCGGCATGACGGTGCGGTGGTGAGGCGGCGCGGCCAACACGGGGGGCTGGCGACGCCAGCGACCAACCGGAGGTCGGCGCCGACATCTTCACTGAACTCGCTCTCATGAGGTGCTGCTATTTTTGATGGAGAAGGCGCTGTGGGAGTGGGAGGTGCGCCACAGGCGCTTGCTCGAGCACGTCGCCGGTGAGTGCCACCTCGCCAGCCGCCGGGGCTCGTCGCCATGCGTCGGTTCTTCTACGACGCCTACTCGTGGTGTGTCGACGGGAGCATATTCGACGGCCTCCGCATGGACCTCATCTCCTTCGCCAAGGAGCTTCTCATCGAGGGCTCGCACGACGAGCAACGCATCGGTGTCGGCATCCTTGTCAACGTTGCGGTGAGCCCGCGGTTCGGGGATGCCACGCTGCGAGAAGATCGGCGGCACCGGTGGCGTGGTCTCCCTCCTTCTCGCCATGTTCCTCTAGCCAGGCATCAGCGACAAGGCCGACGCCGTGCACGTCGAGGCTGGCGAGGCGCTCGCCATGCTGGCCCTCGAGAGCCGCCGCAACTGCCAGCGAATACTCAAGGCCGCCCGCTGCAGCGTCGTACCCGCCGTTGTCGACCGCCTCGTAGAGAGAGAGCCGGTGGACGTGGAGCCAAAGAGGAAGGCCATCAGTACGCCACGTCAGCGAAATCTGTACACGTGGATGCCACGTCAGCTAAAACTGGGGTGGTTTAGGGCGAGGGGGTTATTTGCTCTGGTTTTAACAATTGAGGGGTGTAAAGTAAACGATTTTGTAGTTCAGGGTCTTTTTTGGACTTGGTCCATAGTTCAGGGGGGTAAATTGGACTTATTCCTATTTGAAAAGAAACATTGCTTTATACAAACTCAACCCTATAAGCCTTCCTTTCATGTATCCCTGCATGCATTATAATTCTGTTACTGGGTGTAACTTGCGGGGATTGGTTGTTTGTGCTCACTCTTGCTTAATAAAATGTTGTTCAGAGGAGAAAAACTTTGCATCTACTGAAGATCTTGACGACTAGGCCACTACCCCAGTCGATTACCTATGGCAGATTAGCTAGGCTCTACGGTTGTTCATTCATCTTCCACTGTGTTCTTATTTGTTGGCTTGTAAGTTTTTCTGGTAATTAAACTCTGATACTTATTAATAAAGCTTTGCAATTATGGATGTTACCATATTTGTTTACTATGTGAGCTAGCCACTGATCATGGGACTAGTTCAGAAATGCACAGTGGATTTTAGGTGTTAATCCCGAGTCCTTATAGTTTCCCACCTTACTTGATCTCAATCAGGCCGAGTTTCCAAGCGGCTTGGTCAAAATATCTGCAAGGTGCTCGTCAAATTTAATGTACTCCACTGCAATCTGCCCTCCTTCAATGCACTCCCTAATGAAATGATAGTGAGTATCAATGTGCTTACTCCGATCGTGAAACACGGATTCTTGTAAAGAGATATCACGAGCTTGTTATCAACCTAGAGGACAGTGCTTATATACTCCTTCTTCATCAACTCACCAAGTAGGCGTCCGAGCCATATGCCTTGACATGTCACGGTGTGGTTGTAGCAATGCACTCAGCCTCACACAAAGACAGCGCTACCACCTTCCGCTTCTGGGATTGCCAGCTGATCAAACTTCGTACGAGCAAGAACAACGCACCGGTTGTGCTTTTAAGATCATCGATATTGCCGACCATGTCACTGTCGCTGTACCCTGTCAAGCACAGCTCTTCCTCCTCTCTCTCCTTGGAAAGTAGCAGCACATGTTGAGCGTGCCTTTGATGTATTGCAAGATATGCTTTACTGCTGCCAAATGTTTAGTGGTTGGAGCCTCCATGAACCGGCTCACATAACCAACTAAATATGTGATGTCAGGTCTTGTGTGCACAAGATATCTCAGGCTTCCAACAATGCTACGGTAAAACATGGCATCCGTGGGAGGACTTTTGCTCACCTTGCTTAGTTTGAGCCTAGCTTCCATTACTACTTGGCACGGGTTGCAGTCTTCCATGCTGCACTTCTCCATAATTTTTAGTGCATATGCTGACTGGCTCAATGTGACCCAATCCCCTGTCTGATGCACTTCTATGCCTAGATAATAGCTAAGCAGACCCAGGTCGCTCATTCTGAACAACTTATTCATCTCCTCCATGAACTTGCTGATTTCTTCTGAGTGTGATCCTGTGATTATGAGATCATCAACATATACTCCTAGGAGCAAACAAGATGAGCCGAAACCTCTCTTGTATACAGTGTGCTCCGACGGACTCCTCTCGAACCCAAGCGACATGAGACCACTGTCGAGCTTGGAGTTCCATGCTCTTGGTGCTTGACGTAGACCATAGAGCGCTTTGCTGAGCCTCAAGACCTTCTGCTCATGCTTCTCATCAATGAAACCAGGCGGCTGGGCCATGTAGACCTCCTCCTCAAGATCACCATTGAGGAAGGCGGATTTAACATCCATATGATGCACCTCCCAACCTTCATGCGATGCCAATGCAATGAGCAAACACATGGTCTCCAAACAAGCGACTGGCGTGAACACTTCCTCAAAGTTCATGCCTTGCCTCTGCACGTACCCTTTTGGGACGAGCTGTGCCTTGTGCTTCACCACATCAGCGAACGAATCCTTCTTTACCTTGTAGACCCACTTCAAACCAATGGGTCGATGTCCAGCCGGGAGATCAGTGAGCTGCCACATCCCATTCTCTTCGATGGATTTCATTTCTTCTATCATCGCCTGGTGCCAGCACTTGTGCTTCTTAGCTTTTGTAAAGCTCACGGGCTCTTCCGCTGACATGAGACACTGCCCACTGTAATCGAGTTCATGCATGGACGTGGTGTCGTAGACGTTTTCCACCGTGCGGTAGCGTTGTGGTCCATCGTCAGAGGAAGGCGTGATGTTGTTTGGTGGTGTCACAATCTCCATGCCGGTAGGTGCCACAGGAGCAGGTGTAGTCGGGGAGGACACTAGCGTTGGTGTAGGCGATACCGGTGTTTCTCCACTCCTGTGTGCCGACACGTCAACCCAACCATCACCTGTGACAGAGTAAGAAGTGTACTCCATGGTGAACATCTCACCGGGGACTGTTAGTGCCTCATCACCTCCTGGCACACCCCGCTCCAACTTAGCCTCCTCGTTGAACATGACATCGCGTGTCACGTGTATGTGCTTGCCGACCGGGTCGTACACCCGGTACACCTTTTAGCCAGGCTCATAGCCAATGAAGACCATGGGCGTGCTCCTGTCATCCAGCTTCTTCAGGTTCGGCTTCACAACCTTCACGTGTGCGACGCATCCAAACATGCGAAAGTAATGCACATTCGGGCATACCCGGCCTTGTAGGGAGTCTCACCGTCGACGCTGCGTGTAGGCGTGCAGTTGAGGATGTAGACCGTCGTCGTGACAGCCTCACCCCAAAAACTCCCTGGCATGTCCTTCGCCTTAATCAAGCTCCTCGCCATCGCAACCAGGCACTCGACGACGTTGTTTTGCTGCGGCGAATACGACTCCGTAAGATGTCACTTGATGCCGCGGTCTGCACAGTACTCATCGAATTCCGTTGATGTGAACTTGCCATTGTGGTCAGTGCGGAGGGCCCACAGCTTGCGGCAAGCCTCCACCTCAACGCCCGCCTGGAACTGCTTGATGGCCGCCGCTGCTTCATCGTTCGATGCCAGGAGTGTCAGCCACATGTAGCGGCTGAGATCGTCGACTAGAAGCAAGAAATATTTCTTGCCACCTAGTGTTGCTGGTGTGATGGGCCCACATAAATCACCATGCACAAGATCTGACACGTTCTCCACGTGGTAGTTGGCCTCCTTCGGGAATGAAGCTCGGCGCTGATTGCCCGCCAGGCAGCTATCACAGATCTGATCCACTTGATCGATCTGCGGCAGCCTGTGCACCATCGCGTGTTGTGCCAGTTTACAGAGCACATGGAAGTTCAGGTGCCCACAGCGCGCGTGCCAATGCCACGTCTTCTTGCTGCACCTTGCTGCCAAGCACACTGGTTGCGCTATGTCCAGGTTAAGCACATATAGCTGGTTTCGGGTTCGGTTTACGTTGGCAAGTAGCTGCCGCTGCCGGTCGCGTATCCACAGCACACCATCCTTGATGAGCATTTGGCAACCATGTTCGTCGAGCTGCCCGAGGCTCACAATGTTGTTGCGCAGCTGAGCGATGTAGTAGATGCTCGTTAGCGCATGATGCTCACCGTTGTGGCATGTGAACATCACAGTTCCACGCACACAGATGTCGACAACGGAGCCGTTCCCAAACTTCACCGATCCCTTGATGCCAGCGTCAAGCTCGGTGAAACTTGCCTCGCATCCGGACATGTGGTTGCTTGTGCCCGTGTCTAGGTACCATGCATCATCCTGGTGGTCTTCTTCACACCCTAGGTGCACTTGAGCATGTACTTCGTTCAGCACGACACCACCGGTCGTGCCTTTGGTGGTCTTCGTGAGAGTGCACACTTGCACCATCAGTAGTGCAGGCTCATCGTCTTAAGCCTTTGCGAGGTTCACCACCTCCCTGCGCTCTCGTCGTGGCTTGTGGCACCCCCTGGAAAATACCCGAGAATCCCACAGTTAAAACACTTCAATCTGGTCTTGTCTCGGACACCTCCTTATGTATCACCCTCCTTTCTATCGTGGGCATAAGTTCCATGCCTGCCTGAATTGCCGCGGCCATGACCTTGCTTGCCACCGAATTTCTTCCCGCTGCTAGAAGAGGCTTGCTGCTCCTTCCGCTTCATGCGCGCGTGCCATTCCTCCTCGGTGATAATTAAGCGCTCAGTCTCATTGTTGCTTTCAGTGAAATCGAACCGCTCCTCCATAGACTTGAGACGGCCAGTGAGTTCTTCAACGGACAATGTATTTAGATCAAGTAACTGTTCGATCAAGATCGCCACCTACGAATACCTGGGAGAAACAACACGGAGAAATTTTTTTCACCACCTTCTCCTCTTCTAGAGTGTCCCCGAGGATGCGAGTGTTGTTGCCGAGTCCGGTTAGGCGCATCATGAAGTCATCCACCATCTCATCGTCCTTCATGCGGATAGATTCAAACTCATTTCGTAGAGTTTGCGTCCTTGCCTCACGCACGCGCTCAACCACTAGACGCATCATGCGCATAGCCTCCCAAGCTTCCTTGGCGAAGTCCTTCACCGCCAACGTTGCCAGCATCTCTGGCAGCACCGCTTGGAGTATGACGGACAACGCCATCCTGTCATGCAGGTACTCGGTGCCTCCTGGCTCGATAGCTTCCCAGACTCCCTGAGCATGCAGACTGACTCTCATCAAGAGAGCCCACTCAGTGTATTTTGTGTGCGTGAGCATGGGATAATGCACTGTCACCCCCATCTCCCTTTTGATCTGGTGCACCACCAGCTCGCGGCCGGTGCTGCTGTCGGAGCCTCCGCCCGCCACATGACGACCAGCGTCATCGACGTTCCTAGATGCGGGAGAAGCTGACCTTGCACTACGAGACATTTCGTCAGGATCAAAGCTTCCAAGCTCTGATACCAATTGTCAGCACAAAGACCAGCACTCGCTCCCGATCACAATCACACACATGCACACAATATCACTTAGAACTCAGAAGAACATGGGAATGATAGAGAGTTTTGTGCCGCACAAGAATCATGACTTTTCTGTTTTCTCATCTCTTATTTTATGCTAAACCAACAGACTACTTAGTTACATTCAGAAAGAATCATTCCACCCATGACTTGGCCTCCATACCGACATGCAAGGCGCTACTTACTACTACAAAAAGGCTAATACTAGACGCCTCATCACAGACGGTTGACCAAAACCATTTGTATTACATGCAATCACAGACGGTTTTGGTTTAGAGACCGTCTCGTGTTCTCGAGTTCGCTTAAAAACCGCTCATGAAGAGGTAATATTATAGGCGCTTTATGATAAAACCGCTCAGGAAGTATCATAGACGCTTTACAATAATCGCTCATGATATTTTGAAATATCACATACGGTTTTCAACAAACAACCGTCTATCATAATATCGTTACAGTTCTTGTGAGTTTTGTCATCGCCTGTTGAGTTTCTTCATCGCCGTCATCGCCGATGCGTCTCTTTGTCGCCTCAATGCCGCTTCGGCTCTCCGATGCGTCTCTTCGTCTCACGCGCCGAATTTATTCCTTGTTTTATAAAAAGGATCATCCGCCATCAAAGATCATCCCCACATATAACTCTACAATATATATACTTCTAAAATAGAAATGGCTCCCTCTTCTGTTTCCTTGTCGCCGGCCTTGATGGCCTTCCTGGCCATGCTATACAAGCACCTCTTCGGCCGTACGTTGGCGGATGCCACGGAAGGACACTACAATTTCAACAGTGTCCTCACTCATCTTCCCAAGGATATTCCAGAGCAGGTGACGGCCACCTTCCGCCGTCTTGACATCCTCCTTCGCCGCGTCTTTCGGGTGATCTCCCACTTTCGGTGAGTGTACCGCATCATCGACGTGGTCCTCCACAATGGCGTTGCATGTCTCTAGGAGGCTTGCCGTCACCTGGACTACTTAATTAAGGCGACGGGCGACAAAATCGACCAAGCCGAGACCCCTCAAGCAACGGAAGAGAGCCTATGGGCGCAATTCTTCTTGATTCAACATTCTGAGGGTCTTCGGGAGACACTCAAACGAGCGCATCAGCGGGTGGACGCATTTTGGGCTTCATTCGCTGATGATCACGAACCGTCCGATGCCGACGCCACCACCTACGAAGTTTTGAAAATGGAGATAGCAGCTTACCTCCGCCACTAGAAAAAAATTGTTTATTTAGGTTTCTAAAAAACTTTGTTAATTTAGGTTTCTACTTTTTTGGCCATATGTAAATCCCAAAAAAAAAATTCTAGTTTGGAGGTGAAGTTACTATATTATAGTTGAACTATATATCACAGACGGTTTACTGGAACAAATATCCATCTGCAAATTTTTAGCAGTATTTAAATGACAAAATTGACATATAAACATGTAATTTCTTCGTGTCATGTAAATGTATACATGATAATTAATATGCTCAAAACATAGAACTTGAGAACAACCATATCACAAACGGTTCTATTATGGAACCGTTAGTGATATGGTCTCATATCACTACCGGTTCCATTGTGGAATCGTCTGTGATATGAGACCATATCAAGGATGGTTCCACAATGGAACCGTCTGTAATAAGTATCACTGACGGTTTCATAATAGAACCGTCCATGATAAGTCTCTTTATTAGTAGGAGCCCACTAGGGTTTGCGCTCTAACTCATCACTCCCCAGCGCCCTTACTCTCGTCCGTTACCCTCCCCACCCGAGTCACCCTGTCACCGGCGCCGCCCTTCTTCCTGTCGCCGATGGTTGTGACACCACGGTTCACTGCACAAGACATGATAAGAGTGTCTTGTGCAGTGTCACCGTTGTGCCACAACTACAGTGACGCTGCCTTCCCGACCCTCTTCCTCCTCCCCCTGGCGTGCGCGACCCCGGCTACCTCTAGCTCCACCGACCTCGGCCTCGGCTACCTCACCACTGACACCGGCTATGTCGATTGAGGTAAGATAGATCTATTGGTTTGTGTTGTTGGTATTCATGTGAACCGAGTTGTAATGTAGGCTACCTTGTTGGTTGATGGTCGGTTTAGACACCCTTGGCCTTGCTGTCTTGCCCTTTGTGACTGTTGGCTGGCTGGATGGATGGATCTGGAGGTGGGGAATGGGGTTGTGTTTGGGTGTGACTGCTGGTATGTTCCTAAAGATATTTTTTGTTTTCGATACGTATGATGTAGGGTGTGTGCTGTTGAAAAAACACATTGATGCAACCTTAAGAAGTGACAATCTAAGGGAGGCTTTTTGGTTGCCTCCTGGAGAGGATCTTAACAAATGGCTGTCTGTTAATAGTAAGTCTATAATCACCATCTATTCTTAGGATAAATAACACCATGTAAGTGTTTCATGTACTATTGCCTTATTTTTTGCTTGTTCATACCTGTTGATTTCTTCAACCAAGTGAACATCTTAGATGGTACTTTGATGGGGTTCTACACATCTACCATAGGCCCAATAATGTCAGCTGGACCCAAGTAAGATATGTGCCTCTTTGAAACATACATGAGACATTTACCAGTTTAGGTACTGATGCAGTTCTGTTGACCTCCAAATTTCATTGGCGACAGTTTTGGATTGTTTTTTTAGAAGGAAAAATAGTAGAGGAGAGCCTTACTATTAGAATATACTAAAGTAGGGTAGAAATGTATAGATATATTTACATTTTTTTTTCAAAAACCATTCCAACTACTGAAAGCATCTAGGCCCCTAAAAATTGTTTTCGTAATTAATGATAATATGTGAATATAGGATTAACGTGTTTATTGAGTATTTACAAGATTTAGTCCCATTGGTGAACTTGATGACGTAAAGATGCATGCTAAAGGACAACATGAAGATCTGCATGGCTTGAAGACAAGGTACAAGTAGTCTAGGATCCTTTTTATGTTTTACCGGTCTTAGGAGAATTAGTTGGAAGACCGGATTGTAGGTTAAATGCCGTACTATTAAGAGGGATCATGGCTAGTAGCTTGGTAGCATGTTCTTGTGCCATATGGATCAATGCATTTGAACTTGAAATTGAATTTGAAAGCTTTAAGTGCATTTGTCAGAAATCGGTAGTACCACAGTTATAATGGCGGTTGTACCGCTTGGTGCGGTATAACCGCGCTTTACTTGGCGGTAATACCAGATTTTGAAGGCATCGCTAACTGAGCGCTAATGCGGTACGACCGGCTCTTTGAGCGGTACTACCACATTGCGGTCGTTCTGATTTTTAGTTGGCGGTTCAATAAAAACAGTACAAGTGCATTTTGGCTCAGAAACTCTCTTTGTTAATCGGTCGTACCGTGTCTAAGAAACGGTTGAACCACGCTGTGGTTGTACCGATTTTTCTAAGGCGGTACGTATTTTCCAGAGAGCATGTGATTTCAGCGTTTTGAAAACTCTATGATCGGTTGTATCGCTCGTCAATGCGGTACGACCGGGCGCACTTTGGTTGGCGGTTGTACCGCACGGGAAAATTCCAACGGCTATGTCAAAGTATTAAATGTCGTCGTTCTAGCTGTTACAGTGCTCTGACTAAAATCCGGTTATACCGCAACCTAGTTGCCGGTCGTACCGGATTTCGCTAAAAGTTGGGGTTTTGGTCCCCAACAGTCATAAGTGTTGGTGGGGGTTATAAATACCCCCAACTGCTCAAAGACTGGTTGCTAGTGTTCATTTAACATCCTTAGAGCCTTGAGAGCCTTGTGCATTCACTCAAACACCAAAATTCCTTTGTGCATTCATTGTGAGGTGGTTGAGTTCATTCAAGTGCATTCATTCATCCTAGTTGATCCTAGTGCACTTGAGCGCCGTCAAGCGAAGGTCATTGGTTTGTTACTCTTGGAGTTTTGCCAAACTCGTAGACGGTCTTGGCGGTGGAGCACGGTGATCTCTTCAAGAAGATTGTGAAGAGGCCCGGTGCAAGCTTGTGAGTGGTTTGGTGTTCACCATCTCCGGAGCGGAGGAAGAACAACCATAGTGATCGAGAGAAGGCTTAATTCGTGGAGCCGGCTTGAGTTGTCAAGCTTCCTCAATATGGACTAGTGAAGACCGGCAAGTCTTCGATACCATGGGAAAAACATCATTGTCTTATTGTGGTTATTTCTAGTCTTTACACTTTCCGCATTTACATTTCTAGCTTATTTCTTGTATCGAATTGCTTAGCTAGAAGTGTAACTTGTTTAGACTAAGTTATTAATTGGCTTAAATTGATAAATTGTTAAAAAGTTTAAAAACCTCTTATTTACCGCCCTCTAGTCAGTTATCCTTGATCCTACAAGTGGTATCAGAGCTTGGTCTCTCATTGATTTAGACTTAACCGTCTAAGAGATAAAATGATGGCTAGTGAGGGAATGGCTTTAGGAAATGCTCCTTTGTTTGATGGCTCTAATTATGCTTATTGAAAAATTAGAATGTCAATTTATTTAAAGGCCATGAGTCCAAGCGTTTGGAGAATCGTAAATGAGGGTTACGCTATGCCTCTTAATCCACTAGAACTCACGGATCAAGATACGCGTAATGCTCATTTAGATGCTCTCTTTGGTGCTTTGAACACGGATGAGTTCAATAGAGTGAGCAACTTTTTCAGAATACAACAATAACTTGCCTGTGTATAAAGACTAAAGTTTTCATGTCATTTTCATAAAAATAACAGAGATAACTCCTCTGGACATTTTTCAAAATAATCCCAAACTCACAAAGTAACATATTGTCCTTTAATCAATTTTTCAGAAATTCTATTGCTCTAATTGCATTTGTGCAATAACTGCACTCGAAAATTCCCAAATGACATTACATATTGTCTAACCCATATTCTAAAGGTTACAACAGTAAGGAATCGATATTTCAAGGAGACATATGCAGCAAGTAGGATGTACTACTAATATTTTTCCGATAATAGCATTTTCATACAAACATACACGCATGCATAATAGAGTTTGCAAAACAAAGTACAATAATTAAAATACTGGGATCAACATGATCAAAGGAGGTGCTTGCCTTGCTCTTGCTATTCTGGAGGTATAACGGATTGATCGTCGTAACAATAACCCGAATAATCGATGTCTAAAAAGATCCGGAAAAGAATTAAAATAATATACAGCAAAAGAAACAGCAACCAAAATAAATGTTTTTTTACATATTTAGGTAGATCCTAATTTTATACGAATTTAGAGACTGATTTCACTAAATTTGGAGTTGTGTAGCAAAAGTTATTAAGCTTTTACTACACTCAGTTTGACAAATCCTGAATAAATAAAAAGTACGTTTTCTAACAGAGAAAGCGTATTTTCCATTTTTCATTGGATTTCTGATTAACACTCACAGATGGGGCCTACTGTTAGTGACTAGGTTCACTGGCTCTCACTGTGTACTTACACCGTGGGGCCCACATGTCATAGACTCAAGCGAGGTTAACTGTTTGAGTTAACTTAAAAGCTTGGTCCCACATGTAAGCGACTAATTATAACTAACTAAACAGTTTAACATTCTGTTGACACTAATGACAAGATTAGGCACGTTGATGACGTGCTACAGTGCCGTCATCGTGGTGCTACGCGATGGTGCTTCACAGTTGCGCTACGATGTGGGGCTTAGCGAGGCAAGTGAGTGATCAAAATGGAAACTACACACTATTGCGCACTTGCCGGCACCAGCGGCGTGGCCTGAGGTGGCTCAACACGGTGGCGCGCCGGCGACGAGCGGAAGGGCTGCTACGGCAAACGACGACAAGGCAAACGAGAGAAGCTCTTGGCAAACTAACGTACGCATAAGCAACTAGGGACTACTAGGAATGTACCGGAATGACGCGGATAGGCTGAGATGGTCTGAGGTAGTTTGTCGATGGCGAGGTGCGACGGTGAAGTTAGTTGCTCGCGGAGAAGAAGCTCAGGTGAAGGAGAGTTAAATCCAATGATCGTAGAAGCTTCAATGAGTCTTGGCGATGCTTCACGTGTAGTGAATTGGCTCGAGGTGCACTGAATCGCCGGTGAGGCCTTCGTGGTGGTTCTGGCCGGAGATGAAGAAGAAAGACCCAATTGAGAGCTCCTGTGGATCAAAGGCTAAATTGAGTGAGGGAAAATACTCAAGGTGTCAAAGGACACGATGTGACGCGAACAAAACGACACCAAACCCTTCACGGCGCCAGAGACGAAGACGACGACGCACGGTGGTTTTAGGGTTTTAGCTCTCGGAGCTCAAGAGTTGGATTGAGTGGATGAAATGAGAAATGGGTGAGCGCACGGAGTTGGAAAAGAGAATGCGAAGCTCGGGGTGGCCTTTTTATAGGCTGAGCGGCGGAGATGAACAAGAAAGGGCTCGGGCAATGGTGGTCAACAGGACGGAGCGTTCCAACGATGTACGGGCAGCTACGAGTTGGCGCGGGCAGGAAGGGGTGCGGCGTTGAATGGCGATGCGACTGGAGTAGTTGAGTTGCAGCAAAACCACTAGCGGTGAGGTCAAAATCGGTGGGCGGCGGAGCTCAACAAGGTGCTGCGCTGGAGCTCCCGGGCGGGAGGTGTATGAAGGTCCCTGCGCTCGGGGCCCACCAGCCAGTGGCTCAAATGAAATGATAAGAGTTGATCAAATCGTGACGGTCTGATTAAAAACGAACGGCTGAGATTAATTGTGCTGTTCGGATGGTCCAAACGGCCCAACTAATCTGGAGCATTCATTTGATAATCAACGGCTCAAATGAAATGTGCTATTCGGATGGTCTGAACGGCCCACTCAATTTGTTTCGTCCGATAAGGATCAACGGTGCGCGCATGTGTTTGTTGGGCGGCCCTGATCAAAACTTGAACGACCCAGATTGCGCAAACGTTCGGACGGTCCGAACGTTCCAGTTGATCTAGGCGCTTGGTTTTAGATCCAACGGCTCACAAGGGTTGTGCTGTTCGGATGGTCTGAACGGCACATTGAATCTGGGCGGTTGGTTTGCAAATCCAACGACTCAAATCACTTGCGCTCTAATGAATTGGTGCGATTGCGAATAGGGTTGGGTTCAACCGTGAGGGTTGGACTCGAGCCCGATGAACAGTACATGCTTTAAGGTTTTGAATTATCAGCTAATTTCATTGCCGATTTAATTCACCACCTAAAATAAGTCCAAAAATTATGAAATTTTTTGTGTAGGCTACTGGGCTCAAGTAGTTCCTACATTAAAATTTTCAGAGGCTAACACCTTTTGTGAATTTCCACAAAATTCAAACGATGTACTGATCCTAGGTGTTTGCAAAGATTTTCCTAAACAAAATTTCATTTAGAAATTTTGGTTGAATAGTTCCCAGGATAAAAGCCCAAAACCATTCTCTTACTTAGAGAAATTTTATTTTGTTTTCTCTATTTCCTTTTTAGCACCTAAAGTTGTTAAAGTTTTAGTTTTAAAACCAACACAAGATTTTCAGAAGGACAAAGTTTAAATGCAAATGTTCAAAGAAAATTTTCGTAATGCATTTTATATTATTTAATCCCAAGATTAGGATTTTGGGATGTTACACCGGCGTGAGGAGGAATGGTTGGTTGCTGATACATGAAGCTACTTCCCAGTCGGAGTACCTACGCGTCCACACCATATTCTGAAAGTGGCGTGGATGCATAGGTACTCCGACTGGAGAGTGGCTTTATGTATCAGCAACCAACCATTCCTTGATGTCAAGTCCAATTACCTATCGGCAATATCCGGGTAATTGTATGTCCATGTGCTCTCCTAGCAACCATGCTTCTTGAACTTGCAGGCTCGATGAGGTTGCCCATGGCTGCTGTCTCATCCTCCTCATGACCCCCTGAAAGTGGTCAGATTACTGAACAATATATATGAAGCCGGTTTTAATGGAACAAGTAGGCACTGCTTGGAGATTTTATAGAGATCAGCTATCACAGATGGTTCCATCTACAAACCGTTTGTGATACATAAGCCGTCATAGACTGTTCCATCTACAAATCGTATGTGATACATAATCCATCACAGACGGTTCTATCTAAAAACCGTCTGTGATAGGCAACTATCATAGACGATTTTGAGTTAATAACCGTCTGTGATAGTGTACATCACAGACGGTTTAAAAACTGTTCCGCCTGTGATGAACTCATGTCATCACTAACCCATAAACTCAGACAGCTCACAAAACCGTCTGTGAGAACGTTTTTGAACCGTTTGTGAAGACCTTTTCTATAGTAGTAACTCCATGAGGTGGGCAAGTTTACAATGCAATGCGCTAATGCAGGAGCTAAAACTTACGTAAAATAGGAAATGACAACAAGATTATTGGAGCCATATCTCATGTGCGGATGCGCCAGGAGACAAGGCGACGCCGAGTATTTTGTCGGAGATGGAATCGTAAAGCCAATAGACAAGCGAGAAATCATTGAGATTCTAGTCGGTGTCGTCGGCCAGCTTGTTGGAGCCATCGATGTGATTCTATAGCGAAAAGCGGCTGACCAGAACTGTGGAGAGCTCGCGCCATTTGGTGTAGTTAGGAGGATTGAGTTCGAGGTAGGATAGGATATGGAATTTTATGTTGGCAACGGTGAGTGCTAGAGCGGAAGTTTTGCTGTTTTCTCCTATGGTGATGGGAGGAGGAGGAGGAGGAAAGGTGGCGTGTGCCACTAGGGAATAAAGCACATGGGAGGAGGAAGGTGGACAGGGTCAGCAGAACGACGCTGCCTCTGATACCATGAAAGCGTAGCACGCAATGATCTTTCTCGTTGATGTGATTCGGTACATATAATACAAACGGAATCAACTAACTAGGAAATATCTTCTGGGATGATCTCTAACCGATTACAAAAGATAGCTATCTAGATATACAAGAGGTTTCCATATATACAAGATATACATTCCAACATAGGTGTAGCCAAAAAATTTTTTTTGTCGGCCAATCCTAGCTTTAACTGGATCAGGTTGGGCTAGGCCTAGCCTAGTTAGACAATTGGCCCTCATATTCCTATCCATTGTGCATGTCCCAAACCATCTAAACCTAGCCAAATAGGGCAAATGAGTTTTTTGCTCATATGGTACTATTCATAACGCTAATAACAATTTTGGCTCTTTTCCTATGTCAATGCCAAAAATGGCACCATCCACCGTGCCTGAGGGGGCCGGACTCCTTACCGTGCGCCACGTGTGAAATCTGGGCCCCTTTGAATGGACTAGACCAAGTCTGGCCCCTAGTGACACGGCAGAGGCACTGCCGTTCCGTGGAGCCACGGACAACGTGACTCCGTGCCAGGGAGGCAGAGAGGTGGCGTGAAAACCATGAGAGGTATTGAAAATTGGATTAAAATATTATTTTTGACACTATTTGATACTATTTGAAAGTTTTAAGAATATATTTTATTCCCTTTGGATTTTTTATTCTTGTTTTTTTACCGCGCACTCGCAGCTTCAAATGTATTATCACATGTACTTGAAAAAAATTCTACAAATTTTTTCACATAAAATCATGGCGCAATACAATGCACACAGCTTCAAACATGGGTGTCAATCATTGCCATCGCTACCCTTCGCAGCCCTCGGTGGCTCGATGAGTCGATGGATCGTGCATGTGAAACACTATTTGACGACGCGGCGGCGGGCAATAGTACACCGTCATCGGACGCGGCGACGGGCAGTAGTACATCGTCACCGATCATCAAGGCCTGCGAAGGGTGGCGATGATGACGGTTGACACCCATGTTTGAAGTTGCGTGTGTTGTACTTCGCCGTGATTTTATGTGAAAAAAATTTTAGATTTTTTTTCACATACATGTGATAATACATTTGAAGTTGCGAGTGCGAGGTAAAAAAAAGAAAAAATCCAAAGAAAAAAATAATTTTTTAAAGTTTCAAATAGTGTCACATAGTATCAAAAATAATATTTTAATCCAATTTTCAGTGCCTCGTGGTTTTCTTGCCACCTCCGTGCCTCCCTGCCACGGAGTCGTGGTCGTCTGTGGCTCCAAAGGCACCAGCAGATGTTTCTCTGTCAGTGCCCCTAGGGGCCGGATTTGGCTCGATCCGTGCCCGATGGTCGGATTTCACACGTGGTGTGCGGTGGATAGTCTGGCTCCCTGGAGCACAGTGGAGGGTGCTATTTTTAGCATTGTCGTAGGGAGAGAGTCAAAATTGCTCTTAACGTTAGGAATAGTGCCATGAGGCAAAAACTCCAGGCCAAACCAGTTATTGTACGGTTCTCGAATCAGATCATCAGTAAGGCCGGTGAACTTGAGTGGCCTATTAGTACAGGTCTACAGCCATTGGAGGAAATGTGAGAAGCACATGATCACAGTAGCAACTCGATCTAGATTCCTTATTCAGCTATATATTGTGGTGATATTTTTTCTGTTTCTTGTTTGCCCAATGCGGCTCTGAAACTTGACGCATGCATACTTATAACTCAGCGCTCACCTGCAGATCAATATATGCGAGCAGAAATTGGAGAGGACCTTAGAATGATGGCAGGCAATCAATCCAAGGACTACTTTACTGAGCTCCAATTAATATTGTCATGAAGATTACAGCGCAAATTAACCAACTAAAGCAACAACGGTAACCTGATTTTCTCAGAGCGAGCTTGCATGGTTAGCTGCACTGCTAGATCTCATCAAAACATCAATCATCATGAGCGCTGGACCGATCGAAGGAAGCGTGGAACCAATGCTAAAATTAGATATCTGCAAGTTGATAACTAAAAACTTGGCATGCTGTTGTTTAAGTCCATTGATCATGCGATACTTTGTGATTATAAGCAACAAATGGCAATGATATTACGTTGACGAGCCACAGATTGCTTCTTCAAGAACTGATCATCCCCTCATTGCTCAGGCGCCACATCCTCCGCGTGTACGTCATCTATCTCTTCTTGCTTCGATTTGTCTGCTTCATGTAAATGCTGTGTTTGTCTTTGTGCTATTAATTATTAGGATGAGGACCGACATATATATAGCTGTGAGACTACGTGAAGGTCACCCCAAGTGTTCCTCAGGTGAGGCGATAAATAATTGACAACCCGAAGTAGTGTTTGAGAGGTTGCAAGTTTTTGGTTTGTCTCAGGCTTTTCAGTGTTGGCGGATTGTCTGCGTGTGTTTGTTTTTGGTTTGTCTCTGTCTGAGTGTCACCGGCGAACCGTCTGCCTTGGGGCGGCGGACCGTCCACGGTGCTTCGGTGAGCGGCGGACCGAGGAGTTAGATGATCTGCTGACCGTCCGCCATTGGGGCACGGATCGTCCATGATTTCTGAGAGTTTGTTCCAAAGAGGCTTATCCGTGGTTGTGCGCACATAAACAAAACCGTGGGGTTTTGTGCGGTTTGATCCTAGGAGGTTAGGCTCAATGTGTATGTGTTGTATGATACATGTTTTGACTAACTTGAGTTAAGTGGATCGAACTTGTGCTTGTAGCTGGTTGTTTGGTCTTTAGATGTGTAGGTTGCTTGGAGAGCGTTGGCAGTCAATGGCGAGAAAACCGGGATTAGGCCAAGAGTGCTAAGGTCTAGGTATGACTAGGCTAGGAGGACTGAGGTTCAGGTGGCTAGGGATGACGGGTGAGGCTACGTGTCTCAAGCGAGGCATGAGTGGAAGCAGTAATCATAGCAAGTTGGTGCATGTGGTGTGCTAAGTGATTTGGGATTGGGATTGATGCAAGTAGAGACAGCCTAGTGGGGATCTAGATGTATGAGAGGTTTGACGGTGTGACGCCCCGTGTTATTACCCTAGGGATAATCATACTTAGGCATACGGATTACTATTTGTTTGCTCAGTAGAACATTGCTCCAACGAATAGTAAGTTTTTACTAGAGTTACGCAGCAGAACAATAAGATAGAAACTGTACATTTTATTTTAGTTAGCCACGCAAGGTTATGGTTCTTTACAAATAGTAATTTATAAACCGCAAAAAGAAATGCGATCAAGTCCCTCCTCTTGCCTTCCTTGCTCCATCAATCTTCTACTTATCCCATATGTTGAACAAAAATGCCCATCTCACCCTGGTCCTCATAGTCAACGCCCTTGCCTCCTGCGGCCTCTTCGGTACTTGCAAGTCCTTCGTCCCACTCGGGATAATTCTCGGTCGGACTAGGATTTACAAAGGAGAATACTAGTAAGGTTGAGTACAAATATACTCAGCAAGCATTAATAGCAAAAAATATACTAAATGACTTATCTCTGTTCGTTATCACCATTTCTATATCATCTCTTTTATGAAAATAACTCATTAAAACAACAGGTGGCAGATTTTAATACTGAAAACACTACTTGTTACTCGGAGAGAAGATAGACCCCTAGTGGTTCCCGTAGACTCCAATCCAGGAGACTGGCATGAATTCATGATTTTGTTTAGCACTGCGCAGGCTTTGTACCAATTTACCCATAGCTATTCTAAACTCTCTGTGAACTGGATCCACCGCATTTCCTTTGATGCGGGTTCGAGATCAGAATACAGAACGTTTTTCAGGTTACGTGATTAATTTCTCCACCCATTACTTTTCATCGGTGCTGACCTCGTCACTCACCGAGTTCTAGTAATGTTAGTTGAGACAGCTTCTATCCTGCACTCAACACTCCACCTAAGCGCTATAGCGCCTTAGATCCCACGCTTCCAGACTTCTTCTACTAGTCCTGGGTTCCTCCATCACACTCACACATATTACTTACCCAATGCGGAGAACATAATTACGTAACAAGGTAGCATTTTCTGCCCGCCGAAACAGAAAAATAGTTGGTATTGAATTACGGCCTCTGACCGAGTAAGAGTTTTATTGGTCCTTATATTTTAACCATATGTAAAAGGTTCCACCTCCTGCCTCATTTCTTACCTGCCACGGGCCCCCTTTACCAGCCATATTATTCTCTTTATCACTTTCCTTTCATCATTCTCATTTCTTTCTTATTTATCTCAATCATTTGATTTGAATTTTGAGAAATAATTATTGATGCAATACATATAATACAACAATATACGGTTTACATTTAATATAACTATATTTATGTTCAAGAGGATAGCTTGCCTTCGTAATTGTAGAAAAGGTTGGCGTCGACAAATCCCTGATCAGCTACTCCAGTCAGTGTGGGTTCATCCTCTGTAGCAATGCGGCAGCACGAATAATATAAAAATAAAATACTTAGTTGATTTTGAGTAATATTATGTATACATAAGTTAGGGGATTTCATTTTGTTAGCACACTTTAATTTAATAGCATTTTTCGGGTCCCCCGCTAGGTTAGCACTCCCTTAATTAAGATCGCTCTACGGTCTACCAGTTTTAGGATTACTAGTTGTCTAAACTTGTGTTTTATTGCACAACAGATAAAATTACTACACGTATCTGCATGCAACTAAGTCTGTTCAATTTTACGCATGCAATTACCTGCCTAAATGTTTTTACGCCGGTAATGTTTGACTTAATTAATCTATCATGAATAATTTATTTTCTAAAGCAACCGACTATTTATTTAATCCAATGGTTTCTAAAGGCGATTAATTGCATCAGTTAACCTTAGATAAATATTACGGCTTTTTTATGCATTTAATTTCTATAGGTCTGGTTCATGGTTAATTATTCGTACGTGGCTTAAACGATAATCCGGTTCCACAATTATGCGGCTTGTACTATTCTTTGGTCCAATGACTACAAAATACTAACAATTATTAATTTTAGTGCTCACTTTAATGTTACATACAACACTTATTAAAAACACTAGAATTTACACATTTCTCCTAATTTTCCTAACCCTAATCCAACTCTTCCTAACCCCTCTCACCTAATTCCCTAATTCCTTAATCCCTCTCTCTCCTTTCACTTTAACCCGGCCGACACACCCACACATAGCCCCTCTTCATCTCTTTCTCTTCCTCCCCAAAATCCACTTCCTCTCCACCCCTCCCATGGCTTCTCTCCCATGGTGCTTGCCCCTGTCGACCGAAAGCTCCAAGGTGCCTCCTCCTTGGGCTTGCGCCCGGCTTTGGCTCCTCCTCCTTCCTCCAGCGTAGCCCGACGCCGCCACCTTCAGCTCCCTGCTGCGCCACCAGCCGCTCCATCGCGCCCTTGGTTCCCCGTGCGCCCGAGGCTTGGCCCAGCCCCGGTCCAACGCCGCTCCCTCGGACTCGTCTTCCTCTCACCGCCTGCTCCTTTAGCTCTGATGCGGCGGATAGCTCAAGGCCGCCACCGGCTCGATCCCCGGCCTTGAGCGCTCCGGCCTGGCCGGCTTGGCCTCCGGCAGCCGGCGCTGGGCCCGTGCCTCTCCTCCCTCTTTGGCCCGGCCCACGCCGCAGCTCGTGCGCATGATTGCAGCTTGGTCTGGTGGTCCAGCCATGCCCTCGGCCTGCCTCCCCTTGGCCGGCTCGGCCATGGTGCCCGAGGCTCCTCTCCCCTTCTCTTTTCCCTTTCTATGACATAAGTTTTGAACTTGATTTATTTCACTGATGTGGTTTCATTGTTGCTTATGCATGAACATGAGAAGGATATGGATGGGGATTCATGTTGCCGTGGTAGTGTTCTGCTTGCAAAACACTGAGGTATCTATCCCCTCTACTCCCTCTTAGCCCCTCTGATATGTGGTGTGAAAGGATAAAGGATACTGCTATGGATGGGTTACCTCTGCTAGTTTTGTCAGTTTTGGGGAAGATGGTCGGTGGTGGTGGCTGGTGGTGGTTGAGATGGTGATGCCGGCGGTAGGAGGTTGGTCGTCCTCCTACTGGTCCCGGCGTCGCCTTGCTCTCCGGTCCTTCTCCTCCTCCTTGGCTCCCTTGCGAAATTGAGCTAGGCAGAGCTTTGGGTATGCGATGAAATGGGTCTTGTGCAGGGGAAATGGATGTGGTGAGGGAAGTCTCTGGATATGCTGTGTTGCTTGTGAGGTGAGATGAGGTGGCTCTGAGGAACAGAGGAGGGGATGTAGAGTTTGTGCAAGGAGGGTTGGCTTGGCTGTGCTCCCTGTGATATGCAGTGAGGAATAGAAGGGAGGGGGATTGCAGAATTTGTGCAAGGGAGGGGCTGGCTCGGCTGTTGGGCTGTGCTACCCTGGACATAGGGGAGGAGAAATGTATTTGGATAATTCACTGGGTTGCATCGGCTGCGAAGATATTTGGGTGAAATGGCAATGGGCTTCAGCGAATGATCATGCAAAGATTTATATTGTACCTTGAATTTAGATGGTGTACTTTCTATAATTTGAATGGTTGTAAAATATTCTTGTATATTGCATTATTGTTCTAATGTCGCTTGCGGTGAATTCTTGTATGATGGTCTGATGGGAATAATTATTGTAATTTAATTACGATTTTGATTTTACTGTTTTACCGGTGATTGTAAAAGATTCTTGTATTTACTTTTAAGATTGAATGGATGATGGGATATTGGTTTTGAAGATCTTTAGTGTGGTATTTGAGAAGGAAATCCCGAATATACTAACGAGTTGTTATAAGTTCGATTTGCTTAATAACGACCTGACACTATGTTTAGTTTACTGCTAAGACGAAAGTGATTACTGCTAATTACCGATTACTATTATTTGATTAGATCTAATTATTCGGGTTCTCACAGACGGTAAGTCATTCTGGTATAGAGCAATATACCAAAATGCTCGTCTACCTTTCCTTCACAATCTTTGCCGTCATTCTGGTATAGAGCAATATACCAAAATGCTCGTCTACCTTTCCTTCACAATCTTCAAATGCTATAATTCATCTTTAACTTATTGCGTGGTTGAAGGGATTGTAAAAGGTTCAAATGAAACTACATAGAACCTTATAGTGGTTTAGCCATATGTAGGAAGCCAATGTGTGTGTCCCTCTAAACGCTCAAAGGAACCAAAATACAATATATCAATATTAACCTATTCGGGAATTTCCTTATATTCCACCGAATATTTGCCTCATTGCTTATACGTCACTCTCATTATCTCGGTGGCATGTGGAAGCCACGATCAAAGTACATAATAGGTCATCGATCAACAGTCAACTAACTTAAGTTGGGTGAGTGACAACAAGGTTTCGCACTACACACACTTTGCAACACATATAGCATGTGTTGCAGGAAAACTCTACTGCAATATATATTCTCATGTTGCTACCACTACTACAAAAAGGCTAATACTGGACGCCTCATCACAGACGGTTGACCAAAACCGTCTGTATTAAATACAATCATAGACGGTTTTGGTTTAGTGACCGTCTGTGTTACTGGCTGCGCTAAAAACCGTCTGTGAAGAAGTAATATCACAGACGGTTCGTATTGAAAACCGTCTGTGAAGTATCACAGATGGTTCTGAACCTTCACAGACGGTTTTCAACATGAACCGTCTCAGAATTCCGTGCTCATCACGCACGGTTCGTGTTGAAAACCATCCGTGAAGTATCACGACGGTTCAGATTAAAATCGCTCGTGATATGTATCTTATCACAAACAGTTCATATTAAAACCCGCTCAGGATAGCTTTTTCACGAGCGGTTCAAAACCGCTCTGTGATGACCCATGTCATCACTGACCCATAAACTCAGACGGCTCATGAAACTGTCTGTGATGACGTTTTTGAACCGTCTGTGAAGATATTTTCTGTAGTAGTGTACTATTCAAGTGTAGAAAGCTACAAACATAATCAGTCCCTAGTATATTACCACACTTTATCATGTAAGTTACAACACTTAATAAACGTGTTGTTAGGTCAATGGATAAATTTTATGACCCATTTAATCACCACATAATGTTATAGTACTAATAAAAATAAATTAGTAATTATAGTAGTAGGAACGATGGGCTAAGATACTTCATTATTCTAATTCTACTAACATGCTTATTTGTTTTTATAAGAAAGGAATATGCATGCTATCAGAATGTGGTTTTTGTCTATTGGCCCTGTTTGGGACGGCTTTGGCTTTTCATTCGGAAAAGCCGGAAGCCTTCCCAAATGGTAGGCTTTTTTGGCTGGCTTTCTCGAAAGCCGGAAGTCACCTTATACGTGAAAAAGCTAAAAGCCTAAAGCCACCGCAAAGCAGCTTCCCACGGCTTTTCACCACCCTTTCCAAATTTACCCTCAACTTACATGGTATTTACCTGATTTTGCCATTCAACAAATCCACCGCCCTCCCACCACCCCCACGCCCATTACCTTTGCACAGACAACCCCTTCCTTCTTCCCTCCTCCTCCCTCCACCGGCGATGTCGCCGTTCTCCTCCGGCTGTGCCGCTGCCTCCCTCCTCCTTGGCTCCCACATCCTCCCTCGGCCCCGACCAGATTCCACTCGGATTTAGTTCCGAATTTAGCGCTTTAGTTGTTCTAGTAGCTCGGGTTCTTGATTTGGAACTTTCTTGGTGTTAAAATATGGGGGAATAAATGGTCAATTTGTTGTTTGGATTTGGTTTGTTTTAGGGAAGCTAAGATCGTCATGTCGGACTCAGAGGAGCACCACTTCAAGTCGAAGGCCGACGCGGGGGCGTCCAAGACCTACCCACAGCAGGCTGGCACCATCAGCAAGAACGGCTACCTCATCATCGGGAACCACCCCTGCATGGTATACCTCGATCTCGATTCGATGATGATGTGCGATTGCAATTCCGGTGTGCATGAGTGAAGTTGTTTCTGGTCATAACTCATACTATGATGAAATACTATTAATTGTTATCTATGAATGGTTTACCGGATACTATTATTATTATATGTGAATGGTTGACCGGTATGTGGGGATGGTTTTTGTGGATTTGGGTGATCAATTCCTAACGAATTAGCGAGGAGGAAGGTGGTGGGAGTAATGAGACGTAATGCAAATGTGAGCGGTGCCATCAGGAGTTATGTTCTATTGGGTCTTGTTTTTTGTTTGGGATGGTTATGCGGTGCCACATGTGAATCGTATTGAGTATCAGCTGATTGACATATCAGAGGATGGATTTGTATGTTCTAGTAATCAACAAAAGTGTCTTATTTTGTGAATAAATGTTTGGTTCAATATTTATCATGTTATTTCTTTCAGTTGAGCCTTCTTACTGAGAATGGTAACACTAAGGATGATCTTAGACTCCCAACTGATGATAATCTCCTGAGCCAGGTTTGTTTGACAAACCTTTAAGCATCTTTGCTTCTATTTTACATGTTTATATGGCTATATGCATGATGTGGCTGCATCCTTAATCATCTATTTGGTTCTTTATGTGGTCCACTTGGATCAAAAGGAATTATTACATCCAATTTCTATTAGTTCTTTCTGCACCTTTAAGTATGGCAACTGTTGTTGATATTTCTGATCATAATTATCTATTTATTTGGACAACATTTTCTCAACAATAATAAGCTAATTTCTAAATAAATTTCAGAAGGTCAAGCATTAAACTGTAATGCATTAGATTGCGTAAAAATCATAATCCTTTACTCCTTTAAGATGTTTATTATCATTTGATGATAATAACCCAATTATCCGTGGTGGAGATTCCAATCAGTACAGATTGCCAGTATGTAAATTTTGTCATTTGTTGAAATCCATTGAAGACATCCTGTTTCATTTCATACTACGTTGCAACCCTTTAAAAATAGATCTATTTGATTCCATACTTTCTTACAATCCTTGGAAGATAGACTTGTTTGATTTTGTATGCAGCCATACAGTATTTCCATGAGTTTTATACAGGAAGTGACCTCCAATAGTTTGGTTGTTCTTATAAACTGACACAAGGGTAGGTTGGTACTATAGAAAGTAGAAATGTTAGTTTTATAATTCAAAATAGGGCATCCATGCTTTCTGTTCAAGATGGGTTATGATTATTTGGAGGTCAAACTATATCATGCTTTTGGCTTTGTGGCCCTGTGGGCTTATTTGTGAATCTTGTGACTGCAGTTGCCATAAAGAAAAAAGAAACATGGTAAAAAGAAAGGAAAAGAAGCTACTTTTCTATGTAGACAAAGTATTTTGTTTTATAGGAACTACATAGAGAAAAATTAGTTATTAGTTGATCAGTTGTCCAGTTAAGTACAAAAATGTATGGCACCAAATGTTTGTTTTAATTGAATTAGGTTTCTATTTTTACTTGGTTAATGTTATTTGATTTCCTAGCATTAACTTGTGGTCCTAATTTATTATCTATGTGCCTCCTAGTCGGATAATGTTGCATTTAAATTTGTTAACCAATATGCAGATGTTATTGGCATTCCGAAATAAAATGTGATTTTATGTTTTTTGGTGCTGTACAAATGTTACCCATAGAATTGCATTTCTGCTTCTATCTCTTGTTTATATTTGCCCAATGCTGTGTCTTGCAGGATGTTCATGATTGAACAATGATAATATCTTTTATGCATGTTGAGTAGCACTAAATCTTGACTTTCCATCCTACAGCACTCCTGGATTTTGCACTCATGGCCTTCCATACATACATGAGCTTTTCCTTCTTAGCAAGTAGATAATTGTTGTTCACTTGCATTCAGCCGTCATGTTATTTGATCAGCAGGATAGTGGGAATGAAGGAGCTGACTCTCCATTGTTGCAATTGTTGAGTACGTAAGATAATATGAATGGTCCCTGTTTTCCCTTTTTTCCAGAATACATAGAGTACTTTTGTCAGATATCATGCACATGAAGTATTATTATCTTTCTTCTCTGTATTTCATTGGTAACTTGTAAAACTCGTAGTACCTTTGCTGAATCTTGAGTGGCCATATTTGTCATTAATTTGCTAATCTCTTTAACGCGTATTCTATGCTGATTTGTTGTAGCTGTGAAGGTCCGTGCATGAGATCCTTCCATGCAAAAATAGTAGATGGTGAAGATTCGTATTGTGCAACCCTTGGGTACACAAAGGCAGAAGTTAAGGTAATTTTGAACTTCTGTTAAAGAGCTCTCATGCTTTATTCCTGCTGCTTTTTTTTCAAACAGTTTAAATATCTGCCTCTAATGTTATGTAGGCAATCCAAAATTTTCTGTGCAAGAATTGTGAGCATAAGAAGCACCAGTAGTGTTTTGTCTCTGGTGAGTTGGAGCCTTCAGATGGACTAAATGCAATGGTATTTGACATCATAAAAAAACATTATGAGTGTATTACAACCATCTTCGTCTTCAAAAATACTGCATCGAGTGAGTCTTCTTGTAAGTCGAGAAGGGTAGTTACCATCAAGGGAGCACCATATAGGAACAATTTTTGAGCTTGCTATTGATACTCATCAATCCAGTTATAGGTGGTGGTTGTTTTATGGCAACCTTACATTTTCAGCACCGCAGATTATTATAAGCTTGCTATATCAGTGTGTCTAGTGAGTGTTATCCATGCAGGCTGAAAAGATCAAAGGATCAACAGTTGAATTACTATATTTGAATGTTTACCTCTTTCATCGACAGATCAAGAAGCAAGGAACTTTATCAAGAAAAGAAAGTAATAGTTAGATTTTATAGTTTAGGACTCAAATTTTACTCTTGTTTAAAGCTCTTGTGTTGATAACAAATCAGTTGTTTTTGTAACATGGAATGATGTTAACAATACATACATTTATTTCCTTGATGCAATGCAATCCACCTTTTGAATATTGATCATGTTGAGTTGTGTTATACATTCTATAATATGATATGCTTAATTAGCAAATAAAAATTCTTTGTAGCAATTATAATTGGTACATACGTAGTACATAAATGAACCGTATTTTTCATGTATATTAAATGGTGTTGCAATATATCAATTATATGTTACTAATAGGTGTTAGCTATGTTTCGAAAATATGTGTTGTTACAAAAAAAAATTATGTTACAACTTTGCAACACCTTTTCTTTTGTATAACATCTAATTTGTGTTGCAGTAGATCTACCTTACAAAAACATCACCAATAACATCACTTATCACATGTGTTGCTATCCATCCCACCAACACATATTTATAGATATAGCAGCACATACACGTATTGCTATGATCCAGTCCTGTTGTAGTGTGGGCAAATAGCGCTACATATAAATAGTTATTAACTATATCTAGGTTTCGTAAAAAAAAAAAAAGAACTAGCTAGATCTATGTTCGTACAACAGTTTTTTTTTTTGGTATCAGAGGGGCCAAAATGCAACATAACCATATTAAACTTTTTCACCTAAAGCCATGAAGTACATACAAGATATTGATCAACAGTCAAATGACTTAAGTGGGTGAGTGACAAGAAGGTTTGGGCAAAAGAGGGGATGTGAATGCAAACGGTCTGGTTTATAGAACTTTCTTTATTAATTAACTTTTTTTAATTTTTATTTTAAAGTTAACCCCTGACGAACTCTATTTCCAATTCTGACCTCTTTGGTCACGTCACCACCCATAGCGTGACAAAACAACGTTGTCACGTCGTAGGATAAGTCCGCTAAATAGCACTTTTTTGTCACGCCATTGGTGGTGGCGTGACCAAACAACACTGTCACGCCACGGGTGGTGGCGTGATAAGAGCTTGCCCAGATACAGGTTGGCATGACAGTGTTGTTTTGTCACGCTACGAGTGTTGGCGTTACCAAAGGGGTCAGAATTGGAAATAAAGTTCACGAGAGGTTAACTTTAAAATAAAATTAAAAAAGGATTAATTAATTAAAAATTTTTGGTTTCCTCTAAGAAAAAGGAACTAGATCTAGGCTCACACAACTAGGGGTGTCAACAGATCGAATACGAATCGAATAGTGGTATTCTGGTATTTGTATTCATATTTTCTAAATAATATGAATACAAATTCGAATATTATCGAATACGAATATGAATCGAATGTTGTAACGAATACGAATACGAATCGAATAGCTACTCAATTCGGTTGGATTCGGATATCCTCGTAACTTACGTAATTGCAAGATATTTATAATACTTTATCCTCGTACATAGCACACCTAATCATTCTAGTTTATCTATTTCACCTAAAAACATGAATTCATATTAAACTAAAAATACCCATCCAACTAATTAGTCATACTGCAATAAAATATGTATATTGTTTTATTGTATTCAAATACGAATAGTGTGGATAAAATAACATTTCGGTTGGCTAACAATACAAATACGAATTGGGGAGAAATTGTTAAATGGATGAAAAAATCTAAACCATATTCACTAACAACCGAATTCGGATGCCGGATAAAAAAGATAATTTGGATTCGATTGACACCCCTTTTGGCAAACTAGTATTATGTGCTTTTTTACTATTGGATTGTTCTTTTATTCACGTCATCTTGTATGCCTCCTCTGACCTCTCCCAATAAATCCAACCATTTTCTTCTTTCTACTACGCACGTACAATGCAACCCAAAACCATCCTTTTGCCTCTAAATGCAACTGTCATTCTATCAATTAATGGCCAGCTGGATTTGCATTATTTCGTCAATCCATTGCTTGGCAGTCACCAAAATTTGGGGTTGCCACAGCAATACTATTTTGTCACCCTACCAATGAAATATCATGCAACATCTATAGATGGTTCTCACGAAGATTTTGTTTCACCTATTTCTATCTCGACATGCTGTTTGGTAGATTAAACAGAGTCTAGCAACAAACTCAACAACTGAAAGTTTTACAAAGAAAGGAAACATGCCTGAGATATAAAAGGGGAAAAGAAACCTTATTAATGACATTCAGTACATTGCAGCTAGCTACTGTCGGAATAAGTACATTCAACCCCCTCAACTCTCGCCAGAATCCATAAATCAATCCTCAACTCCAAACTGAGCTTTTGACACCATCGAACTCTCAGAAATGGTGCAATTCACACCCTTCACCCTAAATTGCCATGGTTTTTGCTAACATGGCATATTTGTAGACATGTTTCGCTGGCAGAGCATCCACGTAGATAGATATAATTGAATCAGCAAAGCTCGTTTAGCACAAAATAAAAGGAAAGCCTGGTGAGCCATCTAGGGGGAGGCAACAACTAGTGGAGGTGGTACAGGAGCAGGACGACGTGCGGTGGTGGTGGTCCATGTCAGCCAAAATCATGGTGGTTTAGGACGAGTGGTATTTTTGCACCGATTTTGAGAGCTTGAGGGTATCAAATGGCCAATTTTAGAGTTGAGGGTTGATTTCTGGATTCGGCTAACAGTTGAGGGGGGATAAAATGGATTTACTCCATTAAATATTGAAAAATCACTATAGATACGAATAGCATATATGATTATCTACGGAAATAGGTCGCTAGTGGAAGATTAACTTGTAAGATCTAATGGGTACATACGATGTTGGGAAATCAAGACAAAATATGTATTCATAATCGGGAGAAATATGCAAGCTTTAATTTGATGACTTCAGTTAAACTACGTAGTGCGCGCGCACGAGAGCGAGAGAGTAAACTTTATATATGAATCGAACCAAGTACATGCGAATTAGTTCATACAACTTACATACTTCATACTTTGCGTTTTGCTTAACGCTTGATGAATGCCAGAACAGACAGCAAAAGGTCAAGATACTGCACACACAGTACAACATCAAACATTCATCTGCAACAGAACCAATCTTGACAACATAAATTAAGTTTTGAAAAGCTTATATTATATAGAGAACAACAAACATGCCATTCATCCGCCCAATGGAAATGTAGACTATATATCTAGCAATATACACACAGCATGCTTAAGAGACTAATCTCTAATATTCGTAGAGGATATAAGGACAAGTAGATTTGCAACCCAATTTAACAAGTTCCGTACCTAATTATGAGCACCGGAGTGTTGACGATCAAATAGATGGATAACACAAGCACGGTTCCGAACGGCCGAAAATCGGAAATTTCAGTGCTACCGTGCCGGAGCCGCCGGGGGAGGGGGGGGGGGGTAGGAACACAAACGGTCCAGAAAATTCGGTTTGGATGAATTTTGCCCAAAAACGATTTTGCTTGAAGTTTGCTCGAATTTGAATTTTCTAAATTTAAAATCCGAAAAACTCAAATTTTGATTTGGAAATTTCTGCCGAAAGTTTCTGATTTTCTGCCGTACAAACCCCTGAACACAAGTAAGAAGAAGTGGAGAAGATACCATATATACAATTAATCTCACGCTAGGGCAGAAGAAGGCTAGCTGATGCACATGTGTTATCTCTTCAAGAACTCACCGTGCCCAGCACCCACATCTTGCCCTCCTCCGGCGATGTCAACGCCGAACAGCTTGACGACACGGGCCTCATCGGCAATCGCATCGGCCGCGTCATCCTTGTTCTTCGTCATCTTCTTGTAGTCGATGAGCAGCTGCTTGTCCGGCCCATACGCCGACCGGGAGAAGGCCACGGTGTCGCCTGGGCGGAGGCCCTTCTCCCGGACGAAGCGGCTCCAGCCCTTGGTGAGCACGTAGCTCTGGCTGCTGTTCCAGTACGAGTACCGGAACCGCCACACCTTCCCCTCGCCGTCCTCGAAGTTTAGGAGCACGCCCTTGCCGGTAGTGCACTTCGGAGGGAAGTGCTTCTCCGCGTGCTGCTTCGGCACGACGAGGCGGTTGAGCTTGCCGACGTCGCTCGGCGTCACGGCCTTCTCGAAAAGCGGCTCCCGCGCCCACGGCGGCGTGGGCTGCGCGCGCGCGCCCCTGCGCAGGCCCTGCCTGAGCTCGTCGGCGTAGGTGTGCTTGCGCAGCATGTCGACGATCTCGGATTTGGAGTGCGCGGCCAGGAAGGCGATCTCGCCCCCGGACGCGCCCTCGGTCGGGTGGTTGGTAACGGCTTCGCGACCGCGGAAGCGGAGCGCGGCCACGTCGTAGGCACGCGCGGCGGCGTCCTCGCCGGGGAACGTGCCGAGCCACACCCGCGCGTGCCGCTCGTAGATCTGAGCGCCCCAGCGCCCGTTCGGCTGCGGCACGACGCCCTTGAACCGCGACGATGGGCGTGGCGTCGGCCGCAACTCCGCCGCCTCGTCGGCCCCCGATTCTTGGGACGAGTCCATGGCAGCGAAGTCCAGTTTGGGCGGTGTTTCGTTGCCGGACTCCATCGTGGCGGTCGACATCTCGGCGGAGTGCCACGAGATGGCCATGCTTCCCAACCCCATCTCACATCAATCGCGAGCTACTATTTTGCTAGCTTCTAGTATGGTGTCGTTGGTAGTTGCTGCTGACTGCGTGTTGGCGACTTGGTGTGTATATATTGAGTTTAGTGCTTCCTTTTACACTTGTATCTGTGCGTGTTTGTGTTTATGTTGGCGTCTATGCTTGCAGCTTTATACTGTTGAGGTTGTTATTTTATGCTATATATGTACATGTGGTTGGCTTCTAGTTAATTTCGACATTAGGGCTCATTATTATGCCTTCTGCCACGTGGTTATGGCCTATGGGCTATGGCTGTTGCCGGTTGCAGTAGCTGTACATTGCATTTTGATGCATGCATGTAGTACATATATATTTTTTTGTCCACACAGGATTATTTATGGTCCATGAACATATTTGCATCTAGACGATTTTACTGGTATTTTTGTTGTACATATATCTTCCTTTTGTACATATCCATTCCTCTTATTCTTTTCCGTGCGTCTTTTTTCTACTCGTGACTTTCTTCTGTTCTACAAGCCACACCCACATGCTTTCACGCTACAGTCATGCATGGTATTTTCTCCCAAGTAGTGTAAACTGTAAATCATACGAAATTTTATACAGTCTTGTACTTGTTAATTATCAACGTGCCACTAATAGATTACACAGCTAATCACATGTTACTTTAAGCATGGCAAGTATATATATTTTGTTCAGTTAGTCAAAACTTGATCGATGACAGAATGACTGAAGTAAAAATATACGGTTATTTTCTTTTTACTACATGATGTTCACTGCCAGTACAAACATGGCAACAAGCGAGGACAGTTTTTGGTGGAACTAAAAAAATGGAATTGCTATAAAACAATCAACTATTTTTTTTTTTGTGATTTCAGTCGAATTTCACACTTTGCACTGGCCATCTCCTTCGTCTCCGACGAAAAGTGTAGTGATGGCAACATGTGAGCATCACACACTAGCGTGGATGGCTCGCTGGTGCACCACACCGCGCTCTAGTGAAGCCGCCTTGCTACTGCCGTTACCAAGGGCCTCTCCGTCATGAGCCCCCCTCCAATGAACAAATGCTTTGCCGCATGCCTCCCTTTCTTCTTATATTAAGGAGATGCGCCAAGGGGTCACACCCCATCACTAACTGCAAGGAAGAGGAGGAGGTTGTAATACTCCAGCATACTCGTAGTGTGGCCCATGTAAAGTTGTGTGGTAGGATTAGTCCCACATTGCTTGTCTAAAGTGGACTATAGTAATATATAATGCATATTGGGTCCAAACGTAGCACCTTCGGGTTAGACCAGTTCAAACCCCGGGCAGGGCCTGGAAAAGTCCGGCCTTGAATTGGAAGGCCTGAGCCTGCCCTGACCTGAAACCTGTGGGAATGGGAAGGCCTGAGCCCGCCCTGACCTGAAACCTGCGTTTTCCATAAAATATTATTATTTTAATTCTTTTTTAGAATAAATATTAATATTTAATTCATTTCGAGAATAAAAATATTTTTTAATTATTTTTATTGTCATTGTCGGGCTTTTCTGGTCTTTGGGGCCAAAATTAAGGACCGAGCCTAGAAAAATCAAGTTGGACTCGGGCCGAGCTGCCCATGAACAGGTCTGCTCTAGGTTAACTCTTTTACATGAAGCGATGAAGAAAATGTAAGTGAAGTGTTATGCGTGCATGGGTTCGCCCCACAGTGGGCTGGGCATTGCGCTGATTTTAGGTCAGGGTGTTACAGATGGTATCAGAGCATCAACATTCGCTGCACGGGCGCAGGCATATGGCACACGGCGTGTGTGGGCCCAGAGTGGATACACGGCATGTCATATGCGCCGGTACTAGACACACAGACGTGTACCGAGGGGTGGTTTTGGGCATTTGCCGCGTGCGCAGTATGCTGCCGAGGGTGTCAGCCCTTAAAGGGGGTGAATGTAATACCTCTGCCTACTCGTAGTACGGCCTATGTGGCCCATGTGAAATCGTGTGGTGGGATTAGTCCTACATTGCTTGTATAAAGTGAGTTGCGGTAGTATATAATGCTTGTTGGGTACAAACATAGCACCTCCAAGTTAAACCCTTTTACATGAAATGAGGACGAAGGTGTAAGTGAGTTGCTATGTGTGTGCGGGTCTGCCCCACGGCAGGTTGGGCATTGAGCTGGTTTTCGGCCAGGGTGTTATAGAGGCGTGAGGAGGACACCGAAGATGAGGAAGACGACCATGGCGGCAACAGCGGAGGCACAAGGTAAGGAGGAGACATGAGGGGAGATGAGGAGGCGGAGCCAAGTCGGAAGAGGTGGGCTTGTCACCGCCAACGCCGGTGAGGCGGTGAGATTTGTGGGGCACGTGGGAAATAGGGAAGAGGAGAGAACACGTGGCAGTCATCAAGGTATGTGTAGGATTTGATCCAATGATCCAAAATTTGACTGAAATCTCTCTAATTTTTAGTTGATTGTTATATAGTCACTTCCTAAAAAATGATTAGCCACAATATGTGTACTGTGTAGTCACACGCACAAATATATAGAGTGGAACTATGGCCCTATCTGGGTCCCCAACTCCCCATCACATCGTTATTTTTCTGTTTGTTTTATGATACGTTTGTCTTTCATGTGTTTGTACGTTCGAGAATAGATATTTCAGTGAGACGTGACGAACGCAAAAGTGTGCATGATTTCAACTGTTTGCACGTGTATGTGCGACCAAATAAAATCCAAAATTTCGACGCAAAGGATGAAAAGAACAAAAGAAGGCCCCAACAGTTACCATCGGATGGCCGAAGCGATGTGTCACCTTGATTTTCTGACTAAATGCTCGATTCGCACTAACCACTTGGTGGGTTATTTTGTGAATTTAAGAACCGGTCCCATAGTCTCTGAGCTGTTAGTCTTAAGGTGGCTATGTTAACTATAATTATGCCCACGCTCGATAAAAACCAAAACAAAAGAAGGCAAAATGTGTTGGAATGTATCCAATACTCTAAAAATTGTTTATCATAAACATCTTCACACCGAATGGACGTCTCGGAACATGGGTTCTTTCTTTGTTTTGAAGAAAATGGCTGGAGCTCGAGTTGTCTCTCTCCTTTGTTAAGGGAAGTGTATCACTATAGGTACATTCCAACACACACTAGATGGTTGACCTATGATTGACAACTTCCATTGAAATCTCGTGCCTGTCTTACCAATAACCAATAACGATGTTGTATTCATCCTTGGAGGCATGGAGTGTGCACTTAAAAATTGGTCAAGCAAGATGGCCAAGTGGCAGATGGAAGCATGCAGTGGGGACTGGGGAGAGGAGTGTGACCGGGCTGAATGGACAGGGGGCTAGGTTCATCCCCCTTACAAAAGACTGGACTAACCGATCTCTCCCGGGTTTCATCATCCTCCATTGCTGAAGTTGGTGGTTACTCTTTACTACTAGCTACATTCTTATGCTGTTTTTTTTCGGGGGGAGGCGGCAACTACGTGGCACACGTGCAATTGGGATACTACTAGTTTACATATTAAAAAAACCAATAAATAATGCCTCCTACAATTGAGGGTTCGGGGAGTATCACAATTTAGTTGATGTGCCATATCTCTAAATAATGTGACATTTGACCTAGGATCGAAGATTCTATTTGATTCATTGTCAAAACAATCACCCAACTTGTGTCCCAAGTGGCTTTCTCCATTCTAACTTAACATGATTTTGACTTTCGATTCGGGGGCGTACATGTTTGAAGTTTCAGAAGATGATGGGTGCATAAGTGAGCTGTAGAGGCAAAATCCCTACTTATGTAGTATATGCATGTGGGAATAATTGCATGTTTTCCATTACCAACGGCCTTTGAGGTCTGTCACCATAAATCGAGTATTGCTTTTATGCCACTGCAAAATAGCTAATTTGCCTATCAACCGATAATTTTGTACATTTGTCGTTTGTTATTTACAAAAAATGATGTTGTGCCGTACAGTGACCATGCGGACGAGCTCCTAGCGCCGACACGTGGAGAAACCATACGGTGGTCGTGCGGTGGAGGAGAAGCCGAACGGTGGCCGTACGGCGGAGGAGACTGCTGTTGGACCCCTGGACGTAGAATACCCGAAGACCCTATGTGTATACCATGCTAGTCCCAGGATTAGTAGCTAGCACACACATTCACAACAATTGGCAATCACATCCATATAATCACATACGAAAGTAAAGCAAAAGGGTAATATACTTAAACTATTACATTCACAGCCAACCGGCCAAATAAAAGTAGTCATCAGAGTAAAATAAATAGCAGCAGAAGACATATAGTAGTAACAAAATTCAGTGGCATGCTTATCCGATCCCGCAGGCAACCAACAAGGAAGCAAGGCCTAGGTAGACCTGTCACCGAACCCTCCGGTGTCGGGAACAAAGAACTCGTCATCTGGTATCTATGCATCTTCGATCTCTGAACAACAATATTGGTAAGATTGAGTACTTGTGCACTGAGCAAGACTTGTAGTGTATCGTAAACATTACATTAGATGCAAGACTATTCAAAGGAATGAAGCTCTACTCTACAAGTTGTTTTTGCTCAAAGCCATCTTTGTTTGCAATATTCGTAAGTAATAATTTGCAACGGTGTTTGAAAGAGCAGTATAAATAAGTACAGGACAGTAATAAGAAATGAATCAAAATAATGTCAACACATACAACCCTACTCGGTTGCAAGCAAAAAAATATAATCATATTCCGCCATAGACATGGCACTAACAAATTCGTGTTTAACCATAGAAATGGTAGTCCTGCTATAGACATAGCAATTCAACCATAGAAAATGGCAGTCCTGCTATAGACATAGCAATCCAGCCATAGACATGGCAGTTGACTCAACAAATAAAAATCCCATGTCATTACCCCAATCTTTTGTGAAATTTAGAAAACAAAGCTACCGCCATACCAACCGCACTAAGCACGCTCATGACCACGAGCACGACTATTTAAATAGATTTTTCACTCTACAAGGTCTACAACTTTACCCATAGTGCGCAATATTCTAGTTGCCTGGAATATCTCTATATCATTGTCACTACCGTAGGTAAGCAGTCTAGAGTTCGCGACGCAACTTTTACATTATCTAGCCCTAACCTTGCACTAGCAATACGAATTATTATCCCCAATTACCCGGATAGAAACCCGCGGTATGGGGAGTCCTCACTCACCGGATAGAAACCCGCTAAGTGAGTCCCTCACTTCGCCCGGATAGAAACCCGTTGAAGTGAGGCATCCACAGTTGTGACGGCAATAGAAATTGCTCACACTACTTTTGCCTACTATCATGTAAGGCCATGATTCGATAACTTAGTTAGCTACAGCTATCCCATACTAGCACATACGGTTGTACGATTAGGTCTTAGCCTCGAAGTTGCTGCCTTCAGTCCTTAGTCGACTATGAGTGAGAACTTCACCCTAACTATTAGTGAGTCACAATCCTCACTTTTTCAGAATACAATGTAACTTGCCTGTGTCTAAAAACTAAAGTTTTTATTTCAGTTTCATATAAAATAATAGAGGTACCTCCTCTAGACATTTTTCAAAATAACCCAAATTCACAAATTATCATATTGTCCTTTTATCGGTTTTTCGAAAAATTTATCGCTCTAGTTGCATTTGTGCGATAACTGTAGGGTTGCGGGGTAGGCTACGATAGCTACAAACAAAAATTTCTACCACACAAACCAGGAAGCCAAGCAAGTAGATGATCACAGATCGTTACCACTAGACGCGCAGAGCAGCGGAAGAAGGGTTGGAGCAGCCTGGTCCAACGAAGAGCGCGTCGATGTAGTGGTCGAGTCGATCGTCCAACGCCCGAAGAAGTCGATCACGGTGGTCATAGTCGATCGTCCCCTCCAAAGAACCTCTCGTAGTTCCTCGTGAAGATCGCGGATCGCCCTCAAGCGCAACAATCGTAGTAGCACCTCTACGGTATCCACACGCCCAAGGCGAGAACAACCATACTGTTGGTGTGCTAGCACCAATTCGCACGCGAGCTCTTAGGAAGATGGCGGCTAGGGTTTCGTGGTGTTTTCGCGCGCTTCCCAACAAATTTCATGCATCTCCTTATATAGTGCTCGTGGACGGATCCTAACCAACACGCTTCTTAATCGATTCGTCTTGGTTTGTTCCAACCCGTTAAGTGTGTGACCACAGAGGTTCATGCGTGTCGGTTGTGACTCAAAACCCTTTCCGATCACTAGTCGAAGCGGCTCTTAGCAGAACATAGTGATTCCCGAATACACACAAATTATATCGGACGAACCTTAATGCAATATGATCTACGACCAGGTCCTCATCACTTACGACCAGGTCTATACTCTATACGACCAGTTCGTTTGTGGTCACGACCAGTTCGTAACTCCTTACGACCAGGTTACGACCACTCTGTGATTACGTTCGACCAGTCTACGACCAGCTCGTATCTCCATACGACTAGTCTGTAACTGATCAAATTGAGTGACCTACTCGTGTATACTCCCTTTGCCTCACGATGTCTGGTTGAATTCCAGGTGAGATGTTGTGCCATCCATGGACTGTTCAATTCATTATCGATCGAGTGTCAGATAACTTCATGTGGTCGAACACTTCGACTACTAGTAGCATGGCCATGCACTTTCTTTATCCGATCACAACGAGGGGCCCAAAGACATCTCTCCTGTTATGTTAGGAGGGGCAAATCCCATATCCGACCAGTCACATTCCTCTCCATGTTTCATAGCATACCCGAAAGCTACCTTTATAACTACCCAGTTACGGAGTAGCGTTTGGCAACCCCTAAGAGTGCTATTACACATGTAGGAAACTATGATGATCTCAGGTCTAAGGATTATACATCATCATTGCTTGAGACCAACTAACGACACATAGAATCATAACAATCTCAATAGTGTCTCAAGGTGGGTCTAATCCAACATCATGTTCTCTAACATGTGTCCATATTATTGGTTTGATATCTCCATATCTATGACTCGTGAAACATAGTCATCAACCAATACATATGCTAGTCTATTCATATGTGTCCTCATATGTTTCCGGCCAGGAACGATAAGAATAACTATCGCAGAAATATATAGTTTCACAACCAAGTCACATACTTGATAATAAATATTAACAATATTATTCTAGAAACAAGATAACACATTATCCAATGTCATGAACATAATGAAATATAATCATCTCTATGATTGCCTCTAGGGCATATTTCCAACAATAACCGCATTCAAAAACTCCCAAATGACATTACATATTGTCTAACCCATATTCTAATGGTTGCAACAGTAAGGGATCAATATTACAAGGAGACATATGCAGCAAGTAGGATTTATAACTACCGATTTCCCAACAATAGCATTTTCATACAAACATACACGCGTGCATAATAGAATTTACAAAACAAAATACAGTAAGCAAAATATTGGGATCAACATGATCAATGGAGGTGCTTGCCTTGCTCTTGCTGTTCTAGAGATATGATTTGTTGGTCGTCGCAATAAAAACCCGAATAATCGACGTATAAAAAGAGCCAAAAACGAATTAAATAACATCCAAAAAAAATCAGAAGTAACCAAAATCAAATATTTTTATATATTCTAGTATATTATGATTTTAGATGAATTTAGAGACAAAATTCATTCAATTTGGAGTTTTGTAGCAAAAGTTATTAAGGTTTCATTTTGGTTTGGTTTGATAAATCCGGATTAAATGAGAAATACGCTTTCTAACAGAGAAAGTGTATTCTCGCGTCTGTTCTAACGAGGTTTACACTTTCCAGTGAGGAAAACGCATTCTCCTTGAGTTTCTCTATGGTTTACACTTTCCAGATATGGAAAGCGTATTCTCCTCATAAGTAAAAGCGTATTTTCTTATTTCATTTGATTTTCGTTTACACCGACATGTGGGGTCCACTGTCAGCGTCACAGTCCATGTGCATAGTGCGTAGACCGAGGGTCTATGCGCATAGTGTGCGGTCCATGGTGCGGTGAGCTGTGCGCTTAAGGACATTTGGCGTGCATGTCATAGATTCATCTACGAAAACGTTTTGATTTAAGATTTCTTTTAATATAAAGCTTGGTTCCACATGTCAACGACTTATTACAACTAAACCGATAGCTAATGATTTAATTATCCTTAATGATCATGCTTAGACACACTGATGATGAGCTACAGTGCTCGTCACCGTGTGCCGCGTGGTGACGCTCGTGCCTGCGCTTCTCACCGGTGCTGTGGTGCTTGACGGTGCCGGAGAGTTCCCAAAACGAGATCTCCTTACTAATGCATACCTGCTAGCACCAACGGTATGACTGAAGGTGGCCTGACACGGTGGCGTACCGGTGTTAAGTGACGGCGCAGCTATGGCAACACGCGACATTGCAAAGGAGCAATGCTCTCGGCAAAAGAGTGCGCGCAATAAGCGTCTAGGGACTACGAGGAGTCTACTAGAATGATGCAGATGGTTGGAGATGGTCGGAGTCGAGTTGTAAACGGCGAGTCGAGGCGGCAAGGTGAGCTTCACGTGGAGATGAGGTTCGGCCGATGGAGAATAGAGTCCAAAGGTCGGAGAAGCTCCAGAGGGTCCAGGCGATGCTTCAGGTACAAGGAATCGTGCTGAGGTGCAGTACGGCTCCGGCAAGGCTTGAGGGGGTAGTTACGGCCGGGGATGAGGAAGACTACTAGATTCGGCTTCTTCTGTGAATCAAAGATGAAATTGGATGAGGGGAAAGAATCAAGGCATGCTGGAACACGAAGTGAAGCAGTAAGGGTGAAACAAAAGCCTTCATGGCATTAGGGACGAAGGTGGTGGTGCACAGTTGAAATCGGGCTTGCTCTCTCCGAGCTCTAGAGCTCGACTCGGAGGAGGAGAATGGAAGAGGAGATGTGCATTGGCTTGGAAAGGAAGAGACAAAGCTCAAGGGGTCGTTTATATATACGATGGGGCAAAGATCAATGAGGAAGGGCTCAGGCAACCACGAGCAAGGTGACGGGGTTTTCTCCGTCGTACGGGCAGGGTAGGCATGACCGCGGTAGGGGGATGAGTGTGGATTGATGGCGAGGTGACGGGTAGGTTCGGCCAGTGGAAAAACCACAGGCGACGAGGAAAACCAAGGGCGTGGCAGAGCTCTCGCGCGTGAGCGTATGCTGGCGTGACGAGGGCGAGGTGGACGAAGGACCCTGTGGGCGGAGCCCACAGGTCAGAGGGTGAGAGAGGGTTAGGTTTTTAGAATTTTGATTTTCTATTGAATTAATGCCCGACTTGTTTATTGCTCAAATGAAGTCCAAAATTAATGAAATTTTTTGTGTAATCTTTTGGACTAATGTAGTTTCTCCTTTAAAATTTTCTGAGATTAATCTTTCTGTGAATTTTTCTAAAATTTGAACAAGGTTATGTTCTAATGTAATTGTAATTATTTTTCCAAACAAGATTTCATATAAAAGTTTTTGTGAAATGTACCTGGGATAATATGACCAAAATAATTCTCTCATTGAATATTTTTACTTTGTTTTATCTATTTCCTTTTTAGCACCTAAGTGTTTGTAGTTCAAGTTTTTGCTTTTTAATTCAAAAACCAAATTCGACATGGTATAATTATATGTAATTGATCAAAGTGATTTCTCTAATGCATTTATATTACATATTCCCAGAATTAGGATTTTGGGATGTTACAGACCTACCCTTCTATCGGGACCCAAAAATGCAATTCTCGACCCTCTGTGTACAATGCACTAGTCCAGGATCACGCTAGTGCACACAGTGTCAACATAGATGAATATCGATCCACACAAGACGATTAATAACATAAACGAGTAATTTGATTAACAAATAATGCTTTTGACCTTATGGTTGAGTTTACACTTATTAAGCCACACAGGGTTGGCGAATTAAATAGCAGCGAAACAGATAACTTCAGCGAAATCCCATCAATTCACCACAGGCAACCGACTGGGATCAAGACCCTAACGATCAGGCACCTTCGTATAACTCCTCCTTGAAAGCAGGCGAAGACTCCTCCTCTTCTGCTGATTTGATTTAGCAAGTATGAGTACACAACCGTACTCACAAGTCATACCACAGAATACAAAGTATAGATGCAGGCATATTCCAAAGGAATGGCTTCTGTGGTTCTTTTGCAGAAATACAACATTTGCAATTTGAAAACGAATAATAGATTGACAGCATAAAGTAAAACAAATAAACAATATTAAACCTCCTCTACCTTCATTTGGAGTTATTTTGAGTGATATTATAAAGGTCTACTTATATAAAGACCACAGGGTAGAAATACCTAATTATAAGCCTTAAGGATTAGTTAAGTGAGCTAGAGAATGGGTAAAAGTGTGTGCTGAAATTCTTTCCTGTCTATTGTCATTTCTTATCCATATCTCTTGTCACTTGATCTCTAACTCTCCTTTTCTTTATAACATGTAGATGGCCAGCCAGTGGGAGTCGTAGTACTGCACGAGTGCCTTTGAGGAAGGCATGCTGCAGCACACTCTGTGGGTAATACTACAACACATCAAGTGGCCACATACTCCATAGTACACGGTCTACAGTGCACCTGTGAGTGTAGCGTCCATCGAGTATCTCACCCAAGTGCTCGTTTAGGGGAGGAACTTCGACGACTCGGCCATCCATTGTTACGGGATGGGCTCTACTATCCGGATTACTCTACTTGATGTGGCTTATATCGCCATCGTTCGTCTGTGACACAAGCTGTCGGCACTGCGGGAGTCGTTCTTTCACTTCCCAGCCAGAGCTACGAACCTGGAGGACACCACTTACCGTGTGAAGGGGAGGCAGTTCCTTACTCCTCACCTGCACCTTGCTAGCCTCGTGAGGTCTCTGGACAGATATCTCTGTCGGATGTCTCGCGAGCTCCTAGAGGCTCGCTAGAGGATCTGCACCTTGGAGGACAGCATCGCCCCGACGGTGGCCCAAGGGTTCTTCTCCCGGGAGCTACTATACGGGGAGAATGCTATGCTAACGCCCACCAAGGACCTGCCGCAGCCCATCATCCGCCTCCAGTCCCATACCCGACGTCCCCGTATGTCGGTGATCGGACATTGCCGTCGGGTGATGGCCATCTATGCCAGTGCGATGGACCCTTCACAGCCGTTGCAGCACTACCACCACCGCTTCGCTAGACATAAGGACACTGAGCACCAAAGTACTCCACCCTCCATTGCCCCTGAGTCCTCAGGAGCCGCCCCGTGTGACTAGGATGTCTAGACTGCACCATATAGTCTAGAGCTCACCTGTAGGACTTAGAGTGAGCACTTTTTGGACATTTTGTAGGAGTACATCGAGGTGGGACCTCACTGTAAAATATTTTTAATATGCTACTTGTTATGTTTTAGCTGCCCTCTTTTGTAATATGGAACAACGGGCATGTGCGACATGTAATACTTAACACATTTGTTGAAAATTCATGTGTGCTACCCCTAAATCTTAAAAATATGCATGCTATCAGTTTAGATTAAGTTACAGTAGTTTGGGATGACAAAACTTGCTGACCTACTTAACTTCTGTTTATTCCCTCTTATCCTGCGGACATTTGTTTACTCTGCTTTTTGCTTGATCAGGATGCCGGTAACGCGCTCAGTTCGCCAACTCATAGCAACGGGAGCCACCTTTGGATCACAATAACCAAGGGGCGAGACTCCTCGCCTTATTTCAACCACCAAAGATCCTTCGTGACAACGGCAAGTCAATAGCCTCAACGTGCCGCTACCGCAGAAACCGAAGTTCTACCGCTACCACCCACCATGGCACAAGTACTTGCCATGATTGAGCAAGGGCGACAGACCTGCAACACTCTACTACTCCAACAGTTGGTGCAGAACACCGCTACTCTTGGCACTGCTGTCGGGGGAAATGGAGGTGCTACCAACCAGCTATCGTCCAGGATGGGCGAGTTCATACGGACTCTGCCACCGACCTTTGCATCAGCAGCCGACCCCCTCGACGCTGATGATTGGCTCCGAACAATAGAGAGCAAGCTGATTATTTCCCAATGCAATGACAAGGAGAAGGTTCTCTATGCATCATATCAGCTGCAAGGAGCAGCAGCAGTATGGTGGGAAAACCATCAGGCCCGCATTCCTGAAGGCCAAACCATCTCTTGGGCCGCCTTCAAAGAAGCATTCCGTGATGCCCACATCCCTTCAGGCATTATGGACATCAAGAGGCGAGAGTTCTTCGAACCCCGGCATAGGAACCAGACCGTGATGGAGTTCCTGCACTGCTTCATCTATCTTGCCCTTCCTCAACCCGTAGTGGTCCAGCAATATAACCACAGAGGTCAGCCGTCTCGTACTCAAAATTGGGCAACAGACGTCACGTGCTTCAATTGCAATGACCGCGGGTACTATGCAAACAAGTGCCCAAAGAAGAACTTTCCAGCGCCTCAACCTTAGCCATTTGGAGTTCAGCAGTGACCCCAGGGCCCCACTCAAGGCCCAGGAGGGCAGCAAGCACCCAAGCCAGTGCAAGGCTTCGAACGCGACCATCTGAACCACACGACTACTGAGGAGGCTGACGCATCGCCTGATGTGGTGACGGGTAGGATTCTCGTACATTTTGTACCTACATTAGCATTATTTGATTCTGGAGCAACTCATTCTTTTATCTCTAGAAAGTTTGTCATGCATCTGCAACTGGAAACTACATTGCTAGATAGTGTCGTGCTAATTCATTCACCCGGGTCCGTTCTAAGGACACAACTCGAATGTTTTAAAGTTCATCTTGAAATAAATAGGGTGATATTCAGAGCCAACCTCATCATGATAGATACCCCCGGGTTAGATATAATCCTTGGGATGGATTGGTTATCCAAACATCTAGGAGTAATCGATTGTGCAAACCGAGCAGTTTCTCTAGTCAACCCTGACGGAGAATGAATCATGTTTTCTTCCACATATGTTGCTCCATCGCAGTAGACCAAGCTCAATTCCAATTCAATTCTAGAGCTTAGTTAAGTGCTCGTGGTATGAGAATATCCCGACGTGTTTCCTAATGAACTACTGGGGATGCCGTCAGATCGGGACATGGAATTCGTCATCGATTTGATACCTAGGACAACACTATTTCTAAGCGATCCTATCGAATGGCATCTGATAAGTTGGTCAAATTGAAGAAACAACTCAAAGAGCAGCTAGACAAGGGATTCATTCGCCCCAGCTCATCCCCATAGGGAAGCCCTGCTTTATTTGTAACAAAGAAGGATGTTAGTCTACGGATGTGCGTCGATTATCGTTCTCTGAACGAAGTCACCATCAAGAACAAATATCCTCTCCAGAGGATCGATGACTTGTTCGATCAATTGAATGGTGCCTGTATCTTCTCCAAGATTGAGTTGAGGCTCATATATTTTCAACTCAAAGTCAGGCTAGAAAATATTCCAAAGATTGCTTTTACCACCCGTTATGGTCTGTACGAGTACACCGTAATGTCTTTCGGACTCACCAATGCTCCGGCGAATTTCATGAATCTTATGAATAAGATTTTTATAGAGTATTTGGATCAATTCATGGTGGTCTTTATTGATGATATCCTTATCTACTCCAAGACCCTAGAAGAGCACGAGAGACATCAGTTATTTGTGCTCGACAAGCTGCGCTAACATCAATTGTACGTCAAGTTCAGCAAGTATGAGTTCTAGCTAAAGGAAGTTAGCTTTTAGGCCATGTTCTATCTGAAGGAGGTGTGGTAGTGAACCCGAGCAAGATATGAGATGTACTAGCTTGGAAACAGCCTCGCACTATTCCTAAAGCCCGAAGTTTCCTCGATCTGGCGGGATATTACAGCAGGTTCATCGAGAACTTCTCTAAGATTGCGAGACCGATGACTCAACTTCTGAAGAAGGAGAAGAAGTTTGAACGGTCAGCCCTGTGCGACGAGAGTTTCCACAAGTTAAGAAAAAGGCTCACCACAGCCCAGTGCTTACTTTGCTCCACATACACAAGGATTTCACGGTGTATTGTGATGCATCCCACCATGGCATCAGTTGTGTGCTAATGTAGGAAGGCAAAGTGGTGGCATATGCCTCGCGTCTATTGCGGCCACATGAAGCGAATTATCTGATCCACGATTTTGAACTAGGAGTTGTGGTTCATGCACTCAAAATCTGGAGGTATTATCTTATCGGCAATCGGTGTGAGATATACTCAGATCATAAAAGCCTGAAGTATTTCTTCACACAGCCAGATCTCAACCTGAGGCAACAGATATGACTTGAATTGATCAAAGACTATGACTTAGGCATTCATTACCATCCTGGTAAAGCCAACGTTGTAGCTAATGCCCTCAGCCAGAAACTTCACTACATGAGTGCATCGATTGAAGAAAATCAACCGATGCTACATGAAGAGTTCCGGAAGCTCAACCTAGAAGTGGTTGAGGAAGGTTATGTTGCTACCTTAGCACTACAACCTACCCTCGAATCACAGCTCCAAGCCGCTCAGCTCAGGGATTCGACGATAGCCAAAATCAAGCTCATTATACGAGATGGTGGAAAATCAGAATTTTCTGAGAATGTTAATGGCTTGGTTATGCGTGGATAGCATATATGGGTTCCAAAGGACCACGATATCTAGGAGCTAATCCTTAGAGAAGCTCACGATTCCCCTCTCTCCATTCATCCTAGAAGCACCAATATGTACCAGGACCTCCAGAACCAGTTCTGGTGGCCCGGTATGAAGAAAGATGTCATTGCATGTGTTGCCCGGTGTGACGTGTGCTAGTGTGTCAAAGCTAAACACCAACAACCCGTAGGGTTACTCTGATCCCTGAATATTCCCGAGTGGAAATGAGATGAAATCAATATGGATTTCATCACAGGGTTACCCAAGACCCGAAATGGGCATAATGCCATCTAGGTTATCCTAGATCTCCTGACCAAGGTGGCTCATTTCATTCCAGTGAGCACCAGTTACAATGGAGTTAAGCTTGCAGAGCTTTACATGGACAATATTATCCATATGCATGGCGTACCGAAGATCATAACCTCTGATCGAGGACTTTAGTTCACTTCTCAATTTTGGGATATTGTGCATGAACTGTTAGGAACCGAGCTATTCTTTAGCACAACATTCCATCCCCAAACAGGAGGTCAAACAGAGAGGACAAATCAAATTCTGGAAGATATGTTGTGAGCATGCGTGCTGTCCTATAGCATGAATTGGGAGAAATATTTGGCATTCGCTGAGTTTTCTTACAACAACAGCTTCCAGTCTAGTCTTCAAATGTCCCCATTCAAAGCACTCTATGGGAGAAAGTGCAGAACGCTCTTGTTCTGGTCCGAAGTCGGAGAACGTAAATTCTTTAGACCAACTGTCATCTAAGAGGCTTAAGAGCAAGTCGATGCAATAAAGAGATGCCTGAAGGAAGCATAGTCTCAACAAAAGAGTTACGCCGACCGTCGTTGCCGTGAGCTGAACTTTGAAGTAAAAGATTTTGTTTATCTCAAGGTCTTGCCACTGCGAGGGATTCACTGTTTCCAAGTCTGTGGAAAACTGGCACCTCGGTATATCGGTCCATACCGAATTCTCACAAGGCGAGGTAGCCTATCAGCTGGAGCTATCGCCTCAACTTTCTGATGTACATGATGTCTTCCACATATCTCAGCACAAGAAATATCTTCGAACTCCTACTGAATCCGTTCCGTTGGAAAACCTTGATCTCCAACCGAATCTATCCTATCAGGAACACTCGATCCGAATTCTAGATGAAGCCACACACCACACGCATAACCGTGCCATCAAGATGCTGAGAATACGGTGGAGCAACCATACCGAAGACGAAGCCACATGGGAACGAGAAGATCGTCTTAGACCTGAATTCCCAAACTTTTTCACCAGTTCCTCTGAATCTCAAGGACGAGATTCTTTGTAAGGATTGTAACATCCCAATTTTCTGAGCTTTAAAAATCCTTTGAATAGTTAGTAGGGAGAAAATTCACCATTTCGTTTTATTTGAATTTAATTTAAAAGCTTAATATTGGACCTTAGATACCAAAACAATTTAATATGATTAAAGTCAACATGAACAATGGTCAAAACTATTTTATTTGGGTTCTATGTGCTTGGATATATTTTCTAGATTTTTCTAGAATTTTTCCAAGTTCATTTGCTATTTTCTTTTACCATTTGGAATTTCTGCTATTTTCTAAAATAGAAAATCTATTAAAAAATCTCAAAATATTAATCGGGCTGATTTCCCCGACCAAACTCCATTTCCCGCGCAAGGCCCGCTTCGCGGCCCTTTTTCCACGCGAGCGCCGCGCAGCTGCTCTTTTCTCTTTCCTCCCACGCGAGTCCCACTTGTTAGCAGCAGCCGCGTTGTTTGGCACACGGACTCTTCCGAGCCGCTGTCTCTGCTGTGCGGGTCCCGCCTGCCACGTCGTCATCGTCTTCAAACCAGACTCCTTCTCCCTCTTTCCTTCGCCGCCGCCACCATCTCCTTTGAGGATTCCTCGCTCCCGGGACTATTTAAGGCCCCGAGGACCTTCGTCCCTCGCATCCCGTGACATGCCGCCTTCGAAACCCTAGCCACCACCCTTGTTTTGCCACGTAGCGCCGTCGCCATCATCTTCACCTTCAACGCCGGCCGAACGATTTCGTCGCCACTTGAGCCGTCCTTGTCACCGTTGGAGGCCACCATTGGGATCGCCACATCACTCGCATCTTGAAGCCGCCGTCGCCTTCGCCGGAGGATCTCTCCAGCGCTGTCATCGTCAAGCCCAAATCCTCTCCGCCGCTTCGACCTCGCCGCCGGCCGCCACAGTTGTCCTTGAGCACCCGTTAGCCCATCAGCGAGTTCCCCGTGTCCCCCTCTTCACATCAGTTCCACCCACCGCAGTTGAGCCACCGCCGTTCGCTGGCAAGCCTCGAGCCCGAGTGCCGCCGCCGCCAATCCGACGTGTCGTCCCATGTGGTTCACCACCTCAGCCTCCGTGAGTGCGTGTCAGCCCACGTCAGCGCCGTGTCAGCGTCCACATGTGTGTGTGTGCCACCTCACCCTAGCCCTAGATCGAATGGCTCGGTGGACTAAGTCTACCGTGAGCCATGAGGATGACATATGGGTCCCATATGTTAGTATTTTCTTTTTGTCCAAGTGACGGGAAGCCTCCTGGAGATGTGCAATGTCGTTGTGGAGGACCACGTCGATGACGCGGTAAAATCGCCAGAAGTGGGAGATCACTCGGAAGACACGGCGGAGGAGGATGTCAAGATGGCGAAAGGTGGCCGTCACCTGCTTCGGCAAATCCTCGGACAGAGGAGTGAAGACACTGTTGAAATTACAGTGTTCTTCCGTAGCATCCGCCAACGTACAGCCGGAGAGGCACTTGTACAGTATGGTCAAGTAGGCAATCAATCCCGGTGACAAGGAAACAGACCGAGGGGGAGCCATATTTCTGCTTAGAAGTATAGATCAGTTATATGTGGGGATGATCATCTCTTCGATGGCAGATGATCCTTTTTATAAAACAAGGAATAAATTCGGCACGTGAGACGAAGAGACACATTGGGGAGCAGAAGCGGCATTGATGCAACGAAGAGATGCATCGGCGACGACGACGACGAGAAACTCATCGAGCAACGAAGAAACACACCGAGCTGAAGTGATATTATCACAGACGGTTATAATTAAAAACCGTTTGTGAAGAGGTAATATCATAGACGGTTTGTTTTTAGAACCGTCTGTGATACTTCACAGACGGTTTTAATTATGAACCATCTGTGAAATTACCTCTTCACATATGGTTTTTAGCGCAGCCAGTAACACAGATGATTTTCAATATGAACCGTATGTGATTGCATGTAATACAGACGCTTTTGGTCAACAGTCTGTGATGAGGCGTCCAGTATTAGCCTTTTTGTAGTAGTGTCACAGACGGTTCTTTAGATGAAACAACGGAGGGAAATACATCTCAAGATGACATAGAGTCATCACCACCTCATCCTGCAGAGCATCTAGTCCTTTGGGATCGGTGACCTTCTAAGCAATTGTGTTAAAGAAATAACCTAGCCTCATGATTGTCTCTCGGACATTGATCGGCAAAATACTTCTAATTGCATCCAGGAGCATCTGTGTCATTAGCACATGTCAATCATGAGACTTCATGCCAATTAACTTCAAATCTTCCATCGAAACAAGTTTCTTCATGTTGGCAGAGTAACCGGACGGAACTTTCACACCATACAAGCACTGGCACAGTTCAGTTCTCTCGGCCTTGGACAGAGTGTAACAAGCAAGGAGAAGGTACATTCATCCTTTATCGGTCTTTGTAGGTGCTAACTCAGGTCTAATGTTCATATCAACCAAGTCAAGCCGTGCATTGACACCATTCTTTGTTTTGTCATGAATGTTTAGTAAGAGACCAATCAAGCTGCCACATACATTCTTCTCTACGTACATAACGTCGATGCAGTGAACTTCTAGGTGCTCCCAATAAGGTAAGTCCCAAAATATTGATCTCTTCTTCCAGATGTTCTTCTCACGGGTCCTCGATTTACGTCCATTTCCGAGTACAACATCTAAATCCTTAACCATATCATAGATCTCTTTTCCACTTAAATGCCTTGGAGCTAAATAGTCTTCCTTCTCTCTGTCGAATTATTTCTTTATCCTGCAGTATGGGTGAGCCCTCCGGAGGAACCTACGGTGACGCATGTATACAGTTTTGTGCGAGTGCTTCAGCCACATACTCTCGGTATCATCTAAGCAGTGAGTGCATGCTTTGGCCCCTTTTGTAATCTGGCCAACAGGTTAGCAAGGGCGGGATAATCATTTATGGTGCAGAACAACAAGGAGCGTACAGTGAAGTTCTCTCGTTTGTACGCATTCCATACATGTACCCCTTCGATCCACAGTATTTTTAGATCTTCCATCAATGCTGCTAGGTACACATTAATATCATTCCCAGGTTGCTTCGGCCCTTGGATAAGTATCGATAGCAAAATATACTTCTGCTTCATACACAACCAAAGATGAAGGTTGTAGATACAGAGAGTCACGGGCCAAGTGCTATGTCGGCTGCTCATGTTACCTAAAGGATTTATTCCATCTGTACTCAATCCAAATCTTATATTCCTCGGTTCCGCACTGAAGTCTGCAAATCTCCTATCGATGTTTCTCCACTAGGTGGAATCAGCAGGGTATCTTAGCTTTCCATCCTGCTTACGCTCCTTCGAGTGCCAACGCAGCAGTTTTGCCTCCTTTGGGTTCGCAAAAAACCGCTTCAAACGGGGAATTACAGGAAGATACCACACCACGTTAGTAGGAGGTCCATTCTTCACCTCGATTGCCTCGCTGTCATCTGATTGATTCTTACGCTTGTATCGCAATGTGTTGCACACCGGACATACATGCATGTTTGCGTACTCTTTACGGAAGAGACAGAGCTCAAGGGGTCATTTATATAGATGATGGGGTGGAGATCAACGAGGAAGGGCTGGGCCAATTGCGGACAAGGTGACGGGGTTTTCTCCGTCGTACAGGCAAGGTAGGCGCGGCTGGGGCAGGGGGATGGGCATGGATTGATGGCGAGGTGACGGGTAGGTTCGGTCGGTGGCAAAACCACGGGCGACAAGGAAAACTGCAAGCGTGGAAGAGCTCTCACACATGGGTGTGCGCTAGTGTGGTGAGGGCGAGGTGGACGAAGGACCCTGTGGGCGGGGCCCACAGGTCAGATAGAGGTGAGAGAGGGTTAGGGTTTTTAGGATTTCGATTTTCTGTTGAATTAATGCCCGATTTGTTTTACTGCTCAAATGAAGTCCATAATTAATGAAATGTTTTGTGTAGGCTTCTGGACTAATTTAGTTTCTCTTTTAGAATTTTTAGAGGTTAAAACTTTTTATGAATTTTTCTAAAATTCGAACAATATTCTGTTCTAATGTAATTGTAATTATTTTCCGAACAAGATTTCATATAAAAGTTACGGTGAAATGTTCCTGGGATAATATGCCTGAAATAATTGTCTCATTAAATATTTTTCCTTTGTTTTATCTATTTCCTTTTTAGCACCTAATTGTTTGTAGTTCAAGTTTTTGCTTTTTAATTCAAAAACCAAATTCGACATGGTATAATTCATTTGTAAATGTCAAAGTGATTTCTCTAATGCATTTATATTACATATTCCCAGAATTATGATTTTGGGATATTATAAATGCCAAGACGATGGTCGTAAGTATTACCTTTTCTCTCCTCTAGAATGGTGCTGTTGGTACGAATTTTTAAATATGGCACATGAGCTCAAAAAGTTATAATTTTTTTTGTAGAGAGTCCTGACATAGTGTACTTACTAGTGTAATTTTTTCATAATTTTATTCATTCTGAATGTTTCTCGCAATTTCATTTAAGTATACTGTTTGTATGAATTTCTAAAGATAGAAAATGAGCTAGAAGAATTATGAATTTGTTTTGAAGGCTATTTACACAGTGGACTTGATTGTGTAATGTTTCTACAATTTTATATGTGCTCTGAAATTTTCTCAAAAATTAAGGGTTTAGGTCTCGAAAATTTGTATTTTAGGTTTCGGTAATTAGGGTTTCATGAATTCTCACACAAAGTACTCCTAACAGAATAGGCTTAATAATATCTAATAGAATTAGGGCTTCATGCCAAATATTTCCCTCAGTTGGTTCATGGACAAGCTTAGCTAGCCTGTGGTACAATACAATATTACTCAAACCCCACAGGCGCAGGGTCCTCCTCCTCGACGTCCTCCTCAATGTCCACCACGATGATACTAATTTAAATAATGAAGGTAAATACAAGAAAAAGATACTAAGACAGAAAAGAAAGTAGCAAGGAAACTTAACAGTTCATAAATTAATTTTTAGAAAATATAAATCCTTTAGGCCTGTACGAGTTAGTCTTGACATCTAAGTAATTCACACTCAATTAATTATGATTAAGGTAACTAATTAACTATGAGTCATTATGTGGCATCAAATTTATTACGGTAACATAAATTCGACCACTTATGATGCGCTAATGTAACTAGCACTACTCAACTACAAATTAATTACAACTACTTAACTAACTGACACATGAAAACAGAGAACAAGGAGTGTCGACATTTCCAATGGAGTTGCAATGTAACTTTTCATACATAAAATTGACGACATTTCAATCGTTACAAGCATTACATGATACACGTGCGAGTTTATTGCAATCGGGATGAAAGAGGAGGGGGTATTGTCACATGTACCCCAATCAAATAGGACACTCTTTGTTAATTTATCAGTTTGATGTGAATGATGTTCTTTAATACAACATTGTATCACGGGCTAGATAAGCTTGTACATGAATCAACTGAGGAAAATATGTGGCATGCAGATCATATAACAATGTACCGTAGCCTCTGACTCGTGTGCGTTTCGAAGGCTATGGTATGTTGTTATATGATCTACATGACACGTATTTCCCTCAGTTGGTTCATGTACAAGCCTATCTAGCCTGTGGCACAATATAATATTAAAGAATATCATCCACATTGAACCGACAAATTAACAAAGAGTATCCTATTTTACAATGTTATTCATGGGGGCAGTTGGATCTATCATCTATGCAATTGTGGGGACCCCGAGTTAATTTCATAAGACCAATATCCTCCAGGTCATATGAAATGAACTCTGAATCTCCAAGATCTAGAATCCAATTTAATCCATGTAAATATGAAGACCCGGATGGCAACAACTAGAGAATTGATCCACATACCACTTGATGGTGTATACACCAAGCCGATTCTTAGCAGTCTGAGTCCACACTTAAACTAATCAAATAGCATTTCAAATCTTTAGATATGCATCCCGTGTTAGCTCCCAAGATCGGTGGCTAACACGCACATATCTTTTATCAACACTAATCACAGTCATACACAAGGCATACATCATATTACATAACGACATCCAAAGCTGGGACTTATGTCCATAATTTACACAAGTGGCTGATCAGCCAAATTTAAACATCAATAGAAGTACACAGTGGAAAACAAAATATCAAACACCAAAAATTCCAGCAAGGTTTGCCCATCTCTCAGAGGCAACCGAGTGGGGTTAGAAACAACGTTATTCGTTAGCGTTGCCAAAATCGACGCTAACGAATGGATTGATAGAGTAATCTTCCTCACCTGAACAAAATGGACAATCCGGTTAAGTACAAAGGTACTTGCAAGTCTTACACAAAGAAAAAATTATACATGATAGAGTATGATCAATAGAGAGGCTGTAGTGGCTTAGTTCTGCATAAAATACAACAATTTTAAGCCCTACACATACTAGTTTGTAAATGCCATTTAACAAACAAAAATTTTAACAAAAGAAGTTTAATTGACAAAGATATATACATAGATCAATCAATATCAAAGTCGTAGGCTAGAAGCCTACTTTGATAAACTAAAATTGCATGACAAACCGGTCATACCGATACCCAGTTGTAACAATGTCAAGTTTTAATTTGAAGTCTAACAAACTGTGGACTTATTCAAATAGTTTAACACTCTGTAGGGGAGTACATCTTTACCCACATGACTCGATCAGCCCGTAAGCCTCCGAATAATGACACACTTCCTAAGGATACAATATGGCGGTCGAGCTCAGTCGCAGGAGACTTCCCCTTCCCCTTGTCTCGGGACTCCCCATGTCGGTGTCATGTATTGAAGTCCCCTATGTTCTACGATACGGGCTAGACGATTGCATGTTGTTAGAAGAACGAAAGGGCAAATACAAAATCAGGACGCGAATTGTACGTAACTCACCTCTTTGATATGGAGTGCTCCGGGCGACGGGAAAAGCTACGACGATCGCCAGTCTCAGTAGCAGGAGCCTTTCCCTTGTTCGTCGGGCGAATCCTAGGGTCCTACGATGCCTCCTCAACAGGGTCCAGTACATAAGGTTTCCACTGCTCGAAGGTCTCGACCCACATTGTAACAGCCCGAAATTTGGGCTTATTTTCAAAAATATAAAAATGTGAACTTTTTAAAACTTTTGATGGATTTTATTGACATTTGTTTTCCTGGATTTATTTGAAAGACTTTTTGTCTAATAAAAAGAATTTGAGAATCAAATTCTAGCTTTACAAAATTTATTAAGGATCAAAATAAGTTGAAACAAAATAGGATAAACAAAAATCCAAACTTGGTATAATGATTCTATAAACAAAATGGGAAATAATTAAAACATGTGTTTACAAACTTTCTCAAATTGAATGATAACAATACATATAAACAGGAGAAGCTTGACAGAATTTTAGAAAAATATCTAGAGCACATAAAATTCTAAAACAATTACATAAAAATCTACCTCGTGTCTTAAGCCGTCCCTAAAATTTTCAAGCTATAATTATATGTCAAATAATTCTCTCAAGCTCTTAGCCAATTTTCAGAAAATCAGGAAATGGAAATTCATTTCTCTTCCCCTAACCAGTGGGACCCCCTTTGCAGTCATCTTCTTCCACGGTGCCAAGCAACGCGCCAGAAGCTCCGGCCATGTAGGACACGCGACGCGGCACTTGCGCCAGCGCGGCTTGCCTACCCATCGGAATCGGCCGCGCCCCTAGGTTTGCCTCGCCCATGCCCGGTTCCTGCGCTGCCTCTGCGTCTTGTCTGCCTCCTGGCGCACCCGATCTTGCCGCCCCATTGCCCGCGGGCTCTCCTAGCGATTGCTCTGCCTCCTCCCTATATAAGCCAAGCCCTGAGGACCTCACCTCCTGTTCTTCATCTCTCTGCTTCTCCCTCTCCAGCTTTTCCTTCTCGCCGAGCTCCAAGACCCAAGCTCCATTGACAGCCATGGCCGCACCGCCTGAACCACCGCTCACCATTCCGGCCACGTAGATGACCTCTGGCCAACCCCGTATGCATCACGGCACGCCCTATACCCTGAGGAGCAAGACCCCCCCCATCAATTTGGGGATTCGTACACCAAGGTGCCGAGCACTTGCCTCCTTCTCCAAGTCCAGCCGACATCACCTCCACCGCCTCCACTTCCTCTCCGGCGACCATCCCTCCAATTCCTTCTCACTAGAGTAAGCTTAGACCTTCCCCTACCTCACCCTATCTCTCACTTCTCCTCTCTTCTTCTCCAGGTCACCGCCACCATGAGCCTCCCCGCGCCGCCACGGGCTCGCGTCGCCGGCCCATCTCAGCACATCTCCTTCTTCGCCAACCCTTCCTATGTGCTCCTAGGACTCCATGGCTGCTCATGCTCCCTCCATATTGGTTGCAATTCCACCCGAGCGCCGCGGCCACATTCCACCCCCACAGCCGCCCGCCGATCACCACCGCGTGCCCACTCTGGTGCACCCCGGCCGAGTCGAGACCACCTGCAGGTACACCTACCTCTGGACAACCCATTTTGGTGGTCACCTCAGCCACACCGCCACCCCATCGCCAGTGACGACCACCGCTCCAATCCGGCCAAGCCTCTTCTGTCCCTAACCCTTAGCTCTCTGTGTGGTCCTCTTTGTTTCACTAAAAACTGGGACCCACTTGTAAGGCAACCCACTTAGTGCTAGCTAACCTTGTGACTGATGTTTCGAACCACTCAATTGATTTGACAAAAAATTGAAGTTTGAATTAGTATGAAGTTTAGGCATTAGCTTTTTCAGTTCAGAAGAGTTCCTTTTCGGTTGTCTGATAAACAAAGAAGGCATTTTGACCGAAAATTGACAGTAGGCTAATTACTTTGCTAATACAGGTAGTATGAAAGGCTATTGATTCATTTAGCTATTAGATCACCAACTTGGAGTTTAATTTTGGGAGGAAATGTAACAGTACCCACCAAACCTGAAAACTTGCTATTGTAGGGTGAACAGCAATCTAAATTCAAGCAGTTTTGTTAATAATCCTAATGCTAGTGCTTAGAAAGGTTATTGATTCAATTAAGCTACTGGATCACTCAAATGTATTTAACAAATGGATGGTTGGGCTGATGAAAAGAATAGTTAACAACACCTAAAAATAGCTAAACCCTTCTGAAGAATGTTTGAATAGAGAAGTATAGTCAGAACCTTGTAATGTCAGTAATCTAGTGGCAATCTAAAGCAAGTAGTTGAAAAAGGAGCAGGAAGCTAAAAGCTATATTGAATTCAAAGACAAGTGAATTAGAAACCATGTTGAGTTAAACCAAATTGAAGTTTGAGTCTAAAGAAAGTAGACTGTATCACCTCATTTTAGATTTGTGTTTGTTGTAACTTATATAACAGGGAAGTACTAGTTGAAAATATGAAAAGACAATAGGAGGATTAGACATAATAGTGGGCTTGTACCATTCTAAAATAAGTAGATAAAAATTTCCTTAACTCAACTAGCCATTAAACACTTACTTAACATCCGTAAACAAATATGAAAATAGGTATTGTCATGAATGTTCAAGGCCAACAGTGAGCAACCAAGTGGTTAAAGAGAAGACCGTGCAGTAAGCTAACTAATCAGGGAATGAGTTGATTAGGCAAAGAATTAATAGGATGATTAATAAAAATTGGTAAAACAACTAGATATTAAAAATCATTAGCATGTACTTAGGACAAAATCCATAAGAGGATGCTCCAAGTTGAAAATCAAGTAAAACTTGCCAATGCCACTAATGTCCAGGTTAAAGTAGAGATCACCTAGAAATGGCGTTAACTCTAAAATCTTATACCTTAATAAAAGGGGAGCCATAGTTAGTCCTATAGATGGCCCTTGTTAGAGAATTGTTAATCCATCCATTAAGATAAGTGTTGCTAAGTAAGTAAGAATTAGTAGTCAAATAATACCTAGGCTCCATGAAATAAAATAAGTAAGTAACTACTCAAATAGAAACATCCCTTAATACTTAATCTAGTTAAAAGGGTAACCTAATATACTAGATATACCCTAGCATAAACTTAGTCATGATAATGACTACGAGAAGGACATACTTAAAATATGGAATTTCCTTGATAAATAAGAAATAATAACAAAAAGAATCATTAACATGAGCTGGACCTTCAATACAATTCATGATAAGGTGCTCTCAATAGAACAATAACAATTCGACAGCAAATCAATGCAAATCAAAACGTTAGTAACTTTTACATATGAACTCTGAATTAAATGAATCTTTTTGCTAAATTCATATAAAATAATTCTCTGTAATAATATACAAAAATATTTGGATTCTCTTGCTGTTGGATTTATTTCTCCATTTGTGTTTTGTTTTTGGTTCTTCCGAATAGGCGTCGGAATTCGTGAGCAAGATTATCGACGATCAAGCGACCTCACTCTCTGAGCAACAGAAGCAAGAGCAATGCAAGCATCCCCTTTGATCATATTGATTCCACTATTTTACTTATTGTACTTTCTTTTGCAAATCCTATTATGTATGCGTGTATTTCTTGTATGAAAATGCTATTATTGGGAAATTGGTAGTGTAAATCCTACTTGTTGCATTTGTCTCCTTGGATTATTGACCTCTTACTGTTGTAAACTTTAGAATATGGGTTAGACAATAGATAATGTCAAATGGGAATTTTTTAGTACGATTGTCGTACAAAATGCAACTAGAGCAATAGAATTTCTGAAAATCGATTAAAGGACAATATGTTAATTTGTGAGTTTGGGACTATTTTGAAAAATTTCTAGAGGTGTTACCTCTGTTATTTGTATGAAAATGACATGAAAACTTTAGTCTTTAAGATACGGGCGAGTTATATTGTATTCTAGAAGAGTGAGGATTGTGACTCACTAGTAGATAGGGTGGAGATCTCGCCCGTAGTCGATTAAGGACTGAAGCCAGCAAATCCATGACAAAGACCTAATCGTACAACCATATGTGCTATTATGGGATGGTCGTAGCTAACTAAGTTATCGAAATCTTAGCCTTGCATGATAGTAGGCAGGAGCAGTGTCCGCAATTTATATTATCAACACAACTGTGAATGGCTCACTTCCTCGGGTTTCTATCCGGGTGAAGTGAAAGACTCACCTGACGGGTTTCTATTCGTCAAGTGAGGGACTCACTCAATGGGTTTATATCCATTAGTGAGGACTCCTCATACTTCCGGTTTCTATCCAAGTAATTGGGGATAATCATTCGCAGGGCTAGTGCGGGGTTAGGACTAGATAATGCAAAGGTCGCGAACTCTAGGTTACATCGTAGGGCAGTGAGCAGCGATATAGAGAATATTTCAGGCAACTGGAATACCGCGTACTATGGGTAAAGTTGTACACCTTTGTAGAGTGATAAACTATTCGAATAGCCGCGCTCGCAGTCATGAGCATGCTTAGTGCGACTGGTATGGCGGTAGCTTTGCTTTTCAAAACCGTTTTGTTACAAATGATCGGGATAATGACATGGGGTTTTTCATTTTTTGAGTTAACTGCCATTTCTATGGCTTTGTTGCTATGTCTATAGCAGAACCGTCATTTCTATGACTGATTTGCTATTTCTATAGCAGGACTACCATTTCTATGGTTGAACATGAATTTGTCAGTGCCATTTCTATGGAAAAACCTTATTATATTTTTGCTTACAACCGAGTAGGGTTTTGAGTGTTTGTTGTTACTTATTCAATTACCTTACTTACTGTCCTGTACTTACTTTTTCATAAACTACTCTTTCAAATTCCATTGCAAATTATTACTTATGATTATTGCAAATAAACTTGGCTTTGAGCAAAATAACTTGTAGAATAGAGCCATACATTTGACAGCCTTGCATCTAATATAACATTTGCGATACACGACAAGTCTTGCTGAGTACACAAGTACTCAATCTTGCTATCGTTGTTGGTTTAGAATTTGCAAATGAGCCGACGCCTGACGACGAGTTCCTTGCACCTGGCACCGAGGGGTTCGGTGACAGGTCTACTTAGGCTTTGTTCCTTGTCGGTTGCCTGCGGGATCGGATGGGCACACCACTGGACTTTTGCTACTACTACTATGTCTTCCGCTGCTATTTACTTTTTTCTGATGACTGCTTTTATTTGGCCGATCGGCCGTTATTGTAATAACTATTGTAATAGCTTAAGTAGATTACACCCTTTTGCTTTACTTTAGTATGTGATTATATGGAAATGATGCCAAACGATGTGAATGTATGTGCTAGCTTTTAATCCTGAGACTAGCACAGTATACACATAAGATCCACGGGTATTCGACGCTCGGGGGTCTAACACACATTGAGTAGTTCAGCATGTACTTCTGCTGAATGAACGCCCTATCGTACATCTCTGGGCCATCGATCCACTGGAAGAAGTGATAACGCATCTTGGGTTACCATTACACAGGGATAAATTTTTTAAAAAAAATTGGAAATCAATGTTGGAAGTGAAAAATCGATGTGTGCGAAAGAAACGCTTACGAGGTGGTGCCCACACGTGTAGTACGCCCGGGCGAAGGTGTCTAGGTGTGTGGACTGAATGATCTCCGCCAGCTCATCACACACACGCTGTGGGACCGGAAACCGTGGTGGTACCGGAGCAACTTTCATTGAAAAATCTAGGTATTGTAGATGTTTGGCCTTCTGCGCAAGCCACTTGCGCTTCTGCAACATCCTCATGTAGAAGTTTGCCGATGAGTACGACATATCTGGGTATTGTAGAAGCTTCGTTGTACATGACAAAACAAGGTAGATAATACATTAAGTTATGACACTGAATGACGGCCAGACGAGCTAGGTCTGTTGGGGCAATCCTTCATTGAGTGCCCAGGGGTTTTGCATATCCTACACTTGATTATGCGACTAATACTGGTACGTTAGCTGGTATCCATGTCATTCCGAAAGTGCTGCATCTGCTGTCGTCCCTTCCCTGTTATCTTCAAGGCCTTGTTCGAGCCCCATTGCATCCTGTCTGGCCAAAGATCTTTGTAGTTCATGTCCAAACCGTACGAGTGAAACTCTGCACTCCATGTACCAAAAAGGTGCTGCATGTCGTGGTACTCTGAGATGTACGGTGCAGACATCTGCCTCATTTGCGCACACGCCTTGTACACATGTGAGCATGGCTTGTGCAAGAGCTTCAGCTTATTGTAGGTGCATGTTGCAACATCACCCAGGGTGCATGCCTATTTTCTTTCCCCCTTGGCATGCATGTTGACATATTTCTGCTGAAGCCTGATCTCATACTTCCTCCTGAGGCCATCGATCACCCGGATGTCGTGCATTCGGGCCTTCTCTATCTTCTGGTCCATGTGCCTCTACATGTTCTCGGACCACTGCTTGCCTTCCTCTATCTGTCGCTTGGCTGCGATGGCTCTATTGATGAAATAACCAACAGTACGAGTCCATGTCTTCGCGATGATCGCGGTGATAGGGAGACACCGCACACTTTTGAGGACACTGTTGTACATCTCGGACATGTTGGTCGTTATAATCTCGTACCTCACACCGTCTGTGTCATAGAGAAGGGGCCATTTCTCCTATTCAGGAGCGTGGCGATGAATCCACTCCAAGAATCTTATGGCACTGCTGGGTTGCTCTACCTCTATTACCTCTGGAGTGGACTCCCTTGTATAAATCGTAGTCCGGTGTTCGAGGTCTCTCCAGATGGACTCAAACTTCCACCTCTGGTTCTGCAGACACAATGCCTTGAACACCTTCACAACTTTCTGACTGCGGAATCGCGTGAACAAGTTAGATGCAAGATGCCTCATGCACCACCTGGTTTGCACATCGTTCCACTAGTGATGGGGTTCTGTCCCATGCTGTATGGTGTTGAGGGCCGCCAACAACCCAACATTACGGTCTGTGATAAGGCATACATTGCGCTGGTCTCCCACCACTGCCTGCTTCACGTTCGCTAGGAACCACAGCCAACTAGATGTGTTCTTGCTCTCCATAATGGCAAATGCCACCGGGAGAAGCTGGTCATTCACGTCGGCCACCACCGCAGTGAGAATGGTGCCCTTGTACCTCCCCGTGAGGAAAGTATTATCCATCATGAGCACAGATTTACGTAACTTGAAGCCCCAACACTGGGCGAAAGCCCGTAACACCCATCGAAGATGAAGCGGTTGGCCCCGTCAAGATCTTCACTCTCAAGCTTGTTTATGTACGTGCCGGGGTTTGATTCGGCAATTTGGTCAAGCAATCTTGGCACAAGGTTGTACGCCTCTTCGTATGTCATGTACATGGACTCGATGACCTTCTGCTTGGCTCATCAGACCTTGTTGTAGCTGACTGGATAATCAACCAGATTGGTGACTTCTGACATCAGCATCCTGGGGGAGATGGACACGTCCACCGCTACTAGGTTGCTAATGAGGCTTGCCATATATATGGAAGTCATGTTTCGATGCTGCTGCAGGGGCTCGCAAAGCTCGCAAGCGTGGTCGGACAGCGTCTTGACCACGAAGACCGAGCCAAAGATCTTTGCTCGTTGAGCGCTGACCTTGCCAGGGCAACCTTCCACTATGCACTTCACTATGTAATATCTTGGGTTGGACCGGTGCACTCGGTACACACGGCTGATGGACAAGGCATACCGTGCTATACCTTATTGCACAATCACCTTGCTAGCGAAGCGTTGTCGAACTAAGAGGGTGTTGGCATCGAACCCCCACTGGGACCCTTCTTCTTGCGTCAATACGAGGGAACGCACCGCGATATCATCAAGTCTCAATGCCACGTAAGGCACCTTCGATGACACAATTCCCCCGGTTGGACCACAGGCCTGGTGTGCATCCTCGTCGCTATCATCCAATCTAGGTCAGCGTCTTCATCGGACTCCAACCCAAGAGGCTAGTCCGGTAGATACTCGTGATAGTCAATACGGGCCGACCACCACAATTCCGCCCTCTCATTTTGCACAAAATTATGCGCAAGTCTTCCATCTGAGATAGCACATTCTGTGCTACCGTCTTCAAGCTCAGCCCGCGGTTGCCCGCTTGTAGAGGCCCCGACATCATCAAGGTTTCCCAGCGCTCTGTGTACAAAATTCACGTACACCATCAGCCTCCCATAAATGGCCGCCTCGGGCTGGGAGGCAATCTACATGTACTAGCTCCACGCTACGCTTCCATTCACCTTGACGAGCTCCCACACGGCATTCGTGTAGGTGACCCCCTCGATCACAAGCTTCTTCGTCATTGCCTCCGTGACGAACTCCATCCGGATGTAGCTTCAAAGCTTATGAATATTCATCGCATCGTGCCCCTACGCCCGGACCAACTTGTACTGGCATCTCGATAGGTCCAACCCATCGGGTCTGGCCCGTACGAGACCATCGCCATAAAACATTACCAAGTCTTGCATGTTCGAAATTATCTAAAGCCACAACAACCCCATCCACGGTACGTAATATAACAAACAATGACAACAAATTGCATGCCAGGGATCGCTTACATATGTGTAATTAAATACAAATAATTAATTAATTACCAACAATTTTATTACTCCTCCAAAAAATAATTACGAGTAATTCATTACTACTGTGCTAACCACTATTAAACCACATGTTCATTACCACTTAATTACTTACGGCTAACTAATTGGCACTAAATTAGTTATGCCTAACTAATTGCTAGTAAACTAATTATGACTGATTAATTACCAATAAATTAATTACGAGTAGTTAATTCCCACTAATTTAATATGGCGGACTGATAACCACTAAACTAATTACGGCTAATTAATTACCACTAAACTAATTACAACTAATTAATTACGGCTATTTAATTTCAACTCATTTTGAACCACTAACTAGTCCATACCGAAAATAACAAAGCTTGTGAGCATTACGACTGATTAGTCACCACAAAGTATCATGCAATAATAAATTACGGTTACCATAACTATAACTATATTATAAACGTTATAAATAAGCTGCATTAATTACGACTAACTCACTAAGACTGATTAACTATGACTACGGTAATAATGACAAAAGCATCCAATAAATTACCTACCCTTCAGGGGAAGCAATAAAAAAAGCCGAGCGATGAGAAGCAATCAAATAAATTTAATTATGTTACGTTCTCCGAGTTCTCAGCAACGAGCGCAAGAACGAGAAGCGAAACGTAATTGAGATGAGCGATGAGCGACTGCGAGAGTTCAATTTTTATAGCCGAGCGAAGGAGGAGCCATTGTGTTGGCACCGAGAATTCCAAATGCGTTGTCTAGGTGCAGCACTACGGGCAATGAGGATAGCAACAATGAAGCGACAGATGTGCGAAGGAGAAAGGCTGGGCGGTGGGAAATGTGGCCACCGCACGGCCACTATACGACAGCTGCCACTGTGTCCTCCACCGCACAGCTACCGTGCGGCAAGCTCCTCCACCGCACAACCACCGTACGACACCCACTACATGCCAACGCCAAGAGCTCTACCGCATGATCACAGCGCGGCACAGCATCATTTTTTTCAAATACCGATTGAGGAACGCAACATTTGAACATAGGCGGCGCAAAAAGGCCCATATACGGCCGAAAACGGCATCTTACGTGTGCACTCTACATTGACCAGTCGTACAGAATATTCAACCAATCAATCAGTCCAATCTGCACAGTCGAAAGAATCCAAAAGCATCCGCTGACGGCTGGTGATGTAACGCCAACAGTAGTACAGAAGGCAAGGCTCCAGCTTATTGCTCGACAGTTTGCTGGTAATAGTACTGTGTCTGTGTTCTTTATTTGGCAATATAGTACATCTAGCATCTCATTCTCGCTTATACCAGAAAAGGGCAAGCATGTGTTACAAAAAAAAAAAAAAAAAGAATACAGTAGAGAAAGAAATAAATAAGATAAGAAGAAGATGAAAATACAAGCGAATTGAGTTACAATAATAGCGGGCTCCAATGTCGAAGACCCGCTTAATACTTATGCTTTAACCGGTAAGATCAAAGATTGATTAAGCTCTGAATCTGTTGATGTAGACTTGACGCATGGTTATGAGAATGTTGGAATAATCGTTTATTTCTCGAAATCCACAATGTGTGAGCGCTTTTTTTTTGGTACAATTAGTTTCTTTTCCTTTCGATGGCAGGTGCAATATAATTTTATGAACCAGTACGAAGCACTTTAGCTACATAAAAACTGTTCAAATGTGCATCCGAGTGCAACAATCACACGGTATTCATAGCTTACACTAGATGTTTTCAGTGTAAAATTAAGAATGGATCTACAAAATAATTGATATGGAAATTACATAAGAGTTGCTACCGTACAATTAACAGGTCGATATTGATTCTGTTTCTTGGGAATTTAGTATTTGCATCCCTACCTATGTGAATTGGGGAGAGAAGACAAGCAGGGTTTTTTTTTCTTTTGGAGAACTGGCTAGCAGGTGCTTGAGTGGACTATATAGACACAGTGTGACAAGTGTGTTCAGGAATGGGTTTAATTAAACAAAAGCATGCACAGGAAAGTGAAAGAATCAAAGAGGCGCAGCAAGAAGATGAATGGACGGTCGTACAAGACTACCTTCATGGCCTGCAGTGCTGCACTGCAGAGGGGAGTTGGGACAAATGAACGTCTGAATCATCATAAGGAAGGATACAAAGCTCAATAGACGAAGGTGTACAATCTACATGTCTAGCTCTCTGAACGTATGTACGAACGGCACTGTGCGCACGCACTAAATTGGTAGCCGACGTAAATAAACTCCAAATAAGGGGGATAGTTACCACGCGAGCTGTGTCTGTAAGGAAAGCTTTATTTTCTGTAGTGCAAAGAAAATACTAACAAATTTGATTCATATTAAGGATTTTCTAATGAACAGCTCTATGAAGTATTGTTGATCTCTCTCTGTACATACCTAAGCATGTGCACGCGCCGCATCCACTAGAGGATAAACCCACTGTTGCAAGCGCGCGGTACCATAGATTGCGAGTGTACATGTGTTATCCTGTAGTGATCTTTCACGGCCTCTTGATTAGCGTCTCAATCCCAGATGATTCCCCGGCCACCGCCTAGCTAGATGTACGGGTTCTAGCACAACATAATTGTCGTTTAGGTGATTAGGCATGAAGGCGCGCAGGCAGTAGTACTCGACATTCATGCATCTGTTGATATGGCGACCAATTATCTGACCCAATGAGCAAATTGCCGCAATAAGTTTAGTACACCCCGTACCAAGTTGGTCCGTGTAGCCTTTTGAAACGGATAGATAGATTCCAGTAAGTAGCTGGCTAGGTCACAGTTCAGCTCGGTAGCCCATGGTTTCCCCTGCATCCTGCAACCGGCCAACTTGCTGCGCGAACTTTGGCCAAATGATCGGAGGCTTTTATCGCGCGCCTGCCTTTAATTAGCTCATCCATGTCTATCTATCGATGATATATGCATGCCGTCTTTCAGTTAGGGCACAGCCGCTAGCTACCATGAAAGGTGCAGGCCGGTTTCAGTATGTGCGTCCAGGAGGCCGCTAGCTCAGTTCGTGGAGGTGTGGGTGACTGTGCACCCCCATCACCCAAGTTAAAGTCTACTCTAACGCGGATTTGAGTGTCTATTTTCTTCTTAGTGAAAAAAATACCTAGTTCTTTCTATGTATTCTCGTTTTTTAGTATGTGTGTCCAGTGAAAGCGAGGTGATTGATACGAGACTTAAGTCGTCGCATCGAAGCGCTGGATCGAAAAACGCGCCTGGACGAAGGAGCGTTGGGCGACGAGGACGCGTGCTAGATCGAACCGGGGCGGTTGAAGTGGTGTCGGGTCGTCGTCGCGCACCTGATCGAGCGGAGGTCGTCGCGTTGGCGTAGGATGGAGCAGATGTGTTTCAACAAACGCGAGGCTCTGATACCATGAAAGCGAGGATGCAAATCGCAGTGCCTTGATTGATTGAATCCATTGATATTTATATATTACAAACAAGAGTTCATGACGTATACAATAAGTAATCAATACAAAGATGGAATCAATCTAGAACACTGTTCCTCGTCCACACGGTAGAGTCTCCGGCTTGAACTCCTTCTCTAACATCCAGGTCTAGCTAGCCAGTTGATGTACCGAGGGGTAGCTGTGAGGAAGGTAATAGTCGTGCGCGGCGCAGTGTAGCTAAATGAATGCAGTGATCATCAGCGCAGATACAAGTTGCCTTGCGCGCCTGTGGGGGATGTAGACGTTGTAGTAAGTAGGACATGCATGCACACGTACGGCAGCACATATAGATCAATCATGTTTGGCATTGGCAATGCAGATGCATGATGAGATCATGAGATGCACGCATAATTGCAAGACTCCACGTATATATAAGTACTATATCGTGACTACATCGGGGGGCCTCAAGCACTTGGTACAAGGGGGCAGCCGCCTGCAGCACTTCCTCCTAAAAACTCTAGCCACAACCAAACAAGTTCATCTCTTCTCCTCCCTTCCTTCTCGCCGCCGCCGTAATGACTGTGTGTATCTCTAGTTGATGTAGAGGCTAAGAGTTATACTTCTATTATCTAAAAAAATCAGAGGGCCTCAAGTGCCGTCGCGGCCCGCGCGTGTCTCGATGGGTTCGTTGTGGCGGCCGGCTCCCCTCCCTCCGCCGCTGCCTGAATTGATTGACAGCCGCGCGCGCGGCCCCCGCGGGATGGCACGAGGCTGCAGACGAGACGCCACCCAGACCCAGTCCATCCACATAGGCACGAGTTTGGTTCAGATGTGCGAGCGTACCACCAGGCACCAACTTGCACAGCCGCGCGAGGCAGCCACCGATCGAGCCGTCGTGTTTGCCCACGGGCGCGCGGCACGCGGTTTTCCCAGTTTGGGCAGATTCCAACAGTGACCGTCTGGCCTGGCTAGCTAGCTGCACTTCTGCAAACGGACTGACCGTTCATGTATGGCTTGGAACTAGAGCAGATCGATCGACCATCCGTCGTTTTCGGAAACAGTGGCGCACATATACCAAGGGGCAGATCTACTGTAGTGTATAGGGGTGCACAGGACACTGGATTTAAAAATTATTTTTCCTTTGGATAAAACTGTGTATATATAATGTGGACACCCTAAACCACAATCCTATTGGATGTGACACATCTTACCTTAGGAACCTCTGATCATTTTCATTCTAGATCTGTCACTACATATATCCCATGTTGGAAAAAGCATGACATCCTATTCCCACGCGCACCATCAGAAAGGTCCGTGTGCGGTAGCAAAGGTGACATCGAGATATATAGATAGACACATAGAAAAGATTAAAAAAAAACCAAATAAACTGCAAGTCTTTCGAAGCCGCTAATTTGCGGTTAGCCGCACAAGGCGTATATATGGTCACCAGGACCATGAGCGGTAAGAAAAGAAAGATTTAACAACATGAGGAATATTCCTATTCCACGAGCCCACGAGTACTCCATGACCCAATCCACGTTAAACCACGGAAAGCGAAGCTTAGCTGCATTTCCATACGTCGGAAAGGAACAGATAGGACGATGGCAACCACCTCAACAACTTGGCATCGCTATTGAGTGTTCGAGTGTAGCATGGAAAAGTCAAAGAGCCTCAATTCTCAGAGGACAATGCTATACCTCGTGCGTCCAGAGGCACGAACGGCTCACATCAGACGTCTCCCTCAAGTGAGCAGGTACTCCGTAAGTGACCCACCCATACCGGTGTCAATCGTGGGTGAATAAAATCCCACGTCTCTCTTCCGCTTCCTTTTCGTCTCTCGCTTGCTCGAGCAAAAAACCTAGAGACCTAGTGCATCCACGCTACCATCTTCCTCCACCCAGCAAACCGGTGAGGATTCCCGGCCCCCTTTTTTCCTGTTAAGTTTATCGCCCGGTTCGCTCGTTGCTATGCTGATTTGGCCGATGGAGTTTGCTAGGTTTCCAAGCACGGGATTCTCGCAAGGAGGTGTCAGCGGGCAGGAGATGGGGGCTCATGTGAATGAAAGTATTGCAATGTATATATCAAATACATCTTATGGCTGCTGCTGTGCTAATTATTTTGTGCAAAACAACGAGAATGACACAATAATTGATTCATACATATATCACGCATATACGTTGTTCTCTTTGTTTAGTACACTTTCAAAAAATCATAATGTGCCAAACGGACACTACTATAAAAGGGCTATCTTTGGGCCTTGACGCATTTGTTCTCTGAACCGTCGATAAATACTCTAATCACTGAGCGGTCTTTGTTTAGCGCACATCTGTGTTACTGGCTACGGTAAAAACCGTCTGTGAAGATGTAATATCACAGACAGTTCATGTTTAAAACCGTCTATGAAATATGACAGACGGTTCTTAACAAGAACCATCTGTGATATTACTAAATATCACAGACGGGTTTTAAATATAACCGTCTGTGATAATTCACAAATAGTTCTTGTTAAGAACCGTTTGTGATAATTTTGTATTACAGACGGTTTGTGGTTGGAAGTGTCTGTGATATGTTCAATGCCGCTTTAGCTCCCACGCGATGCGTCTCTTCGTCTCTCATGCCGACGTTACTCCTTGTTTTATAAGAATGATTATCCGTCACCGTACTCCTCACACATTGCTCTACTCTCAAGCACAAACGAGATCATCCGCCACCATACTCCTCACACATCGCTCTACTCTCAAGCACAAACAAAATGGCTCCCCACTCTTCTCCCCTGACACCGGCATTGATGGCCTATCTGGCCATCCTGTACGAGCGCCTCATTGGTCGTACGCTAGCGGAAGCTACAGAAGGACATAACAGTGTCCTCCCTCTTCCGACGGAGGTTATGTCGGGACATGTGACGGCGATGTTGCGCCATCTAGACGACCTCCTCTGCCATGTCTTCTGGGTGGTCTACAGCTTTCGGCAAGCTAAACTCGCCATCGGTGTAGTCCTCGAGCACGACGTTGCACGTCTACAGGAGAATTACCATCGCTTGGAATGCGACATCGAGGCGGCAAGCGACCGAGTCGACCAAGCCGAGACCCCTCAAACAAGAGAAGAGGGCATATGGGCATTTTTCTACTTGGCTCCTCGGGAGGAGCTTCTTTGGGCGACTATGGAACGATCGCGTCAACGGTTGGAAGTGTTTCAGGCTACCTGTGCTGATCTTGAACCCTCCAATGCTGCCGACGTCGCCTACGAAGCTTTGATAACGGAGATAGCATGCTACTTGGGCCACTAGAAAAGCTTGATCTTTTATTATTTCTACTTTTTAAAAATCTTTTGTAAGAAGTGACTGGCTACGCTGTTTGGCCATATAAAAATACAAAAAATGATATAAAAAAATCTAGTTTGAAGTTAAGTTACTGTCTATATTGAACATGTTTACTATCATAGGCAGTTTAGTGGAAACCGTCTGTGATATATAATTATCACAGACGGTTATTAACAAGAACCGTCTATGATAATGCATACTTCACAAACGGTTTTTTAAATATAACCATCTGTGATATGCATCACAAACGGTTTGTGGTTGGAACCGTCTATGAAATGTTCAAGCCGCTTCGGTTCCCGCGCGATGCGTCTCTTCGTCTCACACGCTAACGTTACGATGCGTCTCTTCGTCTTGGTTTGTGATATGTTTTAAAAGAATGATCATGTCATTCGCACCCTCCATCAATAACCAGTAGAGTTAAAAAAAACTCGATCACTACGGTATTGAAAACTCACAGACCGTACGTCGCGTGCCATGGTGAGCACATGGAGCATGATGGCGAGGACCAAGGCGAGGAGGTCGGCGATTGCCGTCGCTCTTCCTCACGATGTCGTCATCAACATCGTCGGCCTCGTGGTCGTGAGCTCTTCTTAGCCCATGGCTGACCTTTACAGCCTACGAGCTATGTATGTATTTATATACCTACAAAAATACGTACTACTATTTGTTGTGGCAACCAATCTATGCTTGTATACATTTTAGCCTTTTAATTTGATAAGAGAAACATGTCACTAATCTGACTAGCAACAACGCCCTTAATTTGGCCTTAATTTTAATTTTCTCTTACGGAGTAATTCTGACTTCTTGAATTGTATACGTATATTGGAGTTGTAAGGCCATGTATAAGGCGTCCAAGAAGCACACCGTGGGGAGGCGCGTGGCGCTGGAGCGGAAGGAGGCAATGAAGTGGCTAGACAACGACCGCTACCTCACCATTGTCAACGACATGGCCGGTGCTGGTAACCCGGAGGTTTGCTTCATTATTGGCCTCACGCTTGTCTTCGCGTACCAGGACATGCAACGCGACCTCATGTTCCTCTAACGGGGGGCTGTCATCGGCCATAAGGCCGCGGCCTACGTGCTCAGCCTCCTCCTCTACAAGACCAGCGAGGCACGCGATGTTTAGAAACAATACATCAGCCAGGTCGAGGACGAGCCCGCCGGTGGGTGCGAGACGGCCAAGTGGACCAATCGGGAGTGCAAGTGGTGCCGAAGGCTCGCTGCGGACGCGGTCCAGGCGGCGATGTGGAAGATGGCGGGCCGCCGGGCGGGTATGAAACCATGTCGGAGGGCGGCCACGGTGCACGAGCAGCAGCGGCGTGATTTAATGGTGGGGCGACTTACGTCGTCTTCTTCGCATGACGGTCAGAGGATTAGGCATGAATATGCCAAGTTATTTGCACAGCTGTTGAACTAATTGTAAAATTAGCGGTTTTTTAGTGATACTCCTGATGCTAGCAACCGAAAAACAGAACATTTTTTAGATATAGAAGGAACTATCACAGGCTGTTTAGTGGAACAAACTGTCCGTGATATGTACTTATCACAGACGGTTTGTGGTTGGAACCATCTATGATATCTATTTGCATACTACTATAGGAAACCAGCTACTTCACAAATATGCCATAAATTACAATAATGATACAAACACACACAATCTTCTCCAACCACTTGATATGGTCCAGAATGCGCTCCATCTTCAACTCAAGCTTGTTTAGCATCTGCCCCAGCACAACTTCCATTCTCTGCTCCAGCCTAGAATCCATCCTTTGCCCTGTATTGTTGTGCTCCCTTGCTTTGTCCATGGTGTCTGCTCACTGCAAATATTGACATCCTCTAGCCTACAGAACCATACAAACGCCAAAACAACACACACATTTCATAGCTACTGGAGAAACATCCAAACCGCAAGAAATCAAACTCAAGTTTACTTACTGAGAAATAACGATATTTGTAAAACACCCGACCAGTATTTCCCTCGGTGTTACCGTAGAACACATTTGCTTGCACACGGCAGTTAGGGCAATCCACCCGGCTAGTAGTGGCTAGCGCTAGGGCCCTCTGATTTAGTGAGCTCGACACCTCAGGCATATGGTCCTCACTCAAGAGGAGATGAGGTGAGGTGAGACTAGAAGGAGAAAGAGCTGAGCTCAACTATTAGAAGAAGATGAGAAAGCTCAGGATTGGCCCTACTTATGCTGGCGTGCGAACATTTTTTTGGCTATAGAACTATCATATGCGGTTTAGTGGAATAAACCGTCTGTGATATGTATCACAGATGGTTATAAACTACAATAGTCTATGATATATAATTATCATAGACGGTTATTAACAAGAACTGTCTGTGATGTTTATTTATTACAGATGGTTTTTAATTAGAACCGTCTGTGATGTGTATCACAGACGGTTATTAACAAGAACCATCTCCGATAAGCATGGCTACTTTGAAGAAGACGGTGAGTACGCCTAAGAAAGTAACCAAGCCCACCACGAAGCATGATTTTTTCAGGGGGTAGTCCACGCAACATGAGGAGGATGAGACAGTAGCCACGGCCAACCTCATCGAACCTGACACACTCTCCTACAGCCATGCTTCTTGAACTCGCAGGGGCTGGTCACACCGACCAACCAGAGAATGCTAATGAAGTAAGAATGTGCCAAGTTGGAATACAATCACGGTATGACCAGTCCCTACAAGTTCAAGAAGCATGGCTTCCAAGAGAGTGTATCAGGTTCGATGAAGTAGGCCGTGGCTACCGTCTCATCACCTCATACTGCGTGGACGACAACCAAAAAAAAAAGATCATGCTTCGTGGTGGGATTGATTGCTTTCTTATCCATACTCACCATCTTCTTCAAACCAGCCGCACCAGAGACAAAGGAATACTAACCTTAGATCACCAAGAATAAATAAAAATACAAACACACTTGAAAATCAACAGTATTTCTTTCACCAAACGCGCCCCAGAGCTAACCGCCTCCTTCAAAGCAGCCGCATATATATCTGAGACATTTTCCACTACAGATAGATCTAGATCTAAGGGGACGACCAAATATTTAATGGCGCATATCACAGACGGTTATTGTTAAGAACCGTCTATGATATGTATTACAAATGGTTTTGAATAAATACCGTCTGTGATAATTCAGAGACCAACAGTGAGGTCTGTGAATGACACAGATAGTTCTTGTTAAGAATCGTCTGTGATATGAATCACAAACGGTTCTTAACTATAACGGTCTGTGAGGGTTCTTAACAAGAATAGTGTGAGACCTGCGATTATCACAAATGGTGGTTATCACAAACGGTGGTTATTTAATACTGTCTGTGATACGTATCACAGACGGTTTTTTTAAGAACAGTATGTCATATGCGTAATTAAATATCTTGTTGTCCCGACTCGAGACAGATCTATCTATAGTGAAATCTGTCTCTGATATGCGGCTGCTTTGAAGGAGGCGGCCGGCTCTGAGGCGTTTGGTGAAAGAATTAAATACCGTAGACTTACAAGTGTGCTTGTAGATCTATTTATTCTTGGTCATCTAAGGTTAGTATTTGCTTCTAATTATATGCATTATAATCTAGAGAGATGAATGATAGCTAGGTTTATCATCCAAGGAAAGATGAACAATAGAACAATGAGCAGCATGTATATATACATTCACTTGTCCTGTATTATGTAAAATAATACTGTTTACATCATAGTGAGCCTCAGTTCTGACTATGTCAAATGAAGGAGGAAGGGAGGAGAAGGAAAGGAGGAAGAAAGAGAGGTTGGTCAATAGGAAGAGATCTCGCAGAATATTTGGGATCTTCGTGGTGAGCTCCAAGGGTAACGATCTGTAATCCTTTATATTTGCCATGGGTTAATCTCTATTCAATTTGTAGTATGTTTGGTCAATAGGAAGAGTAGTTGCGTGCATTAATCTAATTTGTTACATGCGTAGCGCAGATGGACCGAAGCTGGATGTACATTGAGAACCGTATGAGTGAAGAGTAAATTGATGGCATGTCTGCTTTTAGAAGAGCTGCCTAGTAGGATATGTTGAAGAAGGGGATAAAATTTATGTATTGTCCATGCATTGATTGCGATAATATGAAGATGTTTACCAACCCAGCACAGATCGAAGGACACTTGATTCGAAGAGGTTTCAAAAAGGAGTATACATGTTGGACTAGTCATGGTGAAGAGCAGATTATGCTAGAAGGTAGTAACATCGTTGAGGGAGACAACGATATGCTGGATGTGGACTATGCTTTCGATGAGGGTAGGTCGCACGATGACAATCTAGATCAGATGCTACGCGATGCAAAAGGGGACTATAATGAGAAAGAGTTTGGTAGATTTGAGGGCTTAATGGAGGACTCGGGGAAACATTTGTTCCCGAGCTGCAAGCATGAATACACAAGGTTGTCATCCATGCTTGAACTGCTGAAATTGAAGGGAAGCAATGGTTGGTCCGACAAAAGTTTCACGGAGTTATTAGGTCTCATAGCGGACATCCTTCCTGAGGGAAACGTGTTGCCCAGAACCACCTACCAAGCCAAGAAGGTTCTTTGTCCATTAGGAATGGAAGTAGAAAGAATACATGCATGCCCGAACGATCGTATCCTCTACCGGAAAGGGTATGCAGACATGCATGTATGGCTGGTGTGCAAAGCATCCCAATACAAGCGTAAGAATCACTCCAATGACGGCGAGGGCATCGATGTAACATCCCAATTTTCTGGGCTTTCTAAAAATTTTCAAATATATATATGAACTAATCCAACTTCAACTAATCCAAAGCAATGGTTGGTCTGTTCTAAAGCTTAACTTGAGATTTTAGAAATTAAAAGCCATTTAATATGAACTAATCCAACTTCAACTAATCCAAAGTTTGTTTTATTTTGAGTCTGTTGGAGTTTTCTGGCGTTGTATCCCTTTTCTCTATTCGCTCCTTCCTCCCTCTCGTTTGGACCTCCCCCTCTGTCCAAACCTCCCTCTCGTTTGGACCTCCCCCTCAGTCCAGACCTCCCTCTCGTTGGGACCTCCCTCTCAGTCCAAGAACTCTGGGTGATCCTGGAGCCGGTCACGACCTCCCCTTTGGTCACGACCTCCCCTTTTGTCATGACCTCCCCTCCGGTCACAACCTCCCTTTTGGTCACGACCTCCCCTTTGGTTGGACCACCCTCCCGAGTTTTGACTAGCCCCGCCTGTCAGCCCTGCTCACTTTCTTCTTCCTCCCGTCGCGTCACTGCTGACGCAAAAGTCTTCGCTCATTAAATGTCGTTGTGTTGCATTAAATGCCGTCGCTTCTGCAGTACACGTTCCCCCTCTCGTCTCCTCCCCTACCTGCCCCCATCTCCTCCTTCACCTACCATTGATCACATGCGCTTCTGAGTCTCTCAGCGACTCTCCCCGTCTCCCCTTGTGGGGACCCCAGGTATTGGATACATTCCAAGTTAAGAATTACACCCGAAAGTATAATGGTTAACACGGAATGAATCCAATGCCAGATTCCCGGATATATGTCTTACAATAGTTCCCAAGATCACCGACTATTGTACATATATCCTAAACAACATTGTACCATGTCATACAAGGCATACAACATACATATAACATAACAAAACTTTACAATACTGGTTCGGTTCAACAGAAGTAACCGACCAGCAGTATCTAACAGAAGGTTTAGCAGCGAAAACAAAAATATAAACAGCAAAAGTTCCAACTAAGTTTGCCCATCGCCCTCAGGCAACTGAGTGGAGGATAGAAATAGCTTCACTCGTTAGCGTCGCCCTGATCGGCGCTAACGGGTAGTTCGTACAAGTAACCGTCATCACCTGCAATAAGTGGTTAAAGCACCTGAGTACAAAAGATACTCACAAGACTTACACAAAACTATTAAAAGAAAGTATTTAGTAGCACCTATCCAAAGGATTAGAATTTGTACATGCTTAAAGCTGACAACACAAAGGTTGTAATGGCATTAATTTTTGCATAAAGCCAAGTTTCACTTCTACACTTACTTATTTTTGTAAAGGCCAGTTTATAAACAAGTTTGGACTAAAACAGTAAGTAAAAGAGAATTTAATCACAAACAGGAACAAAATCAAAGTGGCTATCCACTTTGACCAATTAACATGCATGAATACCCTCCATGCCAAAACTAGTAAACCCAAGACGCAAATTATTTCAAAGTCTATACTGAGTTGTCCATCAAAACAAGTGTTGTCCGTAACCGTGGATACGGTTATTCGAATAGTTTTAACCCTTAATGATTCGGACAAGACTACCATATTTCCCAAATCTCATGCACGAAAGCACCATCACTAGCATCCACTTGTCCAGATCTAAACCAAATTGTTACTAATAAAATTAACTTAACTTTCAGTTTTAACCAAACTGACAAAGAAATCAAAAAGGTGTTTCCCAGGTCTGACAAGGTAAGCTTGTCAAACACTAACGTTCTACAAACTTGCAAGGCTAAGCAAAAATCTACAGAACACTCTACTAACACCAGATTTCTATCTTAAGCATAAGTGTATGAATTGATTAAGGATGAGCCACAAAGATGGGGATGTAACTAACTAACACACAAAGTACTGATACTTCAAAAATAGCATGCACACAGTTATCACTGCATTTTAAAACATTTTAATTATCAAAACTGGGATCAACATGGTGCAAGAGGATGCTTGCCTTGGTAATAAATCACTTGTTCACTCTTAGGTTGTTCAGCAACAAAATCACTCGCGTCAGTTAAGTCAGAACCTAATTAGAAAAATGGCAAATGAACATCTAGAAAAATACCAAATACCAAAATGCTTAAAAGATGCATGATCAAAAGTACTGATGTGCAAACTAACAAAATGCTTAAGCTACAAACTATTATTAGTAATGGTAATAACTCAGATTAACACTTACTAGCATTAACCGACAAGGATTAAAGGCTAAAACGAACTACAGTTCTGATCGGGAAATCCGACAACAGAACAAGTAATTACCGAAAGCATTCTTGACAAAATGCTAGAGCTGTGATCCAAAGCGATGCTATCTAAATACCAAAATGGATTCACAATAGTGCAATGAACCTATTGATGGTCGGAACATCACCGAAGTTTGGCCGGAGCGGCGGCGCGACAAGAAAAACAACGACGGTTCAAAATACGGCAAAAGTGACTATGCCAATTTGAACGCGCAAAGTGCAAAAGGACTTTTGCTTATGCTACTAGGGTATCTAAGGGAGCTACCTGAGCTGAGAGGATGGTCGGAGAAGCTCTAGAGCTCACCGGCGATGAGAAAGACCGAAAATGACAAAAAGAAGCCCATGGTGACAAGATGATCTGAGCAAGGAATCAACAAGTGAGTGATTGAGATAGGTTACATATCTCCATAAGAAGCTTAGACTAGAAGGAATTGAGAAAAGACTCATCCCGCCGGAGTTGGAGACGAAAGGGGTGATTTCGGACGAAAAAGCGGAATCTTCAAAATTCAACAAACATGTTGAATCAAAGATGAAATTAATCGAGGGGTTTTATTCCTTAGACCATATGACATGCTGTGACGTGAATAAAATTGGAAGTAACTCACCGAGTTCAAGTTTGAAACAAAAATGGCATTCGTTGCGCGCTCTGGGCGTTCAAACAGCAACCTCGCATTCTTGATCTACAAACAATGTCAAAAGCTCCCATTAATAGGATGAACAAGGCATCATTAGAGATGAACAAAGGTGCTAGAGAGAGAGGTTACGCCGTAGAAGAGGAAGAACTCAATGCGACATCAACTTGGCCGGGAGTGATAGCTAGGGTTTATATAGTCACTTCGTCGGAGTGAACGAGGAGAGCTGCGTGGCAACACTGACAGTGATTTGATGCCAAGTGGCGATTGCATGCAGCAAAAATGCGACGCAACGCCACCTCGTCTGCGATGCGCTCGGCGCTGGCGCTATGGCGCGGAGAAGACGAAGATGAGCCACTGATATGCGGGCCCCACTGTCAGTCTCAACGAAGATACAAAACAGTGAGCTCAAACAAATGAGGATGGTCCGATCAAAAATGAACGGCCCCAATTGATTTGGATGTTTGGATGGTCCGAACATCACTTTTCATAAGGTCGGTCCGATCGCAAACGAACGGCTCAGATTGAGTGGGACGTTCGGATGGTCTGAACGGCCCAATTCATAATGGCCGTACGATTTGAATCCAAAGGTCACTAAAAAGATGTGCGCGTTTGAGTTTCAAACAATAACAGCGGCACCGTTGGATTGAGATTCAAAGGTTGAGATTGAAGTCGCGTTCGGACGGTCCGAACGGCCCACTCAACGAGGATGGTACGATCAAGATCCAACGGCTCAAAATCAAGTCGCGTTCAGACGGTCCGAACGGCCCAATTGATCCTAGCTGTTGATTTTGAATCCAATGGCGCGCACGCATTGGGATTTTCCCATTTGAAAAAGGCATGGCACGATGAAATGCGGACGATACGATTTAGATTTAACGGCCCAGATTGCAAGGTGCGTTCGGATGGTCCGAACGTCACACTTGATCTGATTCGTTGAGTTTAAATCTAACGGTCCAGAGGTGGGGTGCGCTTAAGTTTGAACTAATTAAGATGGCGCGTCTGATTGAAAATGGATGGTATAGATCGCATGGAACGTTCAGATGGCCCGAACGGCCCAATGCATCAAGACAGTCCATTAGGAAATCGACAGTGGAGATTGCGTGGATGGTTCGGATGGTCCGAACAGCCCAACGCATCAGGTTTGCTCGTTTAGAAATCGGACGGCTCGCGTTCACTAGAGGTTGGGACTGAGCCCTAACGTGACTGAGCCAGTTCAAACAGCACAAGGTTGGACTAAACCAATATGGTTCGAGTCACTACAGTGCCAAGAGACTAGGGTTGGGTCTAAAGTTGACCACAACTAAAACTAAACTTCAAAAGTTTAACCGGAGGTTTAAAAATACCAAATAAATTTATAAAAATACAAATTTTTTTAGAGAAGCTACTGGGATGATATAGATCCCAATTAAATTTTGAAAACCACTGATCATGTTTTAAAATAATTAATTAAATACTTTGACCGAAGAGGTTTAATCTCTAAAATTTTGACAAAAGATTTTTATTCAAGATAATTTATTTAGTGTTTGATAAAAAATACTTCCTTGGTCTCAATACAAGCATGTGACTTGCATTTTCTTTTGAAGCTTCAAACAAGTCTCAAGTTTGGGTTAAAATGGAAGTTTTTAAATTGTAACAAGATGCCCAAGTTTCATAATGACCAGAATTGCTATGAAAAGCATTTAATTACTGTTCATTAAAACTGAGGCTGTTACACCTCTGGCTATAAAATCCTGAGCAGCCCTCTTTTATCTCCTTTCTCCTCACCCAACTCTCTTGCCACTACTACAGGAACCGACATCACAGACGGTTCGGAATCGTTATCATCGCAGGCGGTTTCCAACCGTCTATGTTTGTTGGTGCTGTGATAACGAGATATTATCACGCAGCGGTACAAAACCGTCGTGATACGAAATATCACGAGCGGTTTTATTAAAAACCGCTCGCGAAGTCAAAATATCACTGAGCGGTTTGAGCGAAAACCGCTCGTGATCTAAGAATATCACGAGCGGTTCTAAATAAAACCGCTCGTGATAGGAGAATATCACGAGCGGTTCTAAATAAAACCGCTCAGTGATTTGTGACTATCACAGGCGGCTTTTATATAGAACCGTCTGTGATATTCTCCTATCACGAGCGGTTTGCGATAAAACCGCTCAGTGATATTTGCCTTCCTGAGCGGTTTTAACAAAAACCATCTCGTGATAGCTAATACCCCGCCCACAATTTCTTTGTTTTCTGGCTAGCCTCAAGAATTGCTAGCCATGCCCTCTGAAAACAAGCATTCACGAAAGCAGATTCAGCAATCACAAAAACAAAGATTTCACAATAACAGATTCAGCGGCCATTACAACTCAAAGTGATCATTACTCAAAATAAATTACAAAAGATCGCATTTGTTCAAGTATTGTCGCTATAGTTACAACTAGATTACAATTGTTTGCATTGAGAGGTTTTAGTGGGGTGATGCTCGGGTTGGCGACGAGTGAAACTCTCCGTTGTCGTTAATGATTTCGAGTTGATAAAGGCGCAGAGCTTCCTCGAATGTCCTTGATCTCTTCCGCAACGAGTGAATCACATTGTAAATCCAAGACACTGCCGCTACCAATTAAGAGTAAAGTGGTAAGCTATATATATTTAAATTTATAATTAGGAAATAATTATTTGAGATTGACAAACCTCGGGATCCTTCTTCTTAGTCAGAAGGATTAGTGCATATGATAGCGAGACGTAGATTGCACATAACTCATCATCTTTTGTCAAGCGGCCTTTGCAAAAATAGAATTACATATATAGGTATAGTCGGTTCGAGACGCGTTATTATGAAGTATGATATAGTATTATTGTGTTGTAGCACGATTGAAAATCCATCCTATGTGTTAGTTAGGCGCTCTTTCCATCATTATATTCCTTTGTTGGCAACATAATTGATGAACGACCTACATGATTCAAAAAGTTAGCCTCGGCCATTTCAAGCGAATGAAGACTACAATAGAGTTATGTAAGGAGGAAATGAGCATACCTCTCGAGTATTCCTCTTAGAGTGTCAAGTCGTGCTTGTTGCGGTTTAGGGAATCAAGGTATATCACATGGTTCCTCTTGGGTATAATAACTAAAAGGATCCAATGGTACCTACTCATGTATGTCGCTATAGTCATTAAACCTAAGTTAGTGCTTCAGATAATGTACAAATGAAATTTGTATAGCAAGTAGTGACACTTACCCCTGGTTGTAGGGCACCACTATGTACTTCATGTTCCTCTGTAGAAGCAATGACCTCGTTATGTATTTCTCGACGAAGGAGGAGTCTTGTAGGATGGTTTGCAACGATACCACGTGTGGGTCGAGGAAACCCACCGGTTCTTTCCATTCCCGGACATTTTGCAACATGTATCTATACATAAGCAATGAGTTGTGATATTTATCGGTATTAGATGAATGTAGAACTTGATTATGCGCGACTTACGATGTCCAACATCGTAGAAGCGAGACGTCGAGGCCAACGAGGTTGAATAGTTCAAATAAATCATTGAAGCCCACAACGAAGTACCTCGTCCGTTGAAGAAATGCTTGTCCTCGTGTCGGCGGTGATTCGATGATCGGACCCCTTCTTTTGGGTCTTGTCCAAGTACCGAGCATGCAAAGCGACAAGCATGTCCAACAGCATTATCTTCACCGGAACACAACGGTTTTCCGATGATGTATTTCCCGGGTATCGCGGACTTCCCGAGTATCGCGGACTTCCCGGGTATCGCGGACTTCCCGGACTTCTCGGATTTCCCGGACTTGGGAGGCGCTTTAACGTTCGTTGATTTGATTTGGCCTTAGCGATTGGCATCGTCTTTTTGTGAGACGACTCGAACCGACACGTCGGCACGCTTTTCTGTCGTTCCTTCGGCGTCTTCTCCACGGGAATCGAAGAGGTGGCCTTTTGAGGCTAAACATGAGGTGGAGTCATCGAGGGTCCCGTTGGAGAGGAATGGTCGTGTCGGATCGCGGCCTTCTTGGTTCGAGCGATGTTCTTCTTGGGCCATTGGATAAAGAGAGGACGGCATCCCCTAGTGTTGTGATCTCTTCGTTCGGGCAAATGTCGGCGGGATGGCTCGGAAATTGACATGTACCATATCCACTGACCTTGGCGTAACTGCACCACCGGGCACCGTCTTTGCCTTGCCGCCTTCCTCGTATGGATACACCATCCTCTGCAAGACCTCAATACAAAGGACCCATCCATCCTCACTTGGAGCTTACAGGCGTCGGCTCCTACAAAACGATCACGCAATTAGCTAAGGCGTCGTTAGGGTCTATCTTTGGTGCATTCCATAGATGTACGTTACCTTGATGTTGTCTATCGGTGTCGGACGTCGTCATGTTCACAATTATCTTGCGACGCGACGCCACTCCGACGTCGAGGAGGACCTCTTCAAATTAGCGGGCGACTTATGCATCACCGCTCATGAGTATATCCATTTGATTCCGCAATGCTTGCCATCTCTACTTGAAATTGGTTAGTAATCATCTGTACCAACCGGTTGTCGTGCTCGCCTTGGATCTCTTCCTAGTCCTATACGTGTAGTAGTCGTCCGCGAATCCATGAATCCAAGGCGTTAACCCCAAGGCCTCGCGTGCGACCAGGTGCTCCTTGTTTCCCAAGGCCGTAGATAGTATATCCTTCTCTCTCTGCGCGCGGAAGGAGCCTTGGGAAGCTTGGGCGATCAAGTCACGCCGCAAGAGGTCATCACGTTATTATAGACACTATGAAGTTATGGACTTATTAACAACTTAGTAGTTCGATATACTTACCACACGCTGGGACACTTCTGGTCTCGCGGGTTTGTGAAGGAGATGCTACCCAAGACGAGACTTGTGCCCTCGCTTAACCAAATTTTAGGGAACGCGGGTGCGTGACATCAGAAACGGGTTCTCCTTCTCCGCCGCCCATTCTCGTATTTACCGCGTAACCAGCGGTGCGAAGTCTGTCTTGGTGAGTGTTTCGTGTCTGGAGAGCTTTGTGCGCCGACTTTGCTCCTTAAATTCGCCGATGTTTTCATAGCCACAAAGGTGTCCCATGCTTCCCGCGTCAAGAATCTATCTCGCTGAAGGGCGTTTGACCCGTGTTCACGTTTCGTGACAAGAATGCTCTTGAAGGTCCTCCACGATTTACCCATCGTGAGCATCGCCGTCCGTCGCGCGCGTGCCACATGTACGGAATAGTGAACTTCTCTGAAAGTTACATCCCACAGCGCCTTCGCTTCTTCGTCGAGTCCTTCCACCTTGGTGTGGTGATGAGGACCCGTTCCTTCCAAGTATCCCGCAGATGGTCCGGAATCTCGCCACGATCTCTTGGGACTCGAGAGGGACCCCAAAGTCACCGACCTCGTGATGACCGGTAGGCCGTAGGCATTTTCGATTGTCCTCTGCCATCTCGCTTAGTGTCATTATCGCCGACGGTGACGGCGGCCTCGTCGGTGCCTCTTCCATCTGCGGGGTCGGTGTTGGCGGCCTCGTCGGCGCCTCTTCCATCTGTGGGGTCGGTGTTGGCGGCCTCGTCAGCGCCTCTTCCATCTGCGGGCGTCGGTGACGACGCAAGAAGACGATGCCTTTGCCATCTCGCTTACTTGCTCTCGGGAAGAAGTACAGAGGTTGACTATAGAGATCAAGATGGCAAATGAAGAGTTGAATGAGCTCATCTGAGACTACTAACATTCCTAACACTCCTTAATCCACGAGCTTCTATTCTAACACTCCTTAATCCACCAAATTCTCTTGTGATCTTTGTATAGATAGAAACTAGTGATACAAATCTTTTGCCCGAGCCTACTTCTCTAAGGAAATGCGATTGATGATATTATGTGCTCTCGTAAGGAGAGTAGCTAAAGAACAAGTCTTTGCCATCTCAATCCTATTGTCTATACTCTTCATGAAATGAATATGATAATATAAATTCAAACTATGAGCTCTAAACAATACTTTGCTTAATCTGTCAAATGATCTCAACTGTTAATCTAAAACATATTAAACTTCCATCAAGCAGAGGTTGACTACGAGAGATCAAGATGGCAAATGAAAAGTTGAATGAGCTCATACATACTACTAGAAGAATCACAAACTAGTCAATACAACCGATCAATTTGCAATAGAACTATGAAATTTGAACCGAAAGTAACCAATTAACGAAGACAACATATTGACGATAGCAAGTAATACAATAGAGCTCAAGTATGAACTAACTATCACATTCAATCTCAAGATAAGACGGAGTTCATCACGAGCATGTCAACAAAGCCCACTGATTAATTTGCAACTAGCATATATATATATATATATATATATATATATATATATATATATATATATATATATATATATATATATATATATATATATATATATATATATATGCAAAGATCAACCGAATCGCCACAGAGGAGCAATACTCACAGAGAGGATGCCGCACAAGAACTGGGGAGGCAGTCAGGGGAGGAGGCCGATCTTGAGGAGGAGGAGCTGGGGAGGAGGTCGACACGGGAGGAGGACGGCGGGGAGAAGGCCGGTCTGCAGAGGGGAGGAGGCCGACACGGGAGGAGGACGGCGGCGTCGAGGTCGGAGGCGCCAATGTCGGGGCGGGCAAGCACCGAGGTCGGGCGGCGACGCCGGGGCTTACGGCTGAGGTGAACGGGGCCCGAGGTCGGCAGGCGCCCGAGGTCGGGGCGGCAAGGCAGAGGTCGGGGCACCAATGTCGGGGCGGCGGCGCCGAGGTCGTAGTCGGCGGTGGCGAGCCCTAAACCCTAGAGGAGAGTAACGAGCGAGAGAGTAAGAGCGCGAAAGGAAGTGAGAAGTGAGAGAAAACCCTAGCGTTTCCGCCTTATAAAAAGTATATCACAGACGGTTGAAATGAGAACTGCTCAGGATATATATCACGAGCGGTTCTCATTTGAACCGCTCGTGATATTATTTCCACAAACGGTTGTATAATAAAACCGTGCGTGATAGCCAACAACCCGAGGCCAATTTATGATATCCTCGACAAAACATCTTGAACTCCGTGAGACATAAATATCCCGAAAAAACAGAGTGAACTTTCTTTGAGACAAGTATGATGACAATTATGACAAGTCCATATGAATTCTAACACGGTGACAAGTATGATGACAAGTTTATAACACATTTGACTTCAAAATTTCATATCTAATTCAACTCAACTCCAAATCAAGTGAAACCAATTTTGATACTCCACATTACAATGTACGTCCACACATTGACATTAATATCAAATATGACAAGTCCATAACAAGTTCATAACACATTTGACTTCAAAATTTCATATCTAATTCAACTCAACTCGAAATCAAGTATGATGACAATTTTGATACTCCACATTACAATGTCGTCCACATTGACATCAATATCAAATATGACAAGTCCATAACACATCAACACATGACAATTTCACGTTGACATCAAAATATATGAGAGATTACAAGTCCATAACACATGATGTTATGGAATAAATTAATTACATTGGAGTAAATTCTTAATTAAGATATAGGCCTTCGTGATGATCGACGCATATAGCTAGCTTCCTCACTTGGGTTCTTCCTCGAGCCTAATGCCGCTTTCGAAAGGAGGCAACTCGTCAAATTGATTGTATTCTTCCTCGTCCACTACATTCTCAACTCCGACAATCCTCCTTTTCCATGAAGAACTACGTGGCGCTTCTTATTTGCCGGTCGGTTACATAGAAGACTTGAACAACTTGGTTAGCCAAGACGAATGGTTCGTCTTTATATCCGACACGTTCGAGGTCCACGGTAGTGACACCGCACTTGTCGACCTTCACTGTGCGAGATGGACCCAACGGCACCAAATAGGGGATCTTGAAAAGCACGTGGTCGAGCTCCCATATCTCGTCTATTTGCCCATAGTAGGAGCTCCTCATCCCATCGGTAGTGAATGCATCTATCGACACCGCTATTCGGATCAGTGCTCTTCCTATCCCGAAATTGCCGTATAAAATGTGTACCCATTGATGTCGATCCTTGCCATGTGACAATTGTAAATTGTGGCCCTCGTGCCAACCATAGCAACGTATCATCACTTGATGACCTCCCGATGATTCGCACCTTTAACCATTCGTTGAACCGCGGTTGTGCTCTCTCGTGATCCAAACCTCCGACCGTCTCGATTCATTGGCGCACCATGTCTTTGTGCTCGTCGATATCACGGGACACTTGGGTCATGTGTTGCAAGACCATGAAATGGGCTTGAGCGTATGTATCGGATCGGGAGTTATTGATTTCCTTCCGATGGTCCCGATACCATCCATCTCCCCTCATGGCGAGATAGAGGCACACCTATCGGTTCCACGAGCCATGTAGTCGACGCAGAACTCAATGACCTCTTCGGTTGCATAACCTTCGATGATGTCGCCCTCCGGTCGAGATCGATTCCGACGAGGACTTGAGAATTCCATGTACCTCTCGAGCGGGTACATATGGCGTAAGAACACAGGTCAAGATATCTTTATCTCTCTCACAAGGTGAACAATGAGATGGACCATGATATCGAAAAATGACGGAGGGAAATACATCTCAAGATGACATAGAGTGGTCACCACCTCGCCTGCAGAGCATCTAGTCCTTGGGGATCAATGATCTTCCGAGCAATTGAGTTGAAAAATAACACCTGACCTCAAGATTGCCACTCGGACCTTGTTCGCAAGATACTTCTAATTACAACAGAAGCATTTGTGTCATCAAGACATGACAATCATGAGACTTCATACCAATTAATTTCAAATCTTGCATAGAAACAAGGTTCTTAATGTTAGCGGAGTAACGGATGGGACTTTCACTCCATGCAAGCTCCGCACGCTTCATTTCTCTCGGCCTTGGATAGAGTGTAGCAAGTCGGGGAAGGTACGTTAAATCTCCAGTCGGTCTCTACGGTGCTAACTCGATCCTTATGTTCATATCAACCAAGTCACGCCGCATGTTAACACCATCCTTTGTTTTGCCACTAATGTTCAAAGAAGAGACCAATCAAGCTATCACATACATTCTTCTCTCGTGCATGACATCGATGCGAAGGCGAACTTCTAAGTGCTCCCAATAAGGCAAGTCCCAAAAATTGACCGCTTCTTCCAGATGTTCTTCTCACGGGTTCTTAATTTACGTCCCTTCCCAAGCACAACATCGACATCCTTAACCATATCATAGACCTCTTTCCTCTAAAAGCCCTTGGAGTGAATCGTTCTCCTTATTTCCGTCGAATTGTTTTTTCATCTTGCGGTATGGGTGACTCTGAAGGAACCTACGGTGACGATATATACGCTTTTGCGAGTTGTTCAACCATACACTCTCAGTAGCATCTAAGCGGTCGACAAAGCTTTGGCTCCTTTTGTCTTCAAACCCGACAAAGTTACCAAGGCGGGAAAATCATTGATGGTGCGTAACAACATGGCACGTAAAGTGAAGTTCTCTCGCTTTATACGCATCCCATACCTGCACCCTTCGTTCCACAAAGGTCACAAGATCTTCCAAAGAATGGTGCTAGGTACACATCAATATCATTCCCGTGTTGCTTCGCCCTTGGATAAGTAGTGACATCAAAATGTACTTCCGCTTCATACACGACCAAGGAGGAAGGTTGTACATACATAGATTCACGGGCAGTGCTATGTCGGCCGCTCATGTTACCGAAAGGATTCATTCCATCTGTACTCAACCCTAACCTTATGTTCCTCGGTTCGCACCGAACTCTTGAAGTCGATCGAAGTTTCTCCACCGGCGTAATCGGCGGGTGTCTTAGCTTTCCATCTCTCTTACGCTCCTCCGAGTGCCAACGCAGCAATCTTGCGCCCTTTGCGTTCGCAAATAAACGCTTCAAACGTGGGATCACAGGCGAGATACCACAACATCTTAGCAGAGGTCCTTGCTTCACCTTAGCGAGATTCGGACGCTTGTATCGGGATGCTTTGCACAGGACATACATGCATGTCTCCATACTCTTTACTGATAGAGGATACAATCATTCTGACATGCATGTATTCTTTCTACTTCCATTCCCAATGGACAAATAACCTTCTTTGCTTGATAGGTGGTGCCGGGCAACACGCTTCCCTCCGGAAGGATGTCCGCTAGAGACCTAACAATGCCGTGAAACTCTTATCGAACCAACCATTGCTTGCCTTCAATTTCAGCAGCTCAAGCACGGTTGACAACCTTGTATATTCCGGCTTGCAACCGGGAACAAAGGTCTCACCGAGTCCTCCCTTAAGCCCTCGAATTTACAAAACTCTCTCATCAGTAGTTCTCTTACGCATCGCGTAGCATCCGATCCAGATTGTCATCGTGTGACATATCCTCATCAAAAGCAAGATACCACATCCGGCGATCGTTGACTTCCTCGGCGGTGCCGCCATTACTAACTTCATGTGTAATAATCTGCTCTTCACCGTGGTCGTCCAACATGTATACCCTTTTGTGAAACCCTTCAATCAAGTGCGCTTCTATTTGCGCCGTTGTTAAACATCTTCAAATTACAATCAATGCATGGACAAGACATAAAATTTATCTCCTTCTTCAACATATCACGCCAATGGCTCTTCTAAAAGCAACCACGCCATTAATGTACTCTTGACTCACACGGTTCACAATCTGTACATCCAGTTTGATCCATCTACACTACGCATGTAACAAATTAGTGTCAAAATTGATTAGCGATTAATTTATAGCAAATATAAAGGGTTATAGATCGTTACCCTCGAAGGTCACGAAGAAAATCGATTCCTCTCCTTTCCTTCTCCTCTCTAAGGTGGCGCAATGGGGAGGAGGTGGCGGGTGTTGGAGGCGCTTAGGGCAAGGGTCCAACCTTCTCCTCTCTAAGGTGGCGAACGGATAATTATTGATTATCCGCATGATTGTTGATTAGATACGAGACAAAAGACAAGAGGAAGATCCTAATTAATAACTAGCAGTTGGTCCGCGATTATGCTGTATATCTGCTTTCATATAATTGAAACAATAAACCACCGTGATGACGTTTCTTCATGGATATAAATGGAGGAAATATAAAATACATCATTGCACATGTGACTTATCTTGGTGTGTCATAAATTCTTCTTTTTAATCTGTTCTAGAAAACTACTCATGAAATTAGTTACGATTAAGACTTTCACTTCTTTGCACGTACTTACTGCTTTTGTCTCATCGTTGCACAAATGAATTACACCAGATTAATTAAAGGCTACATGTTTTGCTTTTCATTTTCTACAAATAGGGTCCATCAAATTGAGAGCTAGATGTACGTCGTTTTGCCTTTTCCCATCAAGTAGTATTAATTGAAACCTAAACCCTATGCTTCCAATTAAGGAATACAACAAAAAAACAAAACATTAGCGCCTATGTACAGAGTAGCAAAGTCGTGAAAATTTACTAATCAATAGAGTGAAAAAGGATAATCAAGCATTACTTCATCTGCTTAATTAGGGAGAAATCGCAGTTGGAGGAGCTAGGGAGGAAGTGGCCGGCACTGGGAGGAGAAGCTAGCTACCAGATCTAAGTGGAGCCCAGCAGAGAGGGCGGCTTTGATTATATTTATCCAAACCGCCGCGACAGAGGAGTGGCAGAGGCAGCGCAAAGGCGGCAAATGGACACAGCGAAGCAAGGCGAGAGAGATGTGTCGCGCTCAATTTATACGTTGGGCATATCACGAGCGGTTCTTAATAAAAACCGCTCGTGATAGTCATCTATCATAGAGCGGTTTGTAAATAGAACCGTCAGTGATATTACACGACGGTTCTATTCACAAACCGCTGCGTGATAATCACCAAATCACGCAGCGGTTTGTAAATAGAACCGCTCAGGATATTATTACGCACGGTTATTAAATAGAACCGCTCGTGATTGGTGATTATCACAGACGGTTTGTGAATAGAACCGCTCGTAATATCACGACGGTTCTATTTACAAACCGCTCGTGATAGATGACTATCACGCACGGTTCTAAAGAATACCGCTCGTGATATTCTTCCCGCGCCACCCGCAGGTGCGGCAATGGCCAACACAGACGGTTCCAAAGGAACCGTCTGTGATGGGGTGTCTACTATAGCCTGTTTTGTAGTAGTGTGCTCTCGCCCAGTTTTACCGTGCTTGAAGTTTCGCCACCATCCGCTGGAGCCGCGCCGATGCCTCCTCATCACCAAGGAGCCCGCTGGAGCCTGCGCCATCTTCAACCACCTCGCTGCCGAAGGATTCACCGGAGCGCCCGTGCCGTTCGCTGTCCTCCTCCTGTCTTCTCCGGTCTCTCTCTCTCTCTCTCTCTCTCTCTCTCTCGCTCTCTCACTCGCTCGCTCTCTCTGTCTGTCCTGGTGAGTATCTCTATGCCATTTTCTCCTTTTGCTCTCACGACCTCGTTGCATAGAGTATCCCTCTTACGACCACGTTGAGTAGTCGTACCCCTTTTGTATTCTTCGTACGACCACATCGAGTAGTCGTACCCTTCGTTGGACCTCAGGACCTCCTCCTCAGGACCTCCCTTGACCTCCTCAGGACCTCCTCCTCAGAACCTCCCTTGACCACCCTCTCAGTTGGACCTCCTCCTGAGAGCCTGTTCCTAATTCATCTATTTCAGTGCCTTTCTTTTGGTTCTAGTTTGGTAGTTTTTGGTTTTTATTTAGCTTTGTTGTATTTATTTGGCTCTTTCCGCACGTGTAGATTCCGGTCTCTCTGAAGAGTTCTTGGACCCGGCAACCTCGACCGAAGCTTCTCAACTCTTCAACGAAGGCAAGTCGTAGACCTTTGATCATGTCTTACCCAGTTTGTAAAATTATATTGTTTTATACCAACATGCATGGCTAATTGTATAAAAATGGTTTGGAAAATAGCTAAATACCTACTCGACAGTATGACTCCTTGAATAACTTGTGATTGACATGTTGACATGTACCCTTAGACACCATAGGTTGGGTAATCTTAGTTAGACATTTTTTAGATACCAACATGGGTGTGTATATTGCTTAGACATGCTCTAGTTATGCGATGTCACTCAATCACATGATTCAATGATGATAAATTTGACTAAGTGAATATGGAATTTTGGCATGTGTTGCCATGGCATGTATTGCCGCTAATAAATTTTGTTGTGCCATGACTAGGGTGGTCATTTGGCCGGGTTGAACCCAAAATATTTTATACTCGAGCGGGTGATCGTGCAGTAAAGGGGGTGCAAGAAGCACACTGAGATGTGGTTGTCTCGCCTAAGTAGTCACTAAGGACTTAACCTTGTAAGCCATTGATCCGGCCCATACCGTGCAACCACATGTTCATTATAGGGTGGACCTGGCCAAATAATTAGTAATGTTTTGATTCGGTTCTATTTTGGTGGAAGTGTGAAACCTGGGATAAAAATTCACACTTGGTGCAAGAGGGGGCCGGGAAGGCGAATCCTTAGCGAGCGGAATTGAGTCAAAACGGAGCTTTGTAAAGGCCTTGTCACGTGCTCTAGCCTGCTTACCTAAGGTAGTGAGCAGGGGCATCGACGGATGGCAAACAAACTAGAGAATTCGTGTCTTGTGGGTAAAGCTGTACAACCTCTACAGAGTGTAAAACTATTCGAATAGCCGTATCCCTGGTTATGGACAATGCCTGGTGATTTCACGCAAGTAGGCTTTCTCAAAAAATGTTGTCAGGGTGTTCCGAGTGGTCTGGAAAGTGAACAGGGTGTTCACGAGTGGTTTGGGAAGTGGACAGGGTGTTCGCGAGTTGTTTCAAAGAAACAATATTACTTATGTATTAATCTTTCAACTTGAGCTTTGCAATCTACTTACTGTATTTCCAGTCAATTATGTTGTCTACAAAGTAACCATAAAGCTATCCTTGTCAAGCCTAGCATGAATACTATTTGTATTTATTTCCCTATGACTTGCTGAGTACATTCAAAGTACTCACGGCTTTATGCCCTCTAGTTGATCAGTCGCCGAAGAGGACCTAGGGAGCTCCAAGCTCTATGAAGAGGAGTTCTTCGAAGACCTTGCGAGCTAAGAGACGTCCTCCACTCGATTGCCTGTGGGCATGTCGAATGGCTTCCACGAGAGTTTTGTTTTTCGCTGCGAGTTCTTTTGTTTAAGCCCTGCGTGGCAACTCTGTAAACACCTTGACCATAAGGTCTTTTGCTTCTATTAATATTAATTTGTCTACTTCTTCTATAGTTTGTTGTGTGGATTTGATCTCACTTGTGTTGAAACTGTGCGGACTAGCTACTGATCTTGGAACTAGTTCAGAATGCACAGAGAGTCTCGGGGTTGCTTACCTGGGGTCCCGACAATCGAGGTGAAGCAAGGACCTCCTGCTAAGGTGTTGTGGTATCTGCCTATAATTCCTTGTTTGAAGCGATTATTTTCGAACCAGAAGGAGGCAAGATTGCTGCATTGGCACTCGGAGGAGCGTAAGAAAGATGGAAAGATAAGACACCCTGCTGATTCTACCCAGTGGAGAAACTATGATAGGAGCTTCAAAGACTTTGGTGCGGAACCGAGGAATATAAGGTTTGGGTTGAGTACAAATGGAATGAATCCTTTCGGTAACATGAGCAACCGACATAGCACCTAACCTGTGAATCTATGTTTGTACAACCTTCCTCCTTGGCTGTGTATTAAGCGGAAGTACATTTTGATGTCACCACTTATCCAAGGGTCGAAGCCCTGGGAATGATATTGATGTGTACCTAGCACCATTGCTGGAAGGTCTTGTGACACTGTGGAACGAAGGGGTACAGGTATGGGATGCGTACAAACAAGAGAACTTCACTTTACATGCTATGTTGGTCTGCACCATCAATGATTTTCCTGCCCTTGGTAACCTATCGAGGTTCAGTACAAAAGGAGATAAAGCATGTTTGTACTGCTTATATGATACCGAGAGTGTGTGGCTGAATAACTCGTGTAAAACTCTGTACATACGTCACCGTAGGTTCCTTCCTAGGTATCACACATACCGCAAGATGAAGAAACAATTCGATGGAAATAAGAAGGACAGTTCATCCCCATGGGCTTTTAGAGGGAAAGATGTCTATGATATGGTTAAGGATATCGATGTTGTGCTTGGAAAGGGACGTAAATTGAGGACCCGTTAGAAGAACATCTGGAAGAAGCGATCAATTTTTTGGGACTTACCTTATTGGGAGCACTTCAAAGTTCACCACTGCATCGACATCATACACGTGGAGAAGAATGTATGTGATAGCTTGATTGGTCTCTTACTGAACATTCATGACAAAACAAAGGATGGTGTCAATGCACATCGTGACTTGGTTGATATGAACATAAAGATCGAGTTAGCACCGAAAGAGACCGATAAAGGACGAACGTACCTTCCCCTAGCTTGCTACACTCTGTCCAAGGCCGAGACAAAGGAACTGTGCCAAAGCTTACATGGTGTAAAAGTTTCGTCCGGTTACTCCACCAGCATGAAGAAACTTGTTTCTATGGAAGATTTGAAATTAATTGGTAGGAAGCCTCATGACTATCATGCGCTGATGACACAAATGCTGCCTGTTGCAATTAGACGTATTTTGCCCAACAAGGTCTGAGTCGCAATCATGAGGCTGTGTTATTTCTTTAACTCAATTGCTTAGAAGGTCATTGATCTTGAAGGACTAAATGCTCTGCAGGCCGAGGTGGTGATGATGCTATGTCATCTTGAGATGTATTTCCCTCCGTCATTTGTCGATAACAAGGTCCATCTCATTGTTCACCTTGTGAAAGAGAAAAAGATATGCGTCCATGTGTTCCTACGTCATATGTACCCGTTCAAGAGGTATATGAGAATTCTCAAGTCCTATGTACAGAATCGATCTCGACCGAAGGGTAGCATTATTAAAGGTTATGTAACCGAAGAGGTCATTGAGTTCTGCGTCGACTACATGGCTCAAGTGGAATCGATAGGTGTGGCTCTATCTCGTCATGAGGGGAGGCTGGAGGGTATTGGGACCTTCGGAAGGCAAGCCCATTTCATGGTCTTGCAACACATGACCCAAGTGTCCCCGTGCATCGACAAGCACAAAGACATGATACACCAATAGAATCCAGGCTAGTCGGAGGTTTGGATCACGAGAGAGCACAACCGCCGGTTCAACGAATGGTTAAAGGTGTGATTCACTAGGAGGCCGTCATCAAGCGATGATACGATGCAATGATTGGCAAAAGGGCCAAAATTTATAATTGTGATATGGTAAGGATACGACATAAATGGGTACACATTTTATACGACAGCTGTAACATCCTAATTTTCTGAGCTTTAAAAATCCTTTTGATTAGTTAGTAGTTGAAAATTCACCATTTAGATTTATTTGAATATAATTCAAAAGCTTAACTTGGACTTTTAGCACCAAAACAATTTAATATGATTAAAGTCAACTTCAACAATGGTCAAAACTATTTTATTTGGGTTTTATGTACTTGGATATATTTTCTAGATTTTTCTAGAATTTTTCCAAGTTCATTTGCTATTTTCTAATTGCCATTTGGATTTTCTGGTATTTATAAAATAGAAAAGCTAATTTAAATCTTGGAAATAGTTCTCGGGCCGAATCTTCTGTGGTCCAATCCTTCTCGCAACCCGCCGCTTTGTCGCCAAGCATTTACGCCGGGCCCACCGCCAGTAGGCCCAGCGCCTTAAATCGTCTTCATTGCAGGCCAAGACGCTATCGAAGTCCGCCATGGCTGGAAGCTCGAGCTCCGTACGACAACGGAGAATCCCCAACTAAATCACCCTAGATTTTCGCATAGGGTCTTATCTCTAGCTATCCCGCATCCATATCTGCAACCAATCATCCCCAATAGGGATTCTATCCCCTTCAAACTTGGGATTTATTTCGTGTTCGTCTCGGACTGTTTTGGGTGTTTCCAAATCCGGCACGCCCTAGCCCTATAAAAGGCACCCCCGTGTTCGCAATGCTGCCCGCACCACGAACCCTATATCAATTCCACCCCAATCACCCTAGCGCCGCCGTCATTTCAGATTTAGGGTTCGGTCACCGAAACCCTAAAGACTTCAATTCCTCCACCGCCAGTGATGCTTCGCCTCCGTGGACCGTGCCACTAACTTCCTCGTCGCAAGAGCATCCTTGTGCACCTCTCCGTGACCCCGTAGCGCCTTTGGTGTTCGTCGCCAACAAAACCGAGCTTTGTTCTCCGCACCGGCCGCAATTCCAGCAAACTCCGTCGCTCTCTGGTGTCAACTCAGGTATCCTCAGGTGCGCAATAGTGAGAGCTATCCAATGCGTGCACTCACCATCACCGCCATGCCCTGAATCGCCGTTGCCGCCGACGACCATGAGCGTCACCGCCGATCTAACGTCATCAGATGACGCGTTGTCCACGTTTGTCGCCGGGCCAGCGTCTTTGTCGACATGTCGCGTGCGTGGCGCCAGATCAGTGCCCACATATTCATACGCGTGGCAGTCCACCCGAACCTCGGATCCTTTAGCCCGTGAGCCCAGTCCACCAAAAGTCGAGCCACTGACATGTGGGTCCCGCGTGTCAGAAATTCTTTTATTTCTGTTAATTCTGAAATTACCGGGGCTGACATTAGCATTGTGTCATATTCCAGTTTTTCAATAGAAAAATAATTTGGAATATTCCAATAAATCCTTTTTAGGGTATTTTCTTTGGATTTAAACTTCCAAAGCCCATATCTTTTGCATCCGAACTCCATTTGAGCCCATTCAAATTTCTAAATTCATCAAAATTTGAGATCTATTTATCTGAGATTTTTATTTAATTTTTGGAGTTTGTTTTCTCTCTATTATTTATTTATTTTATTTTTTTGCTTCGTTTGCGAGTAGACGTTGATACTTCGGGGAACTTTAAAGAAGAAGGATTGCTTCAAGAGCAAGATCAGTACCTAGACCTATTCCAAGACAAGTTATACCTTTGATCATAATGAACCCAATTTTCAAAATACTTTTATTCAAATTATTGCATTTACTTTAAGTATTTATTTAAATGCTTTTGGGTATAGTTATTAATCCAATTTGTTATGTCCACCTTGTCTATTGTTATGTCATAATCTTTTGCTACCCTAGATTGGTTCATTATTTAGTTGGTATTATCGTAGCACTAATGTGGGTTGGTTAGATACGATTAGTTTGCTTAGCCATGCTACGAATCATCATCTCATATGAGTTGCAAATATAAACTTGACTAAGTGATTATGTAAATTTGTGATAAAAATGTGTGTATTGTGTGCTATTACTCATTGATAGCATGTGTTGCACTTAAACCAATTGGGTGGTAAAAGATTTAGACTGGAGCAAGTGGTGGATACTGTATGACATGGTGGTTGTATGAATGGGAATGTTAATCTGTGTGGCATAGTTAGAAATTGAAAGAATTGCCTTGGTCAATTAAGGACTTAACTTTGTGTGCCATTGAACTGAGCCTTACCGTACGACCACATGCCTGGTATGGGACGGACCTAACTTAGTAAGTTATGGATTCTTGACATTGACTACTCAGGTAGTAGGTTAGGCTGTGTGTATGGGTGGAGGTGTGGCCTACCAGGTAGTACACATTTATGCTCGGTTCACCATCTTCAGGTCTAACGGTGTGTGTTATGCCAAAGCACTGTGTTTGGGTTGGTATGACGGTAAAGCACACTAGGAGTGTTAATGTTTGAGATGAAGTTTCTGAAACGTTTTGTTATGATTAGTGCTTGCAACACTAGTTATATCGTGTGGGTAAAGTGTACAAACTCTGCATAGTGTTAAATTAATCTATTCGAATAGCCGCGTCCGCGGTCATGGACATGCTCGGTGATTTCACACGAGTGGTAAATTTTCATAAAACACTTAGGAAGCGAGCTGTGTGATCTAAGTCATATGGCTGCGTGAATAACTTTTTTAGGCTTTGTGTTCTTTGTGAAATAACTAATAAAATTAATATTGGTTTATTTGTTTTACTTTATGTTTTAATCTATTATTCATATTCAAATTGCAAATATTGTATTTCTACAAAAGAACCATAGAAGCCATTCCTTTGGAATAAGCCATCATGTATAAATTGTATTCTGTGGTATGACTTGCTAGTACGATTGTGTACTCATGCTTGCTATAATCAATCAACAGAAGTGGAGGAGTGTTTGCCTGCTTTCGAGGAAGAGTTCTACGAAGGTGCTGATTGTTAGGTCTTGATCCTAGTCGGTTGCCTTTGGCGAATTGATGGGATTCCGCTGAAGTTATTTGTTCCGCTGCTTATTTCTCTATTGCCAGCCCTGCGTGGCTTAATAAATGTAAACTCGGCCATAAGGTCAAAATGGTTATTTGTAAATTAAATTAGTCGTTTATTTTCTTAATCGTTTTGTGTGGATCGATATTCATTTATATTGACACTGTTTGCACTAGTGTGATCTTTGACTAGTGCATTATACACAAATGGTCCAGAATTGTATTTTTTGGGTCCTGACAACAGCTCAAGATAGTAAGAGCACAGTCCAGAATAGCATTTTTCGCATAGATGCGTTTCACGAGTAGTCCAATACCGCTAGGTTGAGCTCCTACTATAGGTTCGTAGAGGAAATTTGGGAGCTCGACTACGTACTTTTCAAGATCCCCCCTATTTTGGTGCCATTGGGTCAAACTTCCACAGGGTGTGAAGGTCGACAAGTACGGCATCACTACTGTGGACCTCGAATGTGTCGAATACAAGGACGAACCATTCGTATTTGCTAAGCAAGTTGTTCAAGTTTTTTATGTAAAGAACCCGGCAAATAAGAACCGTCACGTAATTCTTCATGGAAAAAGAAGGATTGTCGGAGTTGAGAATGTCGTGGAGATGAGGAAGAGTCAAATCAATTTGACAAGTTGCCTCCTTTTAGAGACGGCATCAAGCTCGAGGAAGAACCCAATGAGGAAGCTAGCTGTATGTTTGTCGATCATCGTGAATGGCTATTTTTTTAAAACAAAATAGCTAGTGGAATGATCCCACACGGTGAACACCTATTTGGAAAATTGTTCCATTGTAATTAAGAAAATCGTCATGTAATTAAGGAATTGTTCCATTATAATTGATTCACTAATTAAGAAATTATTCTATCTGTGATTGTATCTGCTTTCTTGTTTTCGGAGGGCATGGCTAGCATTTCCTGAGGCTAGCCAAAAAACAGAATATTTTTTAGCTATAGAAGGAACTATCACAGGCGGTTTAGTGGAATAAACCGTTTGTGATATATGTAGCACAGACAATTCCTAAGGTGCCAAAACATTTCGCCTCCCGTGCACGCGTCCAAAAATTCCTCCCACCCACTATGAGCATCATAGACGGTTCCATAATAAAACTGTCTATGATACTTATCACACACGGTTCTTAAAATATAACCATCTATGATATGCCTGCTTATCGCAGACGGTCCTGGAATAGAACCGTCTGTGATATGCTCTCTTATCACAAACGGTTCTTTAAGACAACAGTCTATGATATATAATATCACAGACGGTTCTTTACGAGAACCGTCTGTGACATACATTTATAAGTAGGGCCCCACTAGGGTTTGCATTACTACTCCTCAGAGCTCACTCTCCAGTCCGCCTCCCCAGCGACCTTACTTCCCGTGTTCCTCCTGAGCCTCCTCTCTCCGCGCTGTCGTCCCCACGTCGTACTCCTCCCCTACGCTGCCGTCATCCCCAAGCCTCCTCTCTCCGCACCGTCGTCCTGGCACTGTACTCCTCCCCTACGCCCCCATCATCCTTGCGCCTCCTCCCCACACAGGTGTCCTCCCTTTGCGACCCCCGAACTTGACGACGCCGCACTCGACCTCGACAACGCCTCACTCCCCTAACCTCAACTCCCTCTTCGTCCACGCCTCCCGTCAAGGTACAAGCTCACCACTTTGGACTGTGCTAGTAGAAGTATCAAATTGCGCTGATTTGATTGACTCTAGTACTGGGAGATATTGCTTAGTAATGTTGTGGGAGGTAGGAGCTCACCGCTTTGGATTCTCTAATATTGTGTCATGTTATTCATGCTCATTAGATCCCTCTGTTTCATTATGTTGATATTGTCTGGTCATTTTGCTCCATTCTGTTGATAGCTTCTGTTCACTGTGATTATTGTTCAGTCACTGTTTATATTCCTATCAATTGAAATATTGTGTAGTTGGTTCAATTGAAATATTGACAGTGAACTCTCAATTAATGATTTATTTTGTTGTGAAGTTCTATCTTTTGAGCATTTTATCCTGATTGATGCAGTACTGATTTGTTGATCTTACAGTAATATCATTTATTGATGCAGTACTGATTTGTTAATCTTGCGAGATAGCAAGTAAGCGAGATGGCGTCCACACCATCTTTGCCGCTGTCATCGACGTCGCTGAATTTGTGTGGATCTTCGAGGAAAGTGGTACCTAAGCGAAATGCCAGAGAAATATCAAAAATGCTTGTGGGCCGAATGACCATCGCGGCCATCAGTACCACTGGGCCCCTTTGCTTCCTGAGAAAGCAGCGGCAGCATTCTGAACCACCCGCGGTATACTTGGAAGGGAACGGGTCCCCATCACCACACAGCAATAGAAGGATCTGACGGCCGTAGAGAAAGCGCAGCTGTGGACTAAAATTACAGCATCGTTTGATAACCCAGCAGAAGCCTCCGAACTCGTGCGACAGCAGGCGTTCCGGACACACTTGGAAGACTTTCAAGAGCAAGCTTGTCACGAACTACGTGAACAAGGATCGAACGCCCTACACGAAGTATCATTTCATGTTGTCGGATACATGAGACGCCTTTGTGCGGATGAAGACGACGGACGAATTTCAGCATCAAAGTGCGGCACACAAGGCTATCCAGGCACAAAACATTCATCCCCACAGACTCGGCACTACTGGATACATGGGTAAAATCCAGGGATGGATGAGTGAGGATGATGTGGCAATCTAGTCGGAGGTCTCCCCGCCATTTGCTGGGATCACAGTCGAGCGCGCCCGAAACTGGTTAAGAGCGAGGGCCTCAATCACGTTGTCGGGCGTCATCTCTTTCACAAACCCATCAGACGAGGAAGTGTCCCAACGCCTGGTAAGATATGTCAAACTACCTAGTTGTTAATAAGTCCATAACTTCGTAGGGTCTAAAATAACATGATGGTCACTTGCAGCAAACATTGAGTACCCAATCTTCCCAAGGCTCCTTCGAAGCAGCCAGGGAGAATGATATACTATCAACGGCCCTGGAAAACAAGGAGCACCCGGATCGCACGCGAGGCCTTGGGGTTTACGTACCTTAGAGGCAGGGATTCCCACATGACTCCGAGACGTATAGGAGTCGGAAGAGATCCAAGGCCGAGCGTGAGGAACAGTTGAAAGAGGATATTAGTGCACAATTTCAAGGATAGATAACATCATTGCAGGAACAAATGAATCAACTCATCAACTAGTCACAAGCCGCCCTCGTGATTTTGGGAGCCAGTCCCCCTCAACATCGGAGTCGCATCCACGCCTACACATTCTGAACTTGGCGACGTCCAATTACCTATCGACGTTATCCAGGTAATGTACATCTCTAGAATGCTCCAAAGATAGACTTGTAGGATGCCTTAGCTAATTGTGTATGTTTTGTAGGTGCCTACGCCCTGCAGGCTCCAAGTGAGGCTGGTTGGGTCCATTTCTGTTGAGGTTGAGCGGAGGGTGGTGTAACCATGCTAGGAAGGGATAGTGGTACACGGTGCCCAGCTGGCACAGGATTATGCCAAGGTCCAGGTGGACATGGTACATGATAATTTGATAGCCGTCCCACTGGAGAAGCGCCCGAACGAAGAGATCATAACACTAGGGGATGCCTTCTACACTTATGTCTAGTGGCCCAAGAGGGACATCGCCCTTGACCCTAACGTGTCACGATCTCCACACGACGACCATGCCTCTCCAACAGTACCCTCGATGACTCCACCTCAACCCCCGCTTCAGAAGGCCTCCGTATCGGCTACCGTGGAGACATCGTCGAAGAAACAAGAAAAGTGTGTCGAGTCGTCTTCTAAGAAGACAAATAGCACGCGAGGCTCTAAGGCCAAAACGAAGAAGATTAAGGTGCCTCACAAGCCCAGGACGTTCTCCCTCGGAATGCCGTTGGTCTCCGACACAATATTACACCACGCTAGTTTGGCTTGCATGACTTTGCATACCTGGTACATGTGGCAGACCGACGAGGCGAGGGAAGACCAGTCTACTGGATTCACCGTCAACTACAAGGAGAACCATTTTTGACACAAGCCGAGCTACTTCGCCGTGGGCTTCGACAACTTATTCAATATATTCAACCTCGACACCCTCAATGCCTCACTTCTACGATGTTGGACACTGTAAGTGTGTACAATCAAGTTCTGCATTCACGCAATACCGATAAATGTCATAACTCATTGCTTATGTATAGATACATGATGCGAGATGCCCGGCTATCGCGATAACCGGTGGGTTTCCTCGACCCACAGTTGATCTCTGAGCAATGCATCAACCTAGACGCATCCTACGTCTTGAAATACATAACGAACGGGTTGCTTGCTCACCGCGACAAGGACTACATACTGGTGCCCTACAAACAGGGGTAAGTGCTTCACTACTTGCTATACAAATTTCATTTGTACTTTATTAGCAACACGAACTTAGGTTTAATGACTATAGCGACATACTTAGATGGCACTGGATCCTTTTAGTCATTATACCAAAGTGGAACAAGGCAATATACCTTGATTCCCTAGTCGAAAAAAAATCACGACTTCACCATTGTGCAAAAATTACTCGACAAGTATGCTCATTTTCTTCATACGTAACTCTATTATAGTCTTCCTTCATTTGAAATGGCCGGGGATAACTTTTTGGAATCACGTAGGTCATTCAGTGCCTATGTTGCATTGGGAGAGATACACAAGGAACCAAGCGCCACAATGCAACACAGGACGCGATTTTCGGTATCCGCTACAGCACAATAATCCTATATCACTTCTTAATCTGGCCTCTCGAACTGACTATACCTATATCCTATATCACACATCTATTTTTGCAGTGCCACCAGCAACTACCACAAGGCAATGTATGTGCATTCTAACTTTGTCGTCATATGCTGGAAATCATGAGTGCTAAGACAAAGGATCCAGAGGTCTGTTAGTTAATCTCGCAATAATTATTTCATAATTATGAATTTAAATATATATATGCTTACTTCTTTACTCTTGCTAGCGACAGGTTATGACAATCGAAGAAAGTGCCTTCCATCTGGACTTACTCGCAGACGTTCGAGGACTGCTCGCCGCCTTCATCACGGGGGAGATCATTCAGCAGAATGCAGAGTTTCACCCACAATGACACCAATTTATTGTAATTCACTTTGAGTTGTAATTCAAATCACTTTGTAATTGATATTGAGTTTTTAATTCACACTGAGTTTTTCTATATCAAATCAATTGCGATATATCTGTTTTCTGCTTGCTTGTTTTCAGAGGACATGGCTAGCATTACCTGAGGCTAGCCGAAAAACCAAAATGTTTAGGTATGGAATGAACTATCACAGACGGTTTTGTGGAATAAACCGTCGGTGAATGCATACTATCATAGACGGCTACCACCAAAAATCGTCTGTGAATGCAAACTATCATAGACGTCTACCACCAAAAAATAGTATGTGATATATAGGATATCACAAATGGTTATTTTTATTAACCGCCTGTGATATGTATCCAATCACACAACCATCTGTGATATGTCAGAAATCACAGACGGCTATTTTAACTAACCGTCTATGATATATATACAATCACAGACAGCTACTACTACAACCGTCTGTGATATGCATCCAATCACAGACGGCTACTACTAACACCCGTCTGTAATACATATCCAATCACATACGGCTACTACCAAAAACCATATGTGATATTTATGATATCACATACGGTTATTTTTACTAACTGTCTGTGTTATGTATCTAATCACAAACGGTTGGTACATATAACCGTCAATGATAGTTGGTCTTCACAGACGGTTTATACCAGAAAACCGTCTGTGTTGTTGCTTATCACAGACGGCTCAAAAACCGTCTATGATAACTGCTTGGTATCATAGACACATAAATTCAGACGGTTGAGAAATCGTCTGTGATGACTGTTTAGAACTGTCTGTGATGACCCTTTCTGTAGTAGTGGGAAGGAGTGTGGATGACAAATATATATACCATGCATATACACGGTATTCTTTGTTTAGCATATTTTCAGGCTATCAAAAGCCGATGATGGCTTTTCGTGAAGAAGGGGGGTGGATGAGGATATCCCTACTACTACTACATCTTCCAAGTCTCCAAGCATGCATGAGGATAATGTTCATGATGTACCTAAAGGTCCAATGACTAGGGAAAGAGCTAAGCTTCTAAACCAACATGTGTTTTTGTTTCTTATTGAGTTTCCTTATGCTTTAGATAAGAATTGGATACTACCTCATACCAATACATTGTGCATTCTCAGGTTTAACAAGTGTGAAGACTTTAGAACCGAGAGGAAGGAGATGGGGGCTGGGGCCAAAGCAATGGAGAAACACAAAGAAGATGGCAGCCATATCAGCAGCCAAGCACATGGGAGAACAAGGGGGAAGAAGCCCATGCGGGCCAAGCAAAGGGGAGAAGCCCAAGAATCCATAGCCCAATTTTTGGATAAGATTTCCAAGTCCAATTCGGACCTTCCACAAGTTCAATTGAAATCAAACTCGGAATCAACCTAGAATTCAATTCGAATTTGGTTCAGGACAGCCCCTAGGGCCCGTAATAAAAAGGTCATAACTTTCACAAACAGAGTCCGATTAGGGCGCTCTTATCCTTGTTGGAAAGCTTATTCCAAGGCCCACACAATGGATATGGTGCCAGCTTCAGAAACCCTATGGTCATGACACTATTGATGGCTATAAATTTAGGTTTCCTTTTTGTGTGAGTTTGAGTCCAATACATGTTGGGATGAGTTGGAGTCAGTTTGGATGACTTGTGGTCGACTCAAGGGGTCATATATACCCATGTATTCGTGCCCTTTTGGGTTAGACCACGTTTAATAAAAAAGATAGCAGATTGCTTTTGTTTCTTCCATGTTGGCTGAACCAACTTGAGGGGGAATTAGGAGTTCCAAATTCAGATCATTCAATATTTCCGCTAGGAGTTGGGAGCACGGTAGATTTCACTTGGTGGTCGATGAAATCAGTGTGTATGTTTTTGTGAATTATAGAGTGCTAATCCTTGTACGTCAATGGAAGATCACTACGATTCGAGAGGCTACACGTGAGTATCTTGATCATACGTCAAGAAGATCAGGTGACCCGTATCATCAAGATGTCAACCTGCACAATGTGAGAAACAACACTAGAAGCAATAGTGATGATCAAGCGAATTTAAGAGTGTAGCTCAATTTGCACAACAACGGTTGTTTAGTGGAGCTTGGTATGGCAAGTGTATATATCCTATGCAATCTGAAATTCTAGTTACTGTAAAGCTAGGTAGCAATCCAAATTAGAATTCAATGCCTAGTTACTGATCCAAAAAAATATAAGAGGTGTTTTATGACACCCTGGCTATGCGGAAGCCAAGATGCAACCTAAACTACTAACATCAATCAACCCTATATATTTTTCTCAACAAATCAACAACTAATAACAGTTAAACTTTATCACACAACAATTCTGATATCTTAACTAACATAAATTTCAGTAAGGATTTAAGCACTAAATTTCAGTTTATAACAATTCAATCAAGAGAAACAATATTATGAATACATATGAATAACTATAAACCATCAACTAGCATGAATAAACTTTAAGGACGAACAATAGAAGTACCATGAATCCAATTATTACATTCAATAATTTCCAAATAAAATGTAGCAATAGAAATATTATTGAATTGGTGAAGTATGTGATAATATGGATTTGTTCATGTGATCTCCTCCCTCCCAGGACATGTCGTCCTCAACGATCACCTAAAAACAAAATTTACAAGAGTGAGTCCAAGACTCAGCAAGTACGAACGAATGACATAAGAAACATTGAATCGAATACAAAACAGAAACATTGAATCAGATACAAATCATTCTCAAATTATCCCATACATATGAATATACTATGAATACGATGCAAGATGCATATGACTCCACTTCTCTTCTGCATATACCGGTATAGCCAGTGTAACACCCGTCAGTGTTCACTCAAGCCCGCTTTATCCAAAATACAGGGATCCAAGGCCCATACGAAGAATCTTTCATACGGGGAACTATTTGCCCATATTGGAATGATGGGACTTATTTGCCCATATTAGAATAATGGGACTTTCAATACCCACTGCCGTGGGTGAGGCATGAATGCTTGAATTGAATGAAATGAAATGAACCTCAATACCCACTCTCGTGGGCTAAACATGAAAACATGGAATGAATGTAATGAAATGAAATAAACACTTCCATACATTTCAATTGTTATAAGCATTTAACGGAAACAAACAATCCGTAGAAAAATACCCATACTTCATAAGATCATCTATATCATAGTAATTCAACCAAGTTGTACAAACACACATCCAAGATGATCCAAAATGTATTTGCCTTTCGCGTTGCGACAAATTGAATGTAGAGAAGGTGAAACCAAACCCAAGGTCACTCCGCCTACAATAAATACTTTACTCAGACAAGATTCGACAACATAGAACAACGCTAATCGTAATGCTCTAAACCACACTCCCAAAAAGCCATATTTCATATATTTAATCTACTCAAGCGAAACGACGAACTAGCAGTAACTCAATACTGGACAGCGACTTTCTAAAATACATATTTCCCATTCTGCTTATCATAAAAATGCATTTTCAGTCTCTCTGGAAATATTACGAAATTGTATACAAAAGTCTAGTTGGCCAAATTCTCAAATTTTGCCTTTAACTAATTTTAACAAACAGATCAAAACAACTGTCAGAAATTGACAAACATTCTAGACAATAAGATTGAAATATCCATAACTTTCGTCCTGGTGATTCAAAAAATGTGTTCTTTACCATTCTAGAAAGCTAAGATAATTTCCTACAAAAATCATGTTGGTGGATAACCCTAATTCGGCCATTAACCATTTCTAATCTGCCAGTTACTACGACTGCTATAACTTGACGCAGATACTGGATAGCAACATTGCAAATATCATATGTCGAGATCTTCTCATCCAAAAATTGTGCTCCAGCACTCTATAATGAAATAACCTATCTTTTATCTAACTAGACAGAGTTCTAATTTCGAGTTTAACTAGCCCAAAACACCCTCGCAATGCACTGCCCTAAACCTGACGAATCTGGACAGAATCAAAATCTGACTTTCTATTGGCTAAACGGTCTACAATTGGAACCAAAATTAAACTAGGGCTTGCCAAAGACTTCCAGATTGTTACCCTTGAAAATCATCCAAAGAGGAAAATGTGGTCCTTGGTCCGTCCTCTTTTCCTCCCTTTTTCTTCCCTTCTTTTCTCTCTTCCTCCCTCCTTTCTTGCTCTTGGCCGGCAACAACGAGGCATCACAAGGGGGAGGGGAGGCATCACCAGGGAAGAAGAGGAGGCGTGGGGGAGGTGCTGGACAGATGGGAAGTGGCGGCCACAAAGGGGAGGGGAGGGGAGTTGGAGGCGTAATGGCGAGGGGAGAGGAGGTGGAGGTGCAATGGGGAGGGGAGGGGTTGCTACAGTGCGTGCTACAGTAGCGTGGCCGCCCCCTCCACTTGGATGGTCGTCCTAATGGGCCAAGGTACTGTGGGCTTTTGGCCCACAGCCCAGGTTCTCTGAATAACGCGAAAAACCCTTTAAAACTTCGGTTAAAACCACCCTCTAAAACAATTCGCATCCGTAAAAATTTTCTCCTCTTTAAATATTTGGAATATTACATATTTAGGACAACAACCCACACAGAAGGATGATGTAACTCGATGCAATCAAAGGAATGAGCTAATATGAAAATATAAATGAATAATAACTAGCTCGTATTACACAAGTTATGGACAGACACTAGCCAATTGCTCAATTATGATAATAGGGCATAAGATTGCTCAAACCAACACAAGTGCACAATCTGAAATTTGGAGACAAAAGGGTATAATAATGCACAAATTTCGGACATTTTCTTTTCTTTTTCTCGTTTGTTTTCTTTCTTTTATTTGGCACTCTTTGCTTCTTTCATTTTATGCGGGTAAACACCTTTTTTATTTCCTCTCAAAAACAGTATAACACCCCAAAGAAGATTGCTTCCAAATTTGTGCATGAAACAAGATATCTCATGGATGATGCTATTTTTGTTTTGCGCTTAAGTGGCTATCTGAGCTTCTTCATTTTGTTAAACTACCCTTAGTTCTTAGTGCCTGCTTTTCAGTTTTCAGTTTTGTATATATTCTGTGTTGGTTCTGAACTCATGTAGTGTTGTTTCCTTAATGGAAATGGGGTGCAAACCTTCTATCAAAATGAAACAAGATATGAGCATCCCAAAAGTAATATCAAATAGCTTGTCTCAGTAGGAGCAAAGTTTTCACAAAGGAAGATATGGTTCTCAAAGGATATAAGCGAAGCTTCTCAGGAATTGCACTATTCAAGAATATAAGCGAAGAGCAATGCGCAATAAATTTCAGCAAGGATGAGAGTAGACAACTAGCAAACATTACTAGAGAACTACTCCAAAAGATAGTGGGGCTTAGAATTTATAGCCTCAAACTTGACTTCTGTCCAGCATTCCACATGGATTCGAATCCATAATGAACTTAGAATTAGAATCGAATTCAAAATTCCAATCTATTGGTGCGAAATTCCAATATACAGATAGAAGGAGACCGAATTGGAACTTGACAAAAAACAGAAAAGTTTGAGCTCTCGTTGTAAGCTTTCCAACGAATCAAAGAACACCTAAATCAGAGTTCGTACACAAAAATTACGACCGATTTACAGAACAGTGTACCAATTGAACTCGGATTCGACAAAAATTGATTCAAGAACCGAATTTGATTTTGGGATTTTTGGTTTTAGGATAGAAACAAGGAACAAGCTACACAAAGGAAACACTTAAATCAGCACTAAACAAAAATTCTAACGTATCAAAACCTAACAAAACTCACAAGAAAATAATAGATTGAAAATAGGGTTTGGAATTTTTGAGTTGCAATTTTCGGTTTATGGACTCTAGGAATAACAAATAGCAAGAAAACAATCTAAAACTAAGGGTAAATAATACTACCGAGTCAACGGAGCTCTGACACCAAGATGATACGGGGTTGCCCGATCTTCTCGACTTAGTATCAAGATACTCACGTATAGCGTCTCGAATCGTAGTGATCTTTCGTTGCCCGTGCAAGGATTAGTACTCTATAATTTGCAAGAACACACGTACTAATTTCATCGACCACCAAGTGAAATCTATCATTCTCCCAATTCCTAGCGGAAAGGTTGAACAATCTGAATTTGGAACTCCCAATTCCCTCTCAAGTTGGTTCGGCCAACATGGAAGAAACAAGAGCAATCTGCTATCTTTTTTATTAAACATGGTCTACCCCAAAAGGGAATGAATACATGGGTATGTATGACCCTTAGAGTCGGGCACAAGACATCCAAATCGAGTCCAACTCATCCCTATATGTATTGGACTCAAACTCACACAAAAAGGAAACCTAAATTTACAGCCATCACATTGTTTCAGTCATAACGGCATGACCTTAAGGTTTATGAAGCTAGAACCATATCCATTGTGTGGACCTTGGAATAAGATTTCCAACAAGCACAAGATCACCCCAATCGGATTCCATTTGTGAAAGTTATGACATTTTTATTACGGGCCCTATGGGCTGTCCCGAACCGAATCCGAATTGAATTCTGAGTTTGATTTTGGTTGGACTTGTGGGAGGCCCGAATTGGGCTTGGAAATCTTATCCAAAACTTGGGTTATGGATTATTGAGCTTCTCCCCTTTGCTTGGCCCGCATGGGCTTCTTCCCCCTTGCTCTCCCATGTGTCTGGCTGCATGTATGGCTGCCATCTTCTTTGTGCTTCTCCATTGCTTCAACCCCGGCCTCCCTCTCCTCTCTCTCGGTTCCAAAGTCTTCACACTTGTTAAACCTGATAATGTACAAAGTATTGGCATGAGGTAGTATCCAATTCTTATCCAAAGCATAAGGAAACTCATTAAGAAAGTACAAAAGCACATATTGGTTTAGAAGCTTAGCTCTTTCCTTAGTCATTGGACCTTTAGGTACATCATGAACATTATCCTCATGCACACTTGGAGACTTGGAAGATGTAGTAGTAGTAGTGTAACACCCTGGCTGTACGGAAGCCAATATGCAACCTAAACTATTAACACCAATCAACACTATAAATTCTTCTTAATAGATCAACAATTAAGGATAGGTAAACTTCATCACAAAATAATTCTGATCACTTAACTAACTTAAATTTCAGCAAGGATTTAAGCACTAAATTTCAATTTATAACATTTCATTCAATAGGAACATTAGCATGAATACATCCGGATATTTTTAAACCATCAACTAGCATGAATAAACCTTAAGGACGAACGATAGAAGTACCATGAATCCAATTATTACATTCAATAGGTTCTAAATGAAAGATGGCAACGAAAAAATTATTTAAGTGATGAAGTATGTGTGAAAGTGAACTTCTTCATGTGATCTACTTCCTCCCAATGCGTGTCGTCCTCAACGATCACCTAAAAACAAAATTGGCAAGAGTGGGTCTAAGACTCAGCAAGTACGAATGAACGACATAAGAAACATTGAATCGGATACATATCATTCTCAAATTACCTCATACATTTGAATATACACTGAATACGATGCAAGATGCATATGGCTCCACTTCTCTTCTGCATATACCGGTATAGCCAGTGTAACACTCGTCGGTGTTCACTCATGCTCGCATTACCAAAATGCGGGGATCCAGGGCCCGTATAAAGAATCTTTCATACGGGGATCTAGTTGCCCATATTGAAAACATGGGGATCTCAATACACACTCCCATGGGTTAAACATGAATGCTTGAATTGAATGAAATGAAATGGAATGAACCTCAATACCCACTCCCGTGGGCTAAACATGAAAACTTGGAATGAATGTAATTGTTATAAACATTTAACGGAAACGAGAAATCAGTGGAAAAATACTCATACTTCATAAGATTATCCATATCATAGTCATTCAACCAATTTGTACAAACAAACAACCAAGATGACTCAAAATGTACCTGCCTTTCACGTTGCGACAAATTGGAAGGTAGAGAAGGCGATACCAAACCCAAGGTTACTCCGCCTACAATAAATACTTTACTCAAATTAGTTTTTACAAGATAGAACAACGCTAATCGCAACGCTCAAATCCGCACTCTAAAAAACTCATATTTCATATATTTAATCTACTCAAGCGAAACGACGAACTAACAGTAACTCAAAACTGGACAGCGACCTTCTAAAATACTTATCTCCCATTCTGCTTATCATAAAAAAGGCATTTTCAGTCTCTCTGGAAAACTTACAAAATTTTCTTCAAAAGTTAAGTTGGCGAGATCTTCTAATTCTGCCTTTAACTAATTTTAACAAACAGATGAATAACACGGTCAGAAACTGATAGACATTTTGGATAGAAGACTTAAAATAGCCATAACTTTCATTCGGCTGGTCCAAAAAATGTGTTCTTTAACATTATGGAAATATAAAAAAATTATCTACACAAATCATGTTGGTCAACATCTCTGATTCGGCCTTTATCTATCTTTAACCTATCAATTACCACGACTGCTATAACCTGACAGAGATTCTGCATAGCAGCATTGTAAAAACCATATCTCGAGATCTATTCATCCAAAAATTGTGATACAGCACTCTAAAAAAAGATAACGAAATAACCTATCTTTTATCTACCTAGACAGAGTTCTAATTTCGAGTTTAACTATCCTAAATCTCTCTCGCAACGCACTGCCCTAAACTTGACAAATCTGGACAGAACCGAAACTTGACTTCCTATTGGCTAAACAATCTAAAAATCGAACCAAAATTAAACTAGGTCTTGCCAAAGACTTCCATATTGTTACCCTTGAAGATCATCCAAAGAAAAAAAATGTGGTCCTTGGTCCTTCCTGTTTTCCTCCCTTCTTCTTCCCTTCTCTTTCCTTGCTTCTCCTCTTTCTTCTGCCGACAGCAACCAAGGAAAGGCGTAGGGGAGATGGGGAGGATGGAGATGGGGGCACTGGGAGATGGGGCAGGGAGGGGCACAGGGAGTGGGGAGGGGAGGTGGCGGTTTCTGGATGGGGGAGAAGGGGAGGGGAGGCACAAGGGAGGGGGTGACTTATGGTTTGGCTGCACCCCTCCACAAGGCCAACTGCCCCTAATGGGCCAAGGTGCTATGGGTCTTCGGCCCAGGTTTTAAACCCCCTCCAAGAAAGAATTCTGAAATCCCATTTTAAATCCCGATAATTTTTTTTGAAATTCAATTAGTTCTAAAGGTTGAACGGGGTATTACAAGTAGGGATGTCCTCACCAGGGGCGGAGCTGGGGCGCAATGTCACGCCCTGGGTAAGCAACCCCTGGGACCCACTGTGCAAAATGGACTAGTCCCACGATCAGTCGCTAGTCCGCATAGTTCAACAACGATGTGATCACAGCCATACAACAAGCTATAGAAGAAGCAGATAAATTAACAATAATATAAGCAAAAGACCTCATGGTCAAGGTTGATACAAAGTTGCCACGTAGGGCTACAACACAATGGAAAACCAAAACACACGTGGAAACCGCCCGATATGCCCACAGGCAATCGAGTGGAGGACGTCCCCTATCTCGCTTAGTCTTTGAAGACCTCCTCTTCGAAGAGGTCGAAGGTCCCTGGGAGGTCTTCAGCTACTGATTAACCAGAGGGCACAAAGCCATGAGTACTTTTGAATGTACTCATCAAGCCGTAGGAAAGTGTATGCAAATAGTATTCATACAAGGCTTAACAAAGAGGTCTTTATGGTTACTTTGCATAAAGCAATATTGACTGGAAATACAATAAGTAGATTGCAAAACACAAGTTGAAAGACTAATACATAAGTAAACAAGTTCTTTGAAAACAACCCGTGACCACCCTGGTCACTGCCCAGACCACTCGTGACCACCCTGGCCATGGCCCAGACCTCTCGGAACCAACCAAGACCAACATTTTGAGAAAGTCTACCCCTTGCGTGAAATCACTGGGCATGTTCATAACTGGGGACACAGCTATTCGAATAGATTTACACTCTACAGAGGTTGTACAGCTTTACCCACAAGACACGACTTCTTTAGTTGGTTGGGCACCCGTCGATGCCCCTGCTCACTACCTTAGGTAAGCAGTCTAGAGCATGTGACAAGGCTTTTACAAAGCTCTATTATGACTCAGTTCTACTTGCTAAGGTTTCGCCTTCCTAGCCCCCTCTTGCGCCAATTCAACAGCCACAACAGAACCAAATCAAAACATCACTAATTAGTTGGCCAGGTCCACCCCATCCTGGACATGTGGTTGCACGGTATGGCCCGGATCAATGGTCCAAGGTTAAGTCCTTAGTGGTTGCTCAGGCGAGACTACCTCATTCCCTATGCCTCGCGAACCTAAGTGCCTCCCGCACCCTAGTGCCTCCCACACCTTGCCTCGTGCATCCCGCCTTTGCCACCGACCACTCGCCTGAGCAAAAATTATTTTTGGGTTTAGCCCAGCCAAATGACCACCCTAGTCATGGCACAACAAATTTTATTAACAGCGGCATCACACCACAAATGACACAACTGTGATCTCACACCACAGTTGCACATCAGTGGTATCGCACCATAATTCCATAGATTATTAAGTCAAATTTATCATTAGAGAATCATGTGATCGAGAGACGTCGCATAACTAAAGCAAGACTAAACAATATACGCACCCATGTTGGTATCACAAAGAGGTCCAACTAAGATTACCCAACCAAAGGTGGTCCAAAGGTACATGTCAACATGTCAATCACAAGTATTCAAGGAGTCATACTGTCGAGTAGGTGTTTAGCTATTTCACAAACCAATTTTATACAAATAGCCATGCATGTTGATATAAAATAATATACTTTTTGCAAACTAGGTTCAACATGATCAAAGGTCTACGACTTGCCTTCGTTGAAGAGTTGAGGTTCTTCGGTAGAGGTCGTCGGGTCCAAGAACTCTTCAGAGACGCCGGAATCTACATATGAGAAAAGAACCAAATAAATACAACAAATCCAAATGAAAACCAAAAGCTAAAACCAAAAGAAATGCACAGAAATATAAACAGACTCTCGGGAGAAGGTCCAACTGAGGCCAAGGAGGTCCTGAGGAGGTCCCGAGGAGGAGGTCCCGAGGGGGAGGTCCTAAGGAGGATGCGACGACGCAAGCTCCAGCGAACGGTGGCGAAACTTCAAGCACGGTGAAGCTGGGCGAGAGCAAGAGAGTTGAGTGAGGCTAAAGGCGATAAAAGAGGGTTGCTCAGGCTTTTATAGCCAGGGGAGGCGGGAAGAGCTGCTGAGAAACTCAGAAGCACACGGGGTCAAAGGTAGGTGAAGGAGGAGATGGGGGCAGGTCTGTGAGGAGACAAGAGGGGAGCAGGTACTGCAGAAAGCAGCAGTATTTAATGCGACACAACAGCATTTAATGCTCAAGGACCTTTGCGTCAGTAGTGACGCAACGGGAGGGAGGAGAAGGTGAGCAGGACTGATAGGTGGGGCTGGTCAAAACTCTGGAGGGTGGTCTAACCGAAGGGGTGGTCATGACCCAAGGGGTGGTCGTGACCCAAGGGGAGAGGTCGCGACCAGCTCCAGGACCACCTGGAGGTCTTGGACTGAGGGGGGGTCCAAACAAGAGGAAGGTCTAAACCAAAAGGAAGGTCTAGACAGAGGGGGAGGTCCAAACGAGAAGAATGTCTAAACCAAAAGGGAGGTCTAGATAGAGGGGGAGGTCTGGACCAAAAGGGAGGTCTGGACCTAAGGAGAGGTCCAAACGAAAGGGAGGTCTGGACCTAAGGGGAGGTCCAAATGAAAAGGGGGGTTCTAAACTGAGAGGCAGGTCTAAACCAAAAGGGATGTCTAAACGAAAAGGGAGGTCCAAATGAAAGGGAAGGCTAAAGAAGAAAAAGCTGGGCCAAGGGAAACACGGAGCGAACAGAGAAAGGGAATTCCAACACCAGAGAACTCCAACAAACTCAAAACAAACCAAACTCGAATTAATTAAAGTTTGATTTAGTCATTTAAACACTTTTAATTCCAAAATCTCAAGTTAAGCTTAGAACTTCAACAAAACCAAATGGTTATTTTTATTTTGAAAATTTTCAAAAAGGCTTAGAAAATTGGGATGTTACATGCAACGACACGGAGGTGGTGGCGGAGGCTTTCAGCGGCTCTGTGGCATTCTGGATGGTAGAGCATGTTCTCCGGTCCGTGCGGATGGTATGGAGCTCCAGTGATTAGTCTTCGAGTTGGGATTGCATTCGATAGTAAATTAGAACTCTGAAGCTTTAGTTTTTTATGTTGCAACAATTGGTTCGAAAGGTTGCAGGGAGCGTTTTTTATTGTTGTGATGTTGTTGTATCAAATGTTGCGGCAAAAGGTATTTTTGTTGCAATGGTGTTTTTGATTTGTTGCACAAGAGTAAACTTTTTTTTGCGGCTCTTCATGTTGCAACAGGGTGTTCCCAGATGTTTCCTCTTTTTTTTTGATGGCTACAATAATTTTTGAAATGTTGCATCTGAGATTTTTGAGATATTCTATCCTCTTCTTTGAAATGTTGCATATGTGATTCTGAAATGTTGCATCCTCTTCTTTGATATGTTGCATCCTCTCCACCACCTCTTCTTTGATAGTTTGAAACCCAATACAAACAAGTCCCTTTTTGTTGCGACCGTTGAAAAAAAATGTTGAGCATGTTCTTCCTTTTTGTTGCATCGGAGCGTATGATGGGAAAGTGACGACCGAGCACTAGTTGCGCCCATTCTCAAATATAACCGGGCAAACCTGGGCTGGGTTGAAAGGGTAAAAAAACAGTGGCAAGCCTCGAGCATGCGTACACTGGGCTGATCAAGACAATGCCAGTTGGGCCTTTCTGTATGCTACAAGGTCCAATTCCCTCTTGGTGAGATGGTGTCTACCAATTTGCAAACACTATTTGCAGCATGGAAAAGGCTTTTCTTCATGACGTTGCCCGTAGCACCTAGGATGCAATCGGAGTGGATATGATTGGATATCGCTCATCATGTATCCTATTTTGTTTTTTTAGTTGGAGTCGAACAGGGATAGTGTCGGATACCTATTTCTCCATCCCGTATTACCGGTCGGGGAGATGGATATTATCTACTTATTTTGCACCCCTACACATGATATTTGTCGGACCCCGAGCGTTGAATACCCAAAATTCTCGTGTGTGTACTATGCTAGTCCCATGATCAATGGCTAGTACACACATTCACAATATTGATATTCACATCTATACACATTTCATACATACAACATAATTAAGAAGGTCTTAACCTTAAGCGTTATACAACAAGTTTAAATTACAAGGGCCAACCAGCCAAATTAAACTCAAGTTTCAAAAGAAAGAACAGCGGAAGCATAGTAAATAAACCAAAAGGTCCAGCGGTATGCCTTTGTAATACTCTGTATTGTTCTAAGGAAGGAAATTGCTTAAAAGAGAAAATTAGAAGGAGAAAAAGGGGGTTTTCGCAATTATGCGAGAACCTGGGCCTCGGGCCTTTGGTCCACGAAGCCCAAGAGGAGGATTGTCGGCACCCCAAGTATACAACCTCAAGATCCTCTGTGCATTCTGAACTAGTCACATGATCAGTAGCTAGCTCACACAGTTGCAACATTGGTGTAATCATATCCACACAACCAAACTAAAGATGAAGCAGACAAATTAATATTATTTAGCAAAAAGACCTTATGGTCAAGTCTTACAACGTTTGCCACACAGGGCTTAACAACAAAAGGCAGCTTGTAGCGGAAACCAAACAACTGGTGGAGGTCACCCAATATGCCCACCGGCAATTAAGTGGAGAACGCGACCTAATTCGCATAGTCTTCAAAATAGTCTTCCTTGAAGAACTCGGAGCTCCCTGGTTCTTCTTCAGCGACTGATCAACCATAGGGCATAAAGCCGTGAGTACATTGAATGTACTCAGCAAGTCGCAGAGAAATGTATGCAAGTAATATTCATGCAAAGCTTGACAAGGATAGCTTTATGGCCATTTTGCAGAAAACAATATTTGACATTAAATATAGTAAATAGAATGCAAAGCATAATTTAAAAGATTAATACATAAGTAATCAATTTTCTTTGAAACAACTAGTGAACACCCTATTCACTTCCCAACCATCAACCATCTACAAGATACGACCAACCCATTCCAACATCTTTGACAAAAGTCTACCCCTCGTGTGAAATCACCAGGCATTGTCCATAACCGGGGACACGGCTATTCGAATAGTTTTACACTCTGCAGAGGTTGTACAGCTTAACCCATAAGACACGAATTCTCTAGTTTGTTTGGCATATATCTATGCCACCGCTCACTACCTTAGGTAAGCGGTCTAGAGCACGTGACAAGGCTTTTACAAAGCTCTATTTTGACTCGGTTCTGTTCGTTAAGGTTTCGCCTCGATCTAGCCCCCTCTTGCGCCGTGTGATTCCGATTACGTGGAGATCACGCCACCAAAACAGAACCGAATCAAAACATTACTAATTAGTCGGCCAGGTCCACCCCATAAATAAACTTGTGGTTGCACGGTATGGCCCAGATCAATGGCGCACAAAGTTAAGTCCTTAGTGGTTACTCAAGCGAGGCAACCTCATCCCAAAATCATCCCTTTATCGCACGATCACTGCTTCGAGTATAAATCATTTGGGTTCAACCCGGCCAATTGACCACCCTAGTCATGGCACAACATCTTTTATCAATAGTGACTCCACCACTGTTCCATATTTCCTTTAGTCAAAATTCAACCATTCTTTGAGTAAGTGATTGTGAGTCTATCGTATAACTAAAGCATTGGCTAAGCATAATACGGTACCCATGTTGGTATTTTAATAATGTTCAACTAAAATAATCCATCCTAGGGTGTCCAAGGATTTATGTTGTTCAATGGTACATGTCGTTCACAAATTACCAAGGAGGCATAATGGCAATTAGGTAATTAACTAATTCCCGAAACAATTTGTTATAAAATTAGCAATGCATGTTTATATCAAACAATATACTTTTATAAATTGGGTTCAATATGATCAAAGGTCTACGACTTGCCTTCGTTGAAGAGTAGAGGTGCTTCGGTCGTCGGGTCTGCGAAGTCGTCCAAAACACCGGGATCTATACGAGCGAACAAAGCTAAATAAATAAAATAACTCCAAATAAAATACCAAATAAATACTAATAGGAAGATAATGAATTTAGATGAATTTAGAAATTTGAATCACTCAAATTGGAGTTCAAATGGAGAAGTTATGACCAAAGGAAGATAGAGAATTGCATAAAATCAAGAAAAAGGGGTTTTCCTGATTTTTGGAATTATTTTCCAAAAGGAAAAGAAAGAAAATGCCACGCGGGCGCCACTGGACAGCCACGCGTGCAAAAAGAGGGGAGGTGGTGCCTAGGTGGCGCTGACGTGGACGCCACGTGGCTCGGCCACATCGGCCCGAGCGGCGACGCACGGGAGCCGAGGGCTCGCTGGCGAACGGCGGCGCCCCAGTGATAGGCGAGGGCACCTACGCGAAGAGGGAGCCGCAGCGATGCTGGTGCTCACGGATTTGGGGACGCGGCAGCACAAGGAGGCCGCCGGCGAACGAGGAAGGCGGCGGTGGCGGCGGTTGAACGGTGGAGTTGGGGTTCCGGCGAGGCTCCGGTGAAGGGGAGGCGCGCACGGGGAAGCCCGCGTCCGTGCGAACCCGGAGGCGAGGTCGACGACGCCGGAGGAGGTCCAGAGGCGGCACAATCGGCAGCGGCGAGCTTCACGGCCGGCGGCGGCTCTTCGTGAAATTCGGCCACGAGAAGGCGAGAGAGGGAGAGTGACTTGGGGAAGGAGCTAGCGGAGCTCGAAGCACACCCGGTGCGCTCCTTAAATAGGTGCGGGGATGGCCAGAGGTGGAGGAGGGCATGGAGGTCGCTTCGGCCATTAATGGCAGCTTGACCCGGCGCGACATGGGGAGGAGGCGAGGGCTAGCAGCGCATGGGGGAAAGCAGGGCGCAATGGCGCGAAGTCGTCCGCCTTCAATCGCTGCTGTGTCGAGCGCGATGGGAGCCGCGAGTGGTCGGCATAAAAGACGACTGGCGCTGACGCCACGCGGCATGGGTGCTGTACCGGCTCGGCGAAGACAAAGACCAGACCGGGGCTAGAGGCCATGATGATGGCGCGAGGTGACGCCTTGCAGACGGAGACAGGAATGGGCGACGGCATGGCGAAGCGACGCGGCATCGGTGTGAAACGGGGGACCGGGCACTGCGCTCGGTTCGGAGGAAGGAGAAGGGCGCTGGGGAAGAAGGCACTGACAGGGCGGCCCCACACGTCAGCGGCAGCGGGGAGCGAGCGGGGAAGGCACGGTGGATGCAGGCCGTCCAATCCAAAACGGACGGTCGCCAATGGGAGGGCGCTGGGCTGGCGAGCGCGCACGCAGCGGGCCACGCGGGTGAACAAAGGATGGGCCGAAGGAATTCGGCCCAAACAGGGAAAGAGGATTTCCTAAGGGTTTTTTATTTTAGAAAATACCAGAAAAGCAAAACCTTTTTAGAAAATAGCTTAAGCCGTCCAAAAATTCTAGAAAAATTCACAGAAGTCTCTTGAATTATTTAGAACTTAATAAAAATATTTTTAGCTTAACTATTGCTTTTAATTTTTGCAAATAATTATTTTTAACTTAGGGCAAAAAGGAAAAACCAATTAAGATTCGAAAAACTCAATTAAACCAACTTGAATTAGTTGAAGTTTTAATTAATTCAAATTAAATTGCTTTTAAAATTCTAAATTACAATTTAAGCTTTAGCGAATTAATAAAACCAAATGGTTAGTTTTTAAAGTTTTCAAAATTTTCAAAAAGCCCAGAAAATAGGGATGTTACAAGGATATGGTGGGCCGGCCAAGTAAGTAAAGGGAGGGGGGGAAACCCTAGAATCTACTGTAGTGCCACACTATAGTGTCACCACTGTAGCACCACCGCTCCTCCCTGCTGCTGCCCCAAGACCGGCGACCTTTCTTCCCTACTGCTGCTAAGGGATCAAGAGGAGAAAGGAAGGGAGAGAGGAGAAGAAGAAGAGAGGAGTGCCTCACGGGGGATTCAGTGGGTACACGCGTCTTCAAGGGGTAACGATTATCTCCCCGCTGGTTGGATCAAGGTATATTCGTAATTGTCGTCGATTAGAGGATCGTTGATCTACTGCGATTAAATTCAGTAATCTGTCCCATGCTTTCCCGTTAGTTTTCATGTAGTTAAAGCCCGAATTGGAGGTTAGGGTCTCCTAGAAATTTGTGGGGTTTCACGTGGTCTTTCCAGAAAGTACTAATTCATAATTTTTGGTTGAATGATGAATGAGTTATGAATTTTTCAAGTCTGAGTACTTAATCAGTCTCAGGATTCGGGCAGTGAACGTAGTTCTGTGAATTAGAGTTTCGAGATGGCTGAATTTGGTCAGTTGATTTCCATGAGTTATGTAGATAACTTTTTGATGATTCCAGGAACATAAAGCTCATAATTTTTGGATGTTTAGAACGAAAGATATGAATTTTAGAAGTTAATGATGTAATCTGTCCTTCTATTGTGGACAGAAGATAATTACTTAACTGTTTGCAACCTTTGTTGCATAGTGGGGATAATTATGATAAATTTATTGAAAAATATAGTTTCCTATAGTTTTCATAAAGTCTTAGAATAGTGAGTTTGGATGTACCAAATAAAAGTTACAAAATTCCCAAGTCAGTAATACCGAAGATGATAGAACGGTCTTCGGGGTTAAAAACAAAGGCTTAGATGGGATAATTTGATCTCTCGGTCGCCTGAGAAGTTGTAGCTATGCCTGTGTAGATTTCAGGAAAGTTATATTCATGACTTTGGGAGTTTTTACTCAAAAGTTATGGATTTTTCCTTGATAGCTGTCGGTTTGGACAGATTGGGATTTGAGAGTGTATTGATTAAGTTTTGTGTTGCGATTAAGAGCGATTGATTTCATTTTGTTCTATTGCTATACTGAGCACTTTTAAACAGTATTCTTAGTATGTTTTACAGTTGTCAGGTGGTGGTGAGAACTGGGGTTAGAGCCTTCATGTCATCGTCATCCGTCTTGCGGTTAAGGCAAGTACATTGTGGATTGTATTGACTGTTATTTGTTCATAGTGCTTGATGCTTATGCTATTATTAAATTCTATGGACTGCAAGTAAATTCCAATAAGTCTTGTTTCTTTTCATGGATGTTAATCCATGCTTCTTGAGATTATGCCTTTCATATCAATATATTCATTCGTTCGTTCGTTCATGATTCACCCATGGGAGTGGGAAGTAAAGTCTCATCATTCCAATATGAGCAAGTAAGACCCATCATTCCAATATGGGTAATTTGGATCCCCGTTTCGAATGTTTCTTCAAACAGGCCTTGGATCTCCGTATTTTGGGTAATACGGGCATGAGTGAATACCGACGGGTGTTCACTGGCTATACCGGTATAAGCAGAAGAGAAGAGCATGCATTTCATTCTTGCATAAGATTTCTGCCATTCCACTTACGTATTCGAATATTGTGATTGTTATGTTCTTGTTCTAGTATTTTCCATATTATTCTGTTGTACTTGCTAAGTCGTGGACTCACTCTTGTTAGTGTTTGTCTGTTTTAGGTAAACACTAAAGACGGCATGCTTTGGGAGGGAGTAGGCACAAGGATACTTGCACTCATTTCACATATTTCGCTTTATAGTTAATAAACCTGCTATTACCTTTCATTTAAGAGTTTGGATTGTAATAAATAGTGACATGATGGTTATTTCTGTTCGTCGTTATGTTTTGGTTGAGCTAGTTAATGTTTATGCTCATTCGATTTATTCTTGATAGCAATTCTCTTGAATGGATTAAGATGACTAGACAATTATTGTTTTGTTAGATTGCTGAAATTTTGATTCAAATTTTGTAGTCATTCTCTTGTGCGATGAACCTTAACTGTCAGTAGTTGATAAATTGTTGAAATTAAAACTGTATTGTTGCCTTGTGTTGGAGTTTTAAGTAGCATTTTGGCTTCCGCATAGGCAGGGTGTTACAGCCTCGTCCATTCCCACGGGCAACCGACAAGAACTAGCCCTAGAAAGACCCATCATCGTACCCTCCGATATCGTCTGGGATCGTGTCTTTACCCTCCGATATCGTCTGGGATCGTGTCTTTCTCATACTCTTAACAACATTTTTAAGCAAGATAGAGTACATTGTGTACTCAACAAGACTTGTAATGTATCGCAACATAATATAAATACAAGGCTAATCAAGAATATGGCTGATGCGGCCCCAGAAGCATCGCGCGGTGATGCTACGTGTGAAGATATCATAGGCGTGCGAGAGGAGAGGCTATGCATGTGTGGACCCGATATGCATGCATATGTTGTGTGTGTGCATGCACTTGCATGGAAGCCTGGAAGATACGTGTATCATCATAAAGCTAATCCAAAGAAAATAGTCAAGAGACATGCATGTGTACGTATGCATCTATTTGCACTTGAGCCTGGAAGAAATAAAGATAAAAAACCAAAGAAGATCATGATGTTGTTTTTTATTTCCAAACCGAGGCTAGCAGGGTCATCTACTCGTACACGTTTTTGGAAGAGAGGCCCGGTGATAAGGAGGGAAAGCTACAGATTAACAGGAAAGAAATCATGAATTTAACGTCCAAGAAATTGGTAGCAGTTCATGCCTATTTTGTGTGCGTGAATTCTTTTCTATCTTTACCTAATATGGGTTGGGGGCCACCTGCAGAATACGTCGACTACGTACTCAAGACGGCGCATCTGATCATGTGTGGGTAGGTTCGAGTCTAATCCAGCCCGAGATGTAAAAGGGTATGGAATTTATTTTAACTGTTTCTTTCCATACAAGTTTTAGTCCTAGCACGTACACGTCCTATTTTATTTAGCCAAGTCCAACATTAGTTAAGAGTCCAAGTCGGCCTGGTATGTGTGCTTGCACGGCTATAAATAAAGGCCAAACGTCTCATGTGAAATTCAGAGTTTAGAAATTATGAATTGAGTTATTTGGTGTGTCGCCATGAGGGTCTACCCCTGTTATCATGTAGGTGTGAGTTCTTGAGAGTTTTCCATCTAGGATATCTCTGCTTGCTACTCAGGTTTAATCTTATTGATTGAATTTGTGTGTTGATCTTGTTCGATCTCTTCTCTTGATCATGTACTGTGGTGTGCACGTGTAACATCCCTAAATCTATATTTTGAAAATACCTATTATAAATGCAATAGGAAAAATATTTTGATCATGTTGCATATGAAAATCTACCCATGTTTGAAATTGAATGTTTGTTTAAAAACAAATCATGAAATACAAACAAACATGCTCTAAAAAGAAATGTGGTTAAAACAAATAAAAATAATAGAGAGAATTATTTTGAACATAATTGCTCAGGAAAAAAAATTTGTTAAACAAGTTATATAAAGTTTTAGTAAAAATGATAATAAAATTACGTAAGGACAGAAACTTATATGAATTTTAGAGAAAATCACAAAGAGATAAACTCTTGAGAAAATTACCAAAGGAACTAAAGTATGTTATAAGCCCTCACAAAAAATTTCATAAAATTTGGACTTAATTTGATCACTATAAAAAATCGGCAAATAAATCAGCCAAAAATCTAAAACCCTAAACCAAACCTTACCTCTCCCTCTCTCCGACCTGTGGGCGCCACGAGCAGGGTGCTTCATCCACCTCGGTTTGTCAAGCGCCAGCGCACACTCGCAAGCGCATCACCGCGTGCCCGCGGTTTCGCCACACCGCCCCCGGTTTTTCACCGCCCCAACTGTCCCCGTCACCTCACCGCGCACCCATGCCTGCCCTAGCTCGCCAACCCTACCCGTACACCCGAGAACTCCACCGCCATTGTCCGTGGGCACAGCTCCTTCTCCCTCACTTATCTCCGCCCCATTGCGTATAAAAGCACACCCCGAGCTCCGTTCTCTCCTTTCCTCGCCACTCTGCACTTCCCCTCCCCCTTTTCTCCTTCTCATTCGAGCTCAAACACCCGAGAGCTTGAGCTCCATTTTGGCCGCCGCGCCACCACCGCCATTCCTACTGTCCAGAGGGTTTCTCTTCGCTCTACTTGCATCATCTCATGTTCCAGAGCATCTTGAACATTTCCCCTCACGTGATTTCATCGTTGGTCCACAGGAGATGCTGAATCACTGCTTCTTCCTTGTCTCCAGCCGACAATGCCGCCTGCACCGTCATTTCTTCCTCGGTGCACCCCGAGCCAATTCCTTGTACCAGGAGCACCTTGAGGACATCAGCGACCTTCCTCAAGCTTCCTCGAGCATCCCCATCGTCTCCAGTGTCCTCCCCACATGAAGCCCCTCGCCGCCACCTCAGTTTACCGTCGACAAGCCACCTCCGGCCATCTCCTTCACTCTGCATCATCCCGGTGAGCTCCTAGTTTTATGTAGAAGCTTATGCGCGTGATGTTTAGTTGGAAGCATCGCTAGTTTGGCCGTTGGCTTATAGCTGTAGCATAGTCGACGCTTAACTCCGGCACGCCACCGCTACTGGCCACCCTAGCCCTTGCCGCCAGCACCAACAGGTGCGCAAGGGTATGGGGAACCCATTTTGGGCCTTCCCCGGCACCGTAGAGCACGTCATTAATACCCAAATCACGGTCATTAGGACAAAGTAATGATTAGTTGTCGATTTAGTTAACTCTTGAGTCACTAACGTGTGGGGCCGAGCCAAAAGTTAAAGAAGAATCTAATTCAAAACGTTTTCTTAAGTGAGTCAGTAACATGCGGGTCCCACTGCCACTTAAGTGCACAGTGAAACCTCGGTGAACCCATGCGCTATGCCCGTGGACCATCGGTCTACATGCTGTTGCGTCGACCATCGGTCTACGCGCTGTTGCGTGGACCGAGCCACTAACAAGTTGTTTGGGAGAATATTTGGATGATTTTCACCTTGTTCGAACAAGGTGAAAATCATCCAAATATTCTCCCAAACATTCTCCCCCTTTTGGCATTAAGCACTAAAAATCCGAAATAAAGCGAAGCCAAAAGGAGACTTTGCAAATTAGGTTTCCCATATAATAGTTTACCCAAAACGTTTTTATTTGCACTAAGAAAAACTCCCCCTTACACAAAGATTGTACTCCTTCGAGACATAAAGGCTTTCTCCATCCAATCAATATCTCCCTCTTTGTCATCTCTTTGAAATAGATCCATCCAAAGCTCATGATGATTTCAAACTCTCTCCTTTGACCATTAATTTCAACCAAATTTTTCTTGTTGTCATTTAGCGCAAAAATGTCTATATGTGGATCACACTTGTAAGATAGTCGTTGAACATCACTTATAGAAACCACATGTTGGCAAGACTTGGAATTGCAAAGTGCTTGATTTCTCTCACAAAGATCTTCAAAGAAAGCATCCAAAGAGAGGAGGGAAAAGGAGAATACATTCGTACACGAAGAGTACTTGAGCTTGGTCAAAAGAAGTGTGATCGGCAAGGAATGAAATTATATACCACTTTGAAGGAATAAGATGATATCATGTAAAAAGATGAATCTCATGCCAAGGTCAAGATGATCAAAGGCACTACCATTTTTAGAGAGAATATAATTTTTATGATAAAAACATCACAATGCGATCAAAATAGCATATAGAATCAAGAAAGTACTTGAGGGTAGCTAGCGAATATAACAAGGATCAACTTGACTAAAGGAAGCAGCCAAAGTAGATTTAAAATTGAATGGAATGAGATGGCTGTCTTGTCAGAGAAATCGGTAGTACCGACGTGCAAATGGCGGTAGTACCGAGATGCGGAAGTACCACCTTTCAATGGCCGGCAGTACCGCAAAGAGGTAGTACCTTTGTTAAGCCGCCAGTAGTTCCAATTTTTCTAGAACTTCAAGGATAGATCTTGGAATTGAGAAATATGCAAATGATCCCTACTTTTGCACTCAAATAAATATTTCTAGGATCATTATGCATGATATAGAAGATAGAAACTTCAATGAATATAGTTTTTATGAATTAGTCTTTTGTTTTCGCAAATGAAATCTTATTTTCATGAAACTTTTTCAAAAGAGCCAAATTGAGCATAAGAAGAATTTTAGAGTATCCAATTTTATGTATGAGTCATTAATACCATTATGGACCTATTCATGTAAATACATTTGGCTCAAATGGCAAAACTTACTTAAGTGCTAGAAAGTGACCACTTAGGTCAAACTAGTATTTTTGGATGAGTTTCAAAATCAAATAATTTTTGTTAGGTTGGCCTTTTGGAAATCTTTTGAATACCAAAAGGTTTAGAATAGACAACTCTAGGATTTTTCTTTTGGGACAATTTTTAAATTCCTTTTAGAATAGATTTTACACAAAAATCTAGTTTATGTTAAAAACAAGTGTAACATCCTGGCTATTTGGAAGCCAAGATGTCACTTAAATACTCTAACATACAACCACATTGCGGAAGAATCTGAATGATATAACATCTAAAGGCATAAATAAAACAACCCAACATGGAGAAGGTATCCTTCCTTCACCATTTAAATGTATTTATTACAATTCATCGTTAAACAAGGTTCACAAGCAATAATAAATCAACCGTATCAAGGAAAAGGTATCCTTCCTTCTCCATCTAAACTTATTTATTACAGTTCATCAATAATAAGTGAAAGATAGAACTAATTTATAATCTTGAACTTGAATAGAATGCTGTGAATGAGTAGTGCGTGTCTACTCCCTCCCAAATGAGCCAACATCAGTGATTACCTAAATAAATAAATAAACAAACAAGTGTGAGTCCAAGACTCAAAGAAGTACAAAGAATAAATGGAACATACTACAAACATTAACAAGTCAACATCATTGAACCATATGAAGAAATCACAGAATCAGTATTTGAATGAATGGAATGAATGAAGTGAATGGAATGGAATGGAGGGACTACACACATGCATATACGGTATTGCTAGTGACACACCCGTTGGTGTTCACTTAAGCCCGCATCTTAACAAAAATACGGGATCTAAGTCCCGTATGAAGAACATTTCATCTGGTGTCCCAAAATGCCCACATTGGAATAGTGGGGCCCACATTGGAATGGTGGGTCTTACGTGCCCATCCCGAATTGATGGGTCTTTTAATCCACTCCGTGGATGGAACATGAATAATGAATACATGGAATGAAATATGTATATTGAAAAGACACGCCTCTAATCATGGAGATAACACGCATATGGAAGGAACATGAACTTAAATATTATCATCTCCAATCATGGATTCAACACATATGAAAGACCATAGACAATCCAACTTCTCTTGAATCATAAGAACTCACAGATAATCATAAAAGCATTCATCAATCACAATCATTAAGATAAGCAATGTACTTGCCTCCATGATGCACGCGTTAAGCGAGGAAAAAGTGGTGCTCCTAAATCCGAAGCTTCACCTCCTAAATAATTAAATAGCTGAAATAAGAACGCAATGAACGCGACACTACTTAACAACGTTCTACATCGCTTCCCCGGTGAATCAAGATTTATCTAGAAACCCTAAACTGAAACCAACGCATTCAGTCAAATAACGCCACTGGACAGCAGCACGGTAAACAGCATATCTCTTGATCTGGAACTCCGAATGAGGTGAATCCAGTTTCTGTGGATTTCTAACTAACAAATATACAATACTCTAGTTGACAAGATGATCCAATTCGACCAAATTAGTATGCTAGCAGACAGATAAACTTTCAGCACAGAAACTGTCTAACAGCATAAATAGCAGCACTAAAACGATGATAACTTTTAATCTATAACTCCGAATTGATCGTTCTTTAACAATATGGAAAGGTTATCAAATTACCTACAATAGCCTAGCTGGGTGAAAACCCAGATTCTTCCAATTACATTTTCATATTTTACGAAATAACAAAACAGATTAATCTCATCAGAAATCTGGACAGCAGATACTAAATCTATCATAACTTTTGACTCGAGCGACGGAATCAGGTGAACTTGGTGGCCACAAAAATTTAAGAACATAATCTAGATATCTTTAGGAGATCAACACTTCTGATTCGGCCTCTAAGACGTCGAAACAGCCTGCGCAACATACTGGACAGATTTGATCTACTGCAGACAAACTTTGATCCAATCAAATCTAATCGATTTTGCATCTATTCTTAATTAAACAGCGAGGAACGACTCTCGTTACCCTTGAAGAACCTTAGGGAGACGCTGAACGATCCCCCATGAAGAAGATCCCTCGTCCCTCCTTTCGGGCAACCAATCTGCAGTCCCTCCTTCTCCTTCCTTTGCGAACACCGGTAGCGGGAAGGGGCGGCTCCAAGAGGTAGGGCACTGTAGCAGTGGCTACTGTAGCTACAGTGCTGGCCTAGGGTTTTCCCCTTCTTTTATAGGTGGCCGGCCCCCCATGGGCCTCTTGGGCCAAGGCCCGAGGCCCAGGTTGCCGAAGAAAAGCGAAAAACTCCTCTTTCTTAATTCTATTTTTCTCTTTTGAATGATTTCTTCTTTAGAATAAATCGGGGTATTACAACAAGATGCTATGATCTAGAATTTTGGTTAGAAACTCATTTTCACTTAAAATAGGTTTTTCTTGAGCCAAAACCTTTGGAAAACCTTTGAATAGAAATTGTATACATTTTACAACAAGTTTTTCAAAAGATTACTAATATTTATGAAACTTTTGACTTTTGGCTAAAAAGGCTCAATTTTGAAAATCAATACTAGCACTTAATTTATTTGGGCACATTTAGGGATGTGATATACATGATTATGACTTAGCACACCCTCTTAATGTGCCACTAACCATCTTGCTTAAGATTTTAATAATGAATATTAAGAACAAGAGTAAGAATACCCTTTTTAAGATTTTTCATGAAATGCAACCTACACAAGGCATAAAGGGCTAGATACTACAATATAAATACTTATTACTGAGATATCATTGGTTTATGATATGAAGTGATCATCCTCAAGCCTGGCTCCAATTTTGATATATGATGGAATCTACCTTTATATGAATAAGCCAAGCCTCCAATGCCTCTCCAAGTACCTATTAAGCATTTAAGCACATTTTGGTACCCAAACTTGGTTGGGTCCTTGAATGTTAGTCACAAGAGATTTAGGCACCCAAATGGCCTTAGTAATAATCTTTGGTGAACTAACAATTCTAGCAAACACATTGTCATTTTTATCCTTCATAAGCGCATAATGATCATTATAGATAATAGGCTTAGGAGAGATACCTTTGGGACAATTCTTACTAAAATGTCCCTTCTCCTGGCAATTGTAGCAAGTTGGGCTTTTGCTTCGCCTACTTGTCTTCTTTTCTTGCCAGTTTGCCCCTTCTTTGATGACAATTGCTTGTCATTTACCTTGTTTCGGCACACCGAGGCATAGTGGCCCTTCCCATTGCTTCCAAGACACGTGACATATTTCTTCATGTGTCTTGTATTGTGTCTTGTCTTGCTATTTTCCTTCTTCGTGGGATCAAAGCCAATTCCTCTCTTGTCATTCAACATTTGTTGCTTGCTTAATATTTCGTCAAGAGAGGCCTTTCCTTTGTAACTTCTTTCCAAGTCAATTTTTAATTTCTTGACTTGGGCCTTAAGCTCTTCATTTTCCTCTACAATATTAGTTTCAACGGGCAAAGAGGAAATAGAAGCATTTTCACTAGAGCTACAAGGCATATCTAGCAAGTCCTCACAACAAGTGGATATGCTAACTTTAGATGAAATGCAAGGGTTAGCAACTACACATGGCAAATCATCTAATAAATCACATGTTATGCCTATATCCACTTTGGGCTTAGTGAACTCCTTGAGAAGGTGAGGCTCGTGCTCATTCTTTAGCATATCATAATTATCTTGAAAAGAGATATGTTCTTTCTTCAAAATTTTGAATTTTGACATCTCCTTGCCAAGGTATTCATTCAAGTCCTCTAGCGTGTCCATCAAATCATTATATGAGGGCTCATCATCATCATTTACTTCAAAGTGTCTTCCTTTGTCATCATTCTTCTTTCTTGATGACGATTTGGGCTCTTCTTCATCTTCCCCATCATAAGGACACCTTGAGGCAATGTGTCTCAATTTTTTACAATTGTAGCACCTTAGAGTCTTGTGGTGCTTTATATTTGAAGATGTGCTTGAATGTTTATGTGAGTCACGTCTCTTCATGAGATCTTCTATTTTGTTCATGAGAGTGTCCAATTCTTCTTCGGTGTCATCATCTTGATCCTCATCTTCACTTGAATCATATTTAGCTTTGAAAGCATTAATTCTTTTGCTTGAAGTTGAGGCCATCTCCTTGTGCTCATCTTTGTCCTTCTTGTACATTTCATTTGTGAGGAGATTCCCTAAAAGAGCAGTAGGAGTCATCCGTGGTAATTTGGATGAATTGAGGAATAATGTCACCGAGGTCTCATATTTCTCCGGTAGAGCCCTAAGCATCTTGCGCACAAATATCAAAATTGGTTAAATCACAAGATTGGCCTTTGAGTTCATTTACTATGTTGTTCATTCTAGAATACATCTCATTGATGCTCTCATGAGGCAACATGGTAAATGACTCATAGTTGAGCTTTAACCTATGCAATTTAGCTTCCTTGTAGCATCTGACTTTAGTTTGCAAATGTGTTTTGCAAATGGTGTAAGTCCATGTACCTTATTCTTTATGGCATTGATTCTAAAAGTCGGCAAATGTGTTTTGCAACTTGTTGAGAATCTTGCCTTTAACCCTTGTTTGCATATATCGAGCATCAATTGGCAAATATGTTTTGCAAATTGAGTTAAAGCAAAAGCCAACTATGTATTTCTCAGGAAGATCGGTAGTACCGGCATGTTGTTGGCGGTACTACCGCACAGCGGTATGACCGGGATAATGGTGCGGTACTACCGCAACCCGATCTGACCGAAGAATAGTTGGCGGTTCGTTTTTTACAGAATGACACCTCTTTGAGCTCGGTTGCTAACCTTGAGTGTGGTAGTACCGGAGTTTGTGTGGCGGAACTACCGCACACCGGAAGTTCCGAACCTTAGTTGGCGGTACGTATTCTCTAGAAAGGGTCAGTGTTGGACCTCTAAGGGAAGCAGTAGTACCGCCCTAAGTGAACGGAACTACCGGAGAGCAGAACTACCGCACATTTGTTGGCGGTAGCACCGCGCCGCTTTCTCAATGGCTAGATCAGAGGCTTTTATAGCCGTTACTATGCAGTCGGTTGAAGTGCGATAGTACCGGCCGATGAACGGTGGTACTACCGCTCGTGCTGATTTTTTCAGCATCTTTTCTCCAACGGCTAGTTTTTGTGTGTGGACTATAAATACCCACCTTGGCCCATTGTGGAGGTAGTTGTTGGTGTCATATTCATTCCTTTGAGCAAAGAGCAAGCCCTCTACACTCTTATGTGCATGTGTTGCACTTAGTGAGCTTAGAAAGCAAACCCTAAGTGCATGTGTTGCATTAGGTAGTAGATTGTGTATCCATTTAAGCTTAGACACTTGATTCGTTCAAGTGAGAGTCTTTGACTTGTTACTCTTGGTGTTTGCCGACACCTAGACGGCATGGAGGTGTCGTGGTCCGGTGATCTTCTCAAGAAGCTTGCGAGAAGGCCCAGTGTTTGTGAGTGGTTTGGTGCTCGTCATCTCCGGAGTGGAGGAAGAGCAACCCCGAGTGGATCGAGGTGTTGGTTCGTGTTGGAGCCGGTCCAAGTGATTGGACTTACCTCGGAGGTGTTTGGCTTAATTCGTGGAGCCGATCCAATTAGTTTGGGCTTACCTCAATGTGGATTAGAGGAGACTGGCAAGTCTCCGAACACCACGTTAAAACATCATTGTGTCATCGTGGTTTGCCTTTTTGTGTTTTACTTTGTGCAATTTACATTCCAAGAATTAAATTGCTTATATGTCTTTGTATGTTTGCTACATTATCAATAGTCTTATACTGTTGGTGCACTTAGTCGAGACTAGTTGATTTAGGTTTTAGTTGAGCAAAACTGAATTGATTTACAATTTCGCATTAGAAATCAGTTTTAGCCACACAAGTTTTTAAAACTGTCTATTCACCCCCTCTAGTCGGCCTCCTCGATCTTACACAAGTGGACCCCACTTGTCAGAATAAAGAAAATCGAAGGAAAATGTAAAATACATTTTTAGTTCTGAGGAGAATACACTTTCCTTACTGGAAAGCATAAACCTCAACAGTACATGCGAGAGAATACGCTTTCTCTACTGGAAAGCGTATTTCTCATTTTCTTTGGAATTTTCAAACCGAACACAATTGAAACATTAATAACTTTTGCATAAAAACTCCAAATTGAATAAAATTTTTTATAAATTCATCTAAAATCATAACCTACCATAATATGTAAAAATATTTGCTTTTGGTCACTATTGAATTTAATTGGTGTTATTTAATTCGTTTCCGGCTCTTTTTGACTTAGACGTCGATTACTCGAGTGATTATTTCGACGACCAACCAACCATATATTCAGAACATCAAGATAAAGGCAAGAACCTCCTTTGATTATATTGATCCTAGTATTTTACTTATTGTACTTTTTTTTTGTAAAATCTATTATACATGCGTGTATGTTTTGTATGAAAATGCTATGATTGGGAGATCAGAAGTTGTAAATCCTACTTGTAGCATATAAATCCTTGGAATATTGATCTCTTACTATTGTAGCCATTATATTATGGGTTAGACAATATATAATGTCAATTGGGAATTTTCGAGTGCGATTATCGCACGACTACTACTAGAACGATAGATTTCCCAAAAAATTTATAAAAGGTCAATATGTTAATTGCGAATTTGGGAGATTTTGAAAAATGTCCAGAGGGGTGTACCTCTATTATTTTATATAAAAATAAAATAAAAAACCTAGTTTTAGATGCAGGCGAATTATAATATGCTGAGAAGAGTGAGCGGTGTACCTCACTAGTAGATAGGGAGATAACCTTACCCGAGGTCAATTAAGGACTGAAGCCAGCAACTCCGGGACTAAGACCTAAGCATACAACCATATGTGCTAGGATATGGTGGTCGTAGCTAAATAAGTCATTGAAAACTAGCCTTGCACGTAGGCAGTCCGTAGAGTGCGGGCATGACTTGGTAGGCATGTTCGAAGGGGCTCTCTTCACCACGATGTTGACCACAAAGCTTGCCGACACAACTACGAATGCCTCGCTCGATAGTGGGTATCTGGGTGAGAGAGGATAAACATTCGCTGGGCTAGTGCAAGGTTAGGACCAAGTGATGTAAAGGCTATGCCACGTGCTTTAGACTGCTTACCTACGGTAGTGAGTAGTAGTATAGAGAATTCGTGTACTACGGGTAAAGTTGTACACCTTCGCAGAGTGTAAATATATTTAAATAGTCGTGCTCACGATCATGAGCATTCTTAGTGCGGCTGGTATGGTTTTAGTGTTGATTTTCAAAAACTGTTTTATTGGGAAAACATGGGCAATGACTTTGGGTTTTATTTTATTTGAGTTAAATGCTATGTCTATGGCTGAACATAAATTGTTGCTCGCAGCCGAGGAGGGTTATGAGTTGTTGTTGTTATGATTTGTGGTTCATTCAATTATTTACTTATTGTCCTATACATATTTAACTACTCTTTCAAATTCCGTTGCAAATTACTACTCATGAATATTGCAAATAAAAATAGCTTTAAGCAAAATATCTTGTAGAGTAAAGCCTCATCCTTTGATAGCCTTGCATTTAATATAATTTTGTGATACACTACAAGTCTTGCTAAGTATGCATTGTACTCAACCTTGCTTATATTGTTGTTCAGAGTTCGAAGATGAGCTGACGCCAGACGACACGTTCTTTGCATCCGGAACCGGAGGGTTCGGTGACGGGCCTATCTAGGCCTTGTTTCTTGTCGGTTGCCTAAGGAATCGGATGGGCATGCCACTGGAATTTTGCTACTTTTATTACTTCTTCCGCTGCTACTTTTACTCTAATGACTGCTTTTATTTGGCCGATTGGTCGTTGATGTAATAACTTGTAATAGTTTAAGTTAAGTACCCCTTTACTATATTTTTATATGTGAATGTATGGATGTGAATGTCAAATGTTGTGAATGAGTGTACTAGTCATTGATCATGAGACTAGTACAGTATACACATAGGGTCTTTGGGTATTCCACGCCTAGGGGTCCGACAGCGTGGGTGTGAGATTTATTTATCCAAGGCCGAGTTGCATCCTGTAATTCGTGCTCCATATATCTGATCAGGAATTACCACTGTGAAAGATTGGACAATCTATGGATTTAATCTCATCTAGAGGTTTGATCCGCATCAATGGCTGTACTCTACAAGTTATTTTCAGTATGAAGCTAGTTTAATTTGCAATACCGTTATGTAATAGTTTGCAATGGAAGTTTTAAAGAGCAATTAACATACAATGAAATAACAAGTATGTAACTTTAATAAGAATAAATCACAACCCTCCTTAGCTACGATCATCGATTCATTCTCAGCCATAGACATGGCACACATGGCAACAACAAACCATCCCATCATTTCCAACAAACCATTTTTGCAAAAGTAAAGACTATACCCGATGTGACTGCACTTAGCACGCTCATGACTGCAAGCACAGCTATTTAAATAGATTTACACTCTGCAGAGGTACACAACTTTACCCACATGATATGTGCTCTCTAGTTTGTTCGGTATCAGTCGACACCACAACACACAACATGATAGTATGCAGTCTAGAGTTAATAATGTAGCATTTACATCACCTAGTCCTAACCTTGCACTATCCCGACGAATGATAAACCCTCACTTCAGTGGGTACCCCCACTTTAGTGAGACATTCACCGTTGTATTGGTAAGCTTTAGTCCCAACGCCTCGGTGAAGGGAGCCCCTTCGAGCAAACCTACCCGGAATGCCTGTACTACTACGGCCTACCAATATGTAAGGCTAGTCCTAGATAACTTAATTAGCTAAGGTCGTCTCATACCAGCACATGTGGTTGTACACTTAGGCTTAGATTGGTGGCACCAGCGTTCAGTTCTTAATTGACTCAGGCGAGGATGTCCCCATATCTACATGCGAGAACACACTCTCACAGTTCAGAATATAACTTGTCTACGTAAAAAAAACTCGGTTTTTCTCTTTTTTTTTCCATTTTTATACCAAACTAACAGAAGTAACCCCTCTGGTTCAACATTTCAAAATTCACCCAAATCCATATGCAAATTTTATTGAATGATCAAATCTAGTGAAAACTAGAGCACAACTAAGCATCTATTCGATATTCGTAAATGAAGTGTACCCACATTGACATTAGTTATGTCTACACTCTGTCCTAAATGCTACAACAGTAAGGATATCAATATTACAAGGAGGGTCCGTGCATACAATTGGAATTTATCTACCGTTACCCAAAACATAGTTTTTTTTTTTTTTGCCAAACATACATGCATGCATAATATTCTTTGCAAAATGAAATACAATAATTGAAATAGTAGATTCAAAATGATCAAAGGAGGTGTTTGCCTTGCTCAGGTTGCTCTGAGTGTGAGGGTGCTTGTTCGTCAATTAACTCTTTCCCGATTCCGACGTCTATTCGAAAGAACCGAGGAAAAGCCATAAATAATAAAATAAATTCAATAGCAAAAAAAAATTCATATTCAGAAAGAGCATGATTTTATATGAATTTACAAAAAAACATTTATTCAATTTAGAGTTCATATGCAAAAGTTATCAACGTTTGAAATTGGTTCAGTTTGAAAATTCTAGAAAATCATAAAAGTGCTGGCATTGATGGCGTATTTTCTGACATTGCACTTTCTAATAGAGAAGGCATGTTCTACTGAAATTGAAAGTGGCTTTTCTCATTTTTAATAATTTTCGTTAATTATTTTCTTACATGTGGGGCCTACATGTTAGTCTCTCAAGTTCTAAATCGCGTTTTTAATTAAGAAAATAGTGGGTGGTCCCACATGTCAGTGACTTATTAGAGATTAATTAAGTGATTAACCTTAATTTTATCCCGAATTGATCTTTGATAGGTGGGGTCCACTTGTCGGTCTCTCGGGGTTTTAACACGTTTAATAGTGAAAACAGTGAATGGGTCCGCATATCAGTGACTCATTTTCTAAAACATGTTTAAATTATATTTCTGTTAACTTTTTTGACCAGTCCCACATGTCAGTGACTTATTACTTCTAACTACTGTCATTAGTGTTAAACTAATCTTAATCCACGAGTGGGCCCCACTGTAAGAGAGAGAAAGAAAGAGAACAGAGTCGCGCAGCCAAGCGTGCGGCCAAGCTCGTCGGCGGAGAACGACACGACGGCTTGGCTTGGGAAGGGGGAAATGGGTTTTCGACTCGACGGCGATCCTATCGGGTGGTGACATGGCCGGTGAGGTGGATAGAGGCGGCGCTACGCCAGCGAGGTGGACGGAGGCGGCGCTACGCGAACGAGAAGCGGCGGAGGCTCTCGGGCTCACGACGACTTTCGCGAATTGGGGCAGAAGCAAGGTGAAAGGTGGTGCACATAGACTCTAGGGGGATGGCAATGCTATCAGTGGCAGCACGGGGACCAATGGTCAGCGGAGTGGCGGCGATGATGTCTTCCGCGGCGGTGCCATGAACGGCTATGGGGAATTCTATGCTACGCTAGCTAAACATCCATTCTAACAGGCGCATTAGCTCTAGGGGACTACTAGAAGCTCACCAAGGTGATTAACGACATTGGAGGATGGTCAGGGAGGGTTGAGCAACAACGGGCGGCGGCGACGACTTCATGGTGATGGCACTCTACGACGATGGAGAAGCTACAAGGAGCCATGCATTAGCTCACTGGCGCTCTAAGGATGGTGAAGATGAAAGTAATTGACCAGGGACTTACCGAGGTGGCGGCAAACAACAAAAATGGCCGTGGCGGCCAAAATTGGGGAAGAAGCATGAATCCAAGGGTTCTCTACGAATAGACCAGCATCAAGTGGGGGAATCGCATCATTAGGGTATAGAACACATTATGACGCCCAAACTCACCAGAATGGTAGGAACACGTTGGCTTGGATCTGGCGCGTGCGCCGAAGGTGAAGAATATGATGGCGCTTCGGAGTCACAAAGCTCCAGAGGTTGCATTGAGCAAAGAAGGAGCATAAGGGAGGTGCAAGATAAGTTGTGACGTGTGTGTCGTGGGTAGAGGAGCTCACCAGAGACAATGGTGGCTCAGCGCTCGCTCACTAGCGTCGAGAATGACGCTCTCGTTCTCAGCAATTCAGAGAGCAAGGAGCTCGGAGGTTGCGTGAGATTGAATAAGGGGCGAGCTGAGGAGAAGATGATGCGCACGTATGCTTATATACTGGTGAGAATTGCGTGAGAGAAGCGGCGAGAAATTGGCGGGCGCAGCGAGAACTCGAGAGCGCACGCTCTCGTTCTCCGCCCGAGCGGGAAAAGGCGGCATCAGAGGGGTGGTTGGCCACTATAGCGATGAGATGGGGCATGGCGGAGTTGGTGGCGTGTCAGGTTGACAAGAAACAGTGGACGGTGGTCGCAAACCGTGGCGGCGGCAGAGCTGCCTGTGAAAGCCTTGGCAGGGCGCGTGAGGTGGACTAAGAGATCTGATGGGTGGGGTCGCGGCATCAGCAAGAGGGGAAGTAGGGGCGCATGGCAGGCTGGCGAGCACGAAGGAGCTGAGCCGAGCTAGGCTTTTGGCCCAATGGAGCGGCGGGAAAAAGAAAATGGTTTTGAAAATTTTGAATGGGCTTAAGGTTTGACGAATTTTTAAATATAGTAAACGGGCTCCAAAAATCATGACAAATTTTTTGGAGGTTCCTGTCATGGTGTAGTTGTTTGTATAATTGTTTCAGGATTTTATCTGTCTTAAAGTTTTGTCAAAAATTCTGCTAATGTCACTATTTAGATGCAATTGCAATGTTTGATTTAATAAAAATCTCAAAAAACATGCTCAAAATAATTCAATATTTATTTATCGGTACAATAAACTTGAGTTTGAATTTTTGGGATATTACAATATTAGACAGTAAGGGTGCAATCAAAGCGAATATGGAAAGACTAATCGCTGAGATGTCGACCCCTAACTGCTCAGATGCGGCAACCCACATATTTTTTATCATGTTCCTAAGTGAAGACATAACAGGCTTTTCTTATACTACCTGATATACATATACATATAGATAGATATCGCTCATCCATTATTTTTTTTCCTCGGAGTCAGAGTCGAACATGGATACCGCCTGATATACGGATACATACGGACGGATATCGCTCATCTCATATTATATCCCGTATTTTTTTCCTCAGAGTCGGAGTCGGACACGGATACCACCTAATATACGGATACACACGGATAGATATCGTTCATCCCATATCCTATCCCGCATTTTTTCTCAGAGTCGGAGTCGGACACAAATAGTGCTGGATAACTATTTATCTCTTCCGTATTCACTCCAGAAGCTTTCGATCGATCAGAAATTATCCGCTCTATTTGCATCCTAGAACTGCACCCCAGCTCATGAGTCAAGCGAACTGGACGTTGAAGACAACTGAGATAACACATGCAAACCGGACTAGTCTGGACTCTAAGGGCCCAGCAAAAACATGATCCAAGTATCTAACAGCAGTGCTCTCATGCAAGCTAATGTTTCCATTGTCGTTAAGCCGGTCAGTAGCACCATGTCAAGTTTTATACAGAAAATGAACACCCATTGCACAGCCTCGGCACCCCCAGCATACAACGCCTGAATCTGTCCCAGTCCTGGTTGTTTTTACATGGTTCATTGAGCGCACATGCCTAAGCTAAAACTAACACGAGACGACTCGAGCAAAGCCTCCACAAAAAATTAAGGCCCCTACTATTAGTATTACTATCACCACCACCACCTCATATTATAGTACAAATGTTACATTTCGAATAGCTCGAACTGTGAATGTAGCTGCAAAAGAATGCCATGGAAACTGACTGAAGTTACAAGGGCGTCATGATGATGCTGGCAAAATTAATTCACAACTGTCCTTGCTTCGGGCCTGCAACCGTCATGAGTGCTTCCTCAGTAAACACAACAACCGGCCGGCGAGCTAGTCCATTTAGAGCGCGCCAGTCAATGAGTGCTCCCGTTTGTGTAGAAACCATCCGGGCTGTGCGCCTCCATCTCAGCAAGCATCACGGACTTCGCCCTCTGATACCTATTCCTTTTTGCTGAGATTGCTGATATCGCTGCAGAGGAAAATTCACAAATTTAAGACAGTGCCTTCATACAAGCGCCGATACATTAGTGAAGGCAGACAATTCAGTTGTGACTTGTGACGACTAGTATCCTATAGGTAGAAATATCTGCTGCAGTGCTACTTAAGTTAACAGGAACCCCTATGGCAATAAAATTTTGGAAAATGACATGATAACTGATATGAATGGCCTGATCTACAGTTTGTCAAAACAGCGCCGACTTAAAACATCAAAATGATGATCATTTAAGCAACTTAAATCATGTATCAAGTTGAATGAATATGATGGTGAAAGAGTTAAAATGAGATATACTTACAAGTCAAATCTTGAGGGAACTCAAAATCGTAGTCGTATGGTCCCCTTCTGATGCACAGTATGTAGACCACTATAAGTATGACAAGCAGAAGAAACCCAAGCGAGGCCCCCAGTACAATTTTGCCGGTCTTGTTCAAGCCTCCTTTCTCCCAGAATAATGCACAGGCAGGTAGAGTAGGCACCCCGCACAGGCCTTTATTACCTGAAAGACTGCCAAAAAAATGCATGTTTGTAAAAGATAGCAAATGAAATGGAAGTTACATGCCCCAGAAAAGTAACTCACAATCTATCTAGTATCTACTCAAATGGTTCATAATCTATCTGGTCACCCTTTGCACGCCTAAACACATAAAAAAGATCTCCAATTTAGCTAATCAATGCCTAATACATCTTCTCCGAAATACGTCCACCGTGATCAGAGAGATCACAGACCTATATTGCTCAGCACATAGTTTTGCAAAGTTGGTTTTTGTTCTCTCTATACATCACTCAAACGACATAATGGGACTTAATTCCTGGACCTCAGTTGGGAGCCAAGGACAAAATAGAGCCTACCAATCATGGTTCTCAGCCTGAGCACAGTAACTCTTCCAAAGATAACGACTGTACACACTCTTCAAACTTTTACAGGAAGTGAAAGTTTTGTTTCTGTGAAAATAGCTTACTCTATCACACCACCATGAACGCCAATTGAGTAAAGTCTTTCTGGAACTTGCCCGTTGAGTTGATTGTTGTTCAGTAAACTGCACAAGAGGTAGTAACTGGTAAGTTTGTATTGCTACATACATATACATGGATTGCTAACAGGCTCCACGAACATCTCATGAACAAATTGAAATAATAATGTCAAACAATGCACTTACGCAATCTGTAATTTGGATGAACCTATGGTGCCAGGAATGCTCCCAGTAAGCTGGTTTGATGACAGATCCCTAAGAAACCAACAGAACAATTACTCATAATGTCTATAACTTACAAGAGAAGCGGGTATTTTAGAAGCACAAGTACTAGAAGCTTAGGAATACAGTTGGCTTTTCTATCCAGTATGCAGTATCATTCAGTCAGTGGCATTCATTGAAGATGTAGAAGCTACTGCTGTACACAGCACCAGCTAAGGTATTAGTAACATGAAAGGCCTAGAACTACTTTCTTGGTATCATCTTAGTTCCATGAAATCTATTCCCAAATGTGCTACTTGTGTTACATAGATCAATTTTACCAATTATAATGTTAGGTTTAATGTTGAAGAGCCATCATGAGGTTTTGTCAATACCAAGCATCTACCATTAGCATTTTGCCAGCAGAATGTGAACTGTGATTACGACAACATATTTTCTAGTATGAAATATTACTATCTTGCACTTTGTGAAAAAGAAGAATAGTTGTACTCACAGTGTCGCAAGTGAAGCTTGGCCTAAACCCGGTGGTAAGGTTCCAGTCAAAGAATTATAGCTCAAGTTCCTGGCCAAGCATAACTGAAGGCATGAATAGTAGAACACGTGAATACGTGATGAGATGTTCATTGATACTCATGGAGTATATAAGTACATACGGTTGGTACAAGAGGAAAGATTGTACAACAAGGAAAGGATCCTAACAAATCATCTATAGTTGGTAGCTAGAGATTATTAGAGAATATTGTATAGCCATGCATATTGTAACCTGCCTAGATTAGCCCCTCTAATTGAGGATCCTATAAACTTCCTAATCTGGGCTCTTGCCTGACTATATATGAAAAGCCATCCTGGCCTATTGGCTTGTGCGGTGATTGCGCCATATTCTTTCCATTCTACATGGTATCAGTTTCCTTCCTGGCTCCTTCATGCCTACCCCCACACGCGCCTCCTCTGCTGCTGCTCCTCTGCGCCGCCTTCTCCGCCGCCCTTTTTGCTGTGCCCTGCGCCCTGCCGCCGCCCTCCAGCCGCCCATGCCTCCTGGGCGCCATTAGCGCCTCTGACCTCCGCCTCGACCGGATCTGGCGCCGTCGCCATGCAGTGCCTCCTCCTCCTCCGCTAGACCCGCTGGCACCGCTCGTCCTCGAGGGCCTCGACAGTCGGCGCCGCTCGCTTCTACCTGAAGCGCCATGCCTCTCTCCTCTGTGACGATCGCGGTACGCCACGCAAGATCGCTCACTCTTCGCCACAAATGCCGCCCCTCCCGTCGTCCTCAACCCATTCTGCACCGTCGCCGTCAAGTCCCATGTCCCGATGCTTCTCGATCTGAAGTCTCCGAACTACACCAAGTGGTCGTCCTTCTTCAAGTCCATGTGTGGGAAGTTCGGCCTCATGTCACACATCGATGGATCCGCCAAAGACACCGACAACACGAATCGAACAGCCGATTCTGCTGTTCACGGTGGTTATCTGGCTCCATCGACGACGACGTCCTCGATGCCGCCATGGAACCGGATCAGACCGCCCATGCCCTCTGGGTCGCGATCGAGACGTTGTTCCGCGACAACAAGGAGTCCCGCGCGATCTTCCTCAGCAACCAATTCCACTCCATCGTGCAAGGTGATCTGTCTATTGCAGATTATTGTTAGTGCGTCAAAACCCTAGCGGACTCCCTGCGCGACATCGGCCACTCCGTCTCCGACTCGCAGCTCGTCCTCAACCTCTTGCGCGGCCTCAACCCCCGCTACTCCAACACCGCCGACGACATCGCTAACGCGACTCCATTCCTTCTTTTTGCCAAGGCGCGTTCGTGCTTCCTCAAAGAATCTGCGCCTTGCCAACGGTGAAGAACGCCACTAACACCGCCGCGCCGCTTACGCTTTCTCTGCCAGTATGGTACCACTCCACTCAAGAATCGGCACGGTCACCCACAACTGGCTACCTCCTCCATGCCAAGCCGTGCCGTAGAATCGCTGTGGCAAGAACACGGCCAAGAATGCAACGACAATCACAAGACCCCTTCTAAACCGTCTGCAGCCTCCTCAATAGGCCGCCCTGGTTTGTTTCAACCCGTGGTGCCCCGTGCTGCAAGAATGGCGCCCAGACGCTTCGCATCCTCGGCAGACGGCTCCTCAAGCACACACGTCTTCGCCTTTAGGTCTCCGCGCCCTCGGCGCCATCTTGGGATTAGCAGGTCTCATCATCGCCATGAACCGCTTGCCGTCGTGAAACAAGACTGGTGATGGACAATGGCGCCGCCTCCCACATGGCGTCGAACGACCAGATAATTCTCTCCCCAAACCCCTCTCATTCGGTTGTCATCCTTTGTTGGTAACGGCTCACATCCTTGTCACCTCCGTGGTCACTTGTTCCTCCACACACCTTCTAAATTTGTGCTCAACGATGTCCTAGTCGTTCCTCTCTAATCCGTAACCTTCTTTACTCGCTCGGCGGTTTACTCGTGATAATAATCGTTCTATAGAATTTGACGCGTTCGGTTTTTCATCAAGGACCCCGAACCCGTGAGTCACTCTTATTTGCAATAGTGCGACGATCTCTACACCGCCACCGCCGCTTCATTGCCAGCCACCACCTCGCCACCTCGTCTTCGCTCTGGCACCAATGTCTCGGTCACCCCGGCCACGCCGTCCTTGATACTCTTAATAAAAACTCGCTCATTTCTTGTAATAAAGTAGATCGCTCCTTATGCCACTCATGTCAACTAGGCAAACATGTGCATCTACCCTTTACTAGTTCCACCTCGCGTACCTCTGCTCCTTTTGAGCTTGTTCATTGTGATGTGTGGACATCACCGGTTGCTAGCATATCCGGCAATCTTTATTATTTGGTGATTCTCAATGATTTCTCTCATTTTTGTTGGACTTTTCCCCTCAAAAAGAAGTCGGACATACACCAACACATTGTTGATTTTGCCTCCTTTGCTAGTACACAGTTTGGCGCCCCTCTAAAATCCATTCAGGCAGACAATGGTGCCGAATTCGTAAACCACACATCCACCACCTTTTTCTCTTCCCACGGCGTCGTCCTGCGCCTCTCTTGTCCGTACACCTCGCCGCAAAACGGCAAGGCCGAGCGAGCCATCCGCACTCTAAACAATGCAGTTGATGGCACTCTAAACAATGCAGTTTGCACACTCCTGTTCCATGCGCACATGCCGCCCAAGTATTGGGCCGAGGCGCTTCTGCCACATGCCCACATATCTCTGAGCAAGCGCCGCCCTCGTCCGCCCATAACTCCATCCCCAAAGCTACTCCATCGCCCACGCCTCAAAGATAGCCACCTCCGTGTCTTCGGCTGTCTTTGCTATCCCAACATGTCCGCCACTGCTCCCAACAAACTTGCTCCACGCTCCTCGGCCTATGTTTTTCTCGGCTATCCTTCCTCTCACAAAGGGTATCATTGTCTCGACCTCGCCATGAAACGTGTCATCATCTCCCGCCACGTCATCTTTGATGAGAGCACCTTCCGATTCGCCAAAGAGCGATCGACCTCATTCTGTTTCACCCCGTCACGACCTGGATTTTATCGATGACCCTACCATGCCAATGCCTAGCATCACTTTGCTAGCACCCCCGAAGTTCTGGTGTGCTACTCCACTTCGGTGTCGAGCGATCGCCTCCTCGTCGGCTCGTCGCCCGTGACGTTGAAAGCACGGCAGTGCACATGCTGCCCAGTCAAGCGCTACCAAAGAAGACGCTCGCTTCACACACCGCCTTCCGCCGAGCCTGGTCTACTCGAGCGACCCGCCACAGATCGACCTCTGCGCCCCGACGGCAGTGCGTCTCTGGCTGCTTGTCTCGATCTGCGAGCCACCGCATTGCGGCGGTCTTAGCCCACTCAAGAAATTGACCCGTCCGCTGGCACTTTGGCGAACTGTCTTAGGCCCTCCGCCGGGCCTCATCCGATGGTCACACGAGCATGCGCCGATATTGTGAAACCGGTCGACCGCCTGACAGTCTCCGCCGTCCACTCCTCGGTTTCCGCCATACTGGCAAACTACCGCAGCGCCCTCGCCGATCCGAATTGGCGCACCGCGATGGCTGAGGAGTATAAGGCCCTGCTCGACAACAACACTTGGCGCCTCTTACCGCGTCCGCCGAGCGCCAACGTCGTCACCGGCAAGTGGATCTTCGAGCACAAGTACCATTCCGACGGCAGTGTTGCGCGCTACAAAGCTCGCTGGGTCGTTCGTGGGTACTCACAGCAACACGGCGTCGACTACGATGAGACGTTAAGCCCGGTGGTCAAACCGGCTACCATTCGGACTGTTCTCTCCATCGATGCGTCTCGCTCCTGGCCCATACATCAGCTCGACGTCAAGAATGCCTTCTTGCATGGCACTCTTGATGAGACCATCTATCGCCAAACCCTCCCCATTGCCGACCACCGCTCGACCATGTGTGTCTTTTACAAAAAGTCTCTCTATGGTCTGAAACAGGCTCCCCGAGCATGGTACCAGCGGTTCGCCACGTACATTCGTCGTCTTGGCTTCGTCACCTCTACATCCGACACGTCTCTCTTCGTTCTCCAAGACGGCGCCCACCTGGCTTACTTGCTGCTCTACGTCGACGACATCGTGCTCACCGCCTCCTCGAGCGACTTGCTCCGGCACCTCCTCGACATGCTTCACTCGAAGTTTGCGATGACAGATCTTGGTGATCTTCACCTCTTCCTCGGCATATCCGTCACGCGCTCCTCCGACGGGCTCTTCCTCTCCCGGCCTTGATCGCCTCGACCTCTCTGCAGGTGCGATGGCTGAGTGCCACCCCACCGCGACACCAGTGGACACTCATGCCAAGCTCTCCGGCCATGACTGCCAAGACCGGTGGTGACCGTCAAGTATCTGCATGACCTTACGGGCGCTCTCCAAGACTGACGCCTTTCGCCGCCCGACTGGCGTATCTGTTCAAAGAGTCGTCTTTTATGCATGATCCGCGTGAGCCCCATCTCGCGTTGATCAAGCGCATATTGAGATACGTCAAGGGCACCATCGACTCCGGCCTTCACCTCGGTGTCCCCCCAGTGACATCCCTCACCGCCTACTCCGACGCTGACTGGGCAAGCTGCCCTGACTCCCGGCGTTCCACCTCCGGTTACTGCGTCTACCTTGGTGACAACCTCATCTCCTGATCGTCCAAGAGACAGACCACGGTGTCACGCTCGAGTGCGTATCATGCCGTTGCCCACACCGTAGCCTAGTCTTTGCTAGTCAAGGCAACTCTTGCAGAGCTTCACGTTCTGTTGCTTGGCGGCGTTGTTGCCTCTGCGACAATGTCATTATTTGTCTACATGTCGACCAATCCAGTTCAACATCGCCGCACGAAGCACATTGAGATCGACATCCACTTTGTCCGCGAAAAGGTGTCTCTTGGAGAGGTTCGAGTGCTCCATGTGCCCTCCTCTCACCAGTTCGCGGACATAATGACTAAAAGCCTGCCGACGCAGCTTTTCCAGGAGTTTCGGTCCAGTCTTTGCGTCCAGAATCCTCCCGCTGCGAGTGCGGGCAGGTATTAGAGAATATTGTATAGCCATGCATATTGTAACCTGCCTAGATTAGCCCCTAGAGGATCCTGTAAACTTCCTAATCTGGGCTCTTGCCTGACTATATATGAAAAGTCATCCCGGCCTATTGGCCTGTGCGGTGATTGCGCCATATTCTTTCCATTCTACAGAGATAACTATCTATCTATACCATAAGTCACGGATTATATGGGATATGTACATGATACATGATCTAATCCAACAATAACATATCATTAACTCACAAGAAGGTATCACAAACTGTCAACCACAGAAAAAGGCATTCTTAGGCCTTAGTTGAAATGTGTTTCTTCAACTTCTTTGTGTCTACTCTATATTAGCGTTCACGAAAAAATGTAGGCCATTTTATTGTGGCCTGGATGAGTTACACAAGGGCTGGAATTTTGTAGTTCAATAAATGGTTTTTTTAGACCACAGGCAAATAGCCCAGATATTTATTAAAAAGATGCAGAAGATATTACAGAAAGGAAAGCAGCATGCTGGGATTGCAAGCTTACAGTTATAGTCGGAAAAGAAAATAGTACTGCCCTCATTCCTCTCTGAAAAACAAGTTCTAGATGAGATGTGATTAAATGGAGTGTGAGGACCACATATTACCCTCCGACGCAAACTTTTAGATATGGAGAGACATGACGAAACCTATTCCTACAGGCTACAGGAGATAACAGTAATCAGAACTGGGAAAATGGAGGTTTCTAAAACACTTGTTTTGTGCCAAAACCTCCTGCCAGACATTTCTGTTCCCCATGAAATAGCGTCCTTTTTTTTTTAGAAAACCCTTCTCATTGTAGGCATGGGTGGCAGGTGGGGTTGGGATAGCCATTATGTTCGTTCCAGAAGCATCTTATCATGCCTGTCCATGCCAAGAATTTCTATCCGTAGTGTTCCGCCACTTCTTGGTATCCTTAATCCTTTCATTACGTACCCATGTGCAGTTGGTCCTATTTTGACTTTGAGAACTCTCCAATAAGGCAACAACCCTTTTCTTCATTTTAAATTTTTCATTTTTTATTTATTTTCAGTTGACACTCCGTACTACTATTTCATGGTTAGTGCTTCGATGACAAGCATTTTCCTTTACTTCTAACTGGTAGAAATATATGCTATTTATTTGAAGTTTCTGTCAGAGGAACAAAAACTCCTTATAGAAAGATATGCATTTTATTTATTTCTCTCGTAACAGAAGTCAACTAGTCTATCAAGCTACAGAGAATTAAATTTGAATGTCACAATTTAACGTGCTACTGTAAAGCTAAAATATAAACAGGAAAGTCAAGACCTATTGATATGCAAAAACTCTAAATTCCAAAGATGAACTGGATCAAACTGAAATCAACTTAAGTGTGTGCAATGATACTTACAAGCTTACCAAGTCTGTCAGATGACTTATTTCATCGGTGATGTAACCTTTTAGTCCTTGACTTGCAAGATCCCTACAGAAGCCAATAGAACAACATGCAATTCATAACAGCAAAAATTTCAGCCTTTCACCCAGATAGAATAAGCATTCAATCAACAATGCTTTCAAAAGAAAGATAGTCCTTTCATACTACCATCCAAAGGCTCCATTTAAGTTCACATGATGCTACTGATGTACATCATTTACTATGTTGTATGACAAGACAATTCCAGCTACTAGCATTAAAAACTAGAAAATAGAACGCAGCGGCGTTGGCACACCTCTTTAAGAAAAGTTTACGGATCTTAAAGCAAAGTAGTTATTATTAGGCAGGGTAAAATCTGCATTAACCTAAAAAAATCAAATCAAAGATTTTCCCCCACTTGATATTCAAATATATATCTATATATAATCTTCAATTTGATTTATTTCTCGTGTTGATACAGATTTGCCCCCACCAAATATTAACCACTTTGCTTTAAGATTTGTAAACACTTCTAAAAGAGGTGTAATGAAGCAAGGCCAGAAAAAAATGGGTAACTCAAAGCAAAAGCACAATTAAAGAAAGGAACATGATTCAAATTATGCAGCTAAGCTTGGCAAGTCAGCTTGGTTGAGCAGTAGAACAATATTAAGCTGAGAAACTAAGTTGGACAGGTCTATTGTTAGCTTTGCATATCTGTTACGACATCTTTCTTTTCCAGTCATCTGCAAACACTAACATTTTGTTTGTTTTTCAGGGGGGAAATGATATCATCTTTTGGGGGGAATACAAGCGTACACTTGGTGAATGGTGATCAAACAAAGGTCAATGACTGATTGATAGCAAAGCAGGAATGCCCAAATAGAGTAGATAAATAATATCGGTGTTAAGTCACGCGACTAGTCGACAAGTCGGCACACAACCTCCGACTAGAGTCATCGACTCGACTAGGAGGCCTAGTCGTCCGACTTGCCGACTAGTTGGCGGCTAGTCGACCAGAGCTAGCTGCCCGACTATGGCCAACTGTCAGATTGAGAAGGGGAAAGGGAGAATTTATACGAGGAAATGAACCCTAGCCATACGGCCATACCAAATCGCCATCGAGCCGGTCGCCAGCCCCACGCCGCCTCCGCCAGTCGCCAGTCGTCTCCATCCTCCTCCGCCCTCCCTGTCTCCCCCGCCCACGACGCTGCCGCCGCCGCTCGTGTTGCGAGGGCGAGCACCGAGCCGCCGACCGCCGCCCTAGCTCCCCGCCGCCGCCAGTCGCCGTCTCCATCCTCCTCCGCCCTCCCTGTCTCCCCCGTCCCCCATCCATGACGCTGCCGCCACCGCCCGTGCTGCGAGGGCGAGCGCCGCTGCCGAGCAGAGCCCTAACCCGCCGCCGCCGCCAGTCACCGTCGACCCCAACCTCGGTGAGCACTCCTCTCCTTCCTCTGCTCCTCTCTTGCGTTGTGCTCTGCTCTGCTTTCCTTCATCCCCTCTCTTTCTCTCTGTTTTGCGCTGTGCTCGCCTTTGCTCACTCATGCTCTGTTTTTCTCTGTGATCTGCAGTAGTACTACTAGTAGTAGCATCAACTGAGCAGCAGCAGCAGGCCAGCAGCTTAGCATTTAGCAGCAGCAATACTTCCTAGTCTGCTCACGACTAGTCGGTCGCTAGTCCACAAGTCGGCTCTCTTATGATTTAACTCGACTTTACGACTTAATAACCTTGGTTCCGATATCTTTCCTTTTCATTTATCTGCAAACACTACGTTTTTGTAGAATAATTCTATCATGTTTTGGGAGAAAAACAGGAGTACACTTGGTGATCAGATGAAAGGGTAATAACTACTTGACGGCAAAGTGGAAATACCTTCCGTGAAACAGAGTGGATTAAAATGGCATTGGGACAACGAATGGTACTTACAGTTGGGTGATCACAAGTCCTTTGTCCCCGCTATGGCAAGTGACTCCCTCCCATGCATCCCACGTCCTCGGCGCGCATGGGTCCCCATTCCACCCCATCCTTGCTGGAATTTTTAGCGAATCCTTCAACGCCTTCATTGCAGACACTGCCCAAACCAATGCAGCAAAAGCTTAGAGAATGCGCAAGGGGGAAATTTGCTGGTCTCCAATAAGCTCAACCCAGACCACAATCTTCAAACAATCACCTTGGTTTGGCACTGTCCTTGTCTCAAGTGGCACCATTGCATAATTCTCAAGCCCACACAGAATCGGCCGTCCCACTACTGGCACAAGCTTCACGCTCATCGTTGAGCTCGTCAGATTCTCCACAATGTAGGTCCACTTGAACGCCGTGAACCCTCCAACCTGCTTGAAAATGTCAATCCTCGTCACATTCTTCCCGGCCAGCATAACGTCGAACAGCCTCTGCCCAGGTGACCCAATCCCGGCGTCGATCTCCGCGAAATGCAGCCAGACCATGTAGGACAGCCTCGTGTCCACCGGCATCAGGTACTCGATCTCATTCGCGGCATCCCCGCCCGTCGTCACCGCCGACTCGTACAGCTTGGTCGGGAAGTAGTTGGGCGGCTGGTTGCTGCCGAAAATCCTCCTCCCACCGGCAGTGATCGCGTCGTAGTTAAGGTCATTGTTTCGGAAATCGACGTCCGACTGCCACACCCGGGAGAAGGCGTCGGGGTCGTTGGTGAAGCCCGGGCCGAAGAGGCTGTTCCCGCAGGTGAAGCGGCCGTAGTTGACGAGGATGAGGTCCGCGCCGGTGGTGGCGCCGTCGTAGGCGAGCGGGTGGACGGGGGCGACCTCGATGGAGGCGACGACAGGGGCGTCGGTGGAGAGCGAGTAGAAGCAGACGTCGGAGGTCGGGGAGGTGGCGGAGGGGAAGATGAGGTCGGAGTAGGCGCCGTATCGGGCGGCGGCCTTGGGCCAGGGCGAGCGGAAGGAGAGGACGAGCGTGGCGGCGGCGGAGACGTCGAAGGATGGGGAGCGGAGCTTGGAGTCGTAGTTGTCGTAGACGGAGAAAAGGCGGAGGTAGTAGCGGCCGGGGGGCAGGGGAAGGGAGTAGCAGGAGGACTTGCCGGCGGAGGAGGGCGGGAAGAAGCGGAGCGTGCGCTCCTGCGGCTGCCGGAACCGGTGAGGCTCGGCGACCATGCCCGCGGCGCCGCCGGCGGAGAAGAAGCGGTCGGCGAGCCAGCGGCGGCCGAAGGCGGATGTGAAGTCCGCCGCGCCTCCGCAGTCGATGTTGTAGCTGTGGTTCGCGGGCGCTGCGGGGAGAGAGATAGAGACGATGCTGCGGCGTCAGTGTTCCGAGCTCAATTTGAGTAGGTAGTAGGTAGCTTGAGCTTACCGCCGGAGAGGAGGGGGTCGTCGGTGGCGCGCGCGAGGCTGACGGCGGCGGCGAGGAGGAGGAGGAGGAGGAGCTGCATTGGAGATTCGAGTAGTGGCTCTCTCCTTGTATTGGAGAATTTGGTGAGAATTGGTGAGGTGGTTTGGGAAATTTTTGTTTTGGTTTTGTTGGAGCTTTCGAGGTGGTGGAGGAATAGTGGGCGGTGGTGAGGAGGGGAGACGGGGAAGGAAGGAGACGAGGGGAAGAGATTGGATCCGAGTCTGAACGTGCTGGGGGGATCGGACGGTGCTGAAGCGTTGGCCGGGCCGCGCCCCGCCCCGTCCGTGAGGAGAGCTGCGACACCGTCCACTACTAGTTTTTCCTTTCGATCCCTCTCCGCTGGCCGGATCATGCATGGCATGGCGCGGATAGCTGAGCTCGCCTCACGTCACGTGAGCACTGTAAAAATGCCACTGAGGTAAAAGGTGGTACCATCAGCATAGTTAAGTGGTGGTGGAATCAGAAACTCCACTGTGTTTCTTGGCCCGTTGCTTGCAAAGTTGCGCTAGAGAATCATGTAAGCTGCGACGCGAGAATAGTTAATTAACTTAATTTACTGCTCTCGTTAATGCACGCAACAAATATATTTCGCTAGCGGATCGAGCAGATGCAGAGCTTGCCAGCGAGTTAGGATCACTCAGTTGAGGATTTTTTTAAAAAATATATATATTATTTTAAAATATATTTTAAAAATAAATAGTCGCTCTAAAAAATTACAAATCTAAGCCCCTATCACAGAAGATGTAAATGGATTCAATCGGCGATAGAGACCATGTTCCTCCTCGTCGTCGGTCCAAATTCTCTCATCGCTGTTCAACTGACAACCGAGAGTGGACAGTGTTCCTGTCGCCATTCGCCAGTTCAACCAGCGACAGAAACCCTTTGCCCTATACCGGTTGGTCTATTTGTGATTTTCGTAGATTTTCAACGGTATGAAATCTACTAGACTCGCAATAACATTTTGTGATGGTCGTATGTTGTTGTAGTGCGGCAAATTTCTAAAGAATTTTGCGAGGACGATTGAGATAGTAATAATTCGTAAGCAGGAAGATAAGTGATATTGCGATACACCAGGGAATTTATACACAGTAGAAAACTTTGAAGAAATGGCCTCTTGTATAACATTTCTCATGTACAAGCACTGCATATTATGTAAACAAACAAAGGCGAATTTGTCATTACTATCAAAACTACGACAAATCATACTGATATTGCATAACATTAAGCAAAACGTCATAACACTTAGTTTCTATCAAAACTAAGATAAATCACACTGATATTACATAATATTAAGCAAAACGTCGTAGCACTTAGTTTAATGATAATTCAAAACATTAGCAATCACATATTACAACTGTGATTGCTTTCCCATGACAACGACCTCAACGTCCCTCATATGGATTGCCTTGAGTCGAGCGACTGGATTAGGTCCCCGCGGCGACGTCCGGAGTGCCAATGTCTCTTTCGTCTTGAGGATTTCTCGTGGGGCATTTCTTGAAAGTGTGCCCAGACTCCATGCAAATGGAGCACTTCTTCTTACGACGTTCGGCTTCTGCTTCGTCTATATCGTTCTTGACGTGTCATATCTATCGCCGGCCAACCTTACTCTTCAGCCTATTAATGTCCGCGGCCCAAATAAGTTGCTCCCAGGTCGGATGACCAGTGAAATGGCCAACCACGGCGTAACCATACATCTCTGCGCTCTAGGTTTGTGTCACCTCCACCTTGCTGAAATAGTCATAGTGGTACTGGCCGGGATCCGCGTCATCGTCGAACATGCGGCCATGATATGAGAATAGGCCTACACAGAAGAAGGGCCTTGTTGCAAGTGCATATGCAACTAGCGCAGCGTAGCGTGCACTCATGGGTGATCCTCTCATGGTTCGTCCCGCAGCGTCTTTTATCCCTGCATATGATCTTGAAGCAAATCTCCCTTGTGCCCATCTTGAATACCCGGTGCAACTCTCCCTTCTTGCTCTTCTCCTCCATGTACTTGGTGATCAAAGCAGAGTAGAGTACTATGTTATTTGCCATGACGAGCGACGCGTTATTACTTCTGTCAACAAAGTAGTTTGTGGTACCGCGGAGAATTGTCTCCACAATACCAACCAAAGAGAGGCATCTTGCGCCGCGCATGACCCAGTTGTACACCCCGACTAGATTGGTTGTCATAACACCATATCAAGCGTCACCCCTGTCATGTAGTAGCGACCACTTCTCCTTAGGCTCGTGCTCAATCCACTCCGAGAAGCATTTCACCTATGCCCCCGTCCTCTTTGTCACACTGGGACCATCTGTGGGTAGCTGTGGTAATACTTCGGAGGCTTGGTCAGCGCTTGGGGCGGCCCTTCTCGCTGCCTCCCTTCTGTGCGTCTAGGTCCTCTCATCTAGAATCTTCCATAGTGTTTCAAATTTTCGCTGTTGATTTTGGTTGCACAATCGCTTGAACAGGTTCATCAAGTCCTTGTTGTGGAACTACTTGTAGAAGTTTGCACACAAGTGCCTCATGCACCATCTGCTCTGCAGATCCACCCATGGAAGTGGTACGTTCTCTCCTTGTTGTAGCTAGGGATGGCAATCGGGCGCGGCGGGTACGGGTAGTACTCACCCATACCCATGCCCGCGACCCTGATTTTCGCCCACAGGCATGCCATGAAGGACGACGGGCGAAGAACCTCGCCCATACCGTCGCCTCATGGTACTGTCGCCCATGAGCATGCCTGTACCGCGAACCTCGCCCATGCCCGTGAAGTGACAGATCATGAGATGCTAGTGATCTCGGTTGTAATTAAGCTACAAACCCTAATGGTGATAGGATCACACATCAAATCTGTAATGTTAAGCTACAAATTGTAATGCTACAAAGCGTAATTAAGATGCCTATATGCCAACGTCGGTGATGAAAATTGAAATCGAGAATGTACCATAGCGGCATAGCTTCTCGACACAATCAAGATTGAGCAAAGTTACATAATGCTTCGTAGATGTTCGCAAGGAACGCTAACTACAAACAATAAAATAAGCCCGGCGATTTTGTAGCTCAAGCAGTCCAAGATGCACACTCATTATCGCTACATACCTCGGATGCTGTACCTAGCAACAAGCGATCGCCACTCCAAAGAGTCTCTGGCATCATCTTGCATTAAGTCCTCTAGGCATAGATTTTTTGCACCGGCAAGTACTTGAGGGCTATATGGTAGTGACAGACATTAAGCAATTAAGCTACCAAAATGTAATGTTGACTCACCACATTCACAAGATTTGTACAACTTGTCAGAAGCTTTGTAAGATGCTAGTTTAGAAATGTCACCCAACTTGTAAAAAGATGTAAACACAACACATTTACGTGTACATACACCATAATCATGACATTGATACACAAAACACCGATGAAGAAACAATCGAGTAGGTTTATATATCTCGATGTAGTATTATCTTGTAGAAGGGAGAAAAGCGAACACGAAGTTCAAACAAACAAATTTACCTATTGTGCGTAAGTGTGGTCTGCTTGAAAGACAAAAATCGATATGCTTGACACTTCGAACACTTCTTGCATTTGTTCTCAAAGTCGACAAATGATCCAAAGAGTAATCGAATCAGGCAAAGGACTCAATCTGAAAACAAAAGGAACCAAGACAAACTCTAGTTTAGACCTAATACTTGTTAGATCACTTTCACATCATTATATCCACCTATACAAGGTTGAAATCTTGCCATTGGATGTAGAAGTGGTTGGATCTATTACCACTCTCTCAATCTTGCCATTGGATGCAAAATGCCTATAAGTTTCAGACTTATGCAATCCCTCGAGAATCATTGCCATAATTTGAGATGCCTATAAGTTTGAGCTTGAGGAGGAGGAGGCCGAGCTTGAGGAGGAAGCGGCGGGCTTGAGGAGGAGCACCTCTTGGGCTTGAGGAGGAGGAGGCCGGCTTGAGGAGGAAGCGCCGAGCTTAATAGCACGAGCACCTCTGGGCTTGGTCTTCCCAGCCGCCGCTTGACGCCCGACCACTCCGTGGCTCGACCTACCCACACCAAAGACTGCCTCGGCTGTCGCTGCTTCTGACGTGGACGTCGGGCATGAGGAGGGCGGCTAGGCGGGAGGAGGCCGGCGGATCTGGAGGAGGAGGAGGTCACCGGGAGGAGGAGGCAAGCAGGGCGGGGGCGGACGGGCGGATCTGGAGGAGGAGGGGGTCGGGAGGAGGCGGCAGGAGGGCGGAGGGGCTAACGGGCAGATCTGGAGGAGGAGCGCGGCAAGTGGCGGGGTGGACGGGCGGATCTGGAGGAAGAGGAGGTCACCGGGAGGAGGAGCTGCAGGCAGAGGGTCGGGAGGACGACGCATGAGGCAAAGAAGCCAGAGGAGGAATGGCCGAACGGAGGAACGTGTCTTTGGTGGGTGGCGGGGCGGCCGAAATGGGAATCGGGGTTGGGGAGAGTGAGAGTGTGAATATGGGACAGCGAGGGTGGCGATGGCTTACCCTAGGTTTTAGTGGACCCATCTGTCGATCCATATCGCGGTAACCAGGCGGCGGTGCGGGTGGAGCTCACCCATGCCGTGCAGTTTATCTGACGGCAGAGAGTTTCCCGTATTCATGCCCGTGGGTAAAGAAGACACCCATACCACTCCATTAGGGTATTTACCCGAACACGGCATGTCGGGCACAATTGCCATCCCTAGTTGTAGCCGAGTTATTATACTCAGCAGGCCCGCATGCCGATTATGTATGACGCATACGTTGGGACGGCCATGTATAATAGAAATCCTCACATTCTTCAGGAACCACAACTACCTGTCCGTGTTCTCGCTTTCGACGAAAGCGAATGCCACTTTATTGTTCCCGTCCGTCGCTATTATAGTCAGTATCTGACTCTTGTACTTTCCAGTCAGGAATGTGTCATCTACACACAAGATTGGACGGCAATGCCGGGATGCATTGATGTATAGACCAAAGGCGAAGAATGCTCGCTGTGGTACCCTCTTATTGGCCCACTTCAGATGCGTGGCATCTTGAATGTCGACATGAGTGTCGGGATTCCTGTCTTGTATGACTCGGAGTTGCCTAGGGAGGTTGTGGTATAAATCCTCGAACGTGCTGAACGTTGATTCCAATGCCTTCTATTTTGCTCTAGAAACCTTGGCGTAGCTGATTGTGCACTGGAACATTACCTCAATCGTCCGAATGATGGACCGTGGCTCAAAATCTATATTATCCACGATCTCACTGCACATGAGGTCAACGATGAAGGCTGATAACAGGTTCTTGTAGGACTACACTGACTCAACGACTACACATGTGTGAGGGGCCACTATAGAGCACTTCCAGTAGGTGTCCCACTTAGGCTGAAATATGTGCACTCACCAAGTGCATCCCTCTATATCGCACTCCACGTCGTAGGATCTTGTGGTAGACTTGACGACTCTGCAATGTGCGTCGCACCGATAAGACCCAGAATTTGATCGTCTCCTGCACGGCGTCCTTGCATTTGTATATAGCTCCTTGCTTGATCTCGCTCTGGTCGTACTCGCATGGCACACGGGAGCCTTCATTGACGACGAGGTTATCGAACTGGTATGTGTTCCACTCGAATGGAACCGTCTGCTGGTCCACATCATCCTCGTCGTCGAACCATTCATCTTCTGACAATGCATTGTAGTCCCAGTCTCGAGATCCATCATTTCCACTACGGCTTCCACCTCCTCACCCTCGTCAGCAAACCCACTAGCTTGCCTCACCGAAGGTGCTACTTCTGCAGGGTCTTCATCGACAGCATCAACAACTCCAGGAGCTTCGGCCATTGTGTGCGCTGCGCTGTGGCTAAAGTCCCCAACTTTTTCTTCGGTGTCAGCACCCCCTTCTGGTTCAGTCGCAGATGCAGGAGTGGGCTTGGCATATGCCTGGGGCAGAAGGACTAAATCTCACCCTCCCTCTCTCGCCATACGTACATATGACTGCCATAACTTTGTTCTCTTGAGCTGCACTAACTCCTAGTATGTGGGTTGTGCTGCCCGAGGGGTAAGGTAACTCAATCTCAGATCATACATATCATGGTCCACTTGGAATGTGTGGAACAACCACCGTATCACAGCACCTCATGTACATTGCTCTGGTCTTGCTAGGGGCACGGTTAGTGATTGGAAATTTCGCAAATCCCCCTGACCGTAGTAAATTTTGAAATTAGTGGCATCCGACATATTTGACGCAGTGCACCATAAAGAATATTTTCACGATTAACCACATATCTAAAACTAGACTACCCACCGAAAAGTATTATATACAATGCAATCCATTTGGTTCAAAAAATTACCTGACAAGTGGGCAACCGGACAGGCAGCGCTTCGCTAACTTCTCTCTTCCCCTCTACTCCTCTCTCTTCCATCATTCTTCTCTTTTTTTCTGGATAAAAATAAGTCATGTGCCGAATTTTAGAATTTCAAGTGGTTTTTATAGGGATAGGGTTCTTGTTGCCAGTTGAACTTACGATAACTTCCTGTCGCCGATTCAACTGGCGACAGGAACACTTTTCACTCTCTGTCGTCAATTGAACTGACGATAGGGGGCTAAACCGGTGACAGGGAGGAAAGAAGGTCTCTATCGTCAGTTGAACTGGTGACAACTTTCTGTCGCCAGTTCAACTAGCGACAGGGGGCTAGTTTTGTAATTTTTTGAGACGACTATTTATTTTTATAAATATTTTTAAAATAATACTATTTAAAAAAAATCCTCAGTTGAGCAGCGAGCAGGATAAGTTGTGTCGGGAACAGCCAGGCCAGGGAAATAGTGTGTAATTGGAGCGAGTCCATGGCCCCTAGATCGATCTCCACTGAAAATGCCCCCCGCTCGATTAGATTGGCAGCGCCACGGCACAGCATCTAATCATCTGATTGCTCCATCATTGCCAGCCAAAGTGGCGCACGGCGCGGCTAGCATCCGGCTCTCAGCTCCACGGCATCGTGATTCTCTTGTCCGGCCTTCGCTCGCTAGACTTTTCTCTCCGTGTTTTCTCTCTGTGGGCACAGGGGAACGAGTGTTGTGCAGCTACTACGTACGTACTGGAGTACTGAACAGCCGCTGAGTCACGAATTTTTGGCAAATACAATATGTTTAGAAACCGTATTTGCATAAATAATTATAAATTAGACGTATTTACAGAAATAGCACCGTTGACGCACGGTTACCGCGCACCAACGGCTCCTGCGCCGCCACGTGCCTCCGGCTCCACGTCAGCCGTTGGCGCACGATGAGCATGCGCCAACCCTTGGCGCATGGTGACCGTACGTCAATAGCTCTCGGCCTGTCACGTGTCCTAGGTTAGGTTAGTGTTAGGGTTACGTTGAAATCGGTAAGAATTTTATATAATATAGCAAATGAGTTCAAAAAATTATGAAATTTTTTGTGGAGCCTTCCGACACCGTGTACTTGTGTAAATTTGCCATTATTTTATTCGTTCAGAATTTGTATCGCTATTTCGTATAAGTGTCCTGTTTGTGCGAGAACAAAAAAAAATCAACAGTAAACCATGACATGCGTTGTTTGCTCAAACATCTGAATGAGGCCCTCCCTCCATTTGTTGTTTATCCAAACATCTGAATGAGGCTCCCCTCCATTTGTCTTTCTTTTCCACCGAAAACATCAATCACTTGTCACCACGTCACCTCATTGTCTCATCCATCAAATCTTTGTCCCCCGAAATACATGGTTTAATTACTCATTATCTCATCCATCAAATCTTTGTCCCCCGAAATGCATGGCTTAATTAGCGCGCACATGATAAGGATTCCCTCCCGCAATGGCTATAAATTAGAGCAAGCGAGCGCGATTTTATTTCACAGTCTCTCGCTCGTTCATTTCATTTCGCAATTGCACGCTCTCTTACTCTGTCGATTATATTTTTGGGGATATTTTAGCGTTATTAACCGCCGTCGTTTGCAGGTAGTTTGGTCGTAATTTTTAATTTACAGTGTTTATTAGTTACAAAATAATTAGTAGTAATTAATTAATTAATTAGTGTACATTAATTTATAGTGTTAGTTTGGTCGTAAAGCGAAATTAAATAATAAGAAATGCATTCACCCAAGAACAGAGGAGTAAGCTACCTTATTATGTAGCTTATCACCCCAAGAAAACGACTCTATAATTAAAAAGCTAGCATGTTAATTTACAATCTTTTATGGTCATTAGCCGCCTTCTCGCTAATATTTCCTCTATTCCATGTGTTGCAAGCCATATCTCTACTAGCGCTTCTGGAATACTTGTATGATGACGACCACCGGTGCAAGTTGTGGCTCACCACTGACGCGGATGGCCCTCCGCCCTTGGCGCTTCAGGCGGGGAGGGACTGCTAGGCGCTGGACGATCGCTACGTCCTGATCCTCCGGGACATATGCTTGTTGCCCATTGCGAGGATAGTACGTGCCATGGACACGTGCAAGACCCACCATTCCTCCATCGGAGTGCGCGGACCGGGTGACATCGGACACGCACCACGAGAGCCTCCGCCGCACGTACGACCATCACAGAGCTTCGTGAAGTGATGACACCGTAAGACACTTATAACCTCTCGTCTGGTCGTTGATGATATTTGTACTCTTCGTTAATAAACTTGTTACGTATGTTACTACAGTTGGAGTGGGCGCATCGCATCCATAGCGCATCAGAGGATGGCCACTGCAGCCCAGTTGAACCCCAACGGGATATAAAAAATTTTTGAAGCACATCTCGGTGGAGATGAAGAAGATAATAAAAAACTTGAGCTGCGGTCGTTCGACGGACTACGTCCTGCGCATCGGGCACCAACTGGGGGTCGTGCTCACCCGCTAGGTCACCACGGCCTAGCGAGTCCGACAGGTGTCGTAGCGTTCCTCGTCGGTCATCCGCAAGCCAGGTCCACGGGAAGGTAAGTCCCTATGTCCATATCTACGTTCAGTTTTTTTTGTTATGACTTACGTTTCGCTAACATCATGTTGTTCTCCCGCCGTAGGTCCGTCGGGATGAATCACTTCGGCCATCCGCATCGGTACCGTAGTGATGCTTCCTCGGTCCCTCGGTCATCTCGTGACCGCACATCCGAGAGATCTGAGGTTCTCGCCACGCCCGAGTGTTTATTTATACTAACATCGTTCAGCCTTCAGTTGGCCATGGGGATGACGGCCGTGGAGGTGACAGCCAGTTCACGTCGACTAATGACGACGATATGGGCCTCCCAGCTCTTGCCAGGGAGCAATAGACGACGCCAATGTACGGACAATGGCATCTATGGTTTGGAGCGTACGTAGGGTAGAGCTCCTCCGGGTTCGTTGTCCCATCGTATGTTCAAGGGTGCAGAGTTCCTTCGGGTTCGCTACCCCACCGTACGTTCAAGGGTAGAGCTCCTCCTGGTACGCGGGATCCCCGTACGTCTAAGGCCAGAGCTCATCCGAGCAACCGGTTTTGCAGGCATCGTACCCTCGGAGTGATTTTATAGCCTCTGTCGAGGATGAATTCTTTGGAGGTGTCCCAGGTCGGCATGGCTCATCATGACGACATGTACGCCTACCAGACTCTGCTCCAGAGTCAGCCTACTGGCCCACCTCCGCCTCAACGATCTTCGTACCCCCTCTGAACTGACACGCGTTCTCCGGACCGGTGGACGTATTCCACGGGTCATGCTCGGCGCAAAACATGGTCGCGCACGCGGACGCAGCCGCAGCAGGCAGAGAGTAGTGGCTCAAACGAGTGAGCCATATAGTATCGCGTGTTATGCGACTTTGTTTTGCTATATTTGTATGCGTATTTTAGTTGTTATGTGTGTTGCCATATTGTATATCTACATCTCCAATGGAGTCGCAATGCAACGTTTTTTCTATACATTCCAAGTCACATAAAATCATGAAACCCTAATTTCCGAAACCTAAAATCGAAATTTTCGCAATCTAAATCCTAAATTTTTTAGACAATACCAGAACACATATAAAATTGCTGAAACATTACGCAATGAAGTCAACTGGGTGAGGAGCCTTCAAAATAAAATTCATAATTTTTAGAGCTCATTTTCTTTATTTACAAATTCGTACAAATAGGACACTTATACGAAATAGCGATACAAATTCTGAACGAATAGAATAATGGCAAATTTACACAAGTAAGTAAACGGTGTCGAGAGGCTTCACAAAAAATTTCATAAGTTTTTTTTAACAAATTTGCTATATTTTAAAATTCTTACCGATTTCAGCGTAACCCTAACCCTAATTAACCCTATCCCTAATTAACCCTAACCCTAACACTAACCTAACCTAGGACACGTGGCGGGCTGAGGACTGTTGGTGCACGGTCACCATACGGCAACAGTCGACATGGCGGGCTAGCGGGAAGGCCGGAGGCACGTGACGGGGTGGGAGTCGTTGGCGCACGGTAATCGTACATCAACGGTGCTATTTCTACAAATACATTTAACCTATAGTTATTTATACAAATACGGTTTCTAGACTCTATCTGTCAAACAATCCTGAGTCACAACCGAGAAGTTATACCACCACGTACAAAGCACTTGCTTTGCTTCGCATATGTACTGTCATCGGAGCTGCTACCGCGGCGGCGGCAGCAGTAGTATTTCCCGAGGGCGGGCGGTACTAACAACAAGTGTCGGGCCTCGGGCCGGATAGCATTGCCGGATGGGCTGGGGCAATAACTGACAGTGATAGTACGATTGATCACGCAGGCATGCAGGACCCATATTATTTACAGCAACCTGAGATTGAAATCGAGAATAGGAGGGCTGAAGGAGAATGTAAGGCGACAGTGCACGCCGGACAAGGACTCCACAACCGCATTCTTTCCATACGTATCAATATCTTCTCAGAGTACAATAGGATACTCCTATCTTATAAAGAGTTTTTGGCCGTATTCACGTTTTTTTGCCGCGTATTGATAAGAATGGCTATTGTTGTCTGTTTATTTTTTTTTGAAAAAATAGCACACTGTCACACGGTCATCGCACGAGTCATTACCCACGAGCCGACATCTGTCCACTGTCACACGACCATCGTGCGGTAGAGGCTCTCCCGCACGGCCACTGTGTGGCCAACCCTCCCCTCCCACCACGTGCCACCTCCCGACGACGACCACAAGCGAGGCCGCCGAACCCACTCGCCACAGCCCCCCCTCCTCTGACGCACGGCCCTCCTCTCCCGCCACATACCCTCCCAGCCAAAAAAATCCCCAAAAAATCGATCCAGTTCTCCGAAGAAACAAAAAAACCGCTGATTTCTAATCCATCTGTCGTTCGGACAAGCATCGGAAGCTAGGCCCCTCCCCTTCAATCCACCGCCCAGCCTCTCCTCCGGTCAATTCCATCGGTCATTGTCATCACTTTATTCCCCATCCCGTCGTGGTCACATCGATGCCTGATGCATGCATGCATATTTCAATCAGCTCGTGCGGGGGAAGGATTCCCTTTCGCAGCGGCTATAAATTAGAGAGCGAGCGAGCACGATTTCGTTTCGCCATCACTCGCTCGCTCCCTCTTTCGGTCGCTCTCTTGCTCTGTCGATTATATTTTTGGGGACATTTTAACGTTATTAACCGCCATCATTAGAAGTCAATTTAGCAGGTAATTTCTATCTCCCTCAATTTTTTGTCGTTCGTAAATTCTTTATTAACTGCGTACTTAAGTAGTTGTAATTTTACAGACGCTCTTATTATAGGCGTTCTAAAATTTTCGTAGGAAAATCTGTTTGACTTTATTAGTCGCATTCAATTAGCCGCAGTTGAACTAATGTTACGTAATTAATTAATTTTAATTCTTGAGGTGCCATTAATTAGTTACCAAATAATTAGTCATAACGAACAGTGTTTGCAAACACCAAACTACATTGCAGTGCTGAATAATTGGCTAATGGGTACTACCTTGGCTTTGTTCTCTAATAAGATAAATCTTAGGATACCTTTGTGTGTGTGTGTGTGTGTGTGTGTGTGTGTGTTGTGCACCGTTTCTGATGTGGTCAACTAGATCAAAAGCATGGGCTCAACTAACACCAATTAATTAGTTGGTTACTACTAATAATTTAAACATATGTTGCATTGGCGTGTGTTTAATTGAGAACTAGTTATGTCAAGATTACTAACAAATTGCATGGTACAATCAATTATATACTGCTATATGTTCTTTATTTCACAGTCCATGGTGGTATTGCATGCTTTATCTTCTAGCTAAATGTTGACCTACTTCCCGACCATTTTATGTGAACATTAGTTCAACTACATGTAAATCTTAGCGATTTAGCCTAACATTAAAATCCTCGTGCATCAATTCATTCTAATGCAATTAATTTAGTCATGTTTAAATAGTCTTATTTAATTTTGTACCAGTAAATAAGTGTACATTAATTTGTGGTGTTCATTTGGTCGTAATTTTTTATTTACAGTATTTTATGGCCATTATCAATCTTCTCACTAACATTCCATCTATTCCATGTGTTGCAAGCCATATAACTACCGGTGCTTCTGGAACACTTCTACGATGAGGATCACTGGTGCAAGCTGTGGATCGTTGGTGACGCGGATGGCCCTCCACCCCTGCTGCTTTAGTCGGGGAGGGATTACTAGGAGCGGGACGCTTGCTACGTCCCAATCCTCTGGGACAAGGGCTTATTGCCCCTTGTGAGGCTGGTCTCTGTCGGACAGTGGTTCACCCTAAACGTTAGTCTGCTATCGGCACTTGTCGACAGGTGGAGGTCCAAGATGCACACCTTCCACTTTCGGTGGGTTGGATGATGGTCACTCTGTAGGACGTCTCGTTCTTGACCGGTCTCCCGATCCGCGGTGAAGCACTTGTTCCAGGCCGTCCGCCGGTGGACTAGAAGGCCAGGCTGGAGCATCGGTTCAGCCTACATGTCCCGGAGCGTGCACGTAGCGTCCCCCGAACTTGGTTGAGACACATCAGTCAATGCCCGCAGGATGCACCTCACGAGGTTGTTAGGACGCACCTCATTGCTTATCTTCTTTAACTATTTGGTTGGGTCCTGTTTCCTACCATACATGGCGATTGATGTTACCCCAGATTTGTCTGCGTCGTCGAGTCTTTGGTTGACGCGGAGGCTAGGTCGATGCCTCAGTATAGCTAGGGATCAGCCGTCCTTTGTGCCACATACCGGAGGTTGTGTGATGCTTGTGGCGCAGCATTGGTGCTACCCCCAACCTGACCGTCTACCATGTGCTCCTGTAGCTGTGGAGTTGTGAGCACTTCCCTATTGGGCAGCCGGCCTTCAAGAGAGCGGTGCACTCGTACGCTGAGTTGGACGACCCGATAGATGAGCCCACTATGGGCTTATGGTGGATTGCTGCCCGTCTATGCTGGGCCATGGACAGACCGACGAGGTGCTACTCGTTGTTCCACAACGAGTTTGAGTCGTTGCACGACAATGACATCATCTGGGCTCCATGGACTCCAGATTTCGTGCAGATGGTAGCGCCGCATGGGCTGTCCGTGCAATGCACCCAGGACGTCGGGTTATGGGGCGACGACCTGCCATCTGGTGTTCGCACATATGGTAGAGCCTTACATGCTGCAACACGTAATACGACGGTTTGGTTTATACCAGGTCGTGCCCCCTCCAGACAGTAGGGTCCGACAGCGAGCCGTACACCTGTGAGTCAAACTTTATCCAAGTAATGTTTACACTTCTTACATCTTCTTTTCTAACATCAATCCTTCCAAAAAAATGTAGGCAATCGAGGGCGGGTCGGCAGACTCAGGACTAGCAACCAGTCCAGCACAAGTGGATTACAACATGGACAGAGACGGCACACTTGGAGGTCTTGCAGGAGCAGCGTTCGTACGACGTTTGGACGTACAGTGCGTACTTGAAGTGGTACGTACCACGGTCGCGCAAAAAACTCACCCTTCCTCCACCAGAGCGCCTGGAGTAGGTAACGCATCACAAGTGCCTCCACTACCCGTTTGCTCGTCACAGCGCTTCGCAGTGTAATGACACCGTAAGACACTTACAACCTCTCGTCGTTTCATAGATGATATTTATACTCTTCATTACTGAACCAGTTATGTATGTCACTTCAGTTGGAGCGGGCGTAGCGCATCGGAGACCGCCATTCGTAGCCTAGACACAACATCGAAGCTATTGAAAACTTTAGAGTACATCTTCGTGTAGTTGAAGAACATAATAAAGAACTTGAGCTGCGATCGTTCGACGGACGACGTCCTGCGCATCGGGCACCAAGTGGGGGGACCGTTCTCACCCGCTGGGTCATCACGACCTAGCGAGTTTGGTCGACGTCGTAGTGCTTTTCGCTGGTCATCCGCGGGCCAGATCAACGGGGAGGTAAGTTATGTACAAATCTATGCTCTATTTTTTTTGTTATGCCTTACATTCCGCTAATATCATGTTGTTCTCCCACTACGGGTCTGTCGGGATGCGTCTCTTCTACTGTCCGCGTTTGGTACACAGACTAGAGCTCCCCTCGGTCATCTGCACTACACATTTGGGAGGTGCGAGATTCTCGATTTACATCCAGAGTTTTATTTCGACTAACACCGTTCTGCCTTGAATCCTTCAGTTGACCGTGGGGGTGACGGCGAGTTCACTTCCACTGATGATGAGCATACAGGCCACCCAACTCCTACCAGGGAGCAGTACACGGCGTCAGGGTTTAGACCATGGCAACCAGGGTTTCGAACGTACGCAGCGCAGAGCTTCTCTGGGTTCATTGTCCCACCATACATCCAAGGCCAGAGCTCCTCCGGGTTGCCTGGTGCACCGTACGTCCGAGGCCAGAACACATCTGCACGACCGGAGATGTAGACATCGTACCTTGGGTGCGGACAATTCGGGAGTGAATTTATACAGTCTGTTGTTCATTTATTCATTGAAGGTGGCCCCCAGTTCAACATGCCTCAGCAGGACGACATGTACGCTTACCAGACTCAACTTCCTCCGACTCAGCTTACTGGTGCACCTTCGCCTACTCAACATACTCAACGGTCTCCGTACCCCATCCTATCCAACACGCGCTCTCCGAACCGGTTGTCATATCCCACGGGACATACTCGACGCAAAACATCCAAACGCACGTGGACGCAGACGCAGCGAGCGGACAGTATTGGCTTAGACGAGTGAGCCATATTATATCTTGTCTTATGCGATTCTGTTTTGGTATATTTGTATTCATATTTTGTTTTGCTATATTTGAATGCATATTTTGTATGGTATGCGTGTACGGCTACGCCATATTGTACATCGACATTTCCACTTCTTAGATGACCTAAACCCTTAATTTCCGAGACAATTTCAGAACAAATATAAAATTGTAGAAACATTGCACAATCAAGTCCATTGTATAAGGAGCCTTCAAAACAAAATTCATAATTTTTGGAGCGCATTTTCTATATTTAGAAATTCCTACAAATAGTATACTTAAATAAAATTGCGAGAAATATTCAGAATGAATAAAATTATAGAAAAATTATACAAGTAAGTACACTGTCTAAAGAGGCTCCACAAAAAAAAATCATAATTTTTTGACCTAATATGTTATATTTAAAAAAATTCATACCAACAACACTGGACTAGAGAGAGGAAAGGTGGCGACTGCACGGTGGCTGTGCGGCTTCTCCTCCACCGCATGGCCACCGTGCGGTAGCCTCCTCCACCACAAGATGGACGTGCAGTAGGCTCCTCCACCACATGGCCGCCTGTGCGGTTTCTCCACTTGTCGTCGTCAGGATCGTGTCCGCATGGTCACCGTGCGGCACAACATTATTTTTACAAATATCGAACGATGACAACCATTCTTGCAAATGTGCGTCGCAAAAATGCCAATACGGCCAAAATCTCTATTTTTAACATAGCGATGTACTTCGGACTAAAATAAAGGAGCTATGTATGTAGGTAAGGTTCACCGGAGTACAGGAGCTAAGCCGTGGCACGGAAGACGCCAAAAGATCGTGACACTGGCACTGCCTGCCATGATTTGCAGGGCATATGATTCCATTCCTAAATTAGAATAAGAAAGGGTATTAGTGACGATTAGATGCACGGTTGTGCTGGTTTGGTTGCATTTAGACCTGGGCTGGGCCTAAAAAAGCCCAACATTGTAGCGCTAGGCCCAAAGCCCGACGATTACTTATTTTCTAGACCTGAGCCCGGCCCTACCAAAATAGTCAAATTCGAGGCTCAGCCTGAAGCCCGAAAAATACTACTGCCTAAACAAATATCTAATACCAATGCCACAACTACAAAAACTTTTTTTTCAAAATAAACCATTTATTAAAAGAATTACACAAACAAACCATATTTTAATATTTTACAAAAATAGCCCACGATCGTTGGGTCACCGCGCGACTATGTCCAAGCACTCTGTGGCCCGGCGATTAGCTGACGTGGGATGCCTAGTCGGGCCATGGAAACGCGACTACTACCTTTTGTCTCGCTTCAGGTCTCTGTCATGGCGAGTTAAGAATCGAGACCCATGCCGTGCACGATGGTTGAGCGACATCGAGGCGATCGTGGAGATCAAAGCCAATGATCGAGCCCACCAAGATTCTGGCCTAGTGATAGTAGGCTAATTTTTTAAGAAATAGTTTAAATAAACTTAGTTTTAATTTTACAAACTTAAATGGTTCAAATAATTGCTAGTGGCAAAAAAGTTAGAGTTTGCTTACTATAATTACTTGTAAATAAATCATATTTTAATCATTTTGCGTGGATACTCCCCCTTTTTAGTTTTTACACAAATAACAAAAAAATGGCAAAATATTTGCAAGCTTTGGTTTAAGCGAGACGAGATTGGAGCAACGAAGATGAGATTGCAACCCTCAACGGTTGCATCAAGGAGCATGCCGTGCAGGCCCCTGATAACTAAATTGTACACCTTGGCCAGATTGGTCGTCATTACGTCCTACCTTGTGTCGGCGGTGTCGTAAAGCAAGGCTCACTTCTCCACTGGCTCGGCCTTGCTCCAATGCAAGAAATATTTGATGTTCCTCGCTGTCCTCCTTCTCAAGTCGGGTGGATCAATCTCGGGTAACGATGTCAACTGTTCGGGTAAATCGACTGTGTTTCCAGCAAGTTGCTTATTCCTCTCCTCAATGTGCTTGGTGGTGAACTCATCAAGCTTCTTCCAGAGTGTATCAAACTTTCTTTGCGGGTTCTGCTTGCACAACCTCTTGAATAGGTTCATCAGCCTCTTGCTCTTGAACTGCTTGAAAAAGTTGACCCCCAGGTGCCGCGTGCACCAACGGTTTCGCGGGTCACGCCATGGAAAAGATACATATGTATCTTCTTGCAGCTTTTTGATGGTCTTAATCAACCCGACATATCCATCATGTATTATGCAAAATGCCTAGGTGTTCACCAACGACCCTAACCTTGAGGTGCCTGAAGAACCACAACCAACTATCGAAGTTCTCACTCTTCACAAATACAACAGCCACGGGAAGGATCTGATTTTTGGCATCCACACCGATTGCCATCAAGATCCGCCCTCTATACTTCCCGGTTAAGAATGTTCCATCCACGCACATGAGTGGTAGGCAGTGACGGAAGGCATCAACGCAAACACCAAATACATGGAAAGCCCGTTGCATTACCATGTACTCCTTCGTTTTTTTGGAACATTATCTTTCATAGCGATGTATGTTCTTGGTTTCAGTCCCTTAGCACCTCAAGTAGTCGAGGGAGATTGTTGACAAGGATTAAAACCTCTATGTATTAATTTAATACATAAAAGACCATACGTCTTCATGGTCGTAACCCTATATAACGACCACCGGTCGTGAGGATTCCAGAGGTTACACGATGGGTACCACGGTCGGACTAGGTTTCACCGTAGTCGCTTTAAAAGCTATGAACTGGTATTTCTTACCGTATGATGAATAGAACACGTGCTGAATGTTCCATACCATGCGATGATATACAAGACACTGACAACAAACCACCCTACGGTTAAACTTTTCACAGGCACTTAACCGCAAGGTAGTTAACACATTGTTAACTGCCTTAAACCTCCGACCAGTCGTAACGTTTCACCAGGAACGCCTTCTCCAGGAGTAACTGTCGCCTTTTCGGGAGTTATTTAATGGTAGAACGCAGAAGACGAAGAGACAACAGAAGACACACAGAGCAAGGCAACACAGAAGCCAAAGCAGTAGCAAGGAAATCAGTCTTTAAGCCTGATTATTTTGCCTAGCATTCAATACATTCGGTGTAATTAGAGATAGTCCCTAGTCAGGTCTTGTAATTCCAGTTCATATTAATAAAGAGCAACCCCCATTCACTCCCAAGATACTCCACGTCATTTTCCTCTTTTTATTTTGTAAGATCGGCGACTCGATCGTCGACAGCTGGCGCCGTCCGTGGGGTAGAAGACGTGAGTTTTCTGAAGAAACTTTTTGCTCATCAAAATACTCGCCCAAATTCACAATCGCTCATGCGATTATGCCCGTAGTTTTGATGAGGAGAATCGTTCGACGGCGGACAACGCCGACCTCGACATGGAAGGATGCATCCGTGCCATGCAAGAGAATGACATGTCATCCTCCTCCTCCTCCTCCTCCGCTGGTTCACACATCCCCGACGTCGGCGAAGTCGACCCAATGGATGAGGATCCACCAGACTGACGGTGGCGGTTCCAAATATTCCGATCGGCTCGGAAGGCCGTGAACCTCCTCAAGCTCGGCCGTTCGATCGCAAAAGCAGTGAAGAACTTTCAAGACCACAAATCGAGAATCTCTATATTCTCGATGAAATCATGGCTGAAAGATACTCACCTACGGCTTCTGGCAATCCAGAGCGAACCAACACCGTAATAGCGGTGTCGATGAAGCCTCCACCGGTCGAGGTCAGCGGAGATGATCAAACTCGACACGATCGGTACATTGCTCACGGATCAGCCGAAGTTCGCCAAGAAGACCTTCGGAGGTGCTCATCTCCGATCGCTCTCCGTCATGGAAACTTCCGCAAAGCACCGAGAAGCTCTCCATCGCCACGGCGGAAGCTCATCGGAAGATTGCTGTTGGAGACATGAGGTCAATGCGATCGGAGATGCAAATCCGGATGCCTTGCGCGGTCCTACGCACTCTGCCACGCCACCACGTGTTGGTGGAGATGATGCGGGCCGTCAAGCACCAACTTCCGGAGGCAACGGAGCTGATCGACATCCATCAATTAACTTACCTAGCGCTGCCCAACCAAGAGTAACTGATCGAACAGAACAAATCCAAAGGTCAGGGGAAGGTTCAGGCCTGCGTACACCTATGACTAGTCTGAACCCCCTGAGACCTTCGGTAACTGTACAAAACTTGCGACGTGTGCAAGATATGTTAAATAATTCTGACCCTGTTCTAGTAGAAACTCCAGGTTTTGTACACTCAGAGGCCAAGTATCGTAAATTTCGCAGAAGACTATGCAACGAACGGAGGCGTATCGAGAACAAAGAAGTCTAGGAAGTCAGACCATGACTTCATCTCAACGCTCCTCCCTCAGTAGAGGGTAACATGGTCAAATTAGGGAACAAACGATACCCATGCCCTCTCGGCGATTCCGACCTAGGAGTCACGAGGGAAGAAGGCTATTTCAGATAGCAACTCCCTCAGCACGTCAAGAAGAACAAATGCTGGAGCCTGACGATCTCAGGCACCGTTTGAATCAAGTAGGCGGTCGGAGACATTATACAAATGTCCACGACCGGATCGGCTCATCGGAGCGCTTGCGTTCCAACCATAGGAAACGGTCTCCGACCGATTACAATCTGGCACCTTCCCAAAGAAGGTGCCATGAATCCATCACAAGTTGTCGAGCCTTCTCTGCAGGGCTCCAGGCTGTGTGTTGGCCAAACCAGTTCTGACCGGCTAATTTGGACAAATTCAACGGGACTCAAAACCCGCTAGAATTTCTCCAAATATACACCACCGCCATCAGAGCTGCTGGTGGTGACGAAAATGTAATGGCTAACTATTTACCCACCGTGCTCGAAGGGTCTGCCCGGTCCTGGTTACTCAACCTACCGGCCGGATCAATCTATACTTGGGAGCAACTCTACGACCTCTTAATCGTGAACTTCCATGGTACGTACGACCGCCCTGGAAAGGAGGATGATCTCCACCGAATCCGGCAGGGTTCTGATGAGACTTTACGTCAATACATCAAGAGATTCAGCCAGGTCCGTAATTCCATACCGGAAATCGCAGAGTCATCGGTTATTCAGGCTTTTAAGGTAGGCTTAAGGAACCAGAGGTTTACGGAGGACATGACAATGAACCCTCCACGAACCACCGTCGAGCTTTTCGACATGGCCGATAAGTATGCCACCGCTAGCGAAGCAATTGAGTGGTGTGAGGCCATCGATCGGAAAGACAAAATTCCCCAGCCTGGCCTGGACAAACCAGAGAAAAAGAATAAAGAGTCTCTCAAGAAGAAAAAGAACCGCAGACCCGACGATAAGGAAGTCTTAGCGATTCCTGAAAAATTCACGAAGGGTAAGAAGGACTACACCTGGCCAAGCAAAGCAAAGGCTTCAACCAAGGATTCGAGTAAAAACAAGAAGTGGTGTCCACTTCACCAAAGCAGTAAGGCATGATCTCAAGAATCGCCGTGTTTGGCAAAAGAAATGGGAGGATTATTATGCGGGTAAAGGACCATTTACCGCATATCGAACCTGGAGAAACAAGCTCCAAAAGAACAAGGATGGCGATTTAAGAGATGGAGTACCGTGATCCCCAACACACACCAACATGATTTTTGGAGGATCTTCTTCATACGAGTCCAAAGGCCATCTGAAGGCCATGGAGCGGGAGGTCAACCTCGTCGAATCTTCGACCATCACCAAGCAGTCAAGGTGGTCGGACACGGCAATTTCCTTCAGCAAAGACGACTGCCCCATCCCTTCGACTCGACCAGGTAGGTTCCCTATTGTTGTTGAACCAACTATTAATAATTGTAGGGTTAATTGAGTCTTAGTAGATGGAGGTAGTTCTTTGAATATATTATTTGTGGGAGCTTTAAAAGATATGCAGGTCCCCATGTCAAAGGTGAAACCAGTGAAATATGCTTTTCATGGCATAGTTCCTGGCTCCACCGCCAAACCGATAGGACAAGTTTCCCAACCGGTTATATTCGGAAAGCCTGATAATTTTCGAATAGAAAAAATTCCATTTGATATTGTAGATTTTGAATTTGCATATAATGGAATCCTTGGTCGACCAGCATTAGCAAAATTCTTGATAGCCACGCACTACGGTTATCAAAGTTAGAAAATGCCGGGACCAAGAGGAGTCATTACGGTTCGAGGAGACCAGAAAATGGCCTTTGTATGTGATCGGAAATCCCTAAAACTGGTTGATGAACTTCCACCGAGAGGTCGACCCATCTATCAGATAAGTCAAACGCCGAGGTCAAGATGACGCCTTGAAACCGTCCGACCGACCAAAAGAGGTATCGCCGACAAAGACGCTTATTCCGGACAAAGGTTGTCACTACCGGTCGAAAATGCCGACCCACCCGCCGCAAGGTTCGGTGAAGCAAGACTCGATCCTAAATATGAAGAGTCGCTCGTCTCCTTCCTCCGAGCAAATCAGACGATTCGCCGGCAGGCGCTCGATATGCCCGAGTCCCCGAGGTGATCGAACACAGGCTAGCTCTCCAGCCTGATAAGAAACCGATCAAGCGAAGCTACGGCGTTTGCACTGACGGAAGGAGGCAATCCAATGGAGATTAACAAGCTTCTCAAGGCCGATTCATCCGTGAAGTCGACTCACCCTCGAGGGCTCGCCAACCCCGTAATGGTTAGGAAGAATAATGGGAAATGGCGAATGTGTATCGACTTTACAGATCTTAATAAAGCTTGTCTCAAGGATGATTTTCCCTTCGCGCATTGATTAACTCGTAGATTCTACCTCGGTGCGTAATTACTAAGTTTTTAGATGCATATGCAAGGTACCACCAGATTAACATGTGTAAAGAAGATGAAGAGAAACTTCCTTCATCACCCCATATGGCACTTATCGTTATGTTAAGATGACATTTGGTCTCAAAACGCCGGTGCAACTTTTTCAAATGTTGATGCAAGAAACCTTTAATCCACAAATAGGTCGGAACCTTGAAGCTTACGCTGACGATCCGTCGTAAAGAGCGCCAACGCTAGTGATCATGTTCATGACTTACAAGAAACTTTCAATAACCCGAGAAGGCATAACCTCAAGTTAAATCCTAAAAGTGTGTGTTTGGAGTTTCACCGAAAATTGCTCGGTTTCCTAGTCTCGGCTAGAGGTATTGAAGCAAATCCAAGAAAGATAAAAGCCATCGACAGATGCGCCTCGACCACAAAGAAAGAGGTCCAAAGCTAACCGGTCAGATGGCGGCATTAAGTCATTTCATAGTAAGGTTAGGTGAAAAGGATTACCTTTCTTTAAGCTTCTTTGGAAACACGGCAGTTATGAGTGGACTAAAGAAGCAAACGATGCCTTGAAGAACTTAAAACTACCTTACAAGCACTTCGGTCTTAGTTTCTCCAAGACCGGAAGAAACATTGCCGATTTACGTGTCGCAACGCCACAAACAAGAGCGGTGTAATCGTCAGAGAACGAGATAACATCCAACCACCAAGATATTACGAAGAAAAGTTTTACATGGACCAAAGGAAAGATATCCACAGTACGTGTTGCTCTCGGCCTCCTTATGTCTTCAAGGAAGCTTAGGCATTACTTCCAGTACACAAAGTGGTCGCACTAACCGGATATCCCTTGGTCAAGTCCTTGGAAACAGGGAATCATCAGGACGAATAGTAAAATGGGCGATTGAGCTAGGGGCGTTTGACCTCCATTTCATCTCACGAACAGCAATAAAGTCCCAGGCAATAGTAGAAATCATTGCCGAATGGACAAACCCTGAACCCACCCAAGGGCCCGAGTACGAATACCACGATGAGTGGACAATGTACTTCGACTGTTCCTTGATGTTAAAAGGATCGGGGGTTGGATTCGTCTTGATATCCCCTACTGGCGAACAACTCAAGTACGCCATCCAGTTAAATTTTCCTGTCACAAACAATGTGGCAGAATATGAAGGTTTATCGGCAGACTCGAGCGACTTCGCTCGCCGGGATTCGAGATTACTAGTGAAAGGCGATTCTCAACTAGTAGCGAATCAAGTAGGGAAAGAGTATCAATGCTCGAGTACCAAGATGTCATCTTATCTCGGCGGAAGTACGGAAACTCGAAAAGCACTTCTTCTGCTTTCAGATGCAACATATTCTTAGAAAGGAAAACTTTCGCGCATCAGCTTGGCACGGATGGCCTCCACGAGGTCGACCGTCCCCGCCCGAGTTTTTCTCGAGCAACTCGATTCACTCTCGGTAGTCGAGCCTTCCGAGAACATACATGATTCTTTACAGGTCGTACAAACCGATCAAAGGAACATGGATGCTCCACAAGTCGTTGACGGTTGGCGCTGTCATGATCAAGGTAGAGACTAGATGACACCGATCTACAATTATCTTCAGCATGACATAATTCCGGAAGATGATGTAGAGGCTGATCGTATAGCACGAAAAACCAAATCATACACTCTAATCGAACGTACCTTGTATAAACGAGGATCTCATGGAGTGTTGATGAGATGCATATCTCAAACGGATGGCATTAAGTTGCTAACCGAAATCCATGAAGGAGTCTCATGGAGCACATCATTCCTACAAAACATTGGTCAGAAAGCCTTCAGTAAAGATACTCATCGCCAACCGCCTTTTATGATGCGAAGAGCTTGTGACGAAGTGTGTACAATGTCGGCCCATAGCCGATAAGTACATCACCAAGACAAGCCTTACAAACAATTCTCTTTCTTAGCCTTTTGCAACCTGGGATCGGACATTCTCGGGACCTTTCCTAAGAGCACTGCCGAGCTCGTTGTTAAAACAACAACCGAGGCCGCTAAGAGATTTCTAATGAAGAATATGATCACACGATTTGGTGTACCCAACAGATAATCACGCATAATGGTGCCCAGCCTCCAAAGAGTCAATTCCAAGAATTTCGCTATGAACTTGGCGCCAAAGTTCATTTTGCTTCGTTGCTCATCCACAGAGCAATAGGGCAGTTGAGCGAGCTAATGGTATCATTATGCAAGGGATCAAACGCCGAGTATTCGACCGCTTAATCAAACGGTCGAGCTTAGGCTCAAGAACTCCCGTCAGATATGGGCGTTCAACTACCCACGACCGGTCGTGCGACCGGTGAAACGCCATTCTTTTTGGTTTATGGTGCTGAAGCCATGCTTCCTCCAGAACTCAAAATTGGCTCTGCTCGAACTGATCGTTTTAGTGAAAATGATCAGAATGAATGACGACTCGACGACATCAATTTTCTTGAAGAACGACAAAATCAAGCCCTTGTACGATCAGCAGTATATCAACAAGCCATGCGAAGGTACTATAGTCGTAAGGTGCAACCTCGCAGCCTTGCTGTGGGTGATCTGGTTCTCAGAAACTGAATCAGGCTAATCGCAACAAGCTTTCTCCCAAGTGGGAAGGTCCTTACACCGTGGTCGAATTCACCCGACCAGGTTCTGTTAGACTCGCCATGTCGGACGGGCAAATTTTGTCAAATTCTTGGAACATTGATCAATTGCGTAAGTTTTATGTCTAATTATTTTGTACTTTATTTCAATTCTTGATTTAGTATATTCATTCTTTTGTTTTCTATAACCGATACAGCTTTATATATCTATGCCTATATCCTGGTCATCTATTATTGTTGTTTAAAATGGTCAGAGAAGATAATTTTTCTCTCCGATATCCTTTATCGGGATCTTTCTTACTCCTTGGCAATGACATCAGTGTCATACGTTGTATAGGTCCTAGTCGTGATCATTCCATGAATGATTCCACGCGTGACCATATGAGTAAACAGAGCATAACACAAGTAACAATGTATAGTTCATTATGCTATTAAGATCATGAAGACTATATTTCTTCGTTTCAACATTCTCGTTTCTACTCGCTTTTACTCTTTGGTCGACACGAAAAGCCTCCTAGTCGAAGTCTCTCCTTTTTCGCACGTGGTCCTGGCCCACTGGAAGGAGCTTCCTAGCGACGGTTCTTTTCTTACGATCCTCGCTGCCAGTCGACTTGAGCTTGAACACGCTTTTATAAATGTTTTTCTATATCTTCTATTCTTATCGCTTTTTTCCGACCAGCTTTTAGGTCGATATATAAATACAATCACTTCTCTTCAATTGCATATATTCTTGCATTTCTTCTTATGTCAATACAACAAGTCTTTTTTCCGACCATATACAACTTTTGATTGGTATTTCGATCATGACAAATAAGGATCTATAACTAGACGAAATCATAAGTTGGTTCCGACCACAGTGATTTCCTAGTATTGCTATGATCAGTTTTGTCTTCATATTGGCACATACCTTCAAAACAATGGTTTCGACTTTCATTCTCTATCTTGGCTACCTGCTTGTATAGTAAAGTTCTTCTACTATAAAACAGTCGGGGGCTAGGAGGTATACGAGAATTTTAAAAGTCAAACGGGATAAACAAAAGTATTGTTGATGACATAAAAGGTAAGTTTTATACATTGTTTTTCAATATTCTTACATTTGCAGGGGCCTACTCTCGAAATATCTCCAAGTTAATTACTGCTTGATGGAGATCCGACCTCCATCTCCTCTACAACTTTATCTCCGAGTGGCCCGAGTTCTTCTATGAACTTGGTCGCCTCAGTGGGCAATTGAAGTCATCTTCAACAAATTGGAGATCAATGGAGGGGTCGGAAGCTTTCAGTTTTGCCAAAGCAAAACTAACTCCACTAGCAACGCCTGTTTTCATGGCATAGTTCTTTCGAGTAGTCTTGAGCAGATTTTTAAGATCCTCTAGAAGTTGACCCAAATAGTTCATTTTCTCTACTGGATCTCTTAAAGTAGGCAGACTTGATCCTGATCCCATATCAAAGATCATCTTGTTCAAACATATAATCTTTTCGTCAATGTTTGGCACAAGAACCGCCTCTTTATCCTGCTCAAATTTCAGAGTTTTCTCTGTTCTTTCCAAAGCTTGTTTTTGCTCTACAGGAGTGAAGCAGGTGATAAGCACAAACATAATTGAAGGAAGATAATAAGTCAAGATTACGACATATTACCTTCAATCCTTTTGTTAAGTGTTTCATTGCTGGTCGTCGTTTCGGCGATTGACCGGTCCTTAGCTTTAATTTCTTCTTCATGCATAGATGTCTTGGCTTTCTCAGCCATGGTCTCTTCTTTTATTTTCTCCAAATCTATCGAATACGATAACGGAGAATAGTTAAAAAAAAAAGAGCAAAGTTTTGAAGAAAGGAAAAAATGTTAAGTGGGAAGTTCTTACTTTCCAATTCAGAGTGTTTTTGCTCCAAGTCCTTAATTACCGGGTCATCCTCCGACCACAAAGAAAGTTCTCACCGATGTCAGTACAAATAGTATTTTTTTTCTTTAAGTTCCTTATAAACTTTTGAGAAGTACCATGGAACCGGTCGAGATACTTACCCGATCGCTAAATCATTATAACCGCCAAATATTGAATCAGATGCATTTTGATTTGATGATCCAATATTTTTCCCCATACCTCGTCAAGCTCCTTATCCTCGATAAATCGGGGCGAAAAGGAACTTATCAAAGTTGAGAGGAATTACCAACATTGGTCGGAACCTGCTGAGGGCCTTTAGGGCATCTACCTCCGCAGTATGAGTTAGAACCACCATCGATCCAACTCGACCATTGGCCTTGATACCGCCGGGGCTTCTTTGACCACTTTTTCCTCAGGAGTTCTATCCTGGGAAGCACTCTGATCGGGGATCTCCACGAATGCCTGGTCCTCAAGAGGAGTCCGGTCGGAAACAACTGGAACACCCGAAGACCTATGCAAGGTAGTTAACACATTGTTAACTGCCTTAAACCTCCGACCAGTCGTAACGTTTCACCAGGGACACCTTCTCCAGGAGTAACTGCCGCCTCTTCGGGAGTTATTTAATGGTGGAACGCAGAAGACGAAGAGACAATAGAAGACACAGAGCAAGGCAACACAGAAACCAAAGCGGTAGCAAGGAAATCAGTCTTTAAGCCTGATTACTTTGCCTAGCATTCAATACATTCGGTGTAATTAGAGATAGTCCCTAGTCAGGTCTTGTAATTCTAATTCATATTAATAAAGAGCAGCCCCCATTCACTCCCAGGATACTCCACGTCATTTTCCTCTTTTTATTTCGTAAGATCGGTGACTCGATCGTCGACAATTGTCATAGGCCGACTCGAACGTGTCGAACCTTCTCTCCATTGCCTGCTGCTTTGCCCTCCACGCGCTTCGCATAGCTGATCTTGTACTCGTAGCTCTGCTCAATGACCAACATGATGTGTTGCGCTTTCATGTCCTTATTCTCCACAATCTCTCTGTACGTGACATTTGCAATGAAAGAATAGGTGAGGCTGCGGTGCTTTGGCAATACATTGCTCAGAACACACAAGTGGTCCTCCACCTTCAATGCGATCCAATGCATTTAATACTTTGGCTTATAGGAGTGAACACGTCAAGGACACCTATCTTTCTCACACTTCACAAAGTACTGCTCTCTGTTTGATTTTACAACCTTAAACTGTCTTTGTATTGACTTCGCCCACAATTTGAGAGCATCCTGTAGAGCTGACTTATCTGCAAACATGGCATTAACACGTACCACATTCTGCCCATACTCCCACCGGGAATCTTGGCCATCACTCACAACCATGCCCCTGGATCATGTCTATTCCAAGCATCAGGCATCGATGCAGCGGAAACATCATCATCATCCGAACAGTCGTCATCCTCCCCATCCCCTTCCAATACTTGTTCTTCTGCCCTGGCCCTCCGATCTTCCCGCTCAGAGTCATCCACTATGAATTCAATGTTCTCACATTCGTCCACCTATCCACTGGGATCGACATGCGTGTCTGCCGCCACAACTACATCTACACCACAATCCTCCGTTTCACCATCCTCAACTTCCACCAACACATCCGCACTACTCTCCCCCACTTCACGAGCACTGCTAAGTGTACTCGAACACACCTGCACCAACAACACTTATTCATAGCCACGACGCATGCACGCTTCCAACCAGGTCTGTCATGACTTCGTTGGCTCAATAGGCCTCAAATCCCAACGGACACTTCCGGTGAACGGTTCCACAAGCATTTAACGGTGACAACATGCGGTGTTGTGTCCAGCAAGAAGCTACATGTTAGCCAATGCAATGCCTCCTAGATTTTAAGATTATTCGGGTTTGGGTGATAAAGTGTTATCTGCGGAAAACTGCTCAAATCAAACCCACATAGCCCCTCACGAACTTCTCCCTTCCTGTAGAAGTGTAAAACACTATGAAAAAATATTGACCTGATATACATGTCACACAACTCGAGATATTTAGAACGGATGCTAATTAAACATGTTACATCGATTCTAACAAATACCAAATCATACCGTGCATATCAAAATTCTATCTATTTTAATTAAATTATAAAAAATATGACTGCAAATATTTAATTAAATTAAAAAATAAATAACCTAAAACCGGTATCCTAGGTCTTACAGATCTAAACCTAAGTAGTCTATGTCTTCCGATAATCGATCTACTAATGAAGGTACCCAAACGTTTTTACGTTATAATAAATACATAAATATCCTACGTTGTAACACTATACACGATACTAACCCTAAAATTACCGATCTACATCTACAAACCCTAGTTCTACCACTAAGCTATGTTTATTGTTACTAACGAGTGTGTTTATCGAAGTGACCAACAAATTAATGAGCACAACGAACTCGCGGCAAAAGGACGAGTACACGGAGGCTCGCAGTGCCGATGGTAGAGTCTCATTCTACTCTCCTCTCCTCTCTCTTTCTATCGCGCAAGTGGATTCATACTGACCGTCAGTTGCGACATGTGTCATACGACTGTTAGTCCTACAACGGAGGCATGACTGGGCAACATTCCACTATATTATGGTCCGACTGGGCTCAAATCGCTGGCTCACCATGTGATTAGGTCTCGTTGTCTGGTGCTGTAACAAAAATAAAAGTCCTGGTTCATTGATGTAAAATGATTAAAAATGGTTATTTAAAAAATATCGCAAAAACTTAGCAGAGAACAACACATCACATATATTCACATGATAGAAGAACAGCACAAAAACTTCCATCCAAAGAAATTTGATAGAAGGCGGCTTAACATAAACGATACAAGAAGGCTTAGCTAAACTACCCAATCCAAATGACATCTAAAGAAAGAATCAAAAGGACAAAACAGCACAGCATCAGATCGGAAAAGTTGTACAGGGATACAACATCAGACGCAACATCAACAGAGGAGACGCTCGTGTGGCCACCAAACTCGACGTCCGCAGCAGACAACAGCAAAGCCAGCACCGACCTCGGACGGCCGGCCCGGCTGGCCACCGCGACGCCCACGCGGCCGGCGACCTCGACGAGCCGGTGGCTTGACGAGAGAGCATGAGCACTGGGACTCCAGCGAGAGCAAGAGGAGCAGAGCTGCGGAGGGGTTTGGGAGATCGGTTGGCGAGGAGCGGAGCACGTGTCAGGTGGGAGGAGGAATCGGATCTGATTTTCTCTATGGGGATGGGCGAACCAGTTAGGGTTGGGAATAGGCAGCATAGTAATCGGGCCGGGCTGGATGGGCGAACCAGTTAGGGTTGGCAACGGGCAAGCATGAAGAAACCATTTAACCCCCCTTTTTTTTGTCTTTCTCCGCGCATCCGGCGGACTTTGAGCCTCGGAGTTCGGACCGCGACAACCAAAAGGAGCCATGCAACAGGCAAAGGCAATAGAGATAGAGAGAGTCGGAGGAGAAAAAGGACGAAGGAGGCAGCGCCACGTGGTGGGGTCTCCATCTCGTCCGTCTACTTGTGTAGTTGTGTAGCACAAAACACTCCTGTGGACTGCGCGGGGAAGGCCAGTCCACTGTCCACATGGTGACACACGTGGATACGTGCTTACGCCCGTGGGCCCGCTCCCACGTAATGGATAACATAGCACAACAGTCTTTCTAGGAGCATGTACCCACCCAGCCGTTAAGATCTGCGTATGTGTTTTACTTTTCGGTATATAGTACCTTCTATCATCTTCAAAAGTGAGGTTCAAACTGATTAAATTAAAAAGTGATTCCATCGGTCTCTCTCCTCACCCGCACCTGACCCATCCCCTCCCTCTGTCCCTCTGATTTACTCTCCCGCACGTGCACTAACCTCCATGCCGTCGTCGATTCATCAGCTCCACTAACCACTGCCTCCATCCTCCCCCACCGTCTCCCCCCTTCGCGCTGGCCTCCCTCGCCTTCCCCCTTCGCACTAACCTCAACCTCGGTTCTGGTAGCGGCGACGGCTCTCGACCAGATCTGACGGCGGCGGGCTTCCGACGCCCAGATCCATTGGTGGCAGTGGCTCCCGATCTCGAGCTCGATCAAGCAAAGGAGGTGGTGCGCGCGGCCTCCTCGAGCTCGTTCAGGCCGCGATGAGCATGGTGATGTGGGCGAGGGCGGTGGCGAGAGAGATGACACGGGCTAGGTGGTGGCACAGCTTGTGATGGCGATGCTCCCCTCCTAGCGCAAGAGAGATGACACGGGCTAGCTGGTGGCGCGGCTTGTGACGACGATGCTCCCCTCCTGGCGTGATGGAATTGCTGACATATGGGATGGGCCGATTGTTTATTCTCTTGTTCCGGTATCAACTGAGGTATCAGGCGTTGATTCTGATTCAAGAATGGACTTTAGTGTGAAGCATCGATACCAAGTGCCTCACTCTCTCTTCTTCTGGTACAGAAAAAAGAGCACATTGGAGACACTCTCAAAGATCAGACCAAGCTCGTCGATCGGGACCATGACTTTGTAACGCGTTAGAGAATCACTGTTGAGTTATCGTGATGCCTAACTGCAAAATTTGGGACGGCATGGACTGGAGTAATAACGCTAGCTGTACGTGCGATCCGATCTAATCAGCAGATTCTGTGGATATCATGGGGATATGGTCACGATCTTAGGATGGTGATACAATTGACAATGGCATTGAAGGTTTGTCAAAACACTCGTTTACGGTGAAATTCATATTCTATCAGGCAGTAGGTGGTCAGACTGGCCACCTCTGGCTGTCAGATCGGCCAAGGCTTTGGTCTAGTGGCTGGCAATCAGATCGGCTAATGGGCGGCGGTCTGACCGACCATAAAAGGGTCTTTCGAGTTTGAAGCATGGCCAAAAATAGAGGGTATAGGTAAGAGAGTGGATTTTTCTACACTTGGTCTCATATTTTTTGGAGCTTCGAGTCAAAAGTTCTATTAGTTTGAAATTTCCAAAGAGGTCTCGAATTTCCAGGGAGGACATTTGGCTAAGTCCCTTTGCTGGGCGGTCAGACTGGCTAGGGGGCGATCAGACCGGCCATGGGTGGCGGTCTAACTGGTTTTGACTTCTTCGCTAGCCAGCTTGGCGGCGGTGCTTGTAAATTAGGTCAAGTTCACGAGTTTCAGTGCATATGTGTTGCATGATACATGTTTTGACTAACGTGGGTCAAGTTGCGAAGAACTTGTTCCTGGAATCGATTTCTTGATCTATTGTTGTGTGGGACGCTCGGAGGTCAACGACGGTCAACGGCGAGGATGATCGAGACTAGGATTGGAGAGCTAGGGTTCAAATCGATCGAGGATGCCGGGTGAAGTCAGAAGACCCAAGCATGGCGCAAAATGGACAAGGATGACCGGATGGGAAGTTCGGTGTGACGGGTTTTATCAAGCGGTGCGGGGATCGGTGCAAGTACCATGGTAGTTTCAGTGGGAGCTGGATATGAGAGACTTATTGACATGAAGATAGCCGTTGATCAACCTACACGTGGCGAAGCGTGAGATTGCTTCATAAAGATTGGACTCGGTCTTTGGAGAATGATCGGGAAGGGATATTTTGATAACTTCACCAAAATACTGCCTTGATGGCTTTTGGCTAAGCCGCGGCGCAAGACGACGCAAGGAGAAGTGGTTTAGGTTAAGAAAAGATGAAGACGTCGCTTTGAAATGCGTGCGTAAGTGAAACCCGTTTGTGTGTGGGATTAACAGGTGCCCATTAGGGATGTCCTTCTAGAAGCTAGCCTCCACTATAAATAGTGGAGGGAGCTGGTTGTGCACCTCCCAACCCTTGTATTGAAGAAACCCTAGTTTGTGTTTAGGGAGATGAAAGTGGAGAGGTTAGGGTTCTAGAGAGTTGGATTGATTGTGTGCTCAAGTGTTGAGCCTTTGTCCTCCAGAATGGAGTGGCTGTAAACCAAACATTAATCTCAAATCAATCCAAGCAAAATTCCTCAAGATGAGTCTCTTCTTGTTCTTGCTCTCTCTTTTGTGATTTTGGGGTTTTTTTTGATCATTTGGTTTTCTTTTGGTTTCTGGCCTGGATCTTGCTTGCTGTGACATGTGGAAATGCATCTAGAATCATCTTGATCATCTTTTACCTACGAGCAAGTTTTTGGATCATATTTTGATCTTGACTCGGTTTTGAAGCAACTTTCACTCAAACAGAAAAAGGTCAGAACTTTGATAATGATCTTCACGATCATTGATTGGAATAGGTTCCTGACATCCTATAGAATGTATGTTTCAAGTTTCATGAAGTTTGGAGTTGTGGATCAAAAGTTAGACCAATTTGTGATTTTGAGTTCGAGCTGATTTTACTGTTCATCGGGCTGGAGGTCCGACAGCTAGGCTGAGAGGTCTGACCGCCCAACTCTTTGTGAATTGAGTTTTTTTGTGTTTTTGGTTGTTTTACTTCGGATTTTGATTGGATTCATTACAAGTCTTCCGCTATATTTGTACATTGATCTTCATAGCTCTCATAGCTATTGGAGTGGAAAACATGTTTAATCTGATCAAGGTAAAAAAAAGACAGTACTCTTATTCAAACCCTGCCCTCTCTCTCAAGTCGTCTTTTCGGTCCAACAGAGTCTCATTAGACACTAGACACTGCTCTGCACTCGCCGTAACTGCATGTACTACAATACGATATAACTCGAGTAGGAAAACTTGCGTGTCCTATATATCAAGAGCGTGAATGATACTAAATTATTTTTTGTGGCCTGTTTTCGTTTGAATGTTCCAACTAGCACTACTACAGAACAGACCTTTGGTCCCGGGCCTAAAGGGCCTCTAGTCCCAAGCTATAGAGCCGGGACTAGGAAATCGAGACTAAATGTCTCACCTTTAGTCCGGGTCCCGGGCAGGGACTAAAAACCGATTTAGTCCCGGTTGGTAATACCAACCGACTAAAAGGTCCAACTTGCCCGGACTAAAGGTCGATTTAGTCCTTGTTGGTAATACCAACCGACAAAAAGGTCCATTGGTCACACTTGGTCGGTTTTAATCCTTTAATCGGTTATTACCAACCAGGGACTAAAGGTGTTTTTTTTTCTTTTTGTTTCCATTTCAATTCATTATTGATTTTGGTTTTACAATTACATTAGGTTTTCAAATGCGTATTCTTATTTGCTAATATATGTATACGCCCACATATAATTTAGTTTGGAACATTATTACACACAAATAAAGTATGAAACTATATATATTATGGAGCTATATATATGTATATATATATATATATATATATATATATATATATATATATATATATATATATGCACATAAAATTTACAACATTATTCATGCATCCTTGGTATTTACAACACAAATGTTGTCCTCCACTTAAATGTCATACAAATGTTCGTTCCTGGTTTGGCTTCAATTGTTCATCTGGTTAAAGTAGAACTTCGGTCTTAGGGCTTGAGGACATGCTCATTAAGAAATCTGCGATTGTCTCTTGAATTCCTTTGAGGCGGTCCATATCCAACACTGTTCCTTCAACCATATCTCCTTCAATTTGCATTAAACGAAAGAAGTATTAATATACATAAGATTTATTTAATAGCAACAAATAAATAAAATGGATTTATTATATATACTTATTACGTACTTTACGCATCTGTAGATGGGTTCTTTTGCATACACCATGAGGAACTCGCAAACATAGTATCCACACAAATTGTTGCCCTGGGCCAGTAGAACCCATCAGCGATATAAAAGATTACTCTCGTCATCCGTGCCGTGAGTGAAGCATGATAAGGTAAAGATGCGGGAGCTAGTACAACTTACATCCGATCGGTGTGGATCAGAAGTGGCGCTTTCAGATCCGGACGGTGTAGCCGAATCGAACCAAGCCCAAACCACGCCTAATAATTGATCGTTAATTAACTATTGCGAGTTAAAGAGCAGAATAAATATTTAAAGATCGAAGTTACCCCGGATAATGTCTATCATATCTTGGTAATCTTCCCGCGGTTTTCTCAACGAGTCATAGATTAGCAAATGACCGCTCGAGAGATCGAAGACAATCAAGATCGATGGAAAGTCGCATTTGTTTATAGAGTCAACATATATATCTTTATGTTGGATTGAGTAAGTAAAGTAAAATGTGCACACGATAACAACACTCACCCAAAGTTGTAGGGAAGAGTATAAATCTTTTGTTCTTTTGGTTGATCAAGAACCTCCGAAATTCCTCTCCGCTTGAGGTCTCCATTGATCGTAGGGAGTGTTTGGGTCCTTGAATACGATATATGGATCAACGAAACCAATGTTCTTGTCCTTTCTACGTGTGAGGTCTCTCATCATGTCTCTGCATATGTATAGACATGCTAGCTAGTGTGAGGATAATTACTTATACATATACATATGCTAGAGTGAGATTATTAAAAGAAAGAATCACGCATGCACAAAAGTAGGTGATGAGAGATTTGTCTAGAGCGTTCATGTGGCATAGCCGGTGTAACTCATTAAACCGAACCATTATAATGTCATCGCCATGGAAGTAATGATGGTTTCTAATTTTGACGCAAATATAGTCATCCGCTTTTGACATCGCCCATGTACCACTTGTTTAACAAGTACATTTATGCATTTAAGTTCCATGAGCTTCTCGGGGTTGTATAGACTCTTGCCATATACATATTCCTTCTTCCAATGATCAACTTCCGGAGCACTTTTGATGTGTGCTCACCGAGCATTTGGGAAATGCTTAGACCAGCTTCATGAAAAATTCATCAAGTTGATCCAAATGCACATTTCCTGATATCTGTTCTAGCACGCTCGTGTTTGAACCATATTCATTCCCAATAACTAGCGGGGCACCGATTGTTGTGATTGTTCCCCGAGCAGCAACACCCTTCCGTGCTTCTTCTCTTTCTTCTTCGCCTCCTCAATTGACTTGGTGAGAGTGCGGTCATAGTCCGATAGTGGCGAATCCTTACGAGCATGACGTAACTTTTTCGGTGAGCGCCCACCTTTGCCTTAGAACATCTCGACGTCGAAGAAGCACGGCTTCTCGGTTTCGCCGCTTCACTTTTAGCCTTGACTTTCGCGAAGAAACCGCCCACATCTGTTTTCAAGCATCTATTTCTCGGCGATCTTCTCATAGGAAAGTTTAAATGCGTCTTAGAAATAGCCGGTGTTCTCCCCGAGGCTTTCTTCTTCGGCGGTGGGGCCGACGCTTGCTTTAATGGGGTGCGCCTCTTCTTTGGCGATGGGGCGGTGGCGGCGTTGGAGCCGCCGTGGAGGCGATGGAGCGGCCGTGTCGGCGTTGGAGCCCGCCGTGGAGGCGATGGAGCGGCCGGTGGCGGCGTTGGAGCCCGCCGTGGAGGCGATGGGGCGATGGCGGCGTTGGAGCCCGCCGTGGAGGCGATAGGCGGCGGTGTCGGCGTTGGAGCCAGCCCAGGAGGCGATGGGGCGGTGGGGATGCACCGTGTCTTCCACTTCATTGTCATCGCCCTGCAACACCGTGACTGTGGTGAATGGATAATTGGACTTAGGTTGGGGAGGTTCTGCTGTGAAAACAACGTGGTATGAGTAAACCGTTATTTAAGCCAATACATAATTAGTGAAAAAATGTTTCGCTCACTTTCATCCGCACCTAGGGTTAGGTTGTTGAGGAGGAGGAGGTGGCGCCTAGGAATAATGATATAGCGCTTGCGCCAACATATGAATGTCTTCTCCGCTTCTCCTAAAGTCTTCTCCCATCACCTCCTTCAATGTCAAGAGGCACATTGCTATTACCTTTCACAACTCTATCCACCAAACGCTAGCATATCCAGAGGTATTAATGCCCCATGGCATCTTGGTGTCTTCGTAGGGTCGATCTGAGATACAACACCGATAGCCACCATGACCGTGGCATTCCCTCTGGAATGTGCAGCTCACATGTCGTGAGAGGATCGGTGATGTCATCCACGGGAAGCGCACCTGCGTCATCTTGAATCACCGGCACCTCCGTGGAAGCGCCCGCTTCAACCGATTAGGGGTGATGTTGACTCCGGCTCGATCGCGCTTGCCTTTGGATGGAACTTATCGCTATCTCGCACTTGCCTTTTGATTTCCTCATTCATTTTGGCTTCAAGTGCTTTTTCTCGCTCTATCGCTTCACGAGCCACTTCCCGTGACTCAAGAACCATTTCTCCATCCCACGATCCGCTCTGCCTCCTCGTACTTCTTTCTCTGGCGGCTTCTATAGGTGGCTTTGTCTTTAGGGAAGGCATGCTCCCACGACACCTCCCCATAGCCTCTTGTTCGCCCACCGTGTTCAAGACTTCCTGTATGATGTCACCATCCTTATCTCTGTTCGGCCCACCGCCACTCTCACCAAGCCTCGAGCATAAGCAAATCTTTTGTCGCTCTTTGGAGTTTTGCGCCATACACTATCTTTCCGGTCTCTAGGTCCGGCTTCCCCATGACCGAAAAACCAATACTTGGCGCTCGGGCGCTTGATTGATTCTCGTTCGATCCCTTGGCAAGAATCTCCGTTCCATTCTTTCCCACTTAGGAATGGCACTCAGAGCCACCGATCCCAAGTGATGGTGGTATTGCTTTTGTCGGCATTCTGTTGGTTCCTTCTCACCCGTGCCTCACCCTCTTCCGATGTCTTGAACTGCATAAACTCATCCCAAAACGGCCTCAACTTGACGTAGGCCTTAGTGTTGAAATCTGGCGTCGTGTTCTTCTTGATAAATGTGTTGTACAATTTCTTCTTCCAACACCGGAATTGTGTGGCCATCTTCTTCATAGCCCGCTTCCTAACTCTCTCCTTCAAAGCTTCATCTTCAGACGAGCGCGAAATGTTGAAGGACATCTTGCCAAACTAGTGCCTTGTCACGATCGAGACAAAACTAATATGAGGAGCAACTTTCTTTTGCTTCCATTCACGAGCATTGATCGGGATCCTCCCTTACAAGGTACCCACAAGGTGACAAATTTCGTGCATGTGGTCCAAGTACTTTGCTCAGATCCTCCTCGAATTCGAGAGAATGAACCGACCTCCAACGGCTTCTTGGACCTCGTACATTTCTACTCTTCCCGTTGTTGTCGCCGATCCAGAGGGCTACTTAATGTAGAAACACAAAGATTTAAATAAATATATTTATACGACAAATGAAATTATTCTCAATTTCATGTATACATAAGAGATTGTAGATAGACCTCGCCAAAGATTGTCTTGCTCATCTTCATAATCGGCAAAATCGACTCCGTCATCTACTTCTTGATTGTTGTCATCACCTTCAATTGGGCACCTTGTAAGGCGTCATTGTTGATAATATCCATCATGGCATCGCCCATGTTGTCATTCGGTCGGCCATTTCGCAAATATATGTGTAGGACGTTAGAACGGTTCGTGATCGGTAGGGGTGGATAACGAGACTTCGGCTCGGCTCGGCTCGACTTCGTTAAGGCTCGTTAAGAAAACGAGCTCGGCTCGGCTCGGCTCGTTAAGATAACGAGCAAAAACCGAGCTTCGGCTCGGCTCGTTAAAAACTCGAACTCGACTCGTTAGGCTCGTTAGGCTCGTTAGCGATAAACATGGTGAACATCTTAAAATTTCATGAAATTTTCGAAAAGCGATGTAAAGAACAATCATTGACCACCCAAACATGCCTTATTCAACCAAACACATGCATGGCAATTCATGAGAGCAAGTGTTCTTTGAACTAAACCCAAAAATAAATGATTATAGATGCCATGAACATCCATGCAAAGGTCCATATCACAAATCATCATCACAAGTTCACAAATCACAATCATCGATAAACATTTATAGCATTCATAAATCATATCCATGCAATCCATATCACAAATCATGCAACATGCATGCAGATCCATACATAACCATTGCCATTTTGAGTACTATTTTTATCAATGATCTCAACCCTTTCTCTGGAGATATCGATATGGTTGATAACCATCGGCTTCCAAGACAATCTAGAATGTCAAGAGAATACTGCTCATAAAAGGTGGCAAACCGCCCACTAGAGCTTAATCTTAGAAGTGAATCGGCGAGCTTAACGAGTTAACAAGAGTTACTCGCGAGCCACCGGCTTCGGCTCGTTAACAAAACGAAGTTTTTCTTTGGCTCGGCTCACTCGTTAAGGGACCGAGTTCAAGCCGAGTCGAGCCGAGCCCTTAACGAGCCGAAATGCTCGCGAGTTTCGAGCTTTTTTTCCACCCCTAGTGATCGGGTTATGATTTCGCATCAAGTGGCGTGCGGTTCGTGACATGCATCGACAAAAGAAAAACAACATATACATTCAATTCGCCGACTCTGCAAAATGATTTCTCGGCTCGATGGCCGTCACAAAAGAGGGCTCGCCACGGGTTAGTCTTTGTGGTCGCCGTCTATACCACATTGCCACCGAGGCACCGACAACAAGATGGCGGCTAGCTAATCTCGTTTGCCTCCTCTGTGAACCCGTGATATTTTCTCTCTCTCGATCTCCTTTTTCGCTCCTGCAAATGCGATAAGAGATGAGGAGCTCACCGTGGGAGGAGGCGGCTCAGGCAGGTGGTGGCCGCCTTCTTGCGAGTGAGCCGGCCGATCCGGCCGAAGGAGGGAGGAGCCAGCGAGCTGAGCGGCGGAGGAGGAGCCGGGTGAGCTGGAGCGGCGGAGGAGGAGCCGAGTGGAGGTGGTGGCGGAGTGGGGCGCCACGGGAGGAAGGAGGAGGCCGGGCGCGACGGCCGGAGCCGACGAATTAAGCCAGCGAGGAGACGGCGAGGGAGACTAAGGGGTGGAAGAAGGAAGAAGCCATCGTTGCTTAAGTATCGAGGGGACCTTTAGTCGGGCGGTGTACCTAACCGACTAAAGACCTTTAGTCCCGGGTGTGTCTGGACGGACCGACTAAAGGTCGGACCTTTAGTCCCGGGTGGTGCCACGGCAGACTAAAGGTTTTATGCTGGGACATATTTTCCAGAGAACCTTTAGTCCGGTGTGTGTGACCTTTAGTCCCAAGCGTGTACGGACCGACTAAAAAGTGGACCTTTAGTCCCGGTGGTGCCACGGCCGGGACTAAAGGTTTTATGCTGGGACATATTTTCCAGAGAACCTTTAGTCTCGGTGTGTGACCTTTCCCAAGCAGATACTGACCGGGACTAAAGGCCCCCACTATTCGATTCCCGCCACAGTTTTCACAGCTTGGGTTTTGTATTAAGTTTATTTGTATAAATATGCTAATTCTTGTTAAATGCATAGTAAATTAAATACTAGGCATAAATTTTTTAAAAATAATAGTTGCATTTCCTTTTATCTTATTGACATTTCAAACGACTTTTATAGTGACCACAAGCTAGGAAGTGAAGAGCCAACTATAAACAAAATGAAGGGCTCAAACCACAAGTCGAATTTCATTTGAAGGCATAAATACTTGCTAAAAAATTTCAAGTCATTTTTACACGGTGGAGAAGACATGCTTCACAGAGGTACATGTGTCCTTTTATCGAATAGGAATTTCATTTGAAACGATAAAAACAAGAAAAATATGATAGAAACATCCGGTTACAATTATTACATAAAATCTCTAATACACACTATTTATTAAACATCACTATATATCAAGCGGCACAGTGGTGAACTTCTTCTTGACGATGACCCTTGGTTATGATCATGCAGTAACCATGGAGTGTCCTCGGCATTTAGCAGATGCTTGGGTCTTTGGTCACATTGAAGGCGGGATTCGGTCATCCCTTTCATAATCTTCTCGACTTGTCCGACTTGTCCTCAATTCCCACGATGTTTCTTTTCCCCTGAAAGAACTATGTGGCGTTTTGGCTCATTGGTTGATTTGTCGTCGTTTTTCCCTCTCTTGGGTTTTGTAGACATGTCTTTCACATAAAACACCGATTCACATCGCAGACAGAAGCGACGAATGGTTCGTCTTTGTACCCAATATTGTTGAGATCCACCGTTGTCATTCCATACTCCTTGTCGATTGTTACCCGCCTCCGGTCATCTTCACCCATTAGCACCGGAACAAAGGGACTTTAAAATTAGGTGCGTAGTCTAGTTCCCAAATCTCTCTATGCGCCATAATATGTTTGCCTCTTTCCATTTGGGTGCATGGCATCTACGCGGACACCACTGCTTTTGGTTCGTGCTCCTTTTATCTTGGGCTACGATGTAAAATGTATTTCCATTTATCTCGCACTTTATACGTGAGGATGTGCCACGATGGTTGCCTAGCCAACAAATACAGTTGCTCATCAATATTGTCATCACCCTGACATTCTTTTCGCAACCAACCGCTGAAAGTTTCCATGTGATGACGCCTAATCCAAGCTTCATTCTTCCTTGGAAACTGGGATCGTAGGAACTCCTTGTGTACTCGACATACGGCTCCACCACGGAGGAGTTTTGAAGAACTGTGTAGTGCGCTTTATTGAAATAATCGCCCCTCGCATCGATATATGTTTTCTTCCCTAGTGTTCCTTTCCACTAAGTCTCCCTCGTGTCGCGATTCAGAACACCAATCGGGTCAAGGTCGGGAATGAAGTCAACACAGTAACTCAATGACCTCCTCTCGTCCCGTAGCCCTTGGCGATGCTTCCTTCGCCGAAAGCACGCCGGTGAACATATTTCTTCAGACTCCCATGAACCTCTCAAAGGGAACATGTTGTGTAGGAACACAGACCGAGAATATTAATCTCCTTGACCGGTGAACTAGGAGGTGTGTCATGATATTAAAGAAGGATGGAGGAACACCAACTCAAAGTCGACAAGACATTGAACCACATCATTCTCAGAGAGTAGCTAGTTCCATTGGATTGATTGCCTTCGAGAAATTGCATTGAGGAATGCACATAGCTTCACGGTGGCAGACGTACATGTGGAGGTAGAATTCCTCTTAAAGCAACCTAAGCAATTGCGTCATAAGCACGTGGCGACCATGGGACTTTAAGTGTAGGAATTTCTTCTCGGCACATTTATTATACGCTTTATATTGGAGGAGAATTCAGATGGGACCTTGATCTTTGTTTAGGCATTCAAACATGCTTTCCTTCTCTTCTTTGCTAAGAGTGAAGCTAGCGAGTCTTAAGTAATGGCGTCCATCGTCTGCCTTCTCTGGATGCAAGTTGTCTCGTTCTTTCATGCGCCGCAAGTCCTGTCGTGCTTCGAGTGAATCCTTAGACTTTCCATACACATCCATGAATCCTAGCGAGTTCACACAAAGATTCTTTGTCGGTGCATCACGTCGATCGCGTTGCGGACCTCTAGGACTTGCCAATAGGGTAGCTCCCAAAATATGGACTTCTTCTTCCACATGGGTGCGTGTCCCTTAGCATCTTCGAACAGGTTATTTGCCTTGTCCCTTTCCAAAGACTACTTGCACATCCTTGACCATATCAAGTACATCCTCCCGATTCGGTTATGAGGCTTGGTTCGATGTTCGCTTACCGTTAAAATACTTGCCTTTCTTTCTTAGTTGGTGATTCATAGGAAGAAAACGACGATGGCCAAGGTACCACGACCTTTCGACATTTTTTTCAAATATATACTTGTCAATGTCATCAAAACATTGTGTGCATGCATTATATCCCTTGTTTGTGCATCTGAAAGATTACTTAGAGCAGCCAATCATTGATTGTTACGAACAACAATGCTCGCAGTCGAAGTGTTCTGTTTGTACTCATCCCACACACGCACACTGGTTTGCTCCATAAAAGGGGAGTTCCTCAACTAATGGCCTCAAGTAGACATCGATGTCGTTGCCGGGTTGCCTCGGCCTTGGATGAGCACCGGCATCATAATGAACTTCCGCTTCATGCATAACCATGGAGGAAGGTTGTAGATACATAGAGTAATGTGCCAAGTGCTATGACTAGTGCTCGTCCCCAAAAGGATTCATACCATCCGCATTTAAAGCGAACCTTAGGTTTCTTGCGTCATCTGCAAACTCCGGAATTCTCTGCCTATTGCTCTCCACGGGACCCATCGCCAGGTGTCTCAACATGTTGTCTACCTTACGGTCTTCTTTGTGCCATCGCGACAACTTTGCATGGTCCTTGTTTATGAACAGACGTTTGGTGTGGTATTATAGGAGCATACCACATAACCTTGGCAGGATTTTCTTCTGGGGCGTTCTTCGCCCTCAACATCGCCAGGTCATCTCGCCGATCTTATACCGCGACGCTTTGCATACGGGCATTCATCCAAATTCTCGTAGTCCTTGCCACGATACAGATGCGATCATTAGGACATGCATGTATCTTCCGGATTTCTAATCCCAAAGGGCGACTTAATTGCTTTGCGTCGTAGAGGGCAAATTCGTTAGGCTTCTAAGCATCTTTTTGGATCTTCGCAATTGCCCAAATGCCTTGTCGGATACACCATTCATGCCTTCCATTGTAGCAACTCCATGTTGTACCCAACTTTTTTGCCCATCTTCTACGGACGGTATAGTAATTTCTTGTGATCCTCTAGCATGCGGTCAAACTTAGCCTTCTCCTTTTCACTTTCGCAATCTCTTTGTGCATCACGAATGACATCACCAAGAGCATCATCTTCACGAGTGTGTCTTCGCCCTGCCTCTTCTTGACTTACCCCATTGCAAGATCATCGAAGTCACCGTATTGAGCAATAATGTCGTTAGGGTCCAATTGTTCTTCTTCACCTTCTTCCATTATAACCTGGTTTCTCCGTGCTTGGTCCAACAAATATAGTTTGGCATGAAACCCGACTTCAACAAGTGTGAGTGAAGACTCCTTGAGCGTAATATTCCTTCAAATTCTTACAGGGGCACATGGACAACACATGAAACCATCCCGCTTGTTTGCCTCGGCCACTCTTAAGAAATAATGCACGCCATCAATGAACTCTTTGGAGCGGCGATCGGCATTGTACATCCAATGGCGTGTCATCGCTCATTATATGACATATCACATAATTAAATTTCAAGTTTCAAATTTTTCCCAGATAGTACACATGATAGAGAGCTACCCAAATTTTTTAGAATTTTTGAAATTAAGATGAATTTATTTTGAATTTTCAAAGAATCAGCACTATTTGACACGTTTGCACTAGGAGCTTCGCCTTGCGGCGTATGGAGTGTCCCTGCATGGCATTTACGGCGCGTTCAACTCTCGTGATTTAACGCTGAAACAGTAAGCTTAAGGAGAAGAGACATCAAGTTAAATGATAATTAATAATTAACTAAATTGCCCAAAGTCATTAAGGGTGAATGACCCTAGGTCAACAATCAATCCAAAAGGCAAACAATAACTAAGTGATTAAGCTAATTAAGAGATTAACTAATTACTTAATAATTAAATATTAAACTTATTTATTAAAACAAAATTAATATTTATTATTTTTACCCAAGAGGTTGGATCTGATAAGATAAGACTTATCTCATCAAACACCCTCAAAGCTTAACCTAACTAACACATGTAAAAGTCATTTTTCATTTATTTAAATAATTATTAAATAAGGTGAAAAATAAAAGTCTTCAGATTGATCCCAAAATTTTGTACAGATAGTTCATAGCCTAATTAGATGGCAAAACAATTTTCAGAATTTTTGGATCATTAATTTAGCCTACAAAATTCATGGAATAATAATTAAATAAATAAGCATAAAATAGGTATAAATTCAACTTTGTCCAAATAGTCTTAAAATTTTTATATGGACTGTTCACAGTGTAACTTAGTGGAAAAACAAATTTCATGATTTTTGGAAATTTATTGTGGCCTACAAAAATCATGAAAGTTCCATTTATGAATTAATTGGCAATTTTATAACATATAAAAATTATTCAAATTTCACATTTCATATTTTTCATAATGGACGGCAGGGGTTAGCATCAGAGCTTACATGAACACGCCGGTGAATACGGTTGAGTGAATGAACAGCTCGGCCATGGTGACAATGGCAAGGCAAGTGTCCCATGGCGACGGCGGCGTTCCGGCTTCTGATTTAACGCAGCAAACAGAGTTTAAATAGAAGGACATTTAGTCGGTTGGTGTTACCAACCGACTAAATGCCAACCTTTAGTCCAGTTGGTACTACAATTCGGGACTAAAGATTTAGTCCCGGATTGTAGTACCAACCGACTAAAGGTTAACATTAGTCCCTTGGTAACACCAACCGACTAAATGTCCTCTCCCGCAAAAGCTCGCCACCAGAGCCGTTGGGCAGGGGACTTTTAGTCCCGATTGGTGTTACCAACCGGGACTAAAGATCTTTTTGGTCCCGGACGCAATTTTCTCCGAGACTATTGCCCATTTGGCAGTTCGACCAAAGGTCTGTTCTGTAGTAGTGCAGCGATCTCGACCTACTCCGAAGCAAAGTTTTTTTTTTAAAAAAAAAAAAAAAGTTGAACACGTACATTTCGCTTGTGCATATTTTTAACAGGGAGATTTACAAATTAGTACTTACCCTACCCACTCCAGTACTAGAAGACGAGCAGGAGTAGAGGAAAACAAATTACTGTAACTGATTAATGAAGAACGGGGCAGATTCCAGATGAGCTCGCGAAGAAGTCGTCGTACCAACAGGCCACTAGCTTCCAGGATCTTGCACCCGTTGTCTTCTCTTTAACTTGGACCTCAGGTCAAGATAATGCATGTTCCTCCATTGGTTTTCGTTTGTTGGTTTCTGCATGCAGGTTTCGCTGTCATTTTCTTTCTAAAAACTGTCGGTTATTCGTAGCACCAACGTCGCCGTACGTGGTTGGGGACCCCTCACCTACCTACGCGTGAAACGTAATATATGGCATGATGTTTTTCTTTGTTTGTAGAGATGCGCGACAAGGACGTACGTGCGCATCCGGAGACATGCATGCGTTCAATTCCGACGTACGTTTGTTTGATTCGCATGCAAAAAAGAAACGCTAGCCGTGACATTTGGAGATGCATACGACGGAATTACAGAAGGGCTTGAGATGGGCAGAAGTTTTAATGTTATATAAGCATTTAAATAGTAAAACTAAGCACCAGTTTTTCTTAGGGCTGCCATGGATCCATGGGGAGGTCTCCAATGTTGTGTTTTAGCCGGTTCAAATGAGAAGAGAGAAGGCATTGAATCGATTTAATATATTGGAAGGGTCGATTCTAACAAAAAAAAAAAGGAACCGGACTCTACTTAGGAATCTATTCAAAGCATTAAACAACTCATATGAGAATTAAACAACTACATAGGAGAGAGTACGATTAAGAGATGATATTATTATTTTGTGGTTTTTTAATGTAACGTGAGTCGCAGTTATTAGTAAGAATCAGTTCAATATATTAGAGAAAAATAAGATCAATTTTTAAAATACTTATGTAGCATAACTCTAAATCGACATCGGTTCAATACATAGAGAAAGGTAGGATTGAGATGCTATTATTGACTCTTAAGTTGAAGACACGGCATGGCACGGATGGTGAGGACAAGCAGCAAGCTGGTGCGGTGGGCCCTCGTACCTTTGGGGGTTCACATGCAGATGCAGCGCAGGCAGCAGCTACGGTGCATTCAAGAATGCAACAGTAACAGTTACCAACCGCCGTTAATTAAATGAGACAGAGGACCTCAGTTGATGAGGGAGGGAGGGCTCAGGAGTCAGATGGCCACCCCCGGCAGTGCGCTTTCTGTTTTGTTCTCTTTCCCCGTCCACCGCCACGATAAATAGACCCAGAAGGCCACAAGCATTGAGTAGCGGAGTACTTAGCTCTCACTATCTCGTGGTAGATGACGTGAAGCGATTAGTGCTGTGCTTTGCTTTGCTCCACTGTAGCCTATACCAGGACGCATGCAACTCCAGAGTCCAGCCGGATGCACAGTGTTGTTGGGCCCATGCCGTCGACGGTCCCGCAGCCCGCTCATTCATACATCCCACCTCTTTGCGGTGGGGCCATTGCCACCTCCACCGGAGCTCAACTCCCGTCATACATGGCGATGCTGTTTCCGACACGACCGCTGTATTTTCCACCTTGACCCACTTCGTTCTATTGGCCCAATCGCTGCCTCCAATGGTGTTGCAAGCCAACCGCCGCGGCAGAGCAAGATAGAGATGAGGCGGCGATGCAAGCGACGGACGCATGACGGACGTGCGCATGCAAGGAGGCCACGGCGGACCGTGTGCTCGAGGAGGCCATGCCACGCGCGGCAATGTGCCTAGGACGATCTCGAGAAGGCGTGAGCACTGCATGACCACGATGGGCGATAGGGAAGAGAATTTCTGCTATGATTTGAGATCAAATATATTTTCTCGGAGGTCGTTGGCTGATTCATACCAAACAGTTTTTTTTTAGAGAATAGGAGGGCAAGGGAGCGAGCCGATGCCATGCTGTGAGGGCAGGGCCACATATCGGCACAAAAGATTTTACTAGAAGGTGGGACTAGAGATGTCAAACGGGCCATAGGTCATCGCATCTTTTTTCCGCGGTACATAAGCTCACGTACAATGGTATTCATTCATATCATCTATAGACAGCACTAAAGATAGTTTCTACAACGGATTATTCATTTACATGTCTCTATAGACAGCTCATCTATGTACAATATGTCTTGTTTCTCGTGTTACAATCGACTACTGCATGAGAGACGGCCCAATTCTCTATGCACCCCCTCTTTCCTCCACATCATCTTGTGTCTTACATGGCAAAACTTACAGACAGATGACATCATACCATTGTACGTGCGCTAAGAGTTGCGTGTGGGAAAGGAGAATAAGAACACACCGCTTACCACTCGGGTGTGTCTTTTTAAGTAGTACAGATAAGTAACGCACTCCCTAGTATTTCCTTTTTCTTTACCGGAACAATGTGACGATGGAGGCTAGCTGGAGGATGATGGCTTGTTCATGTAAGGTGCTGATCGCGACTGGTTACTCCGTCTGCTTTACACGACGACGATGTGGTTGTGATCCTCGGGCAACTCGGGGCGACCCCCCGCGCCGCCTAGCACCACCCTCCCTCGCCAAGACCCAGCCAGTAGCCGCCGCCATCGTCGACCTACCCGTGGCGCCCCCCGCCTCTCTTCCCTTTCTCCTCTCCTCCTCCTTTCTCCTTCCCATTGGATGAGCTTCCCGTCGCGAGGTGCTCGCAGGCAGCCGTGTCCTTGCCGGATCCACTCAAATCTGATCGGATCGGGCCTCCATGCGGTCGGATCGTGTCTGGTAGCCCTCTGGTGGGTCTTTGGCGGCTTGCCGTCACGGCGCCGCCGGATCCGGACGGTGCCTTTCTTTGGATCGGCGCTCTGGCGACGTTCGGCCGTGGTCCTCCGTCGGGCGTCGGTTGCCGTCTTCGTGTGGCGTCGTGGTGGCGTCGGTGGTGGCTGCGGCCGGCCGAAGCCACGACTCAACGCCACCGCCGCCGTCCGCGGTCGTGGAGGACCTCCGCCACGCCGGGATCTTCGACGCCGACGCAGACCGGCTCCCACTCGCCGCTGAAGCTTCGCTGCGTTCTCCGACCTCGGGAGATCGATCGTCTTGCGTCGCGTTCGAGGGCGTTGCGGTGGAGTCTCGTTTGGCGTTAGTGGTGGCGTCGGTGGTGCCGCCACGGTGGTTGCTTGCGCGACACGTTATGGTGTCGGTGGTGCGGTTCTTGCTTCTTTGGTGCTACTGGCGAGGGTCGCTTGGCTCGCTCCTCCTTTTGTGCGAGTTTAAAGGCGAGTCATGAAAGCTTCTGCTCGGCTTCTTTGGTGCAAAGGTCGTTAGCGCCTCGGCGCCATTCCCTCCTCGAGGCGACACTTTTGCGTCTCCACCTGCTTGCTTCTCCGGTGAAAACCCCGTCCGGATGTCCGGACGGGTGGCAACATTGTTGTCGTCACTTTCTGGCGTCGCTCGAGAAGCCCCTGCCCTCTTCGTTTTCTTCTGTAGGTTTACCCCAATGTTCTCGATTCACGGCGGCTCTTCCTTCTGGTTTGACACTTCACGATAGCTTTCCGGTCCAATGCGCACTCCTCCGAAGCGACGCGCTGCCGACTTGTGTGACTAGAGAGGAGCGGCGTGGGAGCTTGGCTCCGCCGATAGTGAGGAGCGGCGTGGGAGCAGGGCTCCGCCGACCGAGTTGTGTGTCAGTGAGGAGCGGCGTGGGAGCAAAGCTCCGCCGTTAGAGGAGCGGCGTGGGAGCTAGGCTCCGTCGATAGCGGTGTGGCGTGGGAGCGGGGCTCCGCCAACCGTGTTGTTGAGTTGGTTGGTTAGCGCGCGAGTTGAGTTGAGTTGGTCTTGCCTGCTGTCTGGTTGTGCCTCCCGGTGTGAGTGTCGTTCTGTTCGAGTTGAGGTCGTTTTGTCGTCTCAGGATTGGCTGCCGGTTTTCCTCTCTGAAACCACGCGTCTGTTAAGGTTTTCGGGCCCGGTTTCCCTTATAAACTGGGTCAATTCTCTTCTTCTTTATATATAAGCTCGGTGGAGCTCCATTAAAAAAAAAAAGACGTGGTTGTGATCCACTTTATCTGCAACACGCTAACGCTTGTGCTTAGTAATTAGTGCTACACGGAAGAAGAGCGTGTGATCCGATCTGTTACCACCAAAAGCTTAGGGGCCCATGGCAACAACAAACCTAAGTACTAACACCCTGCAGAAATTTACAGGAATTCACTTCCGAGGTGGAATGGAAATATCTGTTTCAACAGCGTAAAATACAAACCCATCCACGCACGCATCCATGCCGAAGCCGAAGCCGAAGCCGAAGCCGAAGACACGCACCCACCGCCCACCCATCGATCGATCAAAGACGGAGGAGACACTAGACTAGACCAACCACCAAGCACAGGCTGGCATCATTTGTCCTCGCCTCTGCCTTTCGTTTCTCCCAAAGCCTTCGTCCTCCTCTCGCTCTCGGCCCCACCAATCCACGTAATTACCACTACTAATCACTCGCTAAGCTGAGCTGATTAGGCGGGCAGGCCTGAGGCTAGCACTTGTTGGCACTGAAGCCGACGGTGCCCTTGGCCGTGTCGAAGCTCACGCGCGTGCCCTGCTGCTGCACGTTCCCGATGATGGACACCGCCGCGTTCGTCGCCGCGAACGCCAGGCAGTACGTCCCCGCCCCGTCCAACGGTATCAGGTAGTTCTTCGCCGGCAGCCGCAGCTCCCTGCCGCCCTCGAACCGCAGCGCCACTGCCGGCACCTCCACGCTCGTATGGCCCGACAGGTCGTAGCACGTGTCGAAAAGGGACACGCCGGAGGTCCTCGGCAGCGAGGCGGTGCCGCGGAGGAAGGCGTCGCGGAGGGCCGAGTAGGCGGACGACTGGAGCCGGGTCACGGCCGTGCCGGAGTCCACGATGACGCCGCCCGCGCCGGAGTTGTCCATGGCGAATGCGGAAGACGGGATGGAGAGGGCCTCCCCGCCGACGGAGATGCCGGACAGACCGACGTAGTAGAACGTGTTGGTGCGCGGGCTGCGGAGGAGCGGCGCAGTCACGACGTCGGAGCCGGCGCCCGAGTCGCCGAACTGGAGGGTGGACGCGGAGGGGGAGTCGCGGTCGACGAGGCAGTAGGAGAAGGAGGTGGCGGAGATCTGGGACGGGAAGGAGAGGGGGCCGCCGCCCAGGGCCAGCAGCCCGGCGGCGCCGACGAAGAGCCCCTCGTTGTCGTGGCCGCAGCCGATGGCGACGTTGGAGACCGAGGTGGAGTCGCCGAGCGTGAGCGTCTCGGTGGCGAAGTCGCCGACGGTGTAGGAGCCGTCGCCGTAGGCCACCTCATAGAGGCAGGCGCCGGTGGAGTTGCGGCAGGCGGCGGCGTCGAGGTCGCGGCAGCGCTGGGAGTCGCAGGAGACGACGGCGTAGGAGGTGGAGACGGAGGGGTCGAAGACGGGGTCGGACTGCTGGTAGCAGTCGGCGCAGGGCTGGCATTGCACCCAGGTGACGTCGCTGCCGGTGTCGAGCACCATGTAGAGCTGCCGCGCGGGGCTGCCCACGCCGACGCGGGAGAAGTACTCGCCGCTGCCCTGCCCCACCCCGGACACCACGGGGCCCTGTATCTCCGCCGCCGCCGAGGCCTCGAACACCGGCGTCGCGTTCGCCGGCAGCAGGTCGGCCCCGGTGACCCCGTCCGCCGCCAGCACCGCGCGGGCAGACACGGCCGCCGCGCGCGCCGAGTCACGGCGGAGGCGGGCCAGCACGAGGGACCTGTAGCTCTGGTGGCGTCCCTGCTCCTGCGGCAAGAAGTCCCGCGAGTGGAGCCGCAGGGTGAGGCTCCCGCTCTTTTCCTCGGACGACCCGGGGTGCTTCCCAACGTCGGCGGCGGCGGCGGACTGGTGGAGGGAGACGGCGGCTGTGGAGACGGCGGCGCGGGCGCGGGAGAGGGAGGCGCCGACGTCGAGCGTCTCGGTGGCGGCCGGCGGCGAGAGGTGGTGGGAGAGAGCCAGCCCTGGCGAGGCAATGAGGAGGAGGAGGAGGAGCGGGAGGATTGGCGGCTGCATTGCGCTTTGACGGTGGTGGATGGAGGGGGAAGGAATGAATGTATGCAGGGAGAGAGGAAGGTGGTGGGGTGGGATTTTAAGGGAGGGTGGCAGTCGAGGTGATCACGTCATTCTGGTGTTTCCTCTGCTCTTCTTCTCTTTGCGACGGCGAGTGGAGTGAAGTGGATGCTTGTTTTAACGGAGCACTGTACAGTAGCTGCAAGATGGAGGGAGGGGACGGGCGCGTTCTTGGGAAGGAAGACGTAGGTAAAAAATTGCAGTCAAGGTTGCTACTTGCTTGGTACTAGAAATCTTGGTAATACTACAGATCAGTCCTGTCAGTGTCACTCCTGCGTACCAGTTTTAATGGATTTATTTCTATAGAAACCTAATCATTCGGTACTGTGCATAGTGAGATCAGATCAGATTAGTCACAAACTTAGCAACACGGCGATGCTAAACATAGATCTTTTCGTGACTCTTGTTAACAAGAAGACCGAGGGAGAGAGAGAGGGAGAGAGAGGACATAGCAATTGATATGTATGTCTCAACCAAGTTGGGGGACGTCATGTGTACGCCCCGGAACAGCTAGGTCAAATCGATGCTCCAGTCTGGTCTTTCAGTTCGTCAGCGAATGGTTTGGAACAAGTGACTCACCTCGAATCGGAAGACCGGTCAAGAATGAGACGTCCTGTAAAGTGACTGTCATCTCACCCACCGTAAGTCAAAGGTGTGCGTCTCGGGCCTTCACCTGTCGACAAGTGCTGACAGCAGACTGACGTCTAGGATGAACTGGCGTTCGATGGAGAGCAGCCTCGCAAGGGGCAACAAGCCCGTGCCCCGAAGGATTGGGACGTAGCGAGCGTCCAGCTCCCAGTAACCCCTCCCCAACCGAAGCAGCAGAGGCGGAGGGTCATCCGTGTCACCGGTGATCCACATTTTGCATCGATGGTTCTCATCGTAGAAATGTTCCAGAAACTCCGGTAGAGACATGCCTTCAATAGATGGAATAGACGAAATATTAGTGGAAAATTTGATAATGACAACAAAATACTGCAAATTAAAATTTATGACCAAATGAAGACAACAAATTAATGTACACTAATTTACTAGTACAAAATTAAATACGGCTATTTAAACATGACTAAATTAATTAGGGCTAAAACTAATTTCTACAGCAAAATAATCTGTAAGACACTTGATCTTACCAGCCAAGCTTACTTTTGTTATTACAGCATGATAGTCATACTATTGTTGCTCCTATTTGTTGCTGTGATATGATAGAACTACAAGTTTGCCCAGCAGATTGCTGAAACTATTGCGACTAATTAATAGCATTAAGTAATGACTGCTGGTTAATTAAGACTTAATTTGAACTAATTGTTTACAACTAATTATTTCAGTAAAACTAATTAATTACGACTAATTATATGGTAACTAATTAACGTCTAATTATTTTAATGAGCACTAAGGAATTAGAACTAGTTAGTTACGTAACATTAATTTAACTACAAAAATTCCAAAACGACTTAAATAAGTACTCCTGGAAAATGACAACTAATTATGTACGAAAATAATACTACGAATGATCTACTAACAACGCAGTTAATAAAGAATTTAGAGATAAAGACAAAATTACATGCTAATATGGTTGCAAATGACAGCAGTTAATAACGCTAAAACGTCCCCGAATATAAAATTGATAGAGAACCTGTCAGTGTTTTAGAACTGATCTTAGTAATGATTGTTTGATTCGGGAGGGTCTCCAAGACTCAAATCACGCAGAGAGAATGACACAATGATTTTTATACAGGTTCATGCCTTCTTTGGAGAGAATAACAACCCTACTCCGGTGTGGCTATATTGAGTATGCTAGTTCCAGATCAAGAGAAAGACTCAAATCTAAAGTCTTGTGCTCCTGATTACGCCTCCTCTCCCTTGTCGTCTGCTGATTCCACCTTTTATATAGTGCTCGAAGTGGGCGATGGTTTCTCCAGTCCAAAGGACGCCTCAACGCTTCGGATGATGAAGCAGTTACTAGAGATTATTGCTGGAGTAGTAATGTTCCCACATCGCCAGGCGATTATCATCAGGACAAAGAGTTTAATCGTGCAATTATTCCAAAGAATAACAACGTATACTATTTGTTTAGCTGCCCTAATCAATTGTGTCTACTTGTTTGCAAGCACAATCAATTATATGATGGCTGTAGCTGACGTGGTCATAGAAGAACTTACGACCATGAGGTAGTCGTAGAAGAACTTACGACTATGGGGTGGTCGTAGAAGAACTTACGACCATGAGGTAGTCGAAGAAGGACTTACGATTATAGGATGGTCGTAGAAGAACTTACGACCATGAGGTAGTCATAGAAGGTCTTACGACTTCAGCTTCTCCCTTATGAACATTAAGGGGTATACTCAAGAACCATATGATGATATTATTATCCATAATAGAAATTACAAATAAATAATTAAATGAGGATTATTAGATCCTCGTCAACTAGCCCCCCAGCTTCAAGTGAAAGTAACTTACTTGGAAAAGGAGTCGTAGATGGTCTTACGACCAGAAGGTGATCGTAAAACGGTGGTCGAAGGAAAGACTTTCGACCGGTATTTCATTTGACCTGAAATAAACTTGGTCAAGAAGGTTGTAGGAAATCTTACGACTACAAGGTGGTCGTAGAAAATCTTACGACTACAAAGTGGTCATAGTTTGGTTAATCGGAAGTAAAACCTTTCCGACTGGTATTTCATTTGACCAGAAATAAACTTGATCAAGAAGGTAATTTCACTTGAGGTGTAAAGACAGACTCGGTTTTCTTGAACAGACAAATTAAAGAATCTCAATCGACTCTCATAGACCTGTCTGTTGAAGCGGTTCCCGAAGAGGTGGTAACTGTTGGGTTACCACGTCTTTAACTCAAGTGTGCGGTTATAAAAACTTATCGTGGCTTAGACATAGGGTTTTTTACCTTTCCCCAAATCGCTTCAACTGTTCATCAAGCTCTTGTGTTCTCCGGCGCCAACCAAATTGTACACTCTCTTGAGACCTTTCCCAAACCAAATCTCCTTTTCCTGAGAGAGATGACCAGAACCGCTTCTCAGTGGACAGAATCAGAGATGGTCCACGCGCATACGTTGGTCCACGGTGGACCCGGCTTGTGGCATAGGGGCTTGCCACGCGGGCTAGGCCACGTGGGCTACCACGCAAGCAGGAGTGTGCGGTGGCACTGAGGTGGCGAGATGGTGGCAGCAAGGTGGCGGCCACGCCAGCTCTGGCGGTGTGGTGGCGCTCAGGAGTGTAGGCGGTGACCTGGTGCCAAAAGGATGAGTGCGACGAGGGAGACCTAGTGCACAGGGTTTCGAGGACGCGGTGAGAGGGGTTCACTAGCGGTGACGAAGGAGGCGGCGGAGGCGACTGGTCGAAGGTGGCGATGAGGTTCTGGCGATGGTTTGGTAGAGTGAGTGCATGCACGGGGTGGCCCACAACTATGCGAAGCCGACAATGGGGGCGGAGGAGCTTCCACAGCGGCGGAATTGATGGTGGCGCAAGCTTCAGCCGAAGCTTTTGGAGCTCCAAATTCCTTCGAGTGAGGGCGAGAGAGAGGGAGTGGGTTGGGGGAAAAGGAAGAGGAGCCTAAGGGGCTCTTGGTGCTCGCTTTTATAGGCGCCGAGGACGAGGAGAGAGGAGACCGGCATAGGCGTGCATGTGCGAGCTTTGCTGCTACAGGGCATGGCGTGAAGCGCTCGGAGTGACGGGGCAGGTGGAGTGTCACGACCCGGCCCAAGGCACACCCGGGAGGTCCAAAAAGGAACCCCCAAGACGTCCCGAGAGGTCCCTCAGGACCTCCTAGGAGGTCCGTAAAGGACTTCCCAGAACGTCCCGAGAGGACATCCCGGATGGACCTCTAGACCTCCCGAGAGGTCCGATAGAACCACTCGGAGGTCTGGGGTCCCAACCCTGAGGAGGTCGTTGGACCTCAGACCTCCTCAAACTCCACGCGCTACTCGGGGAGGTCCGAAAGGAGCTAACCCGAGGAGGTCGTGAGGTTCGAGGATGAGCCTGAAATCCACTGCGATCCAAACTGGTCCCCAAGGATCATCGACCAGTTCTCACAGCAAGCAAGTGATAACATAGACATCCACAACAGCTTTATTAACAACAAAAGGGGGTTTGATTACAAAGGTTGCTTGCAAGCTCCAGCAACTGAGAGCACACAAACGCAGCGAAAAACCAGAAGACATGGTCCACCCATTACACCACAGGTGACTGGCTGGAGGGCACGGCCTAATTGAGTTGATCATCTTCATCATCATAGGAGTCTTTATCTGCTCAATTCATGAATCAAACAAGAGTGAGCACAACAACCGTGCTCGCAAGTTACACCCGTCAATTAACAAAATGACATGCATAGGGTTATATCAAAGGACAGCATAATAGGGTTGGATTGCATAAAGCCAATTTTATTTCAAATACAATTATTAAGTTTCAAGGCAGGTTACAATAGTTAGAATTCCTTTTTGTGAAATCCATTTTCAGATGGATAGCATTCATCATTGAAATGGTGAAGGATACCCTCCTGCACATGGCTTCCCGCCCACACCCAATTTGGTTAAACCACCAAAATCATTTCCACAATTCTTTTGAAAACCAAAACCAAGAGTTAACTTTGAGTGACATTGCCAGCATGTCTATGACCGTGGACACGGCTATTTGAATAGATTTACACTCTGCAGAGGTTGTACACTTTACCCACATGACATGAATTCTCTAGTTTGTTTGGCATCCGTCGATACCACCTCCACTTCCTTTAGTGAGAGGTCTAGAGCACATGACAAGGCCTTTACAATGCATTGCTCCACCGCAGTCCACCCCCATTAAGGTTTCGCAGATCCCCCCTTTGGATAGAAATCCGCTGGGTTAATGGGGTGCCCCCTCTTATGCCAGGTGGGACTACAACTAGTCATAACATGACAAACCCACCGCATCCACAGGATGAACCACGACAGAGCTTTGCAAATTAGTTAGCCAGGTCCTACACCCCACACTAGAGACATGCGGTTGCACAATTTTGGCATAGCCCATTATAGGCTTAGCAAGTGGTGTCTCAAAGACCGGTCCTTAACTGATTTGGGCGACAAACCTTCACCCTGGGGCATCGGATCACACGACCCCCCGTGCATAGACATGCACCAACCAAACAACCAGCTTCGCCCAAATCAAATCCATTTTCCTTTATTTTGCTTTTCAATTCTCCATGGCACACCAATGACATGGCCATAAGACATCCATGACACACCAATGTCATGGCCGAAATCTCCATGGCACACCAATGCCACAGCTCAAATCATTTGATTAAGTGATAGTTTTGGTCAAAACTCCCAAATCAAGATTTTGGTCTAAGCATTACTAAGCATTTCATTTTTCAAGAGCTACGGGTCCTCACTATTGCAAGAACCAGATTTTATCTAGGGTGACAATGGGGTTGATTCAACATGGATAGAGGTCATACCAAGCAGTAGGCATAACTACGAATTTAAAGGTAGGCATTGAAATATCTTAGTGAATTAAGCATGCATGCAACTTTGAAAACGACATAAGTAATTTGAAGTATTGGGTGCAACATGATCAAGAGTGTAACTTGCCTTGCTCAAAGTCTTGAGCTACTCCCTCTCCCTCACTGAGCTCTGGCTCCCCACGGTCTTGACAATCTACACGTGAAAAACCAAATATTCAAATGAAGCTCAAGTAAGATCCAAAGAACTCCAAATAAACTCAAAGATAAAACCAACAGAGAGGTTGGAAGGTCAAGAGGAGGCCCAAGGAGCTCGCTGGAGAGGTCTAGGACTCAAGAGAGGATGTTCAAGGACTTGTTGGAGGAGGTCTAAGGTATGCTCGGTTGAGACAGAGAGGAGAAATGGAGAAGAAAATGAGAAAGAAGGGCTTCTCAAACTATATATAATGGAAGCCAATGCACATGACCCAGGATAGGGTCAACAAGAGTTGGTAAATAGGACAATGGGAGTAGGCAAGGAATGTGACAATCGGTATGACATGAGTACTGCAAAGGTAGGAGCATTTAATGTGATATAACATGTATTAAATGCTGTGGAGACTTCCTTGTCCAAGGACTCAGTCAAAGATAAAGAAAAACTGGGTGTGACTACCTAGTGGGGCAGCCAAGACCCGCAGAGGAGGTCCTGGAATGACCTCGAGGAGGTCTTATAGTGAACATGAGGAGATCCTCACCCACCGGGGAGGTCCGGACGGTTGGATCTCCAAAAGGGAGGTCCAAACGGCCAAGATTAAGTACATCAGAGGAGGTCCGCAAGGGCTAGGAGGAGGTCCTCACCCGCAAGGGAGGTCCTGGCGGTTGGATCTCCAAAAGGGAGGTCCAACGGTCAAGATCAAGTGCATCAGAGGAGGTCCGCAAAGGTAAAAGGAGAACCTCGCCCGCAAGGGAGGTTTAGAGCCGTAGGATCAAATCCAGGGGAGGTCTAAACGGTTAGGATTTCCAAGGGGAGGTCCTTACGATCGGATCTGCCCAAAAGGGAGGTCCGGACAGCCAAGATCTCCAAAGGGGAGGTCTTGACGGCCAGATGTACAAGGAGGGAGGTCTGGACAGTTAAGATCTCCAAGGGGGGGAGGTCTTAACGGTCCAGATGCACAAGGAGGAGGTCGGGACCGCTGGATTTCGATCGGACCGCCCAAAATGATTGGGACACTCGGACCAACATAGCTAGCGCAGGATCTCAGCCTTAGAACTAAATTGGGTGGTCCAAAATGGTTGGGACGTTCAGACCGCCCGAACGCCACAACAAATCGGACCACCCAACGAAGATCTAAGGGCTCAGAGAAGGCGGGACGTTCGGACCATCCGAACGTCTCACCAGGATCAAACCGTCTAATGCAAATCGGACGACTCACAATCAATAGAGATGCAAATAGGCAAGGAGGAGGTCCTGGAGGACCCAGGGAGGTCCGGTAGGACACAGGGAGGTCCAATAAAGGTAAGGGGAGGTCCTAGAGGACATGGAGAGGTTCTGAAGGACACGGAGAGGTCAAATAAAGGTAAGGGGAGGTCCTAGAGGATATGGAGAGGTCCTGAAGGACACGGAGAGGTCAAATAAAGGTAAGGGGAGGTCCTAAGAAGCGGTAGTACCGCATGGTGCGGGTGGTACTACCGGGCTGATACTGAAGGGAACCTCCAGAGAAGGTTTCAAGGATACCAGCGGCGAGGGAAAATCCAAATAACTGAAAAGCTTCAACAGGATTCCAAAGGAGCTCAGATGCACATAAGGATGGCGCAAGCTTGGGGAGGTTACAAGCCAGAGAAGACCTGAGAGGGAGGATCGGACCCAGGGAGGTCCAAGCATTTGGGAGGTCTAAACCCAAGGAGATCTAGACCAGAGGAGGACAACACCAAGGAGGTCCGGACCTTTGGATCCAAACAAGAAAGAGGTCTGGGCCATTAGATTCCAGACAAAGGGAGGTCTAGGCCAGAGGTGGGTAAAAGATGGACAGAGAAGGAAAGACCAACAAAAACTCCAACAACTCAGTGAACCAACGAGGAACTTTAGTTGTAGTTTGAGTTAAGGCAACTTAAATCCATTATGAAATTTCAGGTTAAGCTTTGAATTATCATCAAAACAAAATGGTTCTTTTTATTTTGAATTTTTTTCAAAAAGGCTCTGAAAATCAGGGTGTCACATGGAGGGGAAGAAAAAGAGGGCAATGGGTGCGGCGGAAGTCAAGGTTTTTAATGCGCGTTGAAAAGGGTGGCGAAGATGAGCGAGGGCGACAGGGCGGTGAGGTGCAGCTGACGCGGGAATGTGAGCGACGTGGCATGGGGCGCCAATGGGAAGAAGGAGATGACGTCGACGAAGCACAGCGAAAGCCCACAGGTGGGACCGCCTTGGCAGTGAGAGAAGGGGAGGTGTGAGAAGTGCGGCGTTTGGGACCTTCCGATTTTGATCGGACCATCCAAACCGATTTGAACATTCGGACCATCTGAACGTTTAAACATGATCGGGCCGTTCGAACTTGATCGGACGGTTCACAACGATTGGGACGTTTGGACCGTCCAAACCTCCCATCTTGATCGGGCCGTCCAATTTTGATCGGACGGTCCACAAGAGAGGAAGGCGCGAGCGCGGGCTGGAGCGCAAAGATGGGCTAGGGATTGGGCCGCGCGCAAGGAAAGAAGGAGCAGGCTGGGAAGAATTCGGCCCGAAGACTGAAGGGGAATTTCAAATAGATTTTTGATTTAAGAAATAGAAGAAATCGAAAAGGCTTTTTAGAAAATAGTTAATTAGGTCCTAAAGTTTCAAGAAAAATACACGTAAATTCCTTGAGTTATTTGAAACATAATAAAATTATTTATAATTTAACTATAGCTTTTAATTTTGTAAATAAATTATTTTTGGCTTTCGGGCAAAAAGGAAAAAAAACCTTTTTAAATTCTAGAAAATCAAGAAAATACTTAAAATACTCTTTTTGACTTTAAGTCCAATAAAACCCAAGAATTTCAAATAAACCAAATTTTGAATTAATTGAAGTTTGATTAACTCATATTAAATTGTTTTTATTTTCTAAAATTTCAAGTTTAAGCTTTATTAATCTAATAAAATCGAATGGTTAATTTTAATTCGAAAATTTTCAAAAAGCTCTGAAAATCAGGATGTTACATTTAGACCACAACTACCGGCGATTCCTGCTATTCTAGTCATCCCGTAGAAATACTGGAATAGCTCCAAGTCAGCCAGAATCCCTAGGTAGGCCTCACCAAGTACACGAACACTCCTAATATCATGATAGAATTGGGAACGAGGTTCACCAACTCCACCCCGAAGTGTTCAAGTACGAGTGTGAGGAAAGGGCGAGCAAGCAATCGAAGGGCACACTCACAGTACGTCTGGAAGACAGGAATCTGTCCAATCTCTCCCGACGGCCAATGTTGCCCGGTAGCCTCAACCCACTTCACAAACTCTTTGTTCGGGACCTTCTCGGCGAGGACCAAAGTCTTCATCTTGGCCGCATCCATCTCCGATTATGTCCACTGAGAAGCGGTTCCGATCATCTCTCTCAAGAAAAGGAGATTTAGTTTGGGAAAGGTCTCAAGAGAGCATACGATTTGGTTGGCGACGGAGAACGCAAGAGCTTGATGAACAGTTGAAGCGATTTGGGGAAAGGTAAAAAACCCTAAGTCTAAGCCACGGTAAGTTTTTATAACCGCACACTTGAGTTAAAGACGTGGCAACCCAATAGTTACCACCTCTTTAGGAACCGCTTCAACAGACAGGTCAATGAGAGTCGATTGAGATTCTTTAATTTGTCTGTTCGAGAAAACCGAGTCTGTCTTTACACCTCAAGCGAAATTACCTTCTTGACTAAGTTTATTTCTGGTCAAATAAAATGCCAGTCGGTAAGGTTTTACTTCCGATTAACCAAACTATGACCACTTTGTAGTCGTAAGGTTTTCTACAACCACCTTATAGTCGTAAGATTTTCTACAACCTTCTTGACCAAGTTTATTTCAGGCCAAATGAAATACCGGTCGAAAGTCTTTCCTTCGACCATCGTTCTACGATCACCTTCTGGTCGTAAGACCATCTACGACTCCTTTTCCAAGTAAGTTACTTTCACTTGAAGCTGGGGAGCTAGTTGACGGGGATCTAATAATCCTCATATAATTATTTATCTGTAATTCCTATTATGGATAATAATATCATCATATGGTTCTTGAGTATACCTCTTAATATTCATAAGGGAGAAGCTGAAGTCCGTAAGACCTTCTATGACTACCTCATGGTCGTAAGTTCTTCTACGACCACCCTATAGTCGTAAGTCCTTCTACGACTACCTCATGGTCGTGAGTTCTTCTATGGCCACGTCAGTTACGACCACTATATAATTGATTGAGCTTGCAAACAAGTAGACACAATTGATTAGGGCAGCTAAACAGTTAGTATACGCTGTTGTTCTTTGGAATAATTGCACGATTAAACTCTTTGTCCTAATGATAATCGCCTAGCGATGTGAGAACGTTACTATTCCAGCAATAATCTCCAGTAATTGCTTCATCATCTGAAGCGTTGAGGCATCCTTTGGACTGGAGAAACCGCCGCCCACTTCGAGCACTATATAAAGGGCGGAATCAGCAAACTACAAGGGAGAGGAGGCGCAATCAGGAGCACAAGACTTTAGATTTGAGTCTTTCTCTTGATCTGTAACCAGCATACTCAATATAGCCACACTGTAGTAGGGTTATTATTCTATCCGAAGAAGGCATGAACCTGTATAAAAATCACTGTGTCATTCTCTCTGCGTGATTTGAGTCTTGGAGACCCCCTCCCCCGAAATCAAACAATCATTACGTAAGATCGATTCTAAAACACCGACACCGAAAGAGAGCGAGCGAACGAGACGTTGAAACTTAATCGCTCTCGCTCGCTATTTATAAAACCTGCGAGGTGGACATTTCTCTCTTGCATGCATGAATGCATACACATGTATGAGACAACGATTAGACGGGGGACTGATGGAGGTGACGGGAGGTGACATGCTTTTCGGTGGAAAAGGAGCCATGCGGTGCCTGGCTTCGGAGGCTTGTCCGAACGAGAGATGGATGAGAGGCACGGTTTTTTTATTTCTCTGGAGAACCAATCGGTTCTTTGGGGAGGCCGAGCTGACACGTGGAGGCCACCGCACGATGGTCATACGGGAGGCTGCCATGTGGAGGAATAAGGGGAGCACTGTACAGTGGCCGTGCGGTCCCCTCTGACATCTCTCCCCCATATTAATTCCACACGGTGATCATGTGGTGAAGATGCTATTTCTGTAATTTTCACGCGACGACGGCTATTCTTGACCGAAAAAGCGCTAACACGGCCTAAAACTCCAGCAATGTATACGTAGTATTAATTGCGAGAGACAAAGCAGCTGTGGATTACGGATGGGGCGTGCCTGTTTTGCTCCCCGGATGAAAGTAAGAACACGATTAGGATTAGGAATCCTGCAGTAATCGGACATTGTTGGCGCCAGATGTGCTGCAAAACTAGGACGGATCGCGGGCGCTTCGCTGTATACTCGTACAAAAAGACAATCGGCACCTACCTGTGTTAATTTAGGACCATGCGTTCCGTCTTGTGCTACTAAATTACGACTACCACCGTTTACCCACCTTAATCGGGCCCTGCACAACCTACTAAATTCATGGTACATTGGTCCAGTGCGTCACCACACCAGTACATCGCTCTGCCTCCTCTCCTCCTAGTTAGTCAGATCTTTTGCACTGTACGGCGTCACTAGTCACTGTTTTAGAAGAACAAAATAAAAAAAGGAAAGGTCTGCAGGATGCAGCAGATAAAACCAGATGTATAATAATCCAACTCTATACTAGGAAAAGCGTGCGATTCCACGGTCAAAAACTTCGATACGGTGGTGTAGTCGAGCTAGATCCTGGCTGGCTCACCTGGTCTATCTGGATTCTGTATACTAGTAATATATAGCAAGTATATTCCAAGATCTGATGTAGGAGGAGCAGTAGGTACGTCTTTGGTAGGAGACTCGGAACGGTGGGTGTAGTTTTATACTAAACAACGAGGAAGCGAATGGTGTGAGCCGCCGGAGCTACAAATGACTGTGGTGTGTACTGTACAGCAGTTGTATAGATAGTACCAGTAGTCCCGTTTCAAAATATAAGACATCACGACTATAATTTTTGCAATTTTGTTTCGAAATATAAGACGATTTTATTGATGTTAATTTTTTTTTTGTCTACTCTTATTGATCACACCTTCTCTTCTGTATTTATAAGTAACCATCTGACAAACTATTTTTTCTCACATTTTCAATTTATTTATACCATGGGTAGCAAGGTCATTTCCTTGTGTTTTTCTTGTGGTTTTACCCCCTCCTTGATTCTCGATCCTAGCTAAAATACGCTTTATAAAAAAAATGAAAGGAGTAGTAAGCCATAACGGGGACGGTAATAAATCGGCAATACTGGAGTAGCTCAGAGAGGCCGGGTACATGGATGACCAGTGATGACAGGCAACCAGGAATGGGATGCATGGCCATGGATCATGGATGGAGCCCGTGCCACATAAAGTTGCTACCGGCCGGGTTAATTGCTACTACTCTAGCAAGCAGTAGTACTAATCAACACGGATGGAATAAAAGCCGCCGATTTAGGAGACGCAGAAGCTACTGCATCTGCGTGCTGCCGACCCATCGTCCCCCATGTTTATGCAGGTATACTGCTGGAGTGCTTTATGTTTCCTAGACCTGGTCATGTACGGCCCGATCCGACCCAAGCTTGCCCCGAATTTTTTGGGCTCACGACTTAATTTTTGGTTAAAGCCCGAAAAAATTCGACAATGACATTAAAAATAATAAAACATACTTTTATTCTTGAAATGGGTTAAGCACTAATTTTATTTAAAAAAGAACTGTAACAATATTATTTTATTAAAAAAAACACACACACTTTTCGGGCCGACTGCCCATTCAAGGCTACAGGTCTAATGTAGGAGAAACATGGAGAGGGGAAGGGCCTCGGTGTTTCAGGCGATCGATCGATGTTATTATAGCCTTGCTCTGCATTATTCTTTTCTAAGCAGGTTGCCGCTTGCGTATGGAACAGTCATCGATCATGTATATATGCTTGGTCTTCGTGGGACACAAGACACGATGGTCCTCTCCTTTAATTCGTGGAAGACCAATTAAAGTATGTACAATGGTATAGACAGCTGCTGACTATAATAACTATCTATATCACTTGTAGACAAAGAATAAAGACAAATTCATGCAATGGTATGAGCAATTCTTTGTCTTTTTAGTTGCCTTTATAGAATACATAATCTTTTAATGCTTTTCTTGTTTCTTGTGCTATAGTCGACTACAGGATTGTAGACAGCATCTTTCTCTCTTTTTATTCTCTTTCATCCACGTCAGTAAAAATCCTACGTGGCAATAGTTATAGATGGCTGACATAAGCCCATTGTGCATGCTCTAAGGTCGACCATGCATGGCTGGGCTGCTGCAGCGCAAGCATGTTGTTCCCATGTAAATTTTGCGCTCCTTCAAGCTTGTCTACACATGCACGCATGTGTGCTCGTTTGTGTTTTTCAGTTTGCTCCATGTATGGGATCTCTTCTGAGCTAAGCTAGTACGTGCTGTGTTGTAAGTGTTGAATACCAGGGGCATTTTGGGAATTTCCTAATTATTCCGGTGGGGCACATATGTGAGAGAGAAGGGGAAGATAAGAGTCTTATGGCCTTATCCTGCTGAGAGAGATCCTGAAGAAGAGGTCGTGGGGATCGATCCGATCCCCATGCCATGGCTTCCGCGAGAAGCTCGGGTAGCCGTTTTGGTGGCGGCACCTCGTCCTCCACCTTATATACTCCTTCTCCTTTCTCTTGGGATAGTGCAGATATAAGTTTCTTCTTCTTTCCTCTCCGAGATAAAAAAATCACCTCAACCTGACTGATTTCTAGGATTTGCATCATGGTAAGTCTTACGCTTGATCCGACAGCTATTGGGTGATTGAGTGCTGGTTCGTGTGCTTGGTGAGTGCGTGATTCTTCTGTTTCTTTGTGCAACAATTCTCCAACCTCAATCTCGTGCTTTTTGTACACTTGGATTCACGGTGGTGGTATTGTATCTTCGATGATCTAGCTAGGAAAACCTTGGTGTAACAGCGACGATAGGTTTTCTGCGTCAACATCCTATCGATGTGTCTTGTCTTCTCGGTGGCTTTGATTGCCATCGGTTCTATGAGTATCTCTTGTTTTCAATTCGTCTATCTTGCATAGTGCGATGTACACGTATTCCCGCAATTGTTCATTTATGTGATTTATTTATACTAGTACCGGGAGACTTGCATGATAGATTGTGGGCTATTTGTGAATGCCCAGTGATAATTTTGGACTTATAAATTATTGTGATAATTTGGAACCATAGATTAGGCTTTGAGTTGGAACTAGATTATTGTCAGAGAATTGATTAGTTAATATTGCAGTAATATCGTTGAGTGCTGCAGTACTGATTAGTTAATCGTGCAGTAATATCATTGAGTACTTGCAGTGATATCATTGAGTATTTGCGGTAATTTTATTGATTGTCGCGGTACTGATTTGTTGATCTTGTAATAATATCATTGATTATTGCAGCATTGATTTGCTAATCTTGTAGTAATGTCAATGATTAGTGAAGTACTGATTTGCTAATCTTACATTGATACCATTGAGTCAATTTCATCTGGTTTAGTGATTCAGTTAATAGTTAATAGCATTTAAATTCAAATTTAGAAAGCTGATTGTTAGCAATAGTGTTACTAGCTTTGTTCGGTTACTTACTGAAAGCCACTTTCTGTTTCTATCTGAGTTACTAATTAAACAATCGTTACTTCTATATTGATAAATAAGTAGAGCTCAAAATCTAGTCTGTTGTCAAGTAATTATCACTCTAATTATTTTTTGAGAAACAGTCCAGTGATGTCGAGAAGGCCTAGTTCATCACTAGAGCAGCCATCATCTCAGAGCAAAGGATTAAATATCATTCTATGCATCATGTTAATTCATATTGTCCATAGTTTTAAATTCTTGAGCATGTTTTCTTGTTTATATGTTATAAGCGGTAATTTTGTGATGTTAAAGACATCTCTATTGTTTATGTTATATAAAGCTTGTTGGAATCATGTTTTTCTATCATTATTTATTTATGAAATTATTCTAAGATATTTGCTAAATACGTGGTTACTTCAGCGGTAAGTAGGTGGGTGTATGCAGACACGTTAATTTATCTGCTGGCACAAACAAGTTACGCTCATGTGGCACTGGGGATTAAGAGATTTATACTGGCCGGCGGCTGCCTACCACACAACCGTTGGCTATAGGCTAAACGCTGCGGCACATCGCACATCTGCCATATGCAAATTTATCATGATTTCATCCTACTAGTATACATAATTAATCTCTCAGTTGCTTGAGTCTTAACGCGTCAATGTGGGATAAGATCATACGGGCTGAGCTGGTGTGCCATTCTAAATTACAGTACGACATTCCTCACGGTTGTAGGCTTGCAGCGCCACTGCGCGCAGTTGCACTTGTGCGGGAGTTAGCACCTACGACACCACAATCCACCAATCTATACGATTTTTTACTCTGGAAGGAGCATCGCTTCAGTTCTGTATTTCTGGCTTATATATAACTAGTAGCTCGGTGCGTGCATTGGCGCACCGAGGCAATACCATAAAATGTTGAGGTGTGGGCCCCATATGGAAGTGAGAGAGATGGAAAGAGAGGAAGAGGTGTGACTATAACAAGTGGGTCTTGCTTGGAAGTGGGACAAAATAAAGAAAGAACAAGACGCAGTGCAAAGAGGAGAGCAGGGGAGGCAGCTCTGATGGGCGGCGGCGCCGGCGAGGGGCGGCGCGGAGGCCCGCGACGATGGGCAAAATGAGTCACCGGTGGGGGTGAGGAGACGTTAGAAAGTGACGGCGGCAACTACGACGGCCGGTGGAGGTGCAAGCGGCGCCAGAGGGGCACGGGCGACGCGGATTGCACAGGGCGGCGGCGTTCCAGTGGCAACCGGTGAGGGGCGGTATGAGCATAGGGTGCGCGCCGACTTGAGGAACGCGTTGGTGTGGTCGAGGATGCGCAGGGATGACCAAGGTGGCGGGGTGACGACGGCTGGTGGTGGAAAAGATGATGCGAAGGCGATGGCATGCTCCGGTGAGGGAAAACCCAAAATTGAGGTGGGAGATAGAGAGCACCTGGCCAGGAACATGTTATGACGCGCTCAATACCTCAAGAAGCGAACCATACAAAGAGATCGAGGCGAAGCCTACGTGGCCGGTTTCTGGGAAGATGGTGGCGGCGACAGGCGTTCCAGCCGAACGGAGGCGAGGTAGGGTATGGTGTCTGGGGAATAAAGAAGAGGAGGACGAGGCGATCGTGATGCTCCCTTCTATAGCTAAAGCTGGGGAGCGAAACGCCGGGGAACGCGGCGGGATTCTCAGCGGTAATGGCACGCGACAAGGATTAAAACCTCTAAATATTACTTTGTTTAATTAAAGACCGTACGTCCTTCGTGGTCGTAACCCCTAAAGCTAACGACCCCGTGGTCATAAGGATTCTAGAGGTTACATCGTGGGTACCCTGGTCGAACGAGGTCTTATACCTTATCCCCGACCAGATGACTGCTCATGAAAGCAATGAACTAGTGCTTGGACTTAATTCCAAGTATATTCCTCTCGTGTGACAAATAGAGCATATGTCATATTTACTCTAAACCACACGACGCTGATACCCCGAGTCATCGACCATAACCATAACACGCTTATGTCTCTTCTCGACATTAATCGGCAATCGCCATCGTCTTACTAAATAGTAACTGATCCTCCAACCAAACGCGTCACTTTCAACAGGCGCCATCTCCAGGAGTAATTGTCACCCATTCGTCAGTTATTTAAAGGAAGAACAAGAGGCAATGGAGGAGAGACTGAAAACTAATCGATGATCACACAAGACCTAGCAACCTGAAGACTATTGGAGCAATAGTATAGCAATCAACACATTCTCAGTGTAATTAGGACTAGTTCGCTGCCTTGTCGAAGGCATCTCTTGTAAAGGCTCCAATTCATTACGATAAAGAGCAGTCCCAATTCTCTCCCAAGAATTCTTTGCCATTTTCCTCTATTTAATTCATAAGATCGGTGATTCGATCGTCGACAGTTGGTGTCGTCCGTGGGGAAGAAGGCATTGAGTTCTTGAGGCTTACTTCACTCAAGCAATCCTTATTCACTTTTCTTCGCTCCATCGTCGCACATCCGATCATGGTAGGAACTTCAGATGAGGAAAACTAGCTTGGCAAACTACTCCAACCTCGACATAGACGCATGCATCCGCGCCATAGAAGAAAATGGGAAGTCGTCATCATCCTCTTGCGTCGTCGGCTCACCACCCATTGAGACCAGTGAGATCGACCGAATGGATGAGGATTCACCGCCACCATCCGTGGCACTCCCAGAGGAACCGGTCGTTCCGACCAGTTTGGAACATCTGAGTGCCTCTACAAACCTGGTCTTCCCGACTGGCAAGAACGGTGACAAAAGCCCAACGCTACAATAAGAGAATCAATGTACTCTCGATATTGTTATGGGAGACCAGTATTCGCCAATGGCTCCTACGTATTTCAGGAAACCAACCGATAACTTGTGAGGGTGTTAATGAGGTAATCACCGATCGTAGGCCAAGTGGGCATAGTAAAACTCAGCATATGGTCGGCAATCCGTTGGATCAGACTGAGTCCACCACAAAGCCCACCAGAGGCGGTAATCTCCAACCGCTCTCCATCGTGGAGGCTCCTTGCTGAAGCACTGGAAGCCTCTCCCTTAGTTACATTGGGAGCTCATCAGAGGATTGTTGTTGGTGCCACGAGGTTAACGTAATCAGAGATATCAATCAAGATGTCATGCAGAGTCCTCCACGATTTGTCTTGCCACCACCTAATGATGGAAATGGTACGGGCGCTTAAGCACCAACTGGCGGAGGCGAACAAACTAATAGACGTCGATTAATTAATTCGTCTGTTCCTACCTCACAGCGCATGACAGGTCGAACAAGACAAACCGGAAGGTCGGAAGGCCATTCGGCTCATCGAACACCACTAATGGTTAGAAAAAGAAATGAAAAGTGGCGAATGTGTATTGACTCCACAGATCTTATTAAAGCTTGTCCGAAGGATGACTTTCCCCTTCCACGCATTGATCAACTTGTAGACTCTACTTCCGGGTGTGAGTTGTCAAGTTTTTTGGATGCGTATTCAGCGTACCACCAGATTAATATAAGTAAAGATGATGAAAAAAAAACTTCCTTCATCACTCTATATGGCACATACTGTTATGTTAAGATGTCATTTGGTCTCAAAAATGCTGATGCAACTTTTCAAAGGTTGATGCAAAAAAAACCTTTAATCCACAAATGGATCGAAATCTAGAAGCTTATGTTGATGACTTAGTTATAAAAAGCATCAACGCTGGCGACCACATTTCTGACCTACAAGAGACTTTCAATAAGTTAAAAGGCATAACCTTAAGTTAAATCTAGAAAAGTGTGTAGTCGGAGTTTTCTTGGGAAAGCTTCTTGGATTCCTAGTTTCAGCTAGAGGAATTGAAGCAAACCCAGCAAAAATATCGGCCATCGAGCAGATGCGCCCTCCGACCACAAAGAAAGAAGTCTAAAAACTAACTCGCTGTATAGCAGCGCTAAGTCATTTTATAGCACGGTTAGGGGAAAAAGGATTACCTTTCTTTAAGCTTCTTCGGAAACATGAAAGTTTCGAATGGACTAAAGAGGCAAATGATGCCTTTGAAGAGCTTAAGAAATTCCTTACGAGTGCCCCGATCTTAGTACCGCCAAGATCAGAAGAAACATTGCTGACATACGTGGCCGCAACGGCACAAGCGGTCAGTGTTGTACTAGGCGTTGAGCGTGGCAACATCCAACGACCAGTATATTACGTAAGCGAAGCCTTACATGGACCAAATGAACGATACCCACAGGTACAAAAATTGTTATATGGTCTCCTTATGGTTTCAAGGAAACTAAGGTATTATTTTCAGGCCCACAGAGTGGTCGTACCTACTGGATATCCCCTTTGTCAAGTTCTCGAAAACAGGGAATCATCAGGATGAATAGCTAAATGGGCGGTCGAGCTTAGGGCGTTCGACCTCCATTTCATCTCACGAACAACAATTAAGTCCCAGGCTTTAGTAGAATTCATTGCCGAATGTACGAACCCTGAACCCACCCATGGGCCCGAGTACAAACACCACGACGAGTGGACAATGTACTTTGACGGTTCCTTGATGCTCTAAGGATCAGGGGCTGGAGTTATCTTGATATCCCCTATTGGAGAACACATCAAATACGTCATTTAGTTAAACTTTCCTTCTACAAATAATGTAGCAGAATACGAAGGTTTACTGGCAGGACTCCAAGCAGCCAAAGCGCTCGGGATTCGTAGATTACTAGTGAAAAGTGATTCTCAACTAGTAGCGAATCAAATCGAGAAAGAGTATCAATGCTCAAGTATCAAGATGTCATCTTATTTGGCGAAAGTATGGAAACTAAAAAAGCACTTCTTCGGTTTTTAGATCCAACATATTCCTAAAAAGGAAAACTTTCTGGCAGACCAGTTGGCACGGATGGTCTCCACGAGGACACCTGTCCCGCTCGGAGTTTTTCTCGAGCAACTCGATTCACCCTCGGTGGTCGAGCATTCCGATGACTTAGATGCTCCACTAGAGGTCGTACAGCTCGATCCTAGTAGTGATTGGATGACGTCGATCTACAATTATCTTCAGAATGGCATTATTCCTAACGATGATGTAGATGCCGATTGTATAGCTCGAAAAGCCAAAACATACACTCTAATCGAAAGTACCATTTACAAACGGGGATCTCACGGAGTGTTGATGAGATGCATATCTCAAGCGGATGGTATTAAGTTATTATCCGATATTCATGGAGGATTCTGTGGACTGTGGAGTACATCATTCCTATAGAACACTAGTCGGTAAAGCCTTCAGGCAGGGATATTGCTGGCCAAATGCCCTTCATGATGCAAAAGAGCTCGTGACGAAGTGCGCACAATGTCAATTTCATAGTCGACAAGTACATCAGCCGACATAAGCTCTGCAAACAATACATCTTTCTTGGCCTTTTGCAACCTGGGGACTAGACATTCTGGGACCTTTCCCAAGAGCACCTAGGGGCTTTGAGTTCCTTTTTGTAATGATTGATACATTTACAAAATAGATAGAAGCCGAGCTAATTGTTAAAACAACAACTGCGGCTGCCAAGAGATTCCTCACAAAAAATATGATCACACAATTTGGCATACCCAGTCGTATAATCACAAATAACGGTACCCATTTCTCGAGCGAAATTTTTTAGAAATTCTGCGAAGATCTAGGTATCAAGATATCTTTAGCTTCTGTTGCTCATCCGTAGAGCAACGGAGCAGTCAAACGAGCTAATGGTATAATAATACAAGGACTAAAACGCCGAGTATTCGATCAGTTAACAAAACGGTCAGGAGCTTGGGTTCAAGAACTTCCCTCTGTGTTATAGGCCGTTCGAACCAAGACCAGTCGTGCGACCGGTGAAACATCATTTTTTCTAGTTTACGGTGCTGAAGCCAAGCTTCCTCCGGAATTGAAATTTGGCTCTGCTCGAATTAATTGTTTCAATGAAAACGATCAGACAGAACGAAGATTGAACGACATCAATTTCCTTAAAGAAAGACGAAACCAAGCCCTGATACGATCGGCAGTTTACCAACAAGCCATGAGAAGGTACCACAACCGTAAGGTGCAACCTCGCACCAACAGAGGTGATCCGTTCTCGAAAAAATTTAGAGCTAAGCAAATCGCAACAAACTTTCACCAAAATGGGAAGATCCATACACTGTGGTCGAAGTCACGGACACGTTCGCACGACTAGCCATGTCGATAAAGCGGTTTTGTCAAATTCTTGGAACATTGATCAATTGCGTAAGTTTTTGTATAATTTTTTTTTACATTATTTAGATTTCAATAAAGAATCATTCTTTCTTTACTTTTCGATGAGTGTTGTTGTTTATATGTTTGTTATCTATTATCTGGTCACATACTATTGTTGTTTAACTGATCGGAGAACTATTTCTCTCTGATATTTTTCTAAAGGGCCTCTTTTGCTTTTTTTTGGCCTTGACATAATCGTCACAAGCCATCAAGGTCCTAGTCGTGACCATCTCAGCAATGGCTCTCACCCGTAACCATACACTCTTTTCTTAAAGAAGTAAACAAGTAAAGGAGCATAGCACAAATAACTTGATATAGTTATTTACATGCTTAAGAATTCGAAGACTAATTTTCTTCATTTCAACATTCTATTCTACTCTTGTTTGGCTACTGGTCGAGACACGGAAAGCCTCCTAGTCGAAATCTCTCCTCTCTGCATGTGGTCCTGCCCACCAGAAGGAGTTTCCTAGCGACGATCTTTTTTCTTACGATCTTCACTGCTAGTCGAAACTTAAGAACGAACACGTTTCGCGAAGTGTCTATCATGTCTTCAATTCTTAGCAACTTTTATGACCAGTTTGGATAATGTGTATAAATAAGACCACTCATCGCTTTTGTATACATCTTTGCATAGTTTCTTTGCATCAGTACAAGTCTTATACATAACTTTCGACCAGACAATGTACTACACAATATTTCAATTATGGAAAAGATCTATAGCTAGTCGAAGTCATACACTGGTTTCGACCAAATTGATTTCCTAGTGCTAATTAGATCATTTTTTAATATAGTCAGCACATACGTTGCACTATGGTCATAGCTTTTGCTCTTTTTCTTGGTCTACTGCTTCTTTAGTAAGATTTTCTACTAACACAAGTAGTCGGGCCTAGAAAATATATGAGCATTTAGCAAAATAAAAAGATAACCACAGACTTTACTGATGACAAAAGGTAAGTTTTAATATTTACAATTCTAAAATTAAAACCATCTATTGTTCGGGGCCACTAGACTGATCGCTACGGATGGAGACCCGACCTACATCTCCTCATCAACCTTCATTCTGAAGGGTCTTACTCCTTCGAAGATCTTGGTTGCATCATCCTCCGAGCAGTTGAAGTCCGCTTCAAGAGCTTGGAAGTTGATGGAGGGGTTGGAGGCATTAAGCTTTGCCAGAGCAAAGCTAACTCCATCTGCAACGACATTCTTCATGGTCTGCGCGTGGTCACTCCAAGTTGTCTCGACTAGATTTTTGAGATCTTCGAGTTGTTGGCCAAGATAATTTATCTTTTCCACCGGATCTCTTAAAATTGGCAGACTTACTCCCAATCCCATGTCGAAGAGCATCTTGTTGAGAGCCTTGACTTTCTCTTCAAGACTCTGCCCAAGTTCTTGTTGGAAATATGCCCTAGAGGCAATCATAGAGATAATTATATTTCGTTATGTTCATAATATTGGATAATATGTTATCTTGTTCCTAGAATAATATAATTAATATTTATTATCAAGTATGTGACTTGATTGTGAAACTCTATATTTCTACGATGATTGTTCTTAAACGTTCCCTAGTTGGAAATATATGAGAACACATATGAATAGACTAGCATATGTATTGGTTAATGACTATGTTTCACAGGTCATAGATATGGAGATATCAAACCAATAATATGGACACATGTTAGAGAACATGGTGTTGGTTTGACCCGCCTTGAGACACTGTTGAGATTGTTATGATTTCTTGTGTCATCAGTTGGTCTCAAGCAATGATGATGTATAATTCTTAGACCTGAGATCGGCATGGTTTCCTACATGTATAATAGCACTCTTAGGGGTTGCCAAACACTGCTCGTAACTGGGTAGTTATAAACGTAGTTTTCGGGTATGCTATGAAACATGCGGAGGAATGTGATTGTCAGATATGAGATTTGCCCCTCCTAACATAACAGGAGAGATGTCTCTGGGCCCCTCGTTGTGGTCGGATAAAGAAAGTGCATGGCCATGCTACTAGTGGTCAAAGTGTCGACCACATGAAGTTATTCGACACTTGATCGAGAAAGTATTGAACGGTCTATGGATAACAAATTATCTCACCTAGAGTTCAACCAGATGTCGTAAGGCAAATGGAGAATACACAAGCAGGTCCGAGGAGGTCCAAGATGATCTCCCGAAGAGGTCCAAAGATGGTCTAAGGAAAACTCTCACTGGTCTTATGGATCACTGGTTCCGACCATAGTGATCCGACCACACTGGTCTTATGGAAACTGGTCGCAAGGAGTTACGAACTGGTCGTAATTAAGTACTAACTGGTCATAAAGAGTTACGAACTGGTCGTAACTAAGTATGGACTGGTCGTGACTAGGTACGAGCTAGTTATAAGTGATAAAGACCTGATCATAGATCATATTGCATTAAGGTTCGTCTGATATATTCTTTGTGTGTTCAGGAATCGTCATGTCCTGCTAGGTATCGCTGATGACTCGTGGTCGGAAAAAAGTTTCTGAGTCACAACCGATTACACATGAACCTATAGGGTCACATGCTTAAAGGGCTAGGATTTGATTTGGATAGTGATCCAAATTTTTATAGGCCACGAGTTCCTAATGGGCCTCAAGTTTGAGACCCATTATGGATGCCTATATATAGAGGAACGGTGGCATGGGGTGGGATGATCATCTTTTGGAAGAACTCCTGAAACCCTAATAACCACTCCTTCCTTAACCACGCTGCCGACGCTAGCACTCCAGCACGTGGTATCCCTGCCCCGTATATGTGGATACCTTGGAGGTGTTATTGCGAAGCATCAGCACTAGGACGATCTGCAACTCGTGACGATCACAGGAGCAGGAGGAGAAGATGCGTGGCGAGTACAACCACTACTGCATCAACTCGCTACATCGACTCTACTTCCGCTACAAGTTAACGCGTCTAGTGGTAATCTCGTGATCTATTGCTAGTGGAGGTTCCTTGGTTGCACGGTAGAATTTTTGTTTTGTGCTATCGTAGCCTACCAGTTACTCAACAGTTTTTCCTCCTTGTTGTGCTCAAACTCAAGAGCTTTCTCTGCTCTTTTTAAAATTTTGAGTTTGCTCTGCACAAGTAGACCAAGGATAAATACATATAATTAGAACAGGTAGTACACTGGTCAAGTTTACGACTGAGTTACCTTGATTCTTCTTCTCAAAAGTTTCGATAACTTCCTTATGCCTGGTCGTCAAGTATCCGATCGACCGGTCCTTATATTGGCATTCTTCTTTAAGTTTGGTTATTATGGTTTCCTTAACCATAACCTCTTTTTTATTTTTCTCCAAATCTATCAGATATGATAAGGAGAGAAGTTAATTAACAGAAGAGGAACAAAATAGCAAAAAAGGAGAGGAGAAGTCAAGAAGAAAGTACTTACTTTCTAATTTAGAGTTTTTCTTTTCCAAGAGTTTTATTAACTGGATTAGTCCTCTAACCATAGCAAAATTCTCCACCATATGCCACGAAAATAGCAAACTTCCTTAAGTCTTTTTTGATAAAATTTAAGGAAAAGGCTAAAAAAAAGTAGTCATAGGTGCTTACTTGGATCGCCATGTCATTATATTCGGCGAAAATTGTATCAGGACTCGTCTCTGCTTGACGATACAATATCCTCCCCTAAGCCTCATCGAGTTTTTCATCATTGAAAATCCGAGGGCAACAAGGGAGGTTGCTAGGATGAGAAAACTTCTTCAATATCGAAGAAATCCTCTCTCCTTGGACGATCACAGCAGGGGATGGAACCTGCTGAGGTTCTTCTTTGACTCCAGTCTCCCTAGACAGAGTCAAAGCCGCCAAGGAATCCTAGAAAACAGGAACCAGAACTGGAGCAGCCACCTACTCGGGGGCTAGCTCGACCACTCTTTCCACAGGAGTTTTCTCCTGTGGAGTGTTTTGATCGGAGGTGATCGGAACACTAGAGGATCTATAAAGAGAAGAAATAAAATGAGCAAGCATCAGAAATCGAAAAATACTAAAGGAATGCACTCATATGTTTCTTTCATGTATACATACTTGGTCGTATTCTTGGTCTTGATCTTGAAACGCCTTGGAGCAAAATCCACGGTGCTCGCCTTTCTTTTTTTCTCAACCAATTTTACTGGTTCCGATCCAGTACGGCTGGTTAGACCTCCCTCCCCCCTCCCCCCGGCATCCTTTGACCGGTTGGTCGAGGATAAGATCCCTGACCATCTGGTCAGAGACAATGTCTTCGTTGACCTCCGGGACAATTGCTTCGGGAGCAACCGCCTGGTCGTGTGCGATCACTCCGGGGTTTACGACCTCCGCAGCTTCTGGCTACGGGTTATCTTTCTTTCCCACCTAAATTATGAATTAAATTCAATTAGATGATGAAATTTATCATCTCAAATATATACTCTTTTTCCAATGCTATTTTTACCTCTGGGAGACCATCATCTTGTGTGGTCGCCGAGCAGGAGTCAGTCGGAACAACGGTTGGAGTAGAATCCTCGCCGGACTCTTTTTTCCTTAATCCAACCGCCTGCATATTAGAGCAGAGTTATATACCGATCGTAGAATATATGTAAAAGATGAAGAACAAGTTGTTATTTACCTTAAGTATCTTTATTCTCTCTTCATCAGAGACAACAATCAGAATACAGGGAAAAGCAGCATTGACATCAAGCTCCTTGGCGCAGATCACTTTGATCTGCTCTCTAACTTCATCAGGGGAAAGGGCTTCAAAAAAAGAAGAATAAAGAAGTTTCAAGGTTACAAAATAATCAACTAAATAAACCATACTGGGCGGAATTTTTCAGGACTTACCTTCCCTGGAATCCTTGGCTGCGTCATCACGACCAATGTACCAGAGCATGGAATGTGCTCGGAACTTCAAGGGACTTATTCGGCGTATAGAAAAGTCCATCACCACGTACCAAGAAGTCAAGCCCTTGGCACTTAGATCTCGGATGGCATCAATCCATCTTTCGATCTTTCCCGCCTTCTCCGCGTTGGATCTCCAGTTTGGATTCTCGCTCGCCACTTTGCCGACAAAGCAGAGGTAGTCCTCATTTGTGACCGTCATGTAGAACCAGTCCTTCTTCCATGATGACCACGAAGACTTTGAGTACATACGGATGTACTCATCGGCCCTTCCATCGTGGAGGCGCAGCGAGCACACCCCAGGTCCGGCCGCCGACTTCCTCGACCTCGCCATCTTGTAAAAGTACCTGAAGACCTTTAAATCCGATCAGATCCCCAGGTACGCCTCACAGAGGTAAATAACGATGCTAATATTGGCAATCAAGTTGGGGACCAAGTTCACCAATTCAACTTCATAGTATTCAAGAAGCTTGGAGAGGAATTTGTGTGCCTGCAACCTGAATCCACACTCAATGTAGGCGAAAAAGACAGATTTCTCCATCTTCGCTGCTCGGGAAATGCTCTACGGCCGCTGATCTTCAAGAAATCATATTCTTATTAGGGAGCATCCCAATCTTCTCCAAAGTCTCGAGCTTCTTCCCGCTGAGGTTGGAAACCAACCATTTGGTAATCGAATCCGACATAGTTGGATCTTGGACGAAAGGATGAAGGGAGGTCGGAGAAGTTTTTGGTGATAGGATGAGAGGAGGTCGGAGGAGATTTCTTATGAAAATATGAAAGGGGGACGAAGGAAAATCCGAGAGAATAAAAGCCCTAAAGCCCTGCGTTGAAAGGATTTATAGCCGTAACTCCTTAACTGCAATCGGGAGTTACCCAAAGTCCAACGGACATAAAACTTGTTCAGTTTTCTAAACGGTTCATCAACTTTAAAGTAAATACAGACTACCTCGTTTGTTACTTCATTAAATGAGGGCCTGCTTGATACGATTTCATCGGAGAAGGGTTCACACTACAAATTCATTTAAAGTTTGGGGGCTAGCTGACGAGGATTAAAACCTCTAAATCTTACTTTGTTTAATTAAAGACCGCACGTCCTTCGTGGTCGTAACCCCTAAGGCTAATGACCCCGTGGTCGTAAGGATTCCAGAGGTTACATCGTGGGTACTCTGGTTGGATGAGGTCCTGCACCTTATCCCCAACCAGATGACTGCTCGTGAAAGCAATGAACTAGCGCTTGGACTTGATTCCAAGTATATTCCTCCCGTATGATGAATAAAGCATATGCCATATTTACTCTAAACCACGTGATGCTTTACAGTCCCGAGTCACTAACCATAACCATAACACAATTATGTCTCCCACTGACATTAACTGGCAATCAGTTACTGTCTCACTAAACAATAACTGATCCTCCGAACAGACACGTCACTTCCAACAAGCGTCTTCTCCAGGAGTAACTATCACCCATTCGTCGGTTATTTAAAGAAAGATCAAGAGGTAATGGAGGAGAGACTGAAAACCAATCGATGATCAGACAAGGCCTAGCGATCTGAAGACCATTGGAGCAATAGTATAGCAATCAACAGTTCAACACATTCTCAGTGTAATTAAGACTAATCCACTGCCTTGTCGAAGACATTTCCTATAAAGGATCCAGTTCATTGCAATAAAGAGCAGTCCCTATTCTCTCCTAAGAACTCTTTGCCATTTTTCTCTATTTATTTTGTAAGATTGGTGACTCGATCGTCGACAGCGCGGCATTGAAGGCACGGACTGCGCGGCGTGGCGCACGAGCAGAGCACGGCTCGGGGACGCGGCCGGTGAAGGTTCGAGTGGCGCAAGAAGATAACAGCAGGGCAGATAGAAGGGAAGAGAAACGCATCGGTGGGAGAAACGGCAGGGTAGATAGAAGGGAAGAAAAACGCACTGACGGGAGAAGTGAACGGGCACACGAAACAAAAAAAATCGAACGGATGGGACACAAACCCACGCGGGATCCGACCGCCAAGGGAAATCGGGGTGACGTGGCCCATATGCCCTCGCCTCAATTCTGCTTGCATTTAACGTGGAATGATAGTGGAGAATCAATGTCGACACCTACGCCAGTATGATTCATGGGCATAGATCTGGACAAAAGCTTCTGCAGCACTGTCATATACTCCCTCCGTTCTTAAATACATGATGTTTGACCAAGCGTGCAGTCAAACTTATATAACTTTGATCATTACTTTTCATATGATTTTGTTAGTAAAAAATTACAAAATTATTATATTATGAAAATATTTATCATGACAAATCTAATGATACTATTCACTCATGATCAATCTAAATAGTTTTTCATATATTATTAGTCAAAGTTAGATAAATTTGACTGCATGCTTGGTCAAACGTCATATATTTAAGAACAGAGGGAGTATTACCGGATTATGCTAGTGATTCTCCATAGCAAACAAGCCAATGGTTCCAGAATTTTGTTGGGGCTGATTATACTGTGAACCGAATATTTTTATTAACTGAAAGTCTCTCAGTAATTGTCCATCTTTCGCGCGCTTGCTTTAGGAGATGTTCGTATCCACAAACCGATCTTTATTCTGGAATGAAAACTTGAAAGAAATCTTTTTTTGAGAATAACTGCCCAACTAGTATAATAAATCTCTGCAAAGAACTCCATAAAGTGTACTGATTGCTAATTTAGAAAACCATCTCCTCTTCCTTTTGAGAATATTACATCTTTTTTTCTCATTTTGGCCGAGTGATCCATGTCTGCGCGAAGTTCCATCCAATGCAGCTCGCACTGAGGCCTGTTTGGTTCACTCCCTGCTTGCAACGCGCCTGGCCGGGACAGCTCCTGGCTGCTGCCGGGGTGCTGTGTGTTTGGTTCCCTGAGAGTCAGGCGCACAAATTTAACGCCTCCCAGGCAAGCAACCTCCAGGCAGCTATCTCTTCAGTTTTTCCTCTATCTTTTTTATCTTTAGGTACGTATCATCAACCAAACACATATCTACAGGTTTGCCTGACCAGGCAAAAATCATCTGATTCACAGGCTACTCTCAGACACCACTTTTTCTCAGGCACGACTCTCAGACCTCGAACCAAACAGGCCCTGAATATACACAAGAATTCTCTATCCTAATAATTCCAATGGTTCAACCTTATCATGAAATCTTGTTTAAGCCGAACAACAAAGTCATGCTCATATACAATTGAGCTCAGAAAGATGTTTTCAGGTGGAATTTGAATAAATCTGGATTTTTTTTCGGTACTGTCTTTTTATGCGACATTAATTAGAAATCATCAAGCCCCATTAGGAATTTATTTTGGCAAATTAAAATTCCATTAAAAGTAAAAATATTCCTATGGTATCTCAAAAGAGGAATAATATTAACTAAAGATAACCTGCTTAAAAGAAATTGGAGAGAAAGTAACAAGTGTTGTTTTTGTATTAAAGATGAAACAATTCAACATCTTTTTATTGAATGCCCTTTTGCACGTCTTGCATAGTGAATTATTCAATTTATCTCCTCCTACGAGTATTGCAAATATGTTTGGGAATTGGTTAGCCGGTATTCCAAAAATTTTAAAGTCACAACTCCTAGTGGGAGCTAATGTCTTATGTTGGTCTATCTGGTTATGTCGGAATGATGTTGTTTTCGACAAAAAGATTATCACTAACCCACTGCAGGTTATCTTATTGAGTGGACATTGGCTGAGGACTTGGGCAAATTTGCAGATATCAGTCCAAAAGGAGTCTATGTTGGTCAGAAACGACATGTTGAAAGTGGTGACGAAGCAAATATTAAGCTTTTATGGGTGGCAATTTAGTAACAGAATTTGTAATGATTGAGTTTAAATTTCATTCATCGTTTGATTGTAAGGATTCAAATCTCTTTTAACTGATTGGCTTTCTCTTATGCTTTTAGACATTTTAATAAATTGGGTTGTGTGTATTTTTGATGCAGAGGCCAAGAGAGATTTTTCTTCTATTATCTAAAAAATGTGGCACAGGATATTGAACCGTACCCCCCTCTCTCTCTGCGTGTGTGTGTGTTTAAAAAAAAAATTTAAACCGGTTATCTTACGATTGTACTAGTACCCTGCTGCTCTACTTATGCCAATAACAACCGTCCCTATGCATTAAATTGTTTTTTTTTCTCTTTTGGATTATAAAGAACGAACGTCGGCACTTATGACAGTATCGTGGACATAGATTTTTACAATCTTTTGCAGCACTATCATATCGTATATTGAAACATAGATCATAGTCCATCGTATAGTGATTCTCCAAATCTAAATAGTGGTTCTTGTTCCATAATTCCGATGGAGGTGCATGAACCGTTCTTTCTCCGTACAGATAATTGATATAGCGTGAAGTCTTCCAATATTCGTCCATCTTTTGCCATGCTTTAGTTAGGTAATATACGTATGCACAAACTAAGTGCGCTTTATGCCGGCATAAAAAAAATTATTTTCACGAATAACTGCAAGAGTATGTATAATTGATTAACTCAAAAGAGGAAATAAATTCAAGTCTAAGGCCCTTCCTCGCCCATCACACATTAAGAGCCTATTTGCTTTAGAGCCTGATGCTTCGTAGCCTGGCCTGGAACCACACCTGGAGACTGCCGGTTTTTGTTTGCTTACGTGCCAAGCAGCTCATCAGGCCCAGGCGTAAGAATCCAACGCCTGGGAGCCAGGGGAGGCTGCTCCATCTGCACCGTTGATAGCTCGATCCAACGGTCTATTTTTTATTCACTAATTCCAGGCATATGCTTCCAACCAAACAACTCATCTTCAGGTTTGTCTGGTCAGGCAAAAATCATCTACTTTCCAAACTACCCTCAGGCACCACTTTTTCTCAGGCATGAAATCCAGGGCACCAACCAAACAAAGCACCACTTTTTCCCAAAAATAAAATCCAAGACACCAACCAAACAAACCCTAACCCTCGGAATCCAACTGTTGGGCACGCTCCCCAAGCGAATTCCCTTCCCTCAAAAGAACACCAAGAGTACCAACTATTTAAAGAAACCAGCTTATCCTTTTGAGAATACTACAGTTTTTTCACGTTTGGCTCAGGTGATCTCTACGCGAAGTTCCATCCAATGCGTCTTGCACTGAATATACAAGAGGAATTCTCCGTAATGACATTTCCAATGGTTCGATCTCTCCGCGAGTTTTCATTTTTTACAGGATTTCGATGAGATCTTGTATAAGCATAATAAATAAATAAAAACAACCCAGTGATGATAAGCCCTAAGAGCGTATGCATCGCTTAGCATCTAAAGTATGTGCTAAGGTGAACACATCACCCCTTTCTCTCTCTATAAGATTATTGTTAGCTACTTTTACTCTAACTCTTTAGCACCATCTATAAGTGCTAAAGTCATATATTTAGTTAAAGAAACGTTCAACATTTCTGACCCTAGCATCAGTTTTCAAGGTTTATTTTGGTGCCATGCAATTCAGGCTTAGCACCCACTCCTTCGTTCATTGGCATCGGTGGTAAGCAAATTCTCTCCCCTGTACTATTACCTTAGCATCTAGGGATGCACATGCTCTAACAGTACTACTTTCGGTGGACAATCACCTTCACAGATCGAGATCTATTTTCGGAGCATATCCATCCTTGTTGGTACTCCACAATTTCTCTCCAATCCTACTGTTCTCCCCTTTCTACCAAGAATGTACTGTCTTTATTTTCTTCTTGTTTAAACATATTGTGGCTGATCAATCATTTCACCCAGTGAGCAGATTCCTAGGCTTGTGGAGAATAAAGGCGCAGGCAGCAACATATCATATGGCACAAAACAGCAACGACGGGTGATTATCCATTTGTTCTAGCATATATACCAGTCAATACATTTTATATATGCCCTCGTGCCAAATAATGTGCTTTCTTTTCTATCTCCTGCCTGGTGATTCATACATTTTTTACGTCGATTCTGTTTTTTTTTCTTGGGGATTGATGACGTCATTTCTCCCTAGGATGTTAGAATTGTGTGAGCTAATTAAAGTGTTAAACAAAGAACAGGAAGGTTAGGCCTAATATTGTTCGTCGGATGGAAGAACATAATCTTGAACTCAGATACTAGTCCCAGTCAATGGTCAAATAGTCTTCCCTAAAAAAATATGTTCAAATGATCGAAGTGTAGACAATGAAGTTTTCGGTCTCATGACCTGCGAGTCCGTTAACGTGTCCGCCGGACAGTAGATTGTTAGGAGAGGCGAAATATTCCCCTGTGCAACACACGGATGAACAGGCAATGAACGTCCGATAGAGGTAGACAGGCTATCCAGTCTGTCCTTGTCTTGGTTTGCTCGGTTATGCGAGACTAGCCTATTTGGTTTCAATCTAGCAATTGCCAAATTTTGGCTGCCAAAGTTTGGTCGCATTGACAGGATTTGGAATTGTGCTTGGTTTGATGTCAAGATTTCGGCAAAAGCTCTGTTCTTATTCACAACCTAGTTCGTTTTCCTCACCAAAACTTGTCAAAGATTGTGGATGACCAATTTCACGGCTAGATTTTGCTAGCGTCAAATCAATTATGTTCCGGCGAGTTACACAGTGAGGATGATCAACATAATTTCCAACCAAGTAAACGATCGAGGCGCTTGGAGGGAGCGTCGGCAGTTACGTTGGAGAGCAATCTTGCCGTTTGAACCGCAACAAGCCGAGACTAGGACCCCAAGAAAGACGCGCCGGCCTCTTATCCCCACCCCACTTAACCGGCCGTGCCAAACTTAATCTTAGGCCGGCACGATGCTGCCGCGACACCGCCCGGCACGACGTCCATCTCTCGCAACTCGCCTCCACACGCTGCCGCCCGCCTTCGATTCGCTGCCGGCCGAAAACGTCGCTCCCCATCGAAAATTCGATTCGGGGAGCACGACTCCAACAACACCATGACTTGTGAAGTTGTGATGTGGTGTGAAATGTGGAATTTTTTTTTAATAATCTATTTTTAATTTGGAAATACAAAAATAATACCGTTTAATTTTTTTTACAGAAATAATCTCATGTCGCTGTACGGTTGGGCGACTCGTGCAAGTCGCCCAACCGCACTGCGACCAACCTTCAAGTCGCCCAATGGAATGGCGACTATAATCTGACTGGACCTAGTCGCCAAACGGATGTGCGACATATGTTGGAATCGCCGATTTGTAGAGCGAGTTTAACAAGTCGCGCAGTAGGTGGGCGACTTAGTTTAAATCGCCCGACCAGTGAGTGATTTAAGCAAATAAACTTGGAATTATGCAAATCCAATTGGAACAATTGTGTTAAAATAGATATTACATTTTGTAGGTATTGTATTTAGCAAATTGTATTATATGATGTTATGTTTTTAAAAGATAATAGTGTGGTGACAACGTTGGTTGGCCTGTTTTTTATTTTCGTAGAATATGAAGGGTACGAAATATGTCAGACTCGCAATAACATTTTGTGATCGTCGTATATTCTTGTAGTTCGCTAAATTTCTGTAGAATTTTGTGAGGACGATTGAGATAGTAATGAGTGGTAAGTAGAAAGGTAAGTGATATTACGAAGTCGTCTGAACGTATACGCGTATATTGGCAGTAGTCGATGAAGTACTTTATGAACCTTATATAGAATATGATTGAAGAGGCTGAGAACACTCGTTGTGGTTATGAAGATGCCATAAAACATGGAGGATTCGATGGCGGTGCGAATGGTTCTTTCTGAGATTCCAGTAGAAGAGGCATACTTGCAATATATGCTTACTTTGATGGTTTAGCGGAGACACGAAACGAGAAGTACATTAAAGTCCGCAGACAGAAGCATATTATACGTAGTGACATGGCATGATGATTCGGCTAATTGCTTTAGTCATCCTCGCTACTACTACGGTACACTGCGACACATGCATCCGGACCATATAAGTATACATGCCTTTAGGGGATAGTAAAAAACATGGGGGTAGGACGGGGGACTACTACGTAATGACCTGATCTACTGCGTGGACCGCGGCTATTTTTCCTTCCTTGCTAGCTCAGCGTTGAACTCCTCGCAGGCCTTCCCCTTCCCCTTGTCGCGGGACTGTCCACGTGGGGCTGGTATGTCGAAGTCGTCTATGTCCTGCGATTCCATGATGTAAGTGCACCGTATAGTGAGAATCGTAAAAAGGATGTAAATTCTTTCTAACTCACGTCGTGGATACGGATTACGCTCGGGCGATCGGATACGCTGTTGCAGCCGGGCTTAGCCGCATAAGCCTTTCTCTTGTCCTTGTCGCGGGATTCTCCACGTCGGGCTGGTATGTCGAAATCGTCCATGTCCTGCGATTTCATGATGTAAGTGCACCGTACAGTCAAAATCGTAAGAAGGGTGTAAATTCTTCATAACTCACGTCGTGGATACGGATTACGCCCGGACGACCGGATACGCTGTAGCGGCCGGGCTCAGCCGCATGAGCATTTTCCTTGCCCTTGTCACGGGACTGTCCACGTCGGGCTGGTATGTCGAAGTCGTCCATGTCCTGCGATTCTATAAGTGGTAAGTACACCGTACAGTGAAAGACGTAATAAGGATGTAAATTCTTCACAACTGACGTCATCGATATGGATTAGCTCGAGCGAGTACTGGGCTCCTTCGGTGCCTCCTCAACAGGGTCCGGTACGTAAGGATTCCACCGCACGAAGTTCTCGGCCCGCACTGAGTAGTTCAACATGTACTTCTGCTGGATGAATGCCCTGTCGTACATCTCCGGGCCGTCGATCCACTGAAAGAAGTGGCAGCGCATCTCAGGCTGGCATTACGTGGGGATGAAGTTAAAAATTTAAGGAATTCCATGTTGGGAGAGGAAAATCGATCTTGTGCTAAAAGAAACGCTTACGGTAGTGCCCGCAGTGTAATACGCCGCCGCGGTGTCAGGTGTGGATGAATGATCTCTGCTGGTTCGCCACACACACACTGTGGGATCGAAAAACGTGGTGGCACTGGAGCATCTTTCATTGATTTATCTGGGTATTGTAGTTGTCTCCTCTTCAGCTTAAGCCACTTTTACTTCTGCAACATCCTTGCGTAGAAGTTTACCGAAGAGTCCATAGCTGGGTATGTATTGTGTAGTGTTGGGTTTAGTTCAACCCCCTTTTATAAGCCCCATGGTTGGCATGGTGCGGTTAATTTCATGCAGAGTGGAGAGTCCTGTCTTTTAGTTGTGAAAAGCTGAGGAGGTAGAGTATTGTCATGTCGATCTGGAATACTGGCGAGGCATAGTGTTGTCACGTCTTACTTTGCAGTGAGAAGTTATATCTTGCTTTACAGAGTGCTGTCTTATCGGTCTGAAAAGTTGGCGAGACAGAGTGTTGTCATGTCTTTCTTTGCAGAGTCTTGTCTTTTCGGTCTTAAAAGCTGGCGAGGCTTAATTGAGTTGTCAATTCGATCTGAAAAGGCTAACCCTAAACTGCGCAATGCTGTCTCATTTGGTCTTATCACCACGGAAAGCTGCCTCGTTTGGTCTTGTCACTGCGCAAAGCTGCCTCGTTTGGTCTTATCACTGCGCAAGGCTGCCCCCATTTTGTCTTGTCACTGCGCAAACATGCCCCGTTTGGTCTTGTCTATGCTCAAAGCAGCCAGTCCCGTCTGGTCTTATCATCTGCAAGCTAATACATTACTCGCTTTGTTAGCCTCCCCCCGCAGGGCTATAAAACGCACGCCCCACGCTCCGAAATTAGGACCACTCGACCCTTGAAATCGTAGGAAGAAGAACCTTCTCCGTCTTACAGTAACATATGATGGCAGACGCCCAGGGACCAGTCCAACCGGGGTCGCCGAAGCCAGACCTTCTCGTCGAAAGGAGGGAGGACTTCGGCCGTAACTATCGGTTGATGCCGAAGAAGCATGCTCAACCGGTATGGCTAAAATGCAGACACGGGGAGGACGCTATCGTGCAGGTCATAGATGGCCCTTTCGATGGTGGACGGCATTTCTTCTGATGCCCATACTCTAGGGTAAATAGTTTTGTCCATGTTACTGCTAATACATCCTCCGTACTAACTGTCCCTTGTAGCAGATGGTGAAATACAACTTCACCCGCTAGATCGATCCTCCCCATGAACGACATGTTGTGAGGTACGTGGATGTATTGTGGAACCGAATCTTTGATTTGGAGGCGCAAATTGACGATCTCAAGGAGCAAAGTGATGACCTCCGGCAACAGATGCAGCGCTAGAGGGGCAATGAGGAGGTCGTGAACATAGGAAGTTCCTATGATCTCACATGCTGCTGTGCCAACCCTAGCTGCATATGTGTGTGCCACTACAACGACGGCCAACCACGTCCGAGGCGCCCAACTAGAGAACACTCTATGTGGGTAGTGAGAGGCACCTTCTACAATTAATGTCCCCTTCTGTACGCACTTATGTTCAATATCCTAAAGCATGTAACTAAATGGTGGACGCGTTATTGCGGTTGCCTTTTATCGAGTTGACATGTTGCATCGATGTGTCGCGTGCTTTAAGTTATATGCATCGAACAAATGAGTTGGACGACTTGGCAGTAAGTACTGGCCCGACTAAGTCACGAACGATGTCATAGTAATTACGAAGGAGAATACGTCAACACATAATACAAGTTATGCATAGACAACCATGTCATAGTACCTACGAAATACAATACATAAACACAGAATATGTAAACCCCCATCACACCACATTGCGCCACCCGCAAAGACTCCTCCGTCGCCGCCATCGCCCCACACCCGGTCGCGCCCAAAGAATACGCCCGCTTGGCTTCCGAACACGGAGTGCCTAAGCGGGGCCTAGACAGGAAAGGCGCCAGAGCCTCGCCGATCCGTGGTCCCAGTGGGGTCGACTCCACTGGTGTTCGTGATCACTGGGGCCCGCTAAAATTGCTCAATGGAAATAACCTCGACAGTGTAGGCTCACCGCCTGGACCTCCCCGGTGCTTCGCGGCATCGATCCATGTCCTCGTCGCGAGGAGAACTTCAGTGTCGGTTGGACAACAAAGACCGCATGACAAATAATGTTAATCTCTACAATATATCGACGATCGAAACTCAAGAGAGGAAACGACTGACGGTAGGCGGCGCGGGATGTCATACCCACCATATTGTCCGGACGGGTCGTGATGAGAACATATCGCCACGACGCCGGTCGTACCCACGTGCCCACCCGGACCCTCCAGCCGCCCAGCGCAGCGCAGAGGAGGCGAAGCGGCGAAGCGCGCGCGCAGCGGGCACGTGGGCGTGCCCTCCCGAGCTCGCTAACTGGTCAGGGCGTGGCATCCTCGACCTATGCACCGACGAGGCCACCTCCCGGACCGACGAGCCCACCTCCTCGTGACCGACGAGGCCGCGTCTGTCAGATCGTCTGCATGACATCGAGGCCCGCGCGCCGCCTCGCCAGACCGCAGCCCGATGAACAAATCGCTGCTGCTCGTCGCGCGTGACCTCGCGACCAATGCCGATCCCGCCCAGATCGATCGTATCCATCGCCGCAACCCCGACGTTGATGTCATGCGCAAGGAGTATGTCAAAGCGTCAAACCTATAATTCAAGTAACAAAGACGCAGACATTTTCAAACATGGTTTTACGTGATCGCGAGGTGCACGCCCGCGCTAAGTCAGAGGGTAGGAGTCGGTCGGTCCGCACACGAGCGGGGAGGGTCGATGACATGCACCACTGTGCGGTTCTGCGAAGCGTACCAATAAGGTACTTTCGTCAGACGCCTGGGGTCGTCTGGCCGTCCTCGGCATCACGATCCTCGTGGGCGTTCACCCACTATGCCACCCACGGCTCCATCTTGGCCGGCCACTGCGTCCTGGTGCCACCCCTCCTACTATGCCTGCGAAACGTACCACTGCAATTAGAAGCCACCGTTACAGAAATATCAAAAACATATGTGAACATGTGTTGCATGTAACTCATGCATGGGTAGACTCAGGCACCCTCGTCCGGCGGAATCTGGAACAACTGGCGGGGCCGAATCGCATCACCACATGCCTTCGCGTAGTCCTCAATGAACACGTCGAAGACGAGCTTCCTCTGCGTTCGCCAGTACGCTCGGTTGCGCCAGCACAGTGAAGACAGCCCTGCGGGAGCACGGGCCTCCGTCTCCTGATCGGAGTAAGGCTCCTAGCGCATGTCGTCAGCGGTGAGACGGTCCAGCTGCTCCACAAAGTGCTCGTACGCACATGTGACCTGCATGTGTGCATACTGTGCCTGCGGGCCAGAACAGTGGTTACAAAGGATTACCTGTAATACGACTAAAGAAAAGATATAGTGAAGTATGTACCCGTCTACGCCACCAAAGGGACCCTACGGTCGGCCGGTCCACTGCGTCCCCATTGTACATGTCCGCTACCAGACGGTCCGGAGTCTACCGAGATGGGCCGTCCCGAGAGAAGCGCTCGAACGACCACAACCGCAGCAGAGGGGTAGCTCTGTGAGGATAGATGCGGCTTGGCCCTGAAAGACGATCGCACATGTCGCGGTACATCGCGTCAAGTATGGCTGAGCCCCTAATCTCTAGCTCCTCGCCGTCGGCGATGGCCCTCGCGTACCCCACGGGCGGGCGTCGACGGAGTCACCGTGGCTGCTGGTAAACAGTACCTTGCCGAAGAGCCACAACAGTACGCCTCCGTGCCACGACACCGGTCGACGGTGGGTCAGGGACCATCCGCTCGATCTACGCAAAAACGAATAATTAGTAAGCCCGTCATATGGCTACGCCTCAATGAATCGCTAAACATGGAAAATAGGTAGTATACGTGCGGGAATCGCGAAGCCACCGCAGGCGAGCCATGCCGCCGCCGCCGAGAAGTCGGCACGGAGGCGCGCCTCCGCCAAGAACCTCAAACTCGCCTAACAGGCGTCGCGCCAGTCGACAACTGCGTCCGGCGGGAATGCAGGGGCTCCCGCGATAAGCAAACCGAGTAGCATCACGACATCCTGCAGAGTAGGGGCCATCTCCCCGAAAGGGAGGTGGAAGGTGTGTGTCTCGGGCCGCCAACGGTCCACCAGGGCAGTCAGGAGCGACGGGTCGAACGGGAATCATCATGACCGCTCCGGACCGGCCTGGACCTCCCCATCGTCGTCGACCAGACCGCCGTCCTCTTCGGTGGCCTCTACCATCCGTGCGAGAGGTAGAAGGCCAGAACGGCTCAGCCTACAAAGCACGAAGTAGTAAGTACATAGTGCGCATACGATACAAAAAAAATAGCACAGCTTGCGGACAAACCTCTCAACCCAGTGTGGGTCTAGTCTCCAAGCCCGTCGGGGTGTCCGCGTACGAACCACCCCTAACTCACCAAGGTCGTTCCGCCAACCGGATCGCGGCACCACGACGGCTTTCGTCTTGGTCTTTGCGTCGACCAACCGGTTCAAAGCAGATCAAATACCAATCCGAACCACTAGGGTCTTGAGCCATACCTGCAAATTAAGAAATTAAAAGTATTCATATTACTTAAGCATTTAAATTATATTCCAATGGGAAATAAATCATATTTGATATGTTCTTAGTGGCACCTAAAGACTTTGCTCCAACACAATGGTAATACATACACAATTTCATGAAACCCACGTGGTAAAGACATAACTTTTCCTACGAAAGGCTATATTACGTTAACGCCTGTACCGACTACTATGGATTGCGAAATATTTAACACATCATCGTTACTATGCATATTTATAATGGGTGAAGCTTTCAGGAAAAAAACAAAATTTTACATGTTTGACAATCCTACGTGTTTCGAATCATGTATCTATGATTCCTTAATCCAACCAAAACTATGAAGTAAATGTTTTCAATTCTTTATTATACAAAAAAATACTTGTATTTAACATTATATAAACTAGCATTTGCGAATGCACGAGTTATCGACATGTTTATATAATACAAAAGTAACATGTTATCATTCATCTAGCCCGTACGCAATTAGCGCAGGATGCGGAATAGTACAACTAAAATTATTTTTACTAACTCATTTTTCCTTTACACGAACTTCTAAACTAATTGTATTAATCATGCTATCTCTAAACATTTGCTAACAATATGTCACTACACACGATGTTGCTCGCTAACGTACCATGGTTACTAATTAATCATGCCATCTCTAAATATTTGCTAACAATATGTCACTACACATAAAGTTACTTGCTAACCTACCATAGTTTCAAAAATAAACTTTTACAAATTAATACTACAAACTTACCGTGCTAGTCGTCGATGCGAAACGAAAAACCTCTTTTTCTCCTCTTCTTCTTCCCCTCCTCTTTTTTCCCTCTCTTTCTCTCTTTTTCTGCTCGACTCGAGTTGGAATCCGGCGATTCGCTCGGTGGAATGGCGAGGGCTCGACCGCACGCGAGTTTTATAGCCGCCCCAAGTCACCATACAGTTGGGCGACTTGGGTTGAGCTGCGAGCAATTCGCTCGACCGTACGGCGACTCTCTTCAAGTCGCTATTCCATAAAACAATCTGGCCTCGAACCTTTAAATCGCTGTTCCATTGGGCGACTTGAAGGTTTATCGCAGCGCGGTTGGGCGACTTGCGCGACTCGTCCAACCGTACGGCGACATGGGATTATTTCTGTAAAAAAAAATTAAACGATATTATTTCTGTATTTCCGAATAAAAAATATATCATTTAAAAAAATCGTGAAATGTGACGAGACTCGGGTAAGCTCGGTAAACTCGCGTTTCAAGCTTTGGACGAACCGGACCTAGCAACTAGGCGTGTGAATCGGACCCACCTGTCCTACTCAGCTTCGCACACAAGTTGCGTACCATACGAGCTCGGCGCGAGTATATATCCATGCACTCAGTGCACCACACTGTCGTATCAGCCTATCGGGCCAACCAACAGCACCACTCCAGACTCCAGTTAGTTCAGACTCCTAGTCCTAGTCGCCTAGTACTACTACCACTAGTCTAGTACAAACAAGCAAAACAAAAGGAAGCAACAAACAAGTCGAGTGACCATCAGCAAGAATGTGCCTCTCGTTCGAAGCGTGCTTCGGTTGCGGCGGCGTCCACGGCCACGACGAGGACTACGGCTCGCACGCCGCCGACGAGAGGCCCCATACAAGTACTTACCAGCCGCCGGCGAGGAACGGCGCCGACCACGGCCAACAGCGCAACGGCAATCAAGGCCAAGGCTATTACGGCAATGGCCACCAGGCGTCCAACCAGACGGCCGCCGATGAAGCAGGGCGCAAAGCCTACAACGACGCAAGGAAAGACCATGCAACCGTTGCCGGAGCTGCTGCGACAAGGGATGGCTACGACCACGCTGCCTACGGACAAGACAAGGCCTACACGTATTCAGCAGCTGACGAAACGGTGAAGCTTCCTGCGACTGCGAGGAACAAGGTTGGTGATGACTGATGGCACAGGCTACAAAGCACGCTTCTACGAGCCTGCTGCTAAGGAGGACATCACGGGTTACCTCTACCCAACTACTACTACTACTACTACTACTATCGCAAGGTATTATTAGAGTCATGCATACTTGTGCGTATAGTCTCAAAAAAAAACTTATGCGTATTAGAGTAGTAGTAGTTCGACTTCCATAGTTCGATTAGCTAAGTGGTTTTACAGAGTTCGAGACAGGCGAGTGTTTGCTACAAGCATGGGAGTTCAGTTCACCAATCCCTCACCTTCCCTAGGTATCTGCTGAAACTGAAAGGCACCTGGAAGTGAGACAGACAGCAGGAGGCTGCAGATTTTGGTCAGAGCCTCCATACTATTTTGTCGATGGATATGAGGCAGAAGGTCCAGGAAGCTTTTGTTGGCAGATGTTTTTATCAGCTGGCTTGTTTAGTTGTGTAGTTGCTTTGTACTTGTAGCTGCTTTCTTCTTGTATCAGATAATTGAGTGGATCTTGTGAGGAGATGAGTCCCCATTTCTGCTTTTGCTCCATGGATGTGGTTTTTGTGTCTTTTTCAGTCGCTTTTCCCTTTACTGACTTGGATTGAGTGCCAAATGCTGGTGTGGCCTCGTTCAGAGCAAGCTTGAAGAGTGGTATCAGATAGCATTCTGAATTCCCGGTTTTAACTCAGATGAGTTCTGATTCCTTGTGGTTGTTCTCACAAACATTGTGAAATCACATTTCGTTGGAAGAAGAACGGCAAAATTGTTGATTTACAAATCACTGAAAATCATCCATTGCCTGGGTTAACTCAACACAATTTGTATTTACCTGAACCAGCACAATTGCCCAACATAGGTACCAGCTGCAAAAAGTGACACTAGTTTTTTGGGGGAAAAAAACCAACTAACCATTATAATCCTTCAATTTTCCATACACCCATTGGTGTGAAGTACTAATAGTAACAAATACCTATTTCGCAGGAACGCGTAGCATGTACACTCAGTACTCACCATTGGAAGCTGGACAATGAAGTGAAGGTACAAGGAGATGCTCCGGATCGACAAAGTTTTTGCCGGCAAAATAGAAATGTGACAGATGTAGATAGCAACTCACTGTGTATAACACATAAGGTGCTTGAAAGAAGATGGATACCTCCTTTCCCCCCTAGTTTGCATTATTCAGGGTTCTCATGGATACCTCCTTTCCCCCCTAGTTTGCATTATTCAGGGTTCTCACCATGTGGATAACTGCAGTTTATCCATAAATCATAGACAATTCCTCGCCGCAGATTTGTCTGTATGAATATACCTTTTTTTTTAACGGGATGTGCATATACTTGTGCTGGTCCAGGCAATTTCTGAAAGTTACTTGTCCGTTTTTTTCAACTTATTCCGTCGGTTATGCCCCTCGTTTAACCATTACTGAAGCGGAACTAACAATAGGAACTTATCTTGGGCGCCGCAAAAATACATAATTTTTGTAAGGCTAGCAGTCCAAGAACGTCTTCCACCGGCAGATATTCTAGCAATTAGGGATGCACATTCTCTCACGAGTACTACTTTCGGTGGACAATCACCTTCACAGATCGAGATCTATTTTCGGTGCATATCAATCCTTGTTGGCACTGCACAATTTGTCTCTAATCCAACTGTTCCCCCCTTTCTACCAAGAATGTACTCCGTCTTTATTTTCTTCTTGTTTAAGCACATTGTGGCTGATCAATCATTCCGCCCAGTGAGCAGATTCCAAGGCTTGTGGAGAATAAAGGCGCAGGCAGCAACATATGGCACGAAACAGCAACGACGGGTGATTATCCATTTGTTCTAGCATATATACCAGTCAATACATTTTATATATGCCCTCGTGCCAAATAATGTGCTTTCTTTTCTATCTCCTGCCCGGTGGTTCATACATTTTTTTACATCGATTCTGTTTTTTTTTCCTTGGGGATTGATGACGTCGTTTCTCCCTCGGAGGTTAGAACTGTGTGAGCTAATTAAAGTGTTAAACAAAGAACAGGAAGGTTAGGCCTAATATTGTTCGTCAGATGGAAGAACATAATCTTGAACTCAGATACTAGTCCCAGTCAATGGTCAAATAGTCTTCCCTAAAAAAATACGTTCAAATGATCGAAGTGTAGACAGTGAAGTTTTCGGTCTCACGACCTGCGAGTCCGTTAGGAGAGGCGAAATATTCCCCTGTGCAACACACGGTTGAACAGGCAATGAACGTCCGATGGAGAGAGACAGGCTATCCAGTCTGTCCTTGTCTTGGTTTGCTCGGTTATGCAAGACTAGCCTATTTGGTTTCAATCTAGCAATTGCCAGATTTTGGCTGCCAAAGTTTGGTCGCATTGACAGGATTTGATTGTGCTTGGTTTGATGTCAAGATTTCGGCAAAAGCTCTATTCTTATTCACAACCAAGGGGTGTCCTGCACCCTAGGATCGTCAGAAATACCCGTGTGCCGTCAGGGATACTGTACATATATAGACTTAGTCTATATAACGTATTTAGACAAATGTACCTAAATACCTTCTCTTTCTCAGCATTATAAGGGCAAGAAGGTAAAATATATCTTCCTGCCTTCCTATAAATAAGGCTCGAAGGGCATGTACAAAGGGGACTTCCCCTCATTCATACTCAATGCAATACACTCATACAACCATTCCTTTTGGCTCCTCTCCTGTTCGGCCCCTTTATGACTAAAGGGTACTTCGTACTTATTGTCTAGCCTTTTCTTGCTACGACAGTTTCCTTACCAAAACTTGTCAAAGTTTGTGGATGACCAATTTCACAGCTAAATTTTGCTAGCGTCAAATCAATTATGTTCTGGCGAGTTACACAGTGAGGATGATCAACATAATTTCTGAAACATCTGCAAAATTTCAAATATTCAAAATTCAATTTGAGTTTGATTTGGATTTGGATTTCGTTTTTCGTTCAAATTTCGGCCAAATTCATCAAAAATCCCCCAAATCCATCAAAACCCTAGCAAATCCGCTTTCCCCTTTCCCCATCCTTTCTCCTCACGGTCGCTGCCGCTTAGACCCGCCTCCGCCATCGCTTTGCCATCCACCTCGATCAAGACGCTTCAGCTTCCGCCACCTCCACCTCACCTCGCCACCTCGGCTTGCTCAGGAGAGCCTTGCTCACCCACGCCACCTCACCCCCCCCCTTTCGGCCAAGACCGCCACACGATAGCCGCACACGCCATCGCCAACTATTCACGCCGCCTGTTGCCGCCGCCCGCCCATGCCGTGCCTGCTCCCCACCGCTTTCCCCACTCCTCCTTCCCCAAGGCGGCCAGAGCTCCGCCGCCCCATCCCCATCAAAGCCGCCGCCACCACACCAACCCTCGCTCAAACAACCCCAACCCGCAAAAACCCTAAGGTAAGAAGACCTACTGGCGGAGCCATTCTCGCCGCTTTTCCTCCATGCATTCTGCTGTCGGTCCGCGTTCTTGCCACGGGCTGCCGCCACCGCCGTTCGAAGCCGCAGACCACACCGGGCGCTCACTCCTCCGCTTCTTCCTCCTTAATGCAGCGCCAAGCTGCATTGGCTGTCAGCCTTGACGTTTCAAACCTTTTTTAGGTCACGTGGTTTTGGGCCGTTTGGGCCCGGCCGAATTAGGCCGTTTAAACAAATCCGGCCCAAACACTATTCTCTGCACAGTAATTTCATTTACTGTTCATCCGAAAAATAGCAAATCACTATTCCAAATATACACTATTCTTTAGCCAAAAATAGTAAACCCTAGCCACTGTTCATTAGATGAAAAAGCATTTCTTGCTTTTGTTCACAGCCCATTTCTGTTCTTGAATAGTAAAATAGTACTATTCATTATCTGGTATTTTTCGCCCGAAACCCTAATTTGACATTATATGTCATTTTCGACCGTCTCGAGCCCAGAAAACCCATTCTCAACTCTGTTCAGCTATGCCAAGCTCCAAATAAATCTTTCCACCTTCCTATAGATTTCTTTAATCCTTTACAATATTTTTGTTGTAGTTGGATCCGAATCTCAAACTCCTTCCAATCCAAATAAACATCAGATAAATCCCACCAACCCGCACCACCTTCCTTTAAGTTTCTTTTTAGTTTTATTTACTTTGCTTGTTGTTCCCAGCTCATTCCTTGTCGAGCTAGTTTTTTACTTGGTTTCTTTTTATTGCATTGCTTCTCGTTAGTGTTGTAAGAATAATTCATCCATCGCACTAATGGGGCCTGCCTTGCAGAAGACACACATACTGGTCCAATTGATGCAGCTATACTCGTGAAAGACTGTAATACCCCTCACTTGTACTCATAGTGTAGCTATCCCCTAAGGGGTATTTTGGTCATTTGTACAGGCCCAAGAGCCTATAAATAGCCCATGTATCCCTTCTTTCAAGGGGATGGCTCTCTTGAGCAATAAAGAAACATGTTCAAACTGGTGAGCCCTCGGGGGCTCCCTCTCCGGAGGTAACCCCCCGTTGGCTCACCGACAGAGTAGGGCGGTCCTCTCGGACCCCGAACTCAGATAAATCCTCGTGTCATTTTCTACTCTCGTGGACGATGGCCCGTCAGACGGCCGACGTCCACCCCCTCACTCGTGTTTGGTTTTTACACCTACAACATTGGCGCCGTCCGTGGGGACATAGCTAATCGACGAAAGGCTATGTCTCCTACCAAATACTCTGAGTCCACAAAACCTCCTCCGGCTCCGGAGGGCGGTGATCTCGTGGATGACCCATCCGCTCTTTGAAGGAGCCCCAGCCGAGCACCATCGTCGGAGATCAGGGCCATCCACCTCGGGATGGCAACGCCTACATGCCCCAGGGCTCCCACACGTGTCCTCCTCCCTTGCGCGGGTCGTCGAGGCCGGCCAAGGCGGCGATTCAAGGCACCCTCGCAACCAGAAGGCTAAGGATTCTGAGGCCAACCAACACCCCCGGGACGCATGACGTTCAGGTGGCACGAGCGATGAAGGCTCGCATCAGGCTGCCCCTAACGCGCTCTTCGTTAGGGGCCACCCGATATATAAATCTCGTATGGGCTCTCAAGACACTTTCCCTCCAAGGGATTTCACCCTCGTGGTGCATAGGACGTACGACCTCTGCGGTCTCCCCTAACAAAAGTCCATGGTGGCTTGGGCGTCCGTCGCCTCCACCATGGCGGCTCATGTCCCACTAGACCTAGGGCATGAGCGACCACCCTCGCGGTGCGTAGGGCGCACGACCTCCGCGGTCTCCCCTAACAAAAGTCCATGGTGGCTTAGGCGTCCGTCGTCTCCACCATGGCGGCTCATGTCCTACTGGACCTAGGGCATGAGCGACCACCCTCGCGGTGCGTAGGGCGTACGGCCTCTGCGGTCTCCCCTAACAAAAGTCCATGGTGGCTTGGGCGTCCGTCGCCTCCACCATGGCGGCTCATGTCCCATCGGACCTAGGGCATGAGCGACCACCTCATGATGCGTGGGGCGACGGCCTCTGCGGTCTCCCCTAACAAAAGTCCATGGTTGCTTGGGTGTCCGTCGCCTCCGCCATGGCGGCTCGTGTCCTACTGGCCCTAGGGCATGAGCGACCACCCTCGTGGTGCGTAGGGTGTACGACCTCTACGGTCTCCCCTAGCAAAAGTCCATGGTGGCTTGGGCGTCTGTCGCTTCCACCATGGCGGCTCGTGTCCTACTAGACCTAGGGCATGAGCGATAATTTTGGTCCAGTACCAAGTTGATGGATGTGCTGATGACTCGTCCCCCTTAGACTCCAGGCCACGCGCCGAACGACCTCTGAGTCCCCGCACACCTAGCTTCATTGCTTCGCAAGGGTTAACCACTCTCATGCATTCCCGATCATAACAAAAAAACCCACATACGGGGTAAAAGGGCTTCATTGCCCTCATAGTTCGGTGCCCCACAACTTAGCCTCGTGGGCACCACCGGCGTGCCCGTGACTTACTGTCAGGGGCACACGTCTAAGGTGCCCATGAGTTAGCCTCATGGGCACCTCTAAGTCCACTGGGGGGCTACCATCCCTAGTGGGCCATTCGGCGCCCCACGACTTAGCCTCGTGGACGCCCCTCCGATGTGCCTATGATTTAGTGTTGTGGGCACACCTTCTAGGTACACATGAGTTAGCCTCATGGGTGCCTCCAAGTCCACTGGGGGGCTACAACCCCTGTGGGTCATTCGGTGCCCCATGACTTAGCTTTGTGGCCATTCCTCTGATATGTCCATGACACAGCCTCATAGCTCGAATCATCTACCGTCGACCTGGCTCGAATATTGATCAAGGACTATCATGCTCGCATAAGGCTATCACCTTGAAGATCTTAATATCTAAAGTGATGGGATTCTACTAGTCCCTCGGCAACACTTCGATCAATGCTCATGTCAAACGAATGTTATCTTGCTACAAGAAATAAGTGTTGATCATTCTCTTTTTCCCGCAGAGATGCTCGTGTTATCTACCTGTCACTGCAACGTTTCTAGCTCGAACTACGACCATTCTGAGGAGTTCTACTTCGACAACTCTCATCAATCCATGGAGCAAGAGGAGGACAACTTCGCCTACTTAGGCTTCGCTTCAACGCACCGCCGGCCTCGAAGGCTATGCCTCGGCTCGGCGGGCTCGCGTCTAAGACTTCGCCTACTTAGGCTTTCTTTCGACACACCGCTGGCCTCGAAGGCTATGCCTCGGCTCGGCGGCCTCGCGTCCAAGACATCGCCTACTTAGGCTTCCCTTCGACGCACCGCCAGCCTTGAAGGCTATGCCTCGGCTCGGCGGCCTCGCGTCCAAGACTTTGCCTACTTAGGCTTCGCTTCGACGCACCGCCGGCCTCGAAGGCTATGCCTCGGCTCGGCGGCCTCACGTCTAAAACTTCGCCTACTTAGGCTTCACTTTGATGCACCGCCCACCTTGAAGGCTATCCCTCGACAGGGCCGGTCTGCACCCACGACTTCGTCTACACAGGTTTCGCGCCGATGCACCGCCCGCCTAGAAGGCTGTGCTTCGGTGGGCTGGTCTTGTGTCTATGGCCTTGCTCGCCGCGAGCTTCGTTTGGATGCACCCCCTGCCCTGAGGGTTGTGCCTCGGTGGAGTGCTTGAAAGATTCAAGATTTCATCTTCGAGGATAGAGCAATGAAACCACCCCACACGAAGGGCCAGCGAAGCGTCAATTTAGTACCGCCTCATGTGAAGCACTCACACGATATGGAGTACAAAATAAGCATAAGTCCAGGCACCCACGCACCCACCTGAGCCAAAATTGGCTAAGTCACGGGTGCCCTTGCGATATTCCTCCGCTCTCGTGCCTCATGCACAGCGAGTCGAATTGGCAAAACCTCGAGCGTCTACATTCCCGTCAAGCTGGAATTTGGCCAAGTCTTTGGCCAAATATATTCATCAACAGGATGCAAGACCTCAGCACTCTTCTTTGCCCCTCGGGCGTCCTTGCAGGCACCCAATGGGCAAGGGGGCTAGTGTTGAGTAATCCTACCACCTCACCTTCGCACGAGCCCCGGCCTCGAGGCACCTACGCGACGACTTCATGTAGCTGCCGAGGGCCGCCGTTGTGCCTTCGTCGACATCGGGCCACCTCGAAGCCCTCACATGCCTTCGCGCGTACCCTCACGCTCGAAGCCCACCGCGCACCCTCGCGTGCCTTCGTGCGTGGTCTCACGCCCGAGCCGTCACTTGATCTTATGGGCAAAATGTACAAGACACAATTTCAGGAGTCTAGCACCCGAAGCCCTCACGTGCCTTCGCGTGCGACCTCGCGCCCGAAGCCTTCGCAAAACCCTCGCGCTCGAGGCCTTCGCCAAACCCTCGCGCCCGAGGCCTTCGCAAAACCCTTGTGATCGAGGCCTTCGCAAAACCCTCGTGATCGAGGCCTTCGCCAAACCCTCGCGCCCGAGGCCTTCGCAAAACCCTCGCGCCCGAGGCCTTCGCAAAACCCTCGTGATCGAGGCCTTCGCCAAACCCTCGCGCCCGAGGCCTTCGCAAAACCCTCGTGATCGAGGCCTTCGCCAAACCCTCGCACCCAAGGCCTTCGCAAAACCCTCGTGATCGAGGCCTTCGCCAAACCCTCGCGCCCGAAGCCTTCGCAAAACCCTCGCGCGCCCTCGCATGTACCCTCGCGCCTGAGCCCGCATAGACGAAACTCATCCGTGATCACTATTCACACACAAGAAAGAAATATGCGGCAACAGAGGCAGAGGCATTCATCAAACAAGTGGCGTGCATGAGTACTTTGCATCCGCACATCAGAATGGTACATGAAGCAGCCACATAAAATGGGCATAAAAAAATCAAAAAAGAACAGATGATCAATGACAATGGCAGTAAGAATGGCAATGACCCTCCTGCGAAGACGCGCAGGACTCGAGCTCGAGAGCCGGCAGCCGCCGAGCTCGCCGGCTCGTCGTGCAGCGGAGATCAAAATCCTGGGCTCAGATCAGTAGCGCTCGCAGGCCACGAACACGCTCTCGAAGAAGCCCTCAAACAGCGGCTCCTTCTTGGTCCGGAGGAAGAAGGCGTGGCTAGCCATGAAGTACATGGACGCCACGAGAAGCAGATGGGCTCCATGGCGTCCCATGAGAGCTCCCGAATGTGAGCCTCATGAAGCCGGCGATTTGGGCGACTGAGAAGTGCTTTCGCGGTATGGGTATAGCCTTCTCGATTGCTTTGACAACCATCTCGGCCTGAGGAAGACGGTCTTGCCAAGCACGGTGTGGATCCGGACTCGTCGGCCTTAGCCTGCCTGCAACACTGAATCGGAGGAGAGGCTTGGCGGATGGCGCGGAGGGGCGGCGTGGTGGCGTCGCCAAAAGCCACGAGGCCGTCGCCGCGGGCCTCCGCGCCACACTCGACCAGCTCTTCTTTGTCCCTCGCGCCATCGCCGCGGCGCCGGTGAGGGCATCGCCGAGGACGCCCGATCCTGCTGCCGAGACCTGGCGGCGACGGCAGCCTTGGCGTCAAGGCGATGGCGGCGTCCCCGCAAGGCTTGCGGCGAAGGCGAGCATGCGTCTTCTTTGCTCCGTCTGAAACACCTCTGCTGTGCGCGTGTGCGAGGCCGCCATGACGCATGCCCGTGTGCACGGCCACCAAGAACGCGCTTCCACGCCCCTGCCAGTCTTTGAGCCTCGGCTTGCCTTTAGCCCTGCTTGACGCGTGCGTTCTTGCGCGCGCAAGCTCAGAGGTCACGGAGGGCGGCGTCGCCCGGCGGCGTCGCAGTGGAGGAACTCGATGTCTGCGGCACGGTGCCGCCGGGACGCCGACGCCAGCAGCCGCGCCGCCTCCATCTCGCATGGTGCGCGGACCTTCCGTGTCTCCTCCACCGTCGAGCTCGCGCCCACCCCACCTCCAACTCCGTCTGCGGCGCCCGGCGGCCGCAACGAGCCTGTCGAGGTTGATCTTGGCGAACGCGACGCCGAAGCTCGCGAATCCGGTCGGCGAGGCATGAACTCATGGCGGCGACCTGCGGACCGAACGCCACCGCTCCTGCACCTGCGCCCGTGGACCTGCGCGCGCGCCAAAGCGTCTGCGGCGCCCGGCCCATCGCCCTCCGGCCACCGTGCCTGCGCCCTCGTGGCCGCCACACCTCGCAGCCTCACCTGCCGTGCCTGCGCCGCGCCAAGGCCGCCATGGGCCACTGGTGCGTCTGCGCCCGTGGACGCGCCTGCGCCAGCAAGACGCGAACATTGGCAGAGGCGGCACCACTCGAGAGGCGACCGTCTGAAGAGCGGCAACTGAGCCACCAGGGAGAAGCCAGCCGAGTCTCGGGCTAAGAAGACAAGAAATGGAGTAGGGAGGATTGGGGAGATGAAGCAAAGGAAATGAAGATGAAGGAAGCCAGTGGTTGTCCTCAGCCGAATGGGAAGATAAGGAAGAGAGAGAGAGAAGAAAGCCCCTTGCTTGCCTTGGATTCCCACAAGCTAGCACGTTAGCCTGCCTCCATTGCATTAAATAATGGAGTTTGTCTCACATGAATACACTCAGCCGCTGCAGCCTCACATGATGGAAAAAGCAAAAGCTCGATGCAGTGAAAAGGACAGCGAACCCCACAAAAGAGCTTTTAGTTCGCATCATACTGCCGCCAGCCTTGCGTCTTGAAGACCACGCTAATCGCCATGGAGGACCTGCCGATTGCTGTGGAGCACCTCAGACCTGCAGACGCCCGCTCTCTGACCGGGGCCCATGCAACATCGCGGCCTCGGCGCCCGTGTGCTCACGACCTCACGCCATCGCGCTCTCGCGTGCCTCGCACCCTTGCGCCCCTGTGGCGCCCTCACACCTTCGGAGTATTCGCCGCCTCGTGCGGCACCCCTCAGCGTCTCCACCGCTTCGCACGGCCCCTCGTCGGCCACCTTGCACCTTCAGATCTTCTCGTGCATCCTGCGGCGCCTCGCTCGCAGGCGCCCCGCTCCCAAGTGCCTGGCAACACCACGCGTCTTGCGACGCCCACAAGACTAGGGGAACCTCGCCCGCCGGAATGCAACTACCATTCAGAACCACCAAGACTTTTTTGAAATATCAACATCTGCATAAAAGGCACAATTCGAGACTGCCCCCTCTGACGTTTCCCCTAAAACGCTAAGGGGCAGGGGGGCTAGTGTTGTAAGAATAATTCATCCATCGCACTAATGGGGCCCGCCTTGCAGAAGACACACATACTGGTCCAATTGATGCAGCTATACTCGTGAAAGACTGTAATACCCCTCACTTGTACTCATAGTGTAGCTATCCCCTAAGGGGTATTTTGGTCATTTGTACAGGCCCAAGAGCCTATAAATACCCCATGTATCCCTTCTTTCAAGGGGATGGCTCTCTTGAGCAATAAAGAAACATGTTCAAACTGGTGAGCCCTCGGGGGCTCCCTCTCCGGAGGTAACCTCCCGTTGGCTCACCGACAGAGTAGGGGCGGTCCTCTCGGACCCCGAACTCAGATAAATCCTCGTGTCATTTTCTACTCTCGTGGACGATGGCCCGTCAGACGGCTGACGTCCACCCCCTCACTCGTGTTTGGTTTTTACACCTACAACAGTTAGGTTACAATCTAGACGACCAGACTCCAAAAGATGCCGGACAAGACCAGTATCAACAGGATTTTGTGCAAGAAGGCAAGTTGCATTCCTTGAACATTTTGAACCCACATATCATATATTTATATTGATACTTTCATTATTATATTTGAGCCAATTACTTTAATTATTGAAATAATACTTTTGAATGCCATGATAATTAGATAAATCCTATAACCCCACATACAAACCTACCCAGCACTTGTAGGCCATATTCATCTTGACAAGTTCACATAAAATATTATCTATATAAGTAGCTTTGTCACTCAATTGTGTTCATCAATCAAAAGCAGTATTGGCGGTTCGCCAATGGTTTTGGTGGAGAGTTGAGGGTTGTGTCCATTAAGTTGGACAACCCAATAGACTTGGGTTAAAAGTGAGTCATCAGTGAGATCTCGAGGTGGACAACCACGAGTTGGTGTTGGGCCATTGCCTCACTGGATGACAAGTAAGGACAAGAACCTTGTGCCAAGTAACAGACACAGAAAACCGCTCAACCACAAGCGTGGTCATTACTTCCTGGCTAAGTACACTGCTCATCTGAATGAATATCTACTGGTAAGGTAACTGCTCTTGTGTGATAGAGTAGTTCTGAATCTGGGTGTGACAGTGGGCTCAAGGGACACTCGGTAGTCTACACACAGCAGTAGGTGCCGTCGATAGGGTTGTAAGATCCTTGGGCGGTGGAGTCTCCTAGGGTCAGATGGAGTTAAAACCTCTAGGGTAGAAACTAGAAAAGGTTGAGCAGTGAAAAGGCTTTGTTATCTCAACCCAGTCGCACGCTGACATGTTGCGTGTCTATAAGTTTGAGATATCTTGTGGGTAAGTTGGGCAACTATGCGAGTGTATAAAAGGTATTGAATCTGCGTGCTTAGGTTAATGAAGTTGTGTTAATAGGTGATTCCAGTACATGAGGCATAAGTAGAGTTTTGGAGATGGTAAGTTGGTAATTGTGGTTTGTTGAGAAACCCCCTGTTGTTATTATTTATTATTGTTTTACTGTTTTGTAAAACTGCTTTAACTGCAAATTGCATCCACATATGCCTATTAAGGTAAAACCTAATCTTCCTTGAACTCCCTACATGTAATTATTTATCTTTTCCATGTGGCTTGTTGAGTACGGTAGTTGTACTCATTCTTGCATAATCTGCAAACAATCTACAGAAGAAATCTAGGAAAATGCAGAGGATCTGGTTGAACAGGATTTTGGTAGACCCACGGATGGCAACGACTACTGTTATTAGGTCTCAGCCGCACTCAAGTGTGCATGTGGTTTGAAGTTCTTTTGTTTCAGATTATATTAACTTTAGGCTTAGATGCTTTAGTGTCGATTATCAAACCCAATACATTAAGCCTTAATCTTATGTAATAAAAGGTTGACTTTTGTTGTAATCGAAAGTTTGCTTGAGACACTACTTACTTTGCAACTACACATCCTGAACGGTTATGAAGAGTTTAACGTTCTCAGAATTTAGAGGCGTTACAATTTCCAACCAAGTAAACGATCGAGGCGCTTGGAGGGAGCATCGGCAGTTACGTTGGAGAGCAATCTTGCCGTTTGGACCGCAACAAGCCGAGACTAGGACCCCAAGAAAGACGCGCCGGCCTCTTATCCCCACCGCACTTAACCGGCCGTGCCAAACTTAATTCCGCGGCATCACGCGCGCACGATACTGCCGCGACACCGCCCGGCACGACGTCCATCTCTCGCAACCCGCCTCCACACGCTGCCGCCCGCCTTCGATTCGCTGCCGCCCGAAAACGTCGCTCCCCATCGAAGAAAATTCGATTCGGGGAGAACGACTCCAACACCACCGCATGCTGCAACCGCACACCATCACTTGTGAAGCTGTGATGTGGTGTGAAATGCGAAACGAGACTCGGGTAAGCTCGGTAAACACGAGTTTCAGGCCTTGGACGAACCGGACCTAGCAACTAGGCGTGTGAATCGGACCCACCTTTCGTACTCAGCTTCGCACACAAGTTGCGTACAATACGAGCTCGGCGCGTGTATATATGCATGCACTCGGTGCACCACAACCAACAACACCACTCCAGATAGTTCAGACTCCTAGTTGCCTAGTACTACCACCACTAGTCTAGTACAAACAAACAAAACAAAACAAAAGGAAGCAACCAACAAGTCGAGTGACCATCAGCAAGAATGTGCTTCTCGTTCGATGCGTGCTTCGGTTGCGGCGGCCGCGGCGATGACTTCGGCCGCGAGCCGTCGACGCCCAGGCGCGCCACCGCCGAGAGGGCACATCCAACTACTTACCAGCCGCCGGCGAGGAACGGCGCCGACCACGGCCAACAGCGCAACGGCAATCAAGGCCAAGGCTATTACGGCAATGGCCACGAGGCGTCCTACCAGACGGCCGCCGATGAAGCAGGGCGCAAAGCCTACAACGACGCAAGGAAATACCATGCCACCGTTGCCGGAGCTGCTGCGACGAGGGATGGCTACGACCACGCTGCCTATGGACAAGACAAGGCCTACACGTATTCAGCGGCGGACGAAACGGTGAAGCTTCCTGCGACTGCGAGGAACAACAAGGTTGCTGATGACACAGGCTACAAAGCACGCTTCTACGAGCCTGCTGCTGAGGACGACACCACGGGTTACCACTACCCAACTACCACTACTACTATCGCAAGGTATTAGTAGAGTCATGCATACTAGTGCGTATAGTCTCAAAAAAAAAACTTGTGCGTATTAGAGTAGTAGTAGTTCGACTTCCATAGTTCGATTAGCTAAGTGGTTTTACAGAGTTCGAGACAGGCGAGTGTTTGCTACAAGCATGGGAGTTCAGTTCACCAATCCCTCCCCTTCCCTAGGCACCGCATTTGCTTCTGTTTAGTTGCCTTTTTCCTTTCCTTTTCTTTTGGTTTTGGTCAGTCCTCATATCTGCTGAAACTGAAAGGCACCTGGAAGTGAGAGACAGGAGGAGGCTGCAGTTTTGGTCAGAGCCTCCATATTATTTTGTCGATGGATGTGCGGCAGAAGGTCCAGGAAGCCTTTGTTGGCAGATGTTTTTATGAGCTGGCTTGTTTAGTTGTGTAGTTGCTTTGTACTTGTAGCTGCTTTCTTCTTGTATCAGATAATTGAGTGGATCTTGTGAGGAGATGAGTCCCCATTTCTGCTTTTGCTCCATGGATGTTGTTTTGTGTCTTTTTCAGTCGCTTTTCCCTTTACTGACTTGATTGAGTGCCAAATGCTGGTGTGCCCTCGTTCAGAGCAAGCTTGAAGAGTGGTATCAGATAGCATTCTGAATTCCCAGTTTTAACTCAGATGAATTCTGATTCCTTGTGGTTGTTCTCACAAACATTGTGAAATCACATTTCCTTGGAAGAAGAACGGCGCAATTGTTGATTTACAAATCACTGTAAATCATCCATTGCCTGGGTTAACTCAACACAATTTGTATTTACCTGAACCAGCACAATTGCCCAACATATGTACCAGCTGCTAAAAGTGACACTAGTTTTTTTTTTAAAAAAAAAACAAACCAACCATTATAATCCGTCAATTTTGCATACACCCATTGGTGTGAAGTATTAATAGTAACAAATACCTATTTCGCAGGAACGCGTAGCATGTACACTCAGTACTCACCAATGGAAGCTGGACAATGAAGTGAAGGTACAAGGAGATGCTCCAGATCGACAAAGTTTTTGCCGGCAAAATAGAAATGTGACAGATGTAGATAGCAACTCACTGTCTATAACACATAAGGTGCTTGAAAGAAGATGGATACCTCCTTTGCCCCTAGTTTGCATTATTCAGGGTTCTCACCATGTGGATAACTGCAGTTTTATCCATAAATCATAGACAATTTCTCGCCGCAGATTTGTCTGTATGCATATACCTTTTTTAAAACTGGATGTGCATATACTTGTCCAGTAGCAATTTCTGAAAGTTACTCGTCCTTTTCTTCTTCTTTTCAACTTATTCCGTCGGTTATGCCTCGTGTTTAAACCATTACCGAAGCGGAACTAACAATAGGAATTTCTCTTGGGCGCCACAAAAAGCTTTGCATGGCTAGCGGTCCAAGAATGTCTTCCAATGGCGGATATTTTAGTAAGAAGACACATGCCAAATTATTTTTGGCGTCCGCTTTGTACAAACAACGCTAAGTCATTCCTCCACCTACTCTTAAATTGTGTGTACACAAAAAAGGGTCTAGACCGCTATTGCAACTTGGGTGCAGCATACTACTGGCACAAGGGGACGCTTACGAGACGGTAATGGATTGGTGATTGTCTATATCACATAGAGAAGAGGCCATGAGTACGAAGGGACAGCTCATTAGTCATCCTCACAATGTGGCAGGTTTGGAAGGAAAGAAATATAAGGATCTTCCAACATCAAAGGAATGAGACGGTCAGGACGGTAGCGATCATCAAAGAATGTAGGACCGGAAAGGCGACTAGAGGGGGGCGAATAGGAGCACCAATTCATTTTTTCAAAGATAATGGATTCAACTCGCAAATCGCAAATCACTCCAATAGCTATGAGAGCTATGAAGATGAATGCTTAAGCACAGTGGAAGACTTGAATGAATCCACTCCTAAACCCTCAAAGCATAGCGACAAACTCTCTGAAGAAATCTGAAAAATCGGGGACAAAGGTACTACCATTTGTTGTAAGTGCGGTACTACGCATCAGCATACTACCTCGAGCAAAAGTGCGGTACTACCGATTGTCTGACGATGAACAACGACTGAAAACAAAATCGAAAATCGGCGTAACTTTTAAACCGTAAGGCCAAACTCCACCAAATTTGGAACACACCTTCCTATGGGTATTAGGAACCTATTCCAAGTGGCGATCGTCCAGATCTCGTCAAAGTTTCGATCTTTTTCAGTTTTACCTAAGAAGGGCAAAGAAGCCGAGCAAAACGAAAAACTTGATCCAACTCTTGCTCGTGGGAGATTGATGATCTAGGTGACCTTAGATACGTTCCCACATGTCACAGACAAGGAATAAGAGTGCACAAGAACAACCAAAACCAATGGATCAAGGAAGCACCAAAAATCATCAAAAGAGAATGAAGAACACAAGAGGAGCTCATCTTTGGAAGAACATCCATAGATTGATTCATGATGTTCTTTGATTCTGACCACTCCCTCAAGGAGGACAAGAGCTCCATCCAAGAGCATACACATCAATCCATCTCACTAGAGCCTATGCTTCTCTTTTCTTCCCTAAACCCTAAAAACCAAACTAGGGTTTGCAAATGAAGTGCTTGGGTCTTGTGAACAGCACCCTCTCTATTTATATGAGGCCTAGAGCTTCTAGAAGACTTAACCTAATGGGCTCCGTTAGGCCCAATAACAAACAGGACACACACGCATACGCATTTTAAAGCGCCGTCTTCACTTTTCTTGACCTAAACCACTTCTTGGCCTTGCACCGTCTTGCGCCGCTGGTTGGCATTAGGTCACCAAGGTGGTATTTGGTGAAATTACCAAAATACCCTTCTCGATCCTTCTCCATGGACCGAGTCCAACTCTGTCGAAGCAATCGCTTTGCTTTCATACGTGTAGGTTGATCAACGGCTCTCATCATGTCGGCAAGTCTCTCCGTCCAATCCCATCGAACCTCCAAGGCACTTGCACCGACCCCGCCGCTTGATCCAACCAACACATCGAGCTCGCGGTTCGATCCACCTCGTCCATACATGCCATGCTTGAGTCACGACCTCCCGGCATCTATGATGGATTACGGACCTCGGCTCTCCTAGCTTAGTCCCGATCCTCCTCGCCGCTTGACCGTCATTGACACGCAAGCCACCAGCAACAATAGACCAAGAAATCGTCTCTGGGAACAAATTCTTCACAACTTGACCCACGTTAGCTCAAAACATGCAATATGCAACATATATGCATTAACAAACATGGAAATGACATAACCCAAAAACAATTCTCCAAGTTAAACGAAACTCAGAAACCAAGTCGGTACTACCGCCATGTTATGGCCGGTACTACCGCACCCATAACTGCGGTCGTACCGCACCTCAATGAAATCCAAAACTTCCCAAAAACACTTGTTCTGGAAATACCATACCGCTCACACGCTGTCGTTAAAATCATCTTGGTACTACCAAGCAACAAAAGCACGCAGACTACTGCTCCTCGAAAATCAAAACACAAATTACACTGGATTACGGAAAAACCATACCGCTTTGCTTGCGGTAATACCGCCAGGTACTACTGTAAACACAACCGGTACTACCGCATCAGCGTAGTATCTGCGCGATACGTCGGTACTACCGATTATCGACACTTGTTTGAAACAGATTTCAACACAACCTAAAACGATCGTTTCGACAAACCAAAGAAGTTATTGCCAATTGTACCATCACATTAAGATCGTGAGCATATCCCCATGATATCCACAATCTCCCCTTGATGAACACATTGGCAATTTCCCTAAATGAATGTTTTGAGATTTGAAAGAGTAAGAACTTCGGCGTTTTCGATCAAAGGCACAACTTGGTCCAAATGCAAGAAAAAGCAAAGGAAATGACCAAGCTAGCTCGAGAATAGTATCGACAAGTGAGATCTGGCAAAAGAAGGCAAAAAGCTTCATTTTCGAAAGCGGGTCAAAATCTCACTTAAGGTCCATATGAAAGAACAATTGTTCGAAATGACCTTTGATCATTGTGAGTCTTCAAGAATTACAAATCAACTTCAGAAAAGGCAAATAAGACCAAAAGAATGCAATAGAGATGATCCCACTCACTATGATCAATAAAAACCCTATGACTCCAAAACGCTCTATAACAACATTTTTACCAATCTTTCTCCCCCTTTGACAATGAATTCATCAAGGTGCATGGAAGAAGATAGAGCATGAAAGTAATGGAATGGCTGTAATTTTTGTAATTTTTCATTTTTTTCAATTTTTTTTTGTTTGTTTGTTTGTAATTTAAGCAAAAGGAGCCATGAAGATTATCCATGAAGACTGTACAAGTATTACACCAAGCCATATTAAGTGAAGAAGCTATAAGCAAGTATGGCAAAACATGTACCGCAAAGCTAAGGCCAAAATAGCAATAATCTGAGATTAAATGAATTGAAGGCATGACCAGTTGCTCAAGATCACAGTTTAACTAAAGGTATCCAAAAATGAGTCGGGCCATGTCTATAAGTAAAAGCGGGCGAGAAGCTAGAAAATGAGTCAGTTTGAGCACTTTGAGATCAATTTTGAATCAATTTGTTCAAGCATTTAGAATTTAGCACATTGAGTACTTTCTTTGAAAATGATTGATTTTATCTTAGTAAAGCAAGTCTGGACTAGGAGCCATCCACAAGCGCCTTCTAAGCTTCAACCAATTGCCAATTTGTTTTCTTAGCATTGTGCTAGATCTCAAGCCTCACTCGACCATCCCAAGCAACACAAGCTTAAGAGAATATTCGGCTCATCCAAAACTCTCCACGAGTTCATGCCTAGTGCAATGGCAAGCGCCTCATAAGAAAGAATTGGTGAGATCGGTTTTTTCACACAAAAAGCTCATTTTTCATTTGCTTGACTTGAGAATTAGCATAGCTCAATTTAAAACTCAGAATAAGTTCAGGACTCAATTAAGCCTATATGACATGGCATGAATCATAAGAGGATCACTAAAGCAAAACTAGTCACCAGATCCAACAAGTCATATTATAATTCAGTTTGCACACAGATAATAGAGCTAGCATGACAAAAGCTAAGCTATACATAAAAAGCCATAAAAGACATCTAGCAAGCTAGCACAAGACATGGCAGGATATAAAGTATGAAAGCATGTCATACAAGGATAATAATCAAAGCTCCATAAGGTTATATTACAATGCAAGTTCTTTGAAGTTTAAAATGCATTATGGTACAATGAATGCAAAAGAGCAAACTCCCCTCAAAACAGGCCAAGAGGACTAACAACCCCAATTCTCCCCGCAGAAAAGCAAAACGAGAAGAATCAAGAGCTTTAGTGAAAATGTCGACAACTTTGTTGCTCGAGACTCAACAAAATGAAGCACAACATCACCCTTCTCAACATGGTCTCTAAGGAAATGGTAGCGAATGTCAATATGCTTAGTCCTAGAATGTTGCCTTTGGGTTTTTGCAATATTAATGGCGCTAGTGTTGTCACGAGAAAAGAGGAACACTACCCAAAAACAACCCATAGTCCCAAGAGTAGATAAGATCCAGAGAACCTTAGAGCAACTCTTGTCATACTACATACTCGGCCTCGGCGATGGATCGCAACAGAGGACTGTTTCCTAGATGACCACGAGATGAGAGATGTGCCTAAGAAATGACAAGTGCGGAAGTACTCTTCCTATCTACTCTACACCCAAAATCAAGATCGAAAAAGCCCGAATAGAGAGAGCGAAGAAGAAGAATACCAAAGTCCAAAGTCAAGAGTGTCACTGGAGGTACTGAATATCGACGACCGCTTGCTTGCGATGAGAAGCTCGAGGAAGCTCGAAATCGGCGCATGACACACAAATAATGTATGTCGGCCTCGTATTTGTGAGGTAGAGGAGGAGCCAATCATGTTTGCGGTACTCATTCGGTCCACGGGCTCTCCATCCTCATCTGGGTCGGCCACGGTGGTCGTGGCAATGGGAGTAGACATTGGTCTCTTGCTTCCCATGTCGGCGGCGAAGAAGGTCCTTTGTATACTTACTTTGATGAATGAAGGTGCCTTCTTTCGGTTGCTTGACTTGAAGACCAAGGAAGAAGGTCAATTAGCCCATCATGCTCATCTCAAACTCCTACTCATAGAATCAAAATCTAGACACCAAAGCATGAGAGGAACCACCGAATATGATATCATCCACATAAATCTGAACCAATAAGAAGTCACTGCCATGCTTAAGAGTGAACAAGGTTTTATCAACCATTCCCATTTTGAAATCATTACTAAGCAGAAAACTCTTAAGCCTATCATACCAAGCTCTAGGGGCTTGCTTCAGACCATACAGGGCTTTGGAGAGTTTAAAAACACGGTTTGGGAATTTGGGATTTTCGAAACCAGGTGGTTGCTTGACAAAGACCTCTTCTTCTATGAAACCATTCAAGAAAGCACTTTTGACATCCATTTGAAATAGCTTGAAACCCTTAGATGCATAAATGCTAGCAAAATGCGAATGGCTTCTAATCTAGCTCTGAGGAGCAAAAGTCTCTTCAAAGTCTAAGCCCTCTACAGGAATAACCTTGAGCTACAAGCCTAGCCTTGTTGCGAACTACCAACCATCCTCACTTTGCTTATTTTTGAAAATCCATTTTGTTCCAATTACATGTTGATTAGGTGGAGGTTCAACTAAGGTCCGAGACTTGGTTTCTTTCAAAGTTTTCAAGTTCTTCATGCATGGCATTGACCCAAGAGGCATCGAAAAGAGCATGGGTGATATCTCGGGGTTCAAAAGAAGCGACAAAAGCGAGAATGTGCATGAGAATCGGAAGAAATGAACACGAGCGAGTGACTCGCTCATGAATATCCCCAATAATCTGCTTTCGGTGGATCTTTGTCATTTGAATGTGAAGAGGAGCTCTGGTGCGAAGTGGCCTCTACCTCATGGGTCATGGAGGTAGGAACAGAGCCACTCGATCGTTGGTGAAGGTAGGAAGAGGTTGCTCATCTGAAGTGGTGTAGTAGAAGCGGCTCCCCAACCCTCTCGAAATGGTGGAGGATGGATTGGGTCCTCATCCTCGAGTCATCGTCGGCAGATGCTTTCTCGAATATCGAAACACGTGTACTGCAAAGATCGGGTCTAGTACCGGACTAGCCTCATCAAAAGTGACTTCGCAAGTCTCAACAATTTTGTTAGTGTCAAAATTAAATACCACGATAGCCACGAGAATGAGCGGGATATCCAAGAAATATGCCATCGAACATCTAGATTCAAATTTATCAAGGTTGCCATGTTTAAGAATGAAGCACTTACAACCAAAAATCTTGAAATGAGAAACTTTGGGCTTATGACCAAATCTGAGCTCATAGGAAGTCTTACCAATAACAGATCTCAAGAACACCCTATTAGAAATATAACAAGCGGTAAAGATAGCCTCATTAAAACCTCCTAGGTGTGGAATGCTCATCTAGCATGGTCACAGCCATCTCTACAAGGGTCCTATTCTTCCTCTCTACAACACCATTCTGTTTGGGGAACTCTAGGTGAAGAAAATCGGTGATCTAGCCCCTATCGAGCGAGAAGGTGGCAAAGGAAGAATTCTTGAATTCTGTCCCATTGTCACTCCTAATGGCTCTCAAAGCTCCAGAAGATCAACAACAAGTCTAAGGACCAAATCTCTAAAGAAACCAAATGCCTCGTCCTTAGAAACCGTAAAATAAACCCAAGAATACCGAGTAATCATCTACAATCACAAGCACATACCACTTACCACCGCGGACCGACTCTAGAAGGACCAACAAAGTCTAAGTGCAAGAGTGACCGTCCATCGGTCATCACTAAAGTAAGAGGTGGATGAGAAGCGAAAACCATCTTACCATGTCTCTGAGGTGTGCACACAAGGTCTCTAACGACCTTGACCTAGGCAAACCTCTAATCAAGTCCTTGCTCGACTCTAGTCAAGTGGTGAAGCCTATGTGACCAAGCCTACGATGCCACAAAACTAGATCATGGGAATGAGAAGCAACAAGACACCTAGGGCTAGAAGCGAAGAGATCTGAAATCGGCACAAAGATCCTCTCAAACACGAAATCTTAAAGACAAGCTCACGGAGGAATCTAAAACCTGCACTCACCACTCTTAAATCTCACCTCTAGACCCTCATCAAGTAGTGAGAAACAAAGCGATTATATTTGACTTACTTACCAAAGCGACGCCCTTGAGCATGAATTTGTTGTTGACGCCAAGACGTGCCTCTTCTTTGTCATCACGGTCCCCGTAGAAAGCATCCCCAAATGTGATCAATTCATTGCGGATGCATGTGTGAGGAGGAGAACCATCTAGAATCCCACCATATGTCGAGAACACCGAGTCAACAATCCATATGTCCTCCTTCCTCGCACGCTAGAACCTAATGAGCACGAGCAGAAACATATGTGCCTCGATCTTGGGGTTAGTGATAAAAGACTTGGGAATCGATCTTGAGTCACATGATGCTTAGGCAAAACAAGAGAAGCGGCGATAAAAGCGGTTAGGAACAAAATCATAAGAATGCATACGTGAACCACCTAGACCTCTCAAACGATCTACCAAAAGATCGGTACTCCCCTGTCTAGATGCTACCCGTGGTCTCTCCTCATGATATCCTAAACCGGAGCTACGCCTAGAGCCACCAAAAGAGTCAAAGAAGTCATCTACAAACCTAGGCCTATGTCTAGTAGGAATGACAGTCACTGCTCTAGAGACTACAATGAGGTGCAAAAACTCCTCTAATGGACCTCAAAGAACTCATCCTCTCCTTTCTCTCAAACTTGGCTCTCTGAAAGCGAACTCAACAATATGGCCATTCTTCTTGCGAGAAGGTGCAATGGTACTTGACCTTTTGAGGGTGCGACCGATGAAGCGAAGCACCTATCTTGCTAGAAAGAGTTTGAGCAAAACCAGTGATTTAAAGACTATCTTGGATGACTTAGGTGGTTCTACCTCAATCGAGCCACTCTCAACAAATCTAACAACCTTAGGTGGATGATTCTTGGAATGCTCTAGGAATCAAAACCTAGGCCACTATTATTCACACTCACCTTAGATTTGTCTAGAATCATGTTGAGTTTCTTCCTCCCACCAACAAATCTCTCAAGAGTCCTTTGAGGTAATCATTTTGTATGGCTAGTTCATAACAAGAAGCACACTTATTTGACTTGCTAGCCCTATCGGACTTTTCCTTATAGTGAGCTACCTCGGCTTTCAAAGCCTCACAAGACACACAATAGTTATCCCTAATCTTATCCAACCGCTCTTTGAACTTAACTCTAAACGCTTCTTGTATCTTATCTACACTATGCCCAAGTTCAATACAAAGAGTACAAGAATCGAGAATCAACAACTTTCTTGGAAGCGAGTCATGGACATGGATTGTTCAATTTTAGCCTTTTCTTCTAGTGTCTTGTTTAAAGCATCATTCTCAAGTGTGAGTTTAACACGCTTTTCACATGAAGCGCTTTTAGAGTCTGAGAATCATTTCCTACATCTCCTTCATTTTAATCTTATTTTTCTCACAATGAGAGCAGGTGTGACTAGCATCAAATTTACTCAATTCTTTTGTAGCACTATCAATTTTAGTTCAAGCAAAGCACAATTTGAACAAGGCAAAGGGATAGCATCAACGATAGTCACATCTAAAGCAATGGCATTCATGCAAGCGTGACTAGACTTGAGAGTTTCTAGTTCATCCAGAGCATCTTTCAATTGATTTGTAACAGAGGAATGAGCAAGTCTTAGAGTTACCAATTCATCATACATTCCGAACAAGCATCACAAACATCTTCAGGACTAATTGATTTGAGTGTAGCAACTTCTAGTTTCAAGTTATCAATCATGATGTCACGATTCTTAAGCATTCTAGCTTGCTTATCTAATTTCCGTTCGAAATGACCAAAGCACGTTTCATTTGAGCGGTGAGGACATACCTCATCGGGATCATTGAAAAGGTCGCTGCGTCGTTGGAGGAGTCGACGTCGTGGCTGTCCTTAGCCATGAAGCACATGCCGGTGAAGTCTTGATCCTTCTTCTTGCCATGAGAGTCGTCGTTGTCCTCCGTCCCCGAGTCCACATCGCTCATGTCAGCAGACTCAAGAGCGGTAAGGACCTTGTCGATTTAACTTGCGATAGTTCGCTTCTTGGGCTTCGCATCCTTAGCTTGAGGACGCCTCGAAAGTCCTTCTCCATCTTGCCCTTGACTTGGGGCAAGCTGGAGCGAATGTGGTTTGGCTCACCACACTCAAAGCAAATAATGGGCCACCTCTCCTACATTCCTCACTTTGTTGAAGACTCTCGAGAATTTGGTGGTTAGGAGGGCTAAATCATCCTCGGATATTTTCTCTAGCGCTCATCGCTCAAAGAATGCAAAGCGGACAACGAAAGACCGGATGAGCCAAAGTCCAAAGAATCGAAGAGCTACCCCGAGATGGGTCAACCACTAAAGCCATCGACTCTGTCTTGGGGAGTCGCGAGATGAAATCAATCTCATGCGACTTCAACCTCGAGTAAAGCTTATCCATGGTAAGCTCACTCATGACGATGTTGTCATTGATGGATGTGATCTTCATTCCCCAGACTCACATCAAGAGCACCCAAGAACTGGCGTGCATTCTCGGACTCGATGAATGTGAGACCTCTGACATGTAAATTATGAAGAATCTTGGAAAACCTTCCCAATAACTCATCCAAAGATTCACCGGGCTTTTGTTCGATCTTTGAGTATTCTTTCTTGAGTTGGTTCTGCCTCACTTCCTTGATAGTCAGAGAGCCCTCGTGGTAATCACAGAGGGTCTTCGGATCTCATGAGCGAGACTTCAGATGAGACACACGCTCAAACTCGGATCGACTAAGCCCTTGAATCAAGAAGTTCGAGCCTTCTTTGTTAGCCTCTACATCAGGATTGATTACATCTTCATCGGCCGGCACGACATAAGCATTTTTGACCTTAAGCCAAATTGCGTGCCCTTGAGCCTCGATGTAGGCTTGCATGCGAGCCTTCCAGTAAACAAAATCAACTCCATCGAAAATATGAGGTTTGAGTGAATACTTGTCAGTCGCCATGGCTCCTCAGAACGGTTAAGATCTATGAGAAGAGCTAACCGGCTCTGATACCAATTGTAGGACCGGAAAGGCGACTAGAGGGGGGGTGAATAGGAGCACCAATTCATTTTTTTCGAAGATAATGGATTCAACTCGCAAATCGCAAATCACTCCAATAGCTATGAGAGCTATGAAGATGAATGCTTAAGCACAATGGAAGACTTGAATGAATCCACTCCTAAACCCTCAAAGCATAGCAGCAAACTCCCTGAAGAAATCCTGAAAAATCAGGGACAAAGGTACTACCACTGTTGTAAGTGCGGTACTACCGATTGTCCTGACGATGAACAGAAACAGCCTGAAAACAAAATCGAAAATCGACGTAACTTTTAAACCGTAAGGCCAAACTCCACCAAATTTGGAACACACCTTCCTATGGGTATTAGGAACCTATTCAAGTGGCGATCGTCCAGATCTCGTCAAAGTTTCGATCTTTTTCAGTTTTACCTAAGAAGGGCAAAGAAGCGAGCAAAACGAAAAACTTGATCCAACTCTTGCTCGTGGGAGATTGATGATCTAGGTGACCTTAGATACGTTCCCACATGTCACAGCAAGGAATAAGAGTGCACAAGAACAACCAAAACCAATGGATCAAGGAAGCACCAAAAATCATCAAAAGAGAATGAAGAACACAAGAGGGAGCTCATCTTTGGAAGAACATCCATAGATTGATTCATGATGTTCTTTGGTTCTGACCACTCCCTCAAGGAGGACAAGAGCTCCATCCAAGAGCATACACATCAATCCATCTCACTAGAGCCTATGCTTCTCTTTTCTTCCCTAAACCCTAAAAACCAAACTAGGGTTTGCAAATGAAGTGCTTGAGGCTGCTTGTGAACAGCACCCTCTCTATTTATATGAGGCCTAGAGCTTCTAGAAGACTTAACCCTAATGGGCTCCCGTTAGGCCCAATAACAAGCAGGACACACACATACGCATTTTAAAGCGCCGTCTTCACTTTTCTTGACCTAAACCACTTCTTGGCGCACCGTCTTGCGCCGCTGGTTGGCATTAGGTCACCAAGGTGGTATTTGGTGAAATTACCAAAATACCCTTCTCGATCCTTCTCCATGGACCGAGTCCAACTGTCGAAGCAATCGCTTTGCTCATACGTGTAGGTTGATCAACGGCTCTCATCATGTCGGCAAGTCTCTCCGTCCAATCCCATCGGAACCTCCAAGGCACTTGCACCGACCCGCCGCTTGATCCAACCAACACATCGAATCTAGGTTCGATCCACCTCGTCCGATTCATGCCATGCTTGAGTCACGACCTCACGGCATCCATGATCGTTCGGACCTCGGCTCTCCTAGCTTAGTCCCGATCCTCCTCGCCGATTGACCGTCATTGACACGCAAGCCACTGCCTGACAATAGACCAAGAAATCGTCTCCGGGAACAAGTTCTTCACAACTTGACCTCGTTAGCTCAAAACATGCAATATGCAACATATATGCATTAACAAACATGGAAATGACATAACCCAAAAACAATTCTCCAAGTTAAGCGAAACTTCGAAACCAAGTCGGTACTACTGCCATGTTATGGCTAGATACTACAAGATCTTGATAATCTGCAGACCCATAATCTATGATCGTATCGCACCTTAATGAAATCCAAAACTTCCCAAAAACACTTGTTCTCGGAAAAACCATACCGCTCACACGCGATGCGTTCAAATCATCTTGGTACTACCAAGCAACAAAGCACTGCAGACTACCGCTCCTCGAAAATCCAAAACACAAATTACACTCGTTCGGAAAAACCATACCGCTTTGCTTATGTAATACCAGAGGTACTACCGCCAAACACAACCCGTACTTATCAAGCATCAGCGATAGTACCGCGCGATTACACGCCAGTACTACCGATTATCCCGACACTTGTCAAAAGCAGATTTCAACACAACCTAAAACGACCGTTTCGACAAACCAAAGAAGCTATTGCCAATTGTACCATCACATTAAGATCGTGAGCATATCCCCATGATATCCACAAAGAAAAAGCCAGGGCCTGGATAATTAGTGGGCAAAAAAAACTGGCGGTCTACCTACCAGCGGGAGACGCTACGCTTTCATGAAGATCGACTCAATAAGTGGGCGGCAGGACCGTGCTGAGTCCACAGCTCATTCGGGAGAGTCAGGGCAAGCGCGTCAAGGAAGAACAGTACTACGTTCATGTTCGCAATGCAGAGGAAGCGCAAGGCGGAAGTTGAATCATACAACGCGCGCGGAAGTTGAATCATACAAGCGTGAATGCCAGAAGTTTCAGAAGACTGGAACAATTTGTAATGCAGGCTGCTACCATCTTCAGGCTTCAAGCAACAAACTGGACTCAACCTCGAGCCAACACGGTCAGCTACCTTTTGGTGTTTCTTCTTGTTCTGAATGTCCTAGGAAGTCAGACAATGGCGGTTTTCGTCTCTCAACAGAGTAACGAATTCAGATGGTCAGAGCGGGTCAGTCGGTGATGAATTAAACTCATCCTGCCGTGAAGGGCGTCAGATCGCATTCAACTAGTTCAGATGATATTCAAAGCATTGATTCGCTTCTTTTCGATCTATCAACACTACGTGTTGTTACAGATGACTTTGCAGAGAGCAAAATGCTTGGTAAATGAGGGTTCGGTATGTTTATAAGGGAGTCCTACCTGAAGGTCAAGAAATAGCAGTGAAAAGGCTTTGTCAGAGTTCCAGACAAGGAATCGGTGAGCTGAAAACTGAGCTAGTTCTGGTTGTCAAGCTTCACCACAAGAACCTTGTGAGGCTTATTGGTGTTTGCTTGGAGGAACAAGAGAAAATACTCGTGTATGAATATATGCCCAATAGAAGCCTTGATAACATTATGTTTGTTTCTGAGAAAGACAAGGAGCTAGATTGGGGGAATAGATTCAAGATTATAAATGGAATTGCTAGAGGCTTACAGCATTTTCACGAAGATTATCAATTGATTCATGTTCACAATGAAGGGGTAGTGCAATGCCGGGGTGGAAACGAGCCGGGCTCGAGCTCATGTGAAACAGTGGCTCGGCTCGTTTTTGGAACAAGCCATAAGCCCCGCTCGGCTTGCTCGACAGTGGCTCGCGAGCTTGAGGCGAGACACATCCAGACCATCACCAATTCACCACGCCATGGCACCTCCTCCCCATTCAGGCCAGCACGGAGAAGACCGTCGGCGCTCCTCCCCTCTGCCTCTCCTCTATGGTCATCTCAGAACTGGAACAGGGGGCAAGAACTAGCAAAAAGAACGCCGATCCAACATGAAAAGCATGAAATCATCTCAAGAACATCATCCACACATACAAAACACCAATCACAATAATCATCCCAAAAACATCAATACATCATCCACATCCACATGAACCAAATCTACGAAAGCCGCCGAAGAAGCTCCTGCCGGCTGTGGAAGGGGATCGCGAAGGGCGTAGGACGACACAGGACTAACGAGGCGACGAGGAAGCTCCTGTCGGGCCGGCTGTGGAAGAGGAATCGCAAGGCGAGAGGAGGGGAGGCGACTGCAGAGGGGAGGGAGGGCGGTGGGTGGGCTGGGCGAGGAGGAGGGGAGGGTGGAAGAGGCGAGGCGGGCGGGAGGCGGATGTGGATCGGCGGGTGGAGCACCGGAGCTGGGAGAGGGGAGGGGGAGGGGGGGCGGCGGCGGTGGCAAGGTGGAGGGGGGAGGGAGGCGGAGGCGGAGGCGGAGGCCGGCAGGTGGAGCTGGACAAGAGGGAGGGGGAGGCGGCGGGTGGAGTTGGGCGAGGGGGAGGCGAAGGGCCGGAGGCGACGGGTAGAGGTGTAGAGCTGGGCGAGGAAGGGAGGGGGCGGGTGGAGGAGGTGAGGCAAAGGGCGAGCCGGGAGGAGGTGGCTAGGTGGGGAATTTGGCGAATGGCGAATCGGCGATGGGGAAATGGGGAATAGATTTGGCGGGGCGCGGGGGGGGGGTGGTGGACTTGGGGAAATCGCGCCTGGCATAGTGGGTTGGGCACCTGGGCCGAGCCAAGCTTGGCTCGATTTTTGAGCGGGCTGGACAGGCGGCTCGACTCGGCTCGAAAATGCACGAGCTCAAGCCGAGCCGTAACAAGCTCGAACAGGTTTATGAGTCTCGAGCTATTTTTCCAGCGAGAGGGCGGACTGGGGACTGGCTGGGCCATTGCCAGAGCAATTCTAACAAGCTACAGCATGCGCGGAAGTCAAATCATACAAACATGAATGCCAGAAGTTTCAGTGCCGCTATCTCTGTTTAGCACTTGAGATGGCTGGAGTTCCCTTGCCTTGTTTGTGTCTGCCATTGTCTTTGTCTGTCTGTGGTTTTGAGTTTCTGCGTTTTGAGTTTCGTTTGATCTTGTACCTTGTGAACAAACTCCCTCTTTAATGCATTAATGGCAATTCTCTTGCCATTTCACTAAAAAAAATAATAGGAACTTAAGCTCCCTCTCCCTATGATTTTTTTCCACTTATGTAGGAGTTTTTGTTTCTTGTGAAATTAATTCCTGCACTTCAAACAGGTCCATAGGAGTTGAACTGTTTTTGTGTGAATTTTTTGCGTTTCAAACAGACAGGTCCTTGTTATCTTACCCATGCTCGTCACGTCAGCTTGTGCGAGGAAGCATTTCTTTCATCTTTTGTTTTGTCTGGAAAAGTGAAAGTGGAAGAATTTGTCACAAACCCAATCGGATGAACACCAATGAACACAGGGGGCAAGACTAGATGATTCAAATCAACACAATAAACCAGTATTCAGAGATACCAACTAAGAAGAGCAATTAGACTGGGAATCTAGAGAACATTCGGGGCTGGGAATCAGAGAGAAGAGACGGGGAAGAAGAAGCTCAGTTGGGGGAAAAGAGAAGTAGTAGGGAGGAAGAAGATGAGCCGGCTGTCTGTTCTTCGATGCCCTCTCGTTCCCCTCGCCTGTCCCCTTTGTAGTTCCTGTCTATGTCTCCCACTTGCCACCTGGGCCACGGCCCATCGAATGAAGCCCGTTCCAAGCTAGGCCGGTATGTGACATTCCTCCCTCCTTGAAATGCGGCTTGCCCTCAAGCCGCTGAAATGAAATGAGGCATGAAGAAATCTGGCCACCACAACAATATCAGCTTCAAGCACTCTGCCATTCTTGAACTTAACTGCAGTGACAACACCATTGGCATGAGCATCAAAGCCAACAGCTATTGTACCCTTCACAAACTGGATTCCTTGGTTAGCATAGTGACTCTCATAGAAAGCTGCGATGTCGGCAGTGAAGAGACATGGTATACACCAAGGTTCAGGGAACACCATAGTGACATCAAAATTGTTGATCCTCAGTGTTGTGCTAATTTCAAGGCCTATGTAACCTTTTCCCATGTATTTCATGTGGACAGAGCTGCAATTATTGCACTGAATAATCTCAGTAATCAGCATAGAGGCCCACGGTTCAGACCCTAGCAATGGGTTAGAACCAACAATCCCATGCTCCCTACTGTGATCCGAATTTCCAATAGTACCAAGAAACTCTTGCCATTCTGGGTCCCATAGCAACTGCAACTCCTTAGCGAGCAGAAAACCCATGAGCCAATTCCTTGGTTCCAGGTATAGGATACCAGCAGCCATCAAGTCCTTGTGCTGTCTGGTAGTAGCCTTGTAGCCATAGTTGAAGTTATCATGAATCAGAACCTTCTCAGTAACAATGCGGTCATTAACACCAGCATTCTTAGAAATCAATTTAAGTGGGTAGCTCAGAGCGCTCCTCACTATTTCAGTTCTGACATCACCCCTTTCTCCTTCCTCTCCAGCAAACTTTTTGAGAAGCACAGTAAATAGACCATATGATATAGCTGACAGAAGACCAAACATATCACCTAGAAGAGTCCTCTGTGTGGCCCCAGAATTGCTTACTTCTGATTCGTCCGATGCCCAAGTTTGGCCCATAGTTGTCATTACCACACCAGCCATGCTAACAAAAACAGCAATAACTTTTGCAGCATTTATGGAATCTTGGCCAAGGAGCACACCAATGAAAAGAGTGAAAAGTCCCCAAGTTGAAGATAGTACAGTAGTACTGGCAACACTAGTTCTTGCCAGCGCTGCATTTGATAAATACTCCGTCACAGACCATATGGGACAAAGATACAATCCATACATTGCAATCTCCTTAGTGGAAAGTTCCTGCTCCTTCAGAACATCATCATCGCATTCATTGATTCCACAAATAAGTGGTTTTGTCTCTTTAGTACAGGAAGATCCACGTCAGTGTAATTTATCACCACAGTTTTCTATGATTCCATTTCCAACATCTTCTGAAATTCACCATTCTTCAAAGGGGCACTACCGCCGAAGGAAGATTTGGTCATGACTTTTGAAGCTCTACTGCTTCCAGAATTCCTTCTCAACAAATTGTGTATAAAATCCTTTAGAAATGACAAAGGTATATAAATGACCATAAGGGAGGCCCCCAAGTAAGTAATTGCAAATGGTTGCTTGTAGTTGGTGAATATCCCCTTTTGCTCAATATCCTCAACAATTATCAGAATTGGGTATGCACCTCTAATGGCTTCCTCCAAAACATTGATAAGATTCCTCGCGTTGTTGATTTTCTTGTCTACCAAAAGTAGCTTGCAGCTCTGGTACTCAGCAGACCTTTTCTCACTGTTAGTTAAAAAATAAGGAGAGATATAACCACAATCAAATTGCATTCCTTCCACAACATAGAGATTATTTTTGTAACTTCTCCCTTCTTCAAGGGTAACCACACCAATTTCCCCGTTGTTACCAGCATAAATTCCATACCAAACATCATCGGTGATGAAAGATGTTGCCCTTTCGACAGCTCAAAGATAAACACCAGGCCCAAGATTGGGTGGCAACGGTGGAAACATCCTCTGGTTAGGATAGTCCAAGTCAACGGCCACATGTCGGTTTGTGAGGAAACCAACCTGCTTGTTGCTGGTACGCCGCTTCACAATTGCAAACATATAGCCTCCAAAACTGGCAACTCCACTTATACAAAGAGACTGATTATCACTGTCAACCACAACTATTGCGGTGATTTTGTGTTCATTGCCCTTCAAACACTGTGCATGATAGAAATCCTACAGTGACCATACATTGATTGTTTTATTGTAAGAAGAGCTAAACAAAAAAAAAACCTCCCATGGCTAATCCTGTGACACAGTCACGGTGAGCAAGCAAAGATGAAGACTTGAACAATCCATCATATTGTGGCCCATTGATTCCTTCTGTACGAACCCCCTCATTGCTTATGCAACCACCATTGCTTCCATCATCCAGAGTTGAACTTTTGCCATCGAGCAGCGAGAGAGGGTGCATTTTATCATCGACTCAACAAAGACCAGAGTCAGAGAACATTGAGGACAACTCCCCAAGGAGCAAACACCTAAAACTCTTCTGAGCTCCAAGATCATCATCAGGAGCCAAAGCATCATCACCAGATTTGCCTGCATATATAATTAGTCCAAGGCCCACAGCAAATATTACTCCGGCAATTAATTTTGATTCAAAAAATTTTAATTGCCATTGTCCAATTTCATCTTCGTCAATGGGAGATGGAGAAGGCTTCTATAGAACAAAGGAAAGAATCAAAGCATATGCTCCCCCAATGCATGAAAGAACCAGGAATGGCCAGACAGGAATCTTGCTTTCTGAACTTCTGTCAGTAGGAAGAAGCAACATGCTGTACACTAGTGGCCCGAGGCCCAGTATGTACCATAGTGACACAAGAACTCCATTCATTCGAAAGCCATTATCACCTTTCAGATTACAAAGCTTCTGCAAGAAGTATGTGTCTCTGTACATTGTATCATCTTCCAGGTTACGGGAGAGGACAATTGGATACCAGAAGTTTCTCCAACTGGAATTGTAAGGTCTCACTGGACCAAACACCTCTAGCATCCTCTTGATGTCATGTTTATTGTGAAGCCGATAACCTCCAGTTGGGTTGAAGTAATGAGCAGATTGGAACATGATTTGATCAATGGTTTGTGTCACCAGGTGTTGGTCCCTTTCATCAAACCGATTGAACCAGTTTAAATGTTTTTGAGTCGGTGGTAGCCAAGCCATTGCATCCTTCCCCTTCTTGTGCTTCCCTCGATCAGGTGGCAATATGTCCAGTCGCTGGATATAACAATCTGACATGATATCGTTTGCCTCGATCTCCATCAACACCGGGTAGCAACTCTCAAGATGGGTAGGAACCCGGACGACCACCATCCGGTCCTTGCGCGGTGTGGGTGGGGTCATCACTCAATGGAGCACCGACAGGGAGGGTGTCCAGCTGCGCGACCCAGACTGGATGGGTGTTGACGAGGGTACCAGTGAAGATGACGCCACCGGCATCGAGCATTGGCCTGGCATTCGACCAAGCCTCGTAGTCAAGACCACCATCGAGCACCTTGGCGTCGACGATGTTAGGGCCGGGGATGGCGACGTCGAGCAAGGTGACGGTCGAGGGAGAACCCGGGGCTGCGTCTGGCAGTAATGCGGACGTCTGTGAGGCGGTGTCGTCGTCGGAACAATTCGTCGAACACCTGGTGGGCAATTTGGGGGCGGGTGCCGCCTCTACCCGTGGAGTGGCTGTCGCCGCTGCATGGTCCTCAGTAGCGGCATAGGTGGCCGTCAGTGCGGCTACAGACGACGACGAGGCGTGAACGGTTGCTCCTAGTGGGCGGACGATGGCCTTCAAGCCAACCGCGATCTCGTTCGTCCGGACTGCCAGGTCTTCCATCTCCAACGTTTGCTTATTCACGGTCGCGATTAACTGGTTCAACGTCGCCTTGCACCGTGCTTCGCTCTCCATCTCAGCATCGGTCATGGCCACTTCGGAGCACAGCATCATCAGGATTGAAGGCTCTTATACCAATTGTCACAAACCCAATCGGATGAACACCAATGAACACAGGGGGCAAGACTAGATGATTCAAATCAACACAATAAACCAGTATTTAGAGATACCAACTAAGAAGAGCAATTAGACTGGGAATCTAGAGAGCATTCGGGGCTGGGAATCAGAGAGAAGAGACGGGGAAGAAGAAGCTCAGTTGGGGGAAAAGAGAAGCAGTAGGGAGGAAGAAGATGAGCTGGCTGTCTGTTTTTCGATACCCTCTTGTTCCCCTCGCCTGTCCCCTTTGTAGTTCCTGTCTATGTCTCCCACTTGCCACCTGGGCCACGGCCCATCGAATGAAGCCTGTTCCAAGCCGGGCCGGTATGTGACAGAATTGCTTTCAGTTCATTTGGTTACTGCTGTTAAAGTGCTAATCAAGCTTCATGAAATGGTAATATTGCTTTCTGGGTAAACACGTTGAATGGAAAGTTCGGTGCGATTCTACCAAAGATGCGAAGACTCCATGCTTAAAATTAACACACCGAAGTACATGTAACATTTTTTTGTGTCCTCGCAAAAAGAAGAAAAAAACATTTTTTGTGTGCGAGAAGTGTATTTAAAAATACCAAGGAATGTTTTTCGATAAGATTAACACAACATAGAACAGACTGCAGTTACGCTCATGGTGTAAAGTAGAGAATTCAGAGCTAGTGCTTTCGACCTTAACAACTAAGATCTTGATCCGTGTTGATCTGTTCTTCTGAGCTTGGAATAAAACCAAGAATGCAGAGTCAATCCAGTCATTCAAGAAGGGAGACGAAAAAAATATACGTTTGCACTTTTGCCGATGAACTGACACTACTCCGTTGGACGGTGCAACCTGGTAGAGAATGTACAAGGGCTATATGCTATGCCTGTCAATTTCGTCTGTCCTTTCTGTTTCTTTATAACAATGGAATAAGTTCCTAATTAGTACTTCCACTAGAAACTCACACAGGCTAAGACACAAGCAAATAATTTGGCCACAACAGTTGGTCCGAGAACAACTAGGTTAGAATATACCGAGCTTGTGATTTCGTACTTGGTATGAAGAATGGTAAACAGGAAGTGAAAACCATCACATCTCTTGTTCTTAACTTCTAATGCTTGTTAGAGCGCATGCATATAAAGGATTAGTCATGCTTACTGTACAAGGTAGGTTCTTCGGTTTAACACAGTAGTGAGGTTACACGCTTCCAGATTCCAAATCATTTCTTGATGTACTGCTATGGTGTTGCCCGGTTAGTCCAATGAGATGCCCACCTGCAGACTGTTGATTCTGCGCATTGTTTGAATTGCTCGCCTCAAGCTCCTCCAGCATGTGGAAGTATGCATATGGCCCCCAACCTTAAGGTGAAAAAGAAGAAACTGTCACGTTCAAACAGGATAATTCACAATATCGAAACGAGATCGATAATAGCAAGATAAACCCTTGAGCCACTAACAGTGAAAGGAATTTGCTTAGTGATGGAGATTGAACAACCTTGATGGTGATACGGAGGGGGGAAGAAGTGCAAATAGCACGGCATTGCCATGATATATCCTAAAGAAAGTATCAATTTAGTGTGGTTACTGCAGTGCCAAAGCATGCAGTACATTTGGAAAAATGAAGGGAGAGCAGTACAAACCAAGTAGGCCGCCAACAAACACATCCTCCCAGTGGTGTCGATAATCATCTATTCTAGAAATCCCAACAAGCGAAGCAGCAAGAAGAGGAAGAATAACAATGCAAAGTTTTGCCACGTGACCTTGTCGATCAAACGCCTTAATTTTGCCGGATAAGTAGAGTGACAAAAATCCAAGTCCAGCAAAAGACCCTGCAATGTTAGATTCTGTAGAGTTCTGAGTGCTCACAGATATTAACCACAGTGATATTCACATAATATCAACTTGAGATAACTACAATTCGAATAACAAAACATAAAGCATGAGGATCCAGACTATTGAGTCAAGGTCCACCGTCCAGGTATACAACACTAAAACAGTGATAAACTGTTAAAATCTAAGCTACAGGTAGGGTACGCAGCATTTGTTGACAATCTTTAACCAGCGCTTGCTACATCAAACAATTAGCTTTACTGTAGGAACTACAAGCTTATCCATCAAAATCACATCTGGTGTAGATTTGCAATTAGGGGTAAAATCACAAACTTACACGACGTATGTCCACTAGGAAAACTCTTGCGCCCATCCTTTAAGAAACTTTTCTCACCGTGACAAATCACACCACCTGTCACTCGATCATATAACTGAGACAAACATGCCAGGACAGTGCCGTGCTAATTTCAATTAGCGACTTTTTAAAGAAGGAAACTATCTACACACAAGCACATCAGGAAATTTGTACCTGCTTTCCATCAGGAAAACACCGCCAAAAGAAGTCCGGCCGAGGTCTCCCTACTGCATTCTTTATCACATCAGTTATAGCCGCAGTTATCAGCACAGCAAAAAGAACTCCTACAAAATTCATATTTGAATGAGTTACTCTATGTATATATCTCCAGAACTTAGTGAACAGAACAACTGAACCATCAGAACAAAAATGGAGACAACATTAATAACCTAGTGTTGCATGATGAAGATCATAAACATCTCTCCTAGCAAAATATATTGATACGAAGATAACCACAGGACACAGTATAGAAATTATCTGTCAAGAGGTCCAATGTCCAGAATCAGTGATGAATGCGTTTGAGCTTGTAGCAAACTATGGAACTGCAAAGGTTCAAAAACGTACAGGAACGCCCCATGCTGGTACAGTACTTTGCTTTACTGGGTACCTAATATCAGTCATCATATCCTTCCCAACGAATCGGCTAAATGGAGGAGCATAATGCAAGGCCAGCACAACCGCAGCTAGAAAAACAAGAACAACCCAGTCATGTGTGTGCTTTCTGGCCAATCTAGCTCCATGCGTCTGAATTGTGTGCGAACGTAGATGAATCTCTCGCATCTTATCCTCCTGGAAAATAACCAGTACACCAATAGCATCAATATTCTGTAAGTAGTTATACTACAAGTCAATATAAATGGTGACTATCAGCAGCTCAATGTAAACAAACTGCACTATGAGGTAGATTCGTCTGAAGAAGTTAGAGTAGGCTGCATGTCTCATTAAGTACGAATGGAGTGCAGTATCTTAATATGCGAGGCCTGCTAGTCTCGTTCTAATTCTTGTAGCAAACAAGTCATATCCTGATGAAACATGATTTTTTTTCCCCAGTAGCTACCGTATTACACTAGAAATCTACATCATATAGATTGCAACATAGTAGTCACAGCTCACAGGCTCACAATTAAGTCTGAATCATATCTCACGAAGAATTGCAGGCTTCACATAGGTAAGAACCCCGTCTATTAAGATGGCACACACATCTTTCCTGCCGGCCCCTCGAAAAAAGATGGCACAAACAGATTTAGACTAGAGTCCTTTGCCAAGAAAATTTAGTCACTTTGTTTTAGTTCCTATACTAGAAAATTTAGTCACAAACAGATTACTAGACTAGAGTCCTTTGCCAAGAATACTAGAGTAGACAGCCTGGGGTTGTACAGAATGCAAACAGAGTTTCTCGATCTCACTGAGTTCTCACCACGCACTGAATATTGCAAGAACGGAAAAAAAACAGCGGCATACGCGGAATCAAGCGGCAGGCAGGAGAAACTTGGAAACTACTCTGAAGGCCTGAACCAAGAAACAAAAAAGTTTAAGTATTATGAAGACCGCTGGATTGCATTTGCATCACAATGTAAATACTAAGCTGAGAGACAGACAGAGAGGAGTAGGGGGCACTATTGATCGATGGCTTAAACCCCCGCGGACCCACCACAGCACTAAACCCTCGAAGAAGAAGAAGAGAAGAAAAAAACTAGATGCCACGATAACACCAGACTAGAGCTGAGATTGCCTGCCCTAACTCACAAAGAATGACAGTCTCGAACAGCACCGAAAGAAGAAGAAATGTTTGACAGGAAAGAATTAGAAACAAAAGTGGTGCACCTAATGGAAGCAACTATGGACGTGCCCTCGGAAATTAACCCTGGGAGAGGAGAGGAGAGAGCTGAGAAGGTCGACCGAGATCCAGAATTTTTTACCACTCGTGGTGAACGGGAAGATTGGAGAAGGGAGGAGGGGAACTTCGAGAACGATTGGATTTTGGTTTTTAATGCATGGGGTAGGGAGCCGCCCGCTGGATTGAATTCCAACCGACCACCGCTTTCTTTTCTTTTAGTTTCTTTCTCCTTTTTTTAGGGGGTCGAGACGAGCCGCTTTTTTTTTTTAATGCCTAGGTTTTAACCCCTCCGTCCAGCTAAAGAAAAACACCCAATCTCGCGAGGCACCACAGAGCCGCTCCAACGTGTGGTGAGGCCTATAGCTCCCTCATTTTTGCTACCGAGCCCAGCTCGATCCTCAAAGACGAGCCGCTTTTTTTTTTGAATGCCCGGGTTTTAACCCCCTCCGGTCCGCTGTAAAGAAGAAAGCACCCAATCTCGCGAGGCACCACGGGAGACGAGCCGCTTTTGTTTGTTTTCTCCTGGCTCGCTCCAAAGCAAAAGGAGAAGACGAGGGGAGGAGCTGGTTCTCGATCTCGCGCGTAGGGGCTGATCCCTACCTAGTTATATTAAAATTTACTAATATCTAGAAAATTTAGTCACTGTTTATTTTAGTTTCTATATTTGGCGTGCCCTTGAAAATTTTGGCAACATCAAATATTGGTAATGCCCATAAAATTTAGCTAGAATTTGGTTTGTTGCCAAATTTTGGTACTACCAGAGAAAATTTGGTAAAGCTAATTTTTTTCTTCACAATTCCCAGGTAAAGTTTGGGTGGCCAAAAGATTGGCAGGGCAACTAGCCCATGAGTTTGCTAGGTGGCATCATTTCGTTGGATATGAATAGGACCATATTAGTCTGTCGGTGTTTTAGAACCGAACTTACGTAAAGATTATTTGATTCGGGGGTTCCTCTAGGCTCAAAATCACACAGAGATAGAGACACGGGGATTTTTATACAGGTTCGGGTCTTCTCCTAGGAGAATAACAACCCTACTCCTGTGTGTATGTATTGAGTATACTGGGTTACAAGATGGAATCAGATATTACAGCATTGTCCTTCTAATCTTCTTTCGTCTATCCTTCTCTTCCTGATGATCATTGCCTTTTATACTGTCCCTGGGGTGCGCCGTTGGATCTTCAGTATAAATGTCACATTAACGCACTAGATCGTGGAGCTATTACCGGAGGTTATTACGGGAGTTGTAACGTTCCCACGTTGCCAGGCAATTATCACCATAACAAGGAGTTAAGTCGTACTGTTATTTCATAGAATAACAGCGTAATTGATTGCTCATATCCTTGGATACGGTACATGAGATTCACTGATCGACTAGGCCCACATATCTGTGAGTCTTGTCGACTGAGGACTGATCGTAGAAGAGCTTACGACCAGGTGGTGGTCGTAGGAGAGCCTACAACCACAGATCAATCGTAGTAGAGCTTACGATCACGGGATAGTCGTAGAAGGGCTTATAACTATGAGGTAGTCGTAAGAAGACCCACGACTACAGAGTGGTCGTAGGAGAACTTACGACTTCCAGCTTCTCCTTTATGAATATTAAGGGGTATACTCAAGAGTTATATGATGTCATTATTATCCATAATATGAATTATAGATATATAATAAAATAAGAATTGTTATATCCTCGTCATCTAGCCCCCCAGCTTAAGCGAAAATAACTTACTTAGAAAAGGAGCAGTAGATGGTCTTACGACTAGTAAGTGGTCGTAGGGAAATGGTCGAAGGAAGAACTCTTCGACTGGTGTTTCATTTGACCAGAAATTTACTTGGTCAAGAAAGTTGTGAAATAATCTTGTGACTTACAAGGTGGTCGTGGGAGATCTACTTGATCCTTAGTGGTCGCGATCTTGTGGTCGAAGCAGGATCTTTCGATCATTGTTGTGTTTTGACCACAAAAAGACTTGGTCAAGAAGGTAATTTCGCTTGAGGTGTAAAAACAGACATGACTTCCTCGAGCAGACAAATTTAAGAGTCCCAATCGACTCCCTTACCCTTGTATGTTGGAGTAGTTCCCAAAACGTTGGCAACCATTGGGTAGCCACGTCTTTTGAACTTCGGGTGTGCGGTTATAAATCTTCACCGTGGGTGAGTATAAGGTCTTTTACCTTCCCCCAAATTGTTCTTGCTGTTCGAACTCCTGAGTTTTCCGCCGCCGACCAAATCGAGCTTTCTTCTTCAATCTTTCCACATCCAAATCTTCGACTTTTAGGAGAAATGGCCGAACCACTTCGATGAGACGAATCGAGATGGATCGACCGAAATCCGGGCTTTGGTCGACTCAGAAGATTCTCGAAGATGGAATTCGTCTGCGGTGGATTGAGGCCGTCAGGCGATATTGGCGTCGGAGGAGATTGGGCAAATCCCCGTTTTCCAAGCATTCTGTGAGTATGGTCTTCGATTACCTGCTCATCCTTTTCTCACATTGGTACTCGAATATTTCCAAGTAGAGTTGGTGAACCTTGTCCCCAATTCTATCACAATGTTGGGGGTGTTCGTGTACCTGTGTGAGGCCTACCTGGGGATTCCAGCTGATCTGGAGTTGTTCCGATATTACTACGAAATGACCCGATTAAGCGGAATCGCCGGTAGTTGTAGTCTGAAGCTCCACGACGGGAAGTCGAGGGAGTACATTCAGATGTTTACCCGGTCGTCGTGGCCGGGGTGGAAGAAGAGGTGGTTCTATTGGGAGATCACCAACGAGAACAGCCTCTCCTTCGCCGGGAAGCCTGCCGAGAAGGTTCCCGCTTGGGATTCGATTCCAAAGGATCTTGGTCGTATCGCTCCTTTCATTCGAGCTATTGCAGACTTGAAGGAAGAGGGGCTTACAGGATGGCACGTGGTGAAAGATTTCATCACGTGCCGCATCAGCCCTCTGAAGAAGAGGGCTCATCAGATGTGGAGGTACTCGGGTCCGACGGACCCGACGAGGGACTACGCGGATGGTAAGTAAACCTTGAGCTTTAGCCATCTTTCTGTTAGTTTTAAATTAGGCTTACTGAAGATTCTCTTATCCCTACAAACCTCTCACTAGAAGAGATTGACGCTCGGGTCAAGCTCATCTGTGAGAAGACCCTAGCCCATGTTGTGGCGCCTCCAATTCTAGCTGACTTGTCTCCCGAGGACAAGGTGGAGCGCCTAAAGGTAATCAAGAGTCGATTTCATCTTTAGGACTTTGTAGTCATAGAAGAACTTATGACTGGGTACTAATCATAGGAATGCTTACGATCAGGTTCTGGTCGTAGAAAAACTTACGACCAGGGGGTTGTCGTAGAAAGGCTTATGACATGGTGATAGTTGTAGAAGAACTTACAACGGCTTTATAATATCTCTCTTTCTGATTTCTACAGAAAGTAGGCAAGGAGGACCATTAGGACGACGAAGAAGTCGAACTGATGGTCGTTGGTGCGGTCGTAAAGCAATTTGTTTCTCCCCCGGCTAAGAGACGTCGGCTTGTTAAGGTCGCCGACAAGGGAGGCTCAAGCTCGAGCCCTGCTGTTGGGCAAGCAGATGCTCCTCAGACCAGGGGGAGGAGGCTCGCGTAAGCTGTTGATGAGGGCGGTGTAAGCTCGAGCTCCGCTACTCCGTCTGCACCTTTGGCTAATCTTGCCGCGGAAATAATTGCTGCAGAGGAAGCAATCGCGGCAGGACTAGCTGGAATATTCAAACCCAAGGCCCCCAAGACCAAGGTAACCTTCTATTAAGACAGTAAAACCTTCGCAGTTTCTGCCTCTCGTGGCTTTATCAAGCGATTAGAAAAGTAGAAGCGGAAGAGTTTCATATCTTTTGTGAAGGAGATGCTGCGCCAAAGAATGTCCGTGGTCGAGGACAAGGTCTGCATTGTTGAGGTGGTCGAGGCAGTCTCGATAGCCGGAGAGCCAAGAGGCTCAAGGAGCAATGGTGCTCGATCAAACTCCACGATCAGACATGGTCGTGACTGTTCCTCAATATGAGTCTCAACCAGACGTGGTTGAGAAAAAGTCGAAGAAACCTTCCTTAGGGAGGGTTGATTCCAAACTTAAGATCAAATCCGATACTCGGATGTACGTAAAAGAGATAAAAGTGTAAAGACAGCATTTACCTTTTGATTTTTACCACCTGATCATGTTTTCCTTTTTATGATCTTAGCATGGTTCCTCTTATCATCAAGGACGTTCCTGCCAAGGAACCCACTGCAATTTCTTCGGCCGGCGAAGGAACAATAGTGGCGGTGGTTGAAGGATCGTCCACCGTCCGAGTGACTGAAGATGTCGTTGCAGCTGGCTTGGCTATGACTATTGGAGCGGTCGTAGGGCCAGAAGCGGCTACGATCACAGAAGTGGTCGTGAAAGCGAGCGGCTCGACCACTTTGGGCGATCATAAAGCAGGGTAAAGACGGTAGCGGCGGAGACATCCAGCCATGGGGGTGAAACATCTATTCACCGCGCTGGGAAGGAAGTTACCGCGGATAATCCTCCCGGCTTCCAAGGCCAAGCTACTGGTGTCGCTACCCCCAAAGAAAAAGAAGAGTTCGAGCTCTTTGACCACACCTTCGGGTTCTTCGCTCCTACCACCGTTGTGGGGGCTCCTGTGCGTTCAGATCTCGTGATTGCGTTCCTCACCCTAAGGATATTTCCAACAGAGGGGATGTTTTCAATGATGAACGTCTCGAAAGGGTATGGTGGAACCGAGTCGATGAGATTGATGAACTGAGGGACCCCACAAGGGTGGTGTCTTCGTTTGCTCGGACAGCCATGAATGTAAGTACCTGAAATTTGGTATTTACATCTATGCATTTTCACGCTTCCCATTGCCTTTCATTGTGCAAAACACATTGGAGCAAATTGTCACTGTTGCCGAATATAACAGGCAACTTGTCCATCTACGACAAGACAAAGCACTACTCTGCGAGCAAACAGAGAGGTGGTAAGTAACTGCTTTTCGTTGCCTTTTATGTTTCGACTACTTACACAGCACTTGCGGGGTTTGTCGTCGAAGATCTTACGACTAGGTACTGGTCGTAGGAGGACTTACTGACGGTGGTATTGTCGTGAAAAACTTCTGACGAGGCCGGTCGCAGAAGAACTTACTACCAGGTTCTTTGCTGACGTCTACCCTTTCCCTTTGCAGGTTTAAGAGTGACGAGAAGATCTTAGCTGATTCTCTCGACTATGAAAGAGCCGAGACGAAGAAGCTAAGGGAGGAGATTGAAGACCTCTAGAAGAAGCTTCAGGAGGCAAACTCTGCAAACCAAAAGTTGCAGGGACGACTAAGTGGTAAGTGCTGAACTTAAGACCGCCTTCGACCTCCTTTTGTTTTTCTGAATCTCATTCTCTTTCAGACAAAGACCAAGAGGTCTAGACGTGGGAGCAACGTTACCTTAAGGACACCGCCGCCCACGCTGAAGAAGTCAAGAAGTTAGATTCTCAACTAGTTGGTAAGCAAATCTTTACCTGCAATTGGTTGTATTTTCCTCTTGAGGTCATTTTATTTGACTTACCTTATTCTTTTCAGAACAAGTAGTACAAGTAAAACGACTTCGCGAGGCTTTGACTCGCAATCAGGAGGAAATGAAGGCTTTGAAGATCAATCTTCAAGACAATATTTCACTCCTGAACAATGTACTCGGTGTACTTCATGCTGACGGGATTACTCGTCGTGACGACACGTTGTCTACCCAATCGAGTGCCATTGGTAAACAAGTCAGAACTTTGCAAGAGTTGGTGACTACGCTGAGAGCTAACCAATTCAACTCGATAAAGGATGCGATCTAAGAGGGAATAAGATTTGTCTTAGCAAAACTTAAATCTCATGATCCCACCCTTAATCTATGACTGTCGTAGATGACTTCTTTATACAAGCGAAGCGGAGGCGATTAATAGCGACAATCTGAAATGATCATTTGAGTTAGTCACGGAGGGTATGCAAATCAGTTCTCCTCCGCTAGAGTAGTCTGTACCAGATTCCTGTAAAGACAAATTTTTTGTTGATGTTGATATATAATCCTTCCTTCTTCCTGAAAATCGTCTTGTCGAGTAGTTAGTAACTCATAAGATAATGAATGGAAAAAGAGCAAGACTAAGAATTGAAGTCAACTAATAACTTTATCCTAGCCACTAACTATTTGCTTGGTTTATTTAGATAAACCGAGTAAATAGTGTTTAATGGGTTTTCTGAAAAAAAGGGAGGTTTAGCTAACTTGTAGTTTTTCGATCACGATGATCTTGCACTAGTCGTAAGAGTAGGAACGAGTTGACACTAGGAAAGTCCTTCTAGTGGGCAGGACCACGTGTAGAGAGGAAAGGCTTCGACTAGGTGATGTTATCATCTCCGACCAGATTAATCAAATCAAGAACAGTCAACTTGAGTTAGAAAAACGTCTGGAGTTCCTTAAAAAATTTGTCCAACTTATCTCAATGCACTCAGTATATTCACCCTGGTAGCAAGAGTTAGAAATAGAACAACGCTAGGAGGTTCCTTCTAGTGGGCAGGACCACATGCAGAGAGGAAAGTCTTCGACTAGGTGTTGCAACTTCCTCCGACCAGTTAAAACAAACCGAGTTTATCGAAAGTAGTCGAGCAAATTTGGAAAGTGTACTTTGCTTAATTTATTTTTCAAAAAGATGGATGAAGAAATAAATTAAGGTACTAAGAGTTGGCTTGACATTATTTCAATCATGTTTCGAACTCGAGCTCTTTGTGTTGGTAAAAAAGGGGGGAACGAGTCGACTCTATGAAGTTCCTTCTAGTGGGCGGGACCACGTGCAGAGAGGAAAGGCTTCGACTAGGTGACGTTACCATCCTTTTGACCAGTGTAAAGATGAACTGGGTACTGGTCGTAGAATGTCTTACGACCAGTGCATTATCGTGGAAGAGTGCGACTTAGTAATCGGTCGAGTCGGACCTTTGACAAGGGTGTGGTTGAAAGAATTGTCAAAGCGCTACTCAAGTAATACAATAAAGATAGAAAGAACACGATGATTTATTGAGCGGTTGGTCGTTTACGTAGAATTTGCGTGGCGGTCGATATTCCAAGAATTTGAGAGAATTCGATCGTCTTCCATTGCGGTCGTCTCAACTCGGTCACATAACCCGACCATCGTGTAACGACCTTCCCACTTGGGGGAAAGCTTGTTCCGATTAGACTGGGATTGAATTTTCCTCAATACCAAGTCACCTATAGCAAGGCTACGAGGTTGGACCTTACGATCGTAGTATTTGCGCATGGCTTGCTAATAGACTACTAAATGGATTAAGGCATGATTCCTCTTTTCTTCGAGCAGGTTGATGTCATCCGCTCGAAGTTGTTCTTGGGCTGAGTCATTGAAACTCTCGACCTTTGTAGATCGGATCTTTAGTTTTGGCGGAAGCATGGCTTCAGCACCAAAAACTAGGGGAAAAAAGGTGTTTCACATGTTGCCCGACTAGCGGTCGTGTGAACTGCCCATAATACTGAGGGTAATTCTTGTACCCAAGCCCCCGAGCGCTTGACAAGCTGGTCGAAGACTCGAGTTTTAATTTCCTGCATTATTTGTCCATTCGCTTGTTCGACTGCCCCATTGCTTTGGGGATAGGCGACAGAGGTGTAACAGAGCTTGGTACCCAACTCGTCGCAAAATTCCTGAAATTTTGCACTCGAAAATTTACAATTATCTGTGATTATTCGACTTGGGACACCAAACTAAGTAATCACGCTTCTCATCATGAACCGTTTTGCGGCTTTCGTTGTTATCCCAGTCACAGGTTCGACTTCGATCCATTTTGTGAATGTATCAATAGCCACAAAAAGGAACTCAAAGCCTCTTGGAGCCCTTGGGAACGGTCCTAGGATGTCGAGACCCCAAGTCGCAAAAGGCCAAGATAAAGGGATTGTTTGTAATGCCTGAACTGGTTGGTGTATTTGGCTGCTATGAAACTGGCATTGTACACATTTCTTAACCAACTTTTTGGCATCATAGAGGGCTGTTGGCCAGTAAAATCCTTGTCGAAAGGCTTTTCCAACCAACATTCTGTAGGAAGCGTGAGTTCCACAGATGCCCCCGTGTATGTCGTGAAGGAGGTTTAGTCCTTCTCTCTGCAGTATGCATTGCATGAGTACCCCTTGAGTACCTCGCTTATAGAGGACTCTTTCGACCAAAGTATACATTTTGGCCTTTCAGGATAAACGATCTACTTGAGATCGTCATCGATCTGGAACCGTCTGAAGATACTTGTAGATGGGATCCATCCAAGTGTCCTCGTAATCTAGAATCTTTGTCTCAATAGGAGATATCTCCGGTGTGTCCACGAGACACCTGGAGTTGCTCAAGAAGACCCTTTTGGCACTTGTGATCGGGAAGAAGCTATCCGAGCAAGTCGGTGCGAGGAAATTATCCTTCGAGGGATAAATTGTACCTCAAAACCGAAAAATACTTTTCAAACTTTGAACCTCCGATAAATCTGCGAGACATGGTCGGATTAGAAACCTTGGTACTCTTTTTCGACTTGATTCATGACTAGTTGAGAGTCTCCTCTCACGAGTAGTCGTCGAATCGCGAGTGCTTTCGCAGCTCGTATGCCGGCTAGTAAACCTTTGTATTCTGCCACGTTGTTAGTGGCTTGAAAGTTTAACTGTATGGCATACTTTAAGGTCTCTCCGTTAGGAGATTCCAGGACCACTCCAGCCCCCGAGCCACTTAAAGTAAGTGACCTGTCAAAATACATCGTCCACTTGTCGTGGGTATCGTACTGGGGATCCTAAACAGGTTCAGGATTTGTCCATTCAGCGACAAAGTTTGCCAAGATTTGCGATTTAATGGCCGTTCGGGACACGAAATGGAGGTCGAACTCCCCAAGTTCTACTGACCATTTAGACATGCGTCCCGCTACTTTCCTATTTTGGAGGATCACTTTTAAGGGAAACTCAGACGCCACAATTATCTTGTGCACCTGAAAATAATGCCTCGGTTTCCTCGAAGACATGAGGAGAGCATAGAGAAGCTTTTGGACCTGAGGGTAACGCTCCTTAGGTCCGTGTAAAACTTCACTTACGTAGTACACCAGTCGTTAAACGTTTTCACATTCTACAACTAGTACTACGCTCACTGTCTGTGGCGTGGCAGCTACATAAATTAAGAGTGTTTTTTATAGTTTCGGGGAAATCAGAACAGGAGCACTCGTAAGATATCTCTTGACATCCTCGAAGGCAGCGTTTGCCTCTTCCGACCACTCGAAATCCCCGTGCTTCCTTAAAAGTTTGAAGAAAGGTAGTCCTTTTTCCCCCAGTCGTGCTATGAAACGACTTAAAGCCGCCATACACCCTGTGAGCTTTTGGACTTCTTTCTTCGTGGTTGGAGAGCGCATTTGAACAATGGCTTTTATCTTTTGAGTTTGCTTGATCCTCGTGACGGAGACCGTGGAATCCAAGCAATTTTCCCGAAAAGACTCCAAACACACACTTCTCATGATTAAGTTTCAAGCGGTGTTTCCTGAGGTTGTCGAACGTCTCCTGCAAGTTCGAAACATGATCAAACTGTTTGATGCTTTTTACGACTAGATCGTCAACATAGGCTTCCAAATTTCGGCCTAGCTGAGGTGAAAAAGTCGATTACATCAAACGTTGAAAAGAAGCACCAGCATTTTTTAGACCAAATGGTATTTTGACCTAGCAAAATATACCAAACGGAGTAATAAATGCGGTCTTTTGTTCATCTTCTAGACACATATTAATCTGATGGTAGCCAGAATATGCATCTAGAAAACTTAATGTTTCGCAACTAGCAGTAGAGTCAACCAACTGATCGATACGAGGTAAAGGAAAATCATCTTTTTGACAAGCTTTATTAATATCAGTGAAGTCTACGCACATTCGTCACTTGACGTTAGACTTCCTAACCATTACAGGGTTGGCCAACCACTCTGGGTCGTCGACTTCTCTTATAAAGCTTGCTTTAAGTAGCTTGTCCAATTCTGACCTTATAGCATCTTGTCGATCAGGGGCAAATCTCTGTAATTTTTGTTTTACGGGTACTTTGTCAGGCCGTAAAGCTAGCCTGTGCTCAATCACTTCCCTAGGGACTCCGGGCATGTCGGATGCTTGCCACGCGAAGACATCTGCGTTTGCTCGGAGGAAAGTGATGAGGGCGTCTTCCTACTTGGGGTCAGATCACAGAGGTGTTGCCATGAGTAGATCGACTCGACTGGTTGGTTTAATAATCACGATCGAGCAGACCCTTCGAGCATAGTCGGAAGATAATTCGCCATGACGCGCTCTCCTCCTCCTACTGCTCGAACATCGGTTGTGTAGATCTGAAGGAATTCGATGGGATTTTGAGACCCATCAAATATCTACATGTTCCCTGGTCGAAACCGCGGCGGCCAGTGAACTGCTCGGAGGTCAGGCGAGAATGCCCGACATCCGGTAATCACGTCGTAACACCTCCTTTGTAGAAAAGAGGGGTTGACGTCGCTAGGTGATCGTACTCGACGATATCCAGTAAGGGGTGAATCTGACTTATAGCAAGTCTCAATCATACGAGAGTAATACTCCTCGTATCTTGTCTGCTATTGCAAACCTCTCGGTCGGAGTGGTAAATGATCACCTCTCCTAGGAGCTTTATAATCGTTAGGCATTTGAGGAACTCTTTTCTGGATTGGGGAGCGACGCACCTTGCGGTGATCTCCATGCGACGAGTTATTCGATTGACTGGAAGCTGATGGAGTCGTACTGCCACGACTCCTGGAATGACGCCGGCGGGGTCGTTCGAGCTTGCTCATCGTACTCCGCAGCCTTCGTGCGATCTCTTCGGCAAAGATGTTGTAGCCAGGTGCTCGGGCAAGTTCTCGAGATGGGTTCTCGGCGGTCGTTGATATCTTTGAAGTTCTGAGCTTCTTCCGACTGGTATTGAGCGCGCCCAGGCAATTTTCTCTGAGCTGCGACTCGTTTTCGTCGGTTTATTGCAGAATCATTCATACCTAATCCTTGAACTTGCCTCAATGGAGTGCGACGATCTCGAAAATTTCCCGTACGCTCATCAGAGTATTGACTCTGGTCATCGTCGATGGTGTCTTTGTCATTGCCACGAACGACTGTAGAGTGTGATCTTCGGGGAGCATCTGCAGCCTCGTCTCTAGGAGAGTTATTGCTACCTGAGGGCAGGACGAAGACCTCCCGTTGATGATCTTCACTTGCGCTAGAGGCCTCCTCACTTGAGGAGTCGTCGAATGACACCATCTGGCGACTTAGAATAAACCCCTCTAGGAAGGGGAATTCCGGGTTATAACCGTCTCTGTCGGCAAGCGAGTCCTGCGTTGGGATGGTCGAACTCGCAGGAAGAGCATATTCGATCGCATTCTTGGCTGGGCTAACCGGAGAGAGAGAGTCACCAGATGTTGATGAAGATCCGGAATTACGACTTCCAGGAGTTATAGCGCCAGGTCGAACTGTCTTAGGCGGACTTGGACATTTGGAGAGGGAACCCTCACCGTGTCACGAGTCTACCTTGGGACAGCCCTCATTGTGGTCGGATTGACCCTTGTCCTCTAAGGAAGCTGGTTCCCCATCTGGACGTATAGTTGTGGGCGATAAGGATCCCTCCTCAATTCCATCGATGGTAAGGTCTCTTGGAGAAATATCTCCGGAGGCGACATCACCATCGGATGATGCATCGCTCGACTCATAGTCGAAACCGGCATCCATGTCGATATCTGCATAATCGGCCAAGTCAAACTAGTTCTCCTCGTTCCACTCTACTGCCATGAGAGCATGAGAATCGGAAAGACAAAGGAAAGCTGATGACTCAAAGAATCCCCACGGTCGGCGCCAACTGTCGGTGTTTTAGAACCGAACTTACGTAAAGATTGTTTGATTCGGGGGTTCCTCTAGGCTCAAAATCACACAGAGATGGAGACACGGGGATTTTTATACAGGTTCGGGCCTTCTCTTGGGAGAATAACAACCCTACTCCTGTGTATATGTATTGAGTATACTGGGTTACAAGATGGAATCAGAGACTAGAATATTGTTCTTCTAATCTTCTTTCGCCTCTCCTTCTCTTCCTAATGATCCTTGCCTTTTATACTGTCCCCGGGGTGCGCCATTGGATCTTCAGTATAAAGGTCACATTAACGCACCAGATCGTGGAGCCGTTACCGGAGGTTATTACGGGAGTTGTAACGTTCCCACGTTGCCAGGCAATTATCATCATAGCAGGGAGTTAAGTCGTACTGTTATTTCAGGGAATAACAGCGTAATTGATTGCTCATATCCTTGGATACGGTACATGAGATTCCCTGATCGACTAAGCCCACATGTCTGTGAGTCTTATCGACTAAGGACTGGTCATAGAAGAGCTTACAACCAGGTGGTGATCATAGAAGAGCCTACAACCACAGATCGATCGTAGTAGAGCTTACGATCACGGGATAGTCGTAGAAGGGCTTACAACTATGGGGTAGTCGTAGGAAGACCCACGACTACAGGGTGGTCGTAGGACAACTTACGACTTCCAGCTTCTCCCTTATGAATATTAAGGGGCATACTCAAGAGTTATATGACGTTATTATTATCCATAATATGAATTATAGATATATAATAAAATAAGGATTGTTATATCCTCGTCATAGTCAATTTCGGCATTGCTCATGGGTCCCACATGACATCAATTTTCTTTTGCCCCAAAATATGTCAACTTGGGTCTTGTTTTGTTGATAAAATGACGAGGAACACAACGGTTCAAACGGATCACAAATCGGATACTCGGTTTAGGAAATATGATCATTTGAAACAAATAAATCAATCCAACCATGCAATTAATATCACTATTTGCATCCAACCAGAACTCATTTCAAACAGATAAATTGGTATTACCAAATTTTTCAGGGCAACACCAAATATTGGTGCCAAACCAAACACTAGCCCACTACTTTTTTTGCCCATATTTTGGCATTGCCCAGATTTTGGTATTACCAAATTTTGGTTTGGCTCACTAGGGCACCAATCCAAATAGTCCCGGGAGTTAGGCAGTGCTTTTTCTGGGCTAGCCCAAGGCCTAGTCGATATGACACGATACATGGCAATCACGGCACGAACTACTGGGTCGTGCTGAGCCTAAGAATGAGGCACGTCGGGTGGCACAACACGGCTTGCTCTAATGAATCGTGCTCAGGTCGGCACGGCCCAAAAAGCTCGATGCAGTCTTAGCGCAGCCGGTGGCACATGGCAAGTGGCACTGCGGCGTAACGGCAGCCGGACAACCGACATCGTCGTGGTGGGCTTCGTAGCCGTCGCCACTCAAATCTGGGAGAGGGTAAGGGCAAGCATGCGAAGAACAGCCGTGCAGGCCATGGCTTCCGCCGACGGGAGAGATAGAGAGTGAGCTGCGACGGAAGACAGGGAAAGCGTTGCAGCGGTGGCAACCGTGGTCTAGCAGCGACAGAGGCAGACAAGCGTGGCAGTGACGACACGCAAGGTACACATACAACACCATGTGTCGTGCTCATGCCAGCATGACCCGATTGCAGCCCAACATACCAACATGCCGTGTCGGGCCTCGCAAGTGACAGTCCATGGCAGTACAGGCCGACGAACTCACCGTGCCGTGCTGCAGCGGCCCATCTCCCAGGTCTACTTCACGCACCCAAGTGCGAGCGAGCACATTGTCATCATCAGTATGGCCACGACCTGACTTCTTTTTGACGCGCGCCGTACGGCCATGACTCGCCATCCAAGCGAAACCTACGCATAAGAGCATGTACAATGGGTTTATGACAGCCGTCTATAGTCATTGCCATATAGGATTTTTGCTGATGTGGATGAAAGAGAATGAAGAAAGAGAAAGATCTTTGTCTACAATCAGAATGGCCGTAGTATAGTAAAAAGAAAAACATTAAAAGATTGTGTGTTCTATAAAGACAACTAAAAAGACATCAGTCATCTGTACCATTATATGAGATGTCTTTAATGCTGTCTACGGGTAATATAAAAAATTGCTATAGAGATATGCCCTCGTGTATCCATCTGGGGCAACGGATCTGAGAAGAAATCACCGTACATCACGTAGGACAGACGACCAAAGCCCAAAGCCCTGGTCCCCATGGGCCGGAAGCCAACGCAGAACAAACGAATGGTAGGCCACCGGCCATCCTTCATTCTGGCCTACTGGGCTTCCTAATTGAAAACACTACAGCTCATTTCTCTCTCTCTTTCCCCCCTCCCCTCTGGTTTCTACTTTCTGGTGTAGTTAGGACTTAGGACTTGGGATTTACAGGAGTCACCAAGAGAGAAGAGAGCTCAAACAACTATTCACAGATCAGCTTTTGCTCAATCAGTCCAGAGAAATCAAGTACGGCAATCTAGAGATCCAATGTCACGAAGATTTCCACTGCCTCCGGTCCTACTCCTGCACGTTGCCACGTCCTACATACACGTTGCGCTCACGCTGTCACGCATGCAGCTGTACGAAAAGGCCCTGGCAGCCTTGGCGGAACAGCGTCACACGTACATCTCTGACGTGGCACGCTGGCGTTTTCTGTCCCAGCACCAACATATAAAAGACATTGAAAATCCAAAACTCGTGAGGACGATGAGATGATAGCACGCCACCACAGAAAAATACAGACATATAGCTGGAAGGATGGATGGATAGAGAATATAAGTTGGCTAGTTGCAGAAGGATAAAGAGAGATTCTTCTCCAGTTGCCTCAGTTACATGTGGGGCCCCGTGTTTGCTTTCCTCGTAGGATCCACCTCACCATTGCATGATTGTTCACCGAGACAAACACAGCTTCATTTGCTTGCAGCAAACACCTCCTGCTTGCGCAAAATTGGCGGCTAAGAGCGTGAAAATTCTATGAAAATTTGTGTTCTCAAAAAGAAGCGTGTAATTTGTGTTCCTGCTGGCCTTCGTCGGTTCCAAGTGCATATTTGCGATGCTAAATTACTTCAATTTATGGAGCCACCAAGCTGACAACACGAGTTTCTTCCGGTGGCGGAGCTTGGATAAAAACAAAGAGGGGGCCAATTCAACATCACACACATAGATAACTTAGTAAGATGGAGCTAGTTTAGTGTTAAATTAGCATTTAAGTAGTAAAACTAAGCAGTTCTTAAGCAAAAAAAAAATCTCCAGGGAGAGGGTGTCATGGCCCATTTAGCCCTAGAAAAGCTCCACCCCTGGTTTCTTCAGAAGATAGATAGAATACTCTGTTGTGATGGAGTTGACAAGATAACAACTAATGCTTCTTGCTTCTTGTCCCTGTATCATTGTCCTGCGCATCCAAACAGAGGTCACTTTCATGACCATACATACACCTCCACACACTGGCACTGCTAGATTAATTAAGTGATCTACATGGTTCAGAGGTAGGTTTATGCATGGGATGCTGCAATGATGAGAGGAAATAGGAGTTGCACACTTACCTCCAATGATCGAGTGCACTGTACATGAAGAGAGGGGAGCAACTGGTGGTGGTGGGAGATCGGCAGGAGAAGATATGCGTATACATCTGGCTCTCATCTGATACTTAGTCTATTAGCTAATCCAATCCATGTCAACGTCGTGTGAATCTGAATTAACAAGTAAAAAGCAGTCAACGGCTATAGCGTCGTGCATCCAAGCCTATGTATTGAGTCTATTATCTCATCAAAAGAATCACTTCGAAGCCGGGGGAATAATCTTTTTGGGTGAAGCAATTCTTTTCGTCCTGTGTTTGATCGAACAGCTTCTTTTCTTTCAAGAACGGAAACAGGTGCTTTCGGCATGCATGGTGGCAAATTGTAGAATTGTATCTCTGCACTTAGATATGCTCCCGTCTCAATACACATATTTTCCGGTCACAAATAAAACTTCACTGTTCTTTTTTACATTAGCTGACGCAACAACAGACAAGGTGGGTCGTCTAAAAATACTTTCATATGAGTACTATTTTTGCTCTTGTGAAATGCATTAAATTTTGTACTACTTCAAAAAGAGGTACATGCATGCATGACCATTAAGACCACGCGTCAAAATAAGGTTTCAAACCTAGCTATCTTGAAACAATTATTCTCCAGAAGTACTTACTAGACCAAAGGGCCTAATTACCTCCCATGTTCAGGTAAGATTCCCATTATGATTATCCACTAATTATTTAAACAGATCAGTAGATCACTAATGCAGTTGTTTCATTTGTACCACACTATGCACCGAGAGGGTGGAAAGCACCGCATATATCTCTTATAAATCTTTAAGGTCTTGTTTGAAAAGTTTATTTTCGGCCGAGATTCATGTGGATCGAAAATTTGAACTAAAATCCTAATCCAAAAGAAGTGGATATCACCGTGGCGCAAGTGCCTAATTACCTCCCATGTTCAGGTAAGATTCCCATTATGAGTATCCACTAATTATTTAAACAGATCACTAATGCAGTTGTTGAGTGAAGTGAGATGTTATTCTCTATTAGTTTCATTTGTACCACACTAGCACCGAAAGGGTGGGAAGCACCGCATATATCGCTTATAAATCTTTAAGGTCTTGTTTGAGAAGCTTATTTACGGATGAGATTTATATGGATGGATAAAAAATTTGAATTAAAATCCTGATCCGTCTACGTGGATGGACAAGAATTTTGGTCTAATCAAACAAGGCCCAGTAAATTTAATCCAAAAGAAGTGGATATTACCGTGGCGCAAGTGCGTGATTTTGCAATATATGTTTCACAAAGATGATTTTGCGATGTTATTATGCAACCACTTTTTGCTAGCATATGATACCTGCGACAATAGATTGTCGAGTCTACAGTTTAATGCCTATTCCATCACGTAAATTATTTACGAACGGAGGGAGTATAATAGAACATGACAATCATCCGTCTTGCATGGCCCAAAAATGGAAAATACGACTGGCCACCTGTTAAGAGGGCCATATATACGGCCATCACAAATGTTATTCTCCATTCCATATTAGAGATGGTCGGAAGAGTCTCCGAGACAAGGTAATTGGTTCTCATGGCGATGGCGATGGCGATGGAGGCTGTTGTTGTTGTCGCCATGCCCGCAACGTGGAGATCGGAGAAGAAACGGTGGGTCCCACCCGCTATGACTAATCCGTTTGTCCACACCCCTGATTAGGCCGCTGAGAGCATGATGGGTCACCCAATCCGATTGGCCCGTGTCGGATGGAGAGCCCCGCGTCCCCGTCTCATCTCGCTTGGACAGCAAAAATGATGGCAATAGTATTCGATTTCAAGAAGAAGAAGAAGATGACAATAGTATTACTGTGTCAAATTACCCAGACGGACGCTCACGTAGAGGGATATTCCGATATTGTGAGTTTGGTTATTAACCCACTCAATCTTTTTTTTATGTGTGCTTGCGGAGTTTTTGGCTAATCTAGCCGTTTTGCGACCCGTAATTACAAATCTAACAACGTAAAAACCGATTTTGCAAAAATGGCACCGCTCCAGCGGCCTCCGTGCCGACATGAGGCGATGGCGCACGGTGACCGTGCGCCCTCACGTCGCCACGTGGCCCGTTTTTAAGCTAAAAATAATGAAAAAAATAATTAAATCGAATTTGGGTGGACACATGTCGACGCGCGGGTGTTGGCGCATTGTCGCCGTCTGCGCCGACTTCGCCACGTGGCGTCGTGAGAATCTTTGGCGCCGACGGTCACCGTCGACGCCAAATCGCGTAAGACGCGGCGGCGTGGCGCCACGGTGACCGTCGCGCCGGTGCCATTTTTGCAAAATCGGTTTTTACGTTGTTAGATTTGCAATTACGGGTCGCAAAACGGCTAGATTAGCCAAAAATTCGTGCTTGTGTTGAGCATACACCGGTTTTTGTTTCATTGTTAACTAGCAGGGTGGTTCGATCATTTGCACAGCTAGATTTGTTTTGAAGTTTGTATAAATGATTGATAATATATTTACGTATTTTGTAGGCTATTTAATTTGTTTAAAGATATCCTAAACATTAAAAATGACAATAGAAGCTTGAAGGAAAATATAACCTGAGGAACGTAATTGAAGTATAAGCTTAGATGAAAAAAATCATTGGGCATAATAAGTTATTGGGAGTTCTTATAAACCAACCACTGTCCATCATGTATAGACCATATGATTGTATATCTCTATTCTTACTCTATTAGTTACTTTTTCCAAATTGAATGCATGTAGTACATGTACATCTATTTAATTTCAAGCAATACATTGATTATATGTGTGGCAAATTATCTTATTAGTTTACATGGTATTAGAGTATCATGCTTACGCATATACCGATGCACCATGGGCGACCTACCTTGAACTTATCTTCTCTCACACGCCGACTGCCCCACCAAACCACGTGTCATCTATCTCTTCTCGCCGTCAAAACTTTTTTTGCTTCAACCTTCAACAATAAGCTCAAATCTTGATCAATCTCTCTCAGTTGATACCCCCTTCAATACAATTTTTTACCAAATGGTTATCTTCTACTTCTCCCCCAATTATTGCTTAATGCTAACCGTTGCGATATCAACACACATACACATGCAACCGTCACCGACCCCAGCTGGGGACAGGTGTCACGCTCTCTGGTGACCCTGAACCTATTCCCTATGGTAGCGTCATCTATACTCTAAGCATTTTGCTCCTCTGCTTTTGTACGTCTGTGCTTCTATTTGTATGAATGCATGCATTATGTTATACATGCTCGATGTCATCTTCTCTCGTGTTTGTTGCTTCTCTTTTTCGACGTTAACCAACTCAACGTTGTGGCTTCCTTACTAACCACGACGACCTCCTATCTTCACTAATGCAGGTATGTATGCTTTAGTAACGATATGGAGAATCTTTTTGCCATCGTCGACAACACCGTGCCCTCTCACCAGTGATGGCACGTTCCTAGCTACTCAACAGCCCCATATCGGCCATAGCTTGTCTTCAATGCAAATTTTTATCTCCTCTATGCCAGGGTTTCCCCATTATTGAGTTTCTTTAGTCAGTAACTTCTTTAACAACGCCGATGCTCACCATTGGTCATCGCGGCCATTGGCTCCTTCAGCTATGGACTTTCTCTTCAATGGCTCCGGCGAGCAACACAATATTGTCCTCGTTGAACGGCTAAAGTGAGCAACACAACATTGTCCTCATCTCTGTCGTCGTCACCACGGCTCTTCGCTTCCTCGTAGGTCAATGTCTTCTTGCAGGATATATCGATGATATTGCACTCTTTCGCGATCTCCTCCGACACCTCTCGTGATGTCCTCGTTATAACCTTTATTTTTTTTATTCAATTTTTTAGTTGTTTTTTTAGTTTTATTCCATAGGAAACAACAGTAAAAACACGTGACCATGCGAGTGAACGCGATGACTTCTTTTGTGTCTCCTCCAACACCATTCATGCTACCATCGTTATAGCTTTATTTTTATTCAACATTTCAGTTATTTTTATTGAAGTTCGTATAAAAATTAAATTGCTAAATTTATTTAATTTATTCCTAATTTTAGCTATTTAAGGATTTTACTTTAGAATTAGTATGGAAATCAAATTGTAATTTTTATTTCAAATTTTAATTCTTTTTCTTGGAATTAGTATCCAAATCTAATTGATATTTTTTCTTTGATTTTTATTTGAATTACAACTATTTTTATTCAATGTCGTATTTTTTTGTTCGATTTTGCATAGAAATCTAATTGCCTATTATTGTTTAATTTTTATTCCAAATTATAATTATTGGAATTCATATCAAAATCAAATTGATTGTTTTATTTTATTTTTGGAATTTCAGCTTTTTGTTAGATTTAGTATACAAATCTAATTGTCACTTGTTGTTTATTGTTTATTCCAAATTATAATTATTTAGGATTTTACTTACGAATTAGTATGATAATCAAATTGCTAATTTTATTTTATGTTTATTCTGAATTTCAATTTTATTATACTTGGCACGGACTCTTTTACTTGGGAATTTGTATGGAAATCGAATTGCTAATTTTATTTTATTCTTAATTCGAATTTTAGTTTTATTATACTTCACATGGACTCTCGTTTTTTTAATCTAATCCGTTATAATCTGGACCCACTACGATAGACGATGTAGTTTTCTTTTCTTTCACCGATTAACGTGTGAATTTATAGCCCTTGAGAGCGAATAAGGTGACTTCTTTTAACACTACTTTAATAAGATAATAGATATATAGATATTTGACGGCCATATCGACTGGTCATCAGAGACGCCCATCACAAAGAGTGTAGTGGTCGAGACGATTATGACTCTACATGTTTTTACCTTTTTTTGCAAGGATTATTGATGTTTTGCTATTAAGTTTATGTGCAATTGCCATAATGTCATCTGATGTCTCAATGACATCTGGGTCCCGGGCCCACATGTCATTAAGACATTGAATAGTATTCTGGCAATTGGACATAAAGTAGTGTGGCAAATATGCCAGTCCCTCTTTTTTGCGAGGCACGTGTTTCTGGCCTTCGTCTCACAACAACAACAGTCTCATCCAGCAAGAAACTTCCTATTGAATTAATTCAAACAAGCCCACACAAACAATAATTTCTGCCACTCATTCAACCAAAAAATGATCCAGACTGAAGCTTTTCTTACCCAACAATGGGCAATGAAATAAAAAGATCATTGTTCTTAGACGTCCCATGATGTGATAATATCGTCCCATCAATCAATATACGCACCAAATTATAAGCAGCCGGTAATGTTCAGCTCAAGACGGGGGGAAACTCGGACCTGGCAGAAGCAGGTGGCATGTCTTAATCGCCATTCGCCAGCCACATTATGTCTTTCCCTCATAGGATGAAGACCAACCACCACCGCTACTAGTTGCCGGCCGCGCTATTTATCGATCGAGCAGCGACTTTTGACCGAGGCACTCGCAGTTGTTGTGACCGTTTGATAGCGATCGGACGGCACAAACAACGGCCGTGCCTGATGCCAAATGCCTTGCAGGTTTTGGTCTTCTTAATATTTAGAATCATCTGTCCAATCCCTGTCACCCATTAAAATCTTATTCGATCGCGTTGCAGATTCAGTCAGCCCACCTATTGATCATTGTTGCTTTCTTAGTTTGTGTGTTCGATCGGCCGGGTTCTCACTTCTCACTGGCGTGGTAGCAAGAAATTTCTCTCTGAGACTGTATGTTAGTATTGGTCGATCGCATGTGTGTGATCTTGAACGTGGCTATGTGTTTCACAATTCCCATTGCTCAGTCGCCATTGTGGAAATTCTGGACACCAGAAAGGTATATATGGCGACTGCTACCGATGGCTCTCTTGGGATGTGCTATTATTTGTTGGGGTAACCAGGAATTGTGACATTTTATCCGTTCCCCGTTGGACAGCTTTTACAGTGGTGAAAGTAGTGAAGTTGAACTGCACTGTAACATTTTACAGTTGAACTGTTACAATCAAATGTCTAATCTTTTCTCCGCAATGCTTATTCAGTTGTCTTTTCAGAGTGTGGCTAAGTCGCATGAATGCGCGTTTACTAGAAAATTTATATGCGTGGATCTAATATGGAGAAAGTGCTTAAGTGTTTTTCCTTAGAAGTGAAAATGACATTATTATTTTCTGCCATCATCCCCTTCTCGACTATTAACCATCTTGACGGTTTTTCTTTGTAGTGCTTATGTAATTAGGTAGGAGTAGTTGATTGCTCTTCGCTTGCAGATATCAAATGTGTTCTCTTTTGGACATGAGGTACGTGGATGGCGATGGGTTGTATGTCCTTCATTTAGACGTACATATGCTTCTTGTTTAGTTATCCACTAGCTTTCCGTGTATGCTTTGTTTTATATGCAGAACTCTCTACGTTTCACTATATTTGTTCATGATTTTAGGAGTATTCATTTTAATGTATTTGTTCGTTGTAGAATCTAAAATATACTTATTACAATTTTCCGTTCTCTACTCTCAAATAAATACACATCACCCTCATTCTTTCTCTAATATTTCGTTCTCTACTCTCAAATAAATCGGTTCAGCAAACCACACCTCTATCTTTATCACGGACGGTCGGAAATCGCCAAATTAGCATCTGCATTCTGTCAATACATAAATCACCAAATTTCAATCTCTGTCACCAGTTCATTTGGCGACATGGCCAAATCACTATTTCAACTGGCGACAGAGGCCTGACCTCCATTTCTGTTGGCGATAGCGCTAATGTCGCCATTTCAAATAGCGATTTGGCCACATCGTCATTTCAAATGATGACAGTAATATATTTTTTAATTTTTTTAACTATTTATTTTTTGTAACTCTTTATTAAAATAATAATATTTTTTAGAGAAAAAAAATCCCGAGTTGCCTAGGCGGTACAAGCGATAACAAAGGGTTGTTGCATCGACAGCTGCTGATTGCTCCATAGCAATAAACGAAATCAGCTATAGGATCATCGACTCTTTCTCTGTGCCAGGAAACAAAATCTAAACTATTCCTCTTATACGGCTTGAAAATGCCGTCAGACTATTTGCAACAGTAACGTGGTAGGATTGTCCTTGATTAGGCAATTAAGTCGGCGTGCTTCATACTAGTTCGTCACCATGAAACGTTTGGTAGCAACACATTCCTGGTATGCACGCAGTGTGCACGTACGTTCAGCACAAGTTTCAAAAAAAAAATCTCCTTTGTGTTTTGTGTGTAGAAAAGACCAGCGTGCGACGAGTTGTGAATTGTGGTGTTGCCTGTGGCGTACGCAGGATAAAGAGGAAGGGGTGCTAGTGGAATAAAGTTATCATAAGGTTAGCTAGTAAATATATATATAAATGTTGTGTGTAATCTAAATGATATATAAATTATAAGGAACAAAGTTAAAATAGAAAATACATTAAAATAGTACCTTAATAATGGATAGTACATTTCGAAAACCCATAAATATACAAAAGTAGCAATCCTAAGAATAAAACCAACTAAATTTGTTATGCAAATAAAGACAAATGTACTAAAAAAGTACTAAAAGTACGACGAGCGAAGTTAGTGCTCCAGCCCCTCGTGCCCCCATGGTGTGTACGCCACTGGGTGTTGCGTTATGCGCAGCTCACGTGATCACCGGCTCACCGCAGCAGTTCCGACGAAGCGATCTGGACAGCGAGACGCAGCAGCGAACAGGCACGCGCGCACGCGGAAGCGGAACCCCCGGAGGCGCGCGCGACCACCTCACCAGCCGGAGGCCCTCCCGGCCTCGCAACGCCTCGGCACACGGGGGTTCGCGTGATCCTTGGCTCGCGCGCGCGGATCAGTAGCACGCAGAAACGTCGGGGTCGCGGCTCAACAGCACGGGAGGGTTGGGCGTTTGTCGTTTGATGCGACGTTTTTTCCAGATGGACGCGGAAGGCTGGCTGCTGGCCAATCTCGCGTTTCCAGCCTCTGCAGTCTGCTGCGCTTCCCGACCCGGCCGGCCGGGTCACCAGTGCGTGCCCCATTGCGCCCGAGAAAACGACCTCCAATTTAATTGCTACATTGCGCCCGAGAAAACGACCTCCAATTTAATTGCTACTTTCTTCATTCTTAAATACATGATGTTTGATCAAACGTGCAGTTAAATTTATATAACTTTGACCATTACTTTTTATATGATTTTGTTAGTAAAAAATTACAAAATTATTATATTATGAAAATATTTATCATGACAAATCTAATGATACTATTTACTTATGATCAATCTGAATAGTTTTTCATATATTATTAGTCAAAGTTAGATAAATTTGACTATACACTTGATCAAACATCATGTATTTAAGAACGGATGAAGTACATCTCTTAGCTCGCACATCTAGGCCCTGTGATGGCGATCTTGGATGGTTAGAAATCTATCTGCAGAGCTGCTTGCTGGCTTGGGATGGGAATGATCGACCGACCGAGGCGTTCGCTTCAAGCAACGGAAAAGAAATGCGTGCAAAAGAGTGGATGGATCGATGGACGCGAGTTGCTGGAAAGCCATCAGCCGTTAGAGCGTTCATCAATCGAAAAACGAAAACGAAAATTAATGCCTGCTCAGCTGCTCGGCTGCATCCCTGAGTCTTAGCATTAACTTATTTTTTCTTAATTCACTCATGTCCATTCTGCGCTATCATCCTGAAACACCTCACAACATGATATTGTTGTTTATTCTCTCCCGTTCGAGCATGTACATCACCCAAGTTGACCAATCAATTAGCAGCAACTAGTAATCTATGGACCATGGTGATGGATCATCTATCCTACTCACTACTACAGAAAAGATTTTCATAGACATTTTAAAAATATCTGTGACTACTATAGAAACGGTCTTTACAAATAGTTCAAAAATGTTATCACAGACGGTTTCGTGAGCCGTCTGAGTTTATAGATCAGTAATGACATGAGGTCATCACATACGGTTAATCTACATCGTGGAACTTTCCATCTGGATTTATAACCTCACGATTCAAGAATGCCGCAAACTATCCTCGAATGTTTATGAGCTGGCCCTGTTCCAACGCAGTTGTATCGATGCTTGCAACATGTCGCTAGGAAGATTAAATTCGTGCATATATATAAATTGATAAGTATGAAATAATTATTGCAAGATTGACAAACCTGAGGATCATTGGTCATCGCGGAATCGACGAGTAGTTCCATGTTGTGGTAAACATAGTATCCACAGAAGTTGCAGACCGGCGGCTACTGGTGGCACTGCAAAAACAAAATTAGTTAGTTCGAGAGGCGTTACTACGAAGTGTTATATAGGATTAATGTGTAGTAGCGAATACCGGAAAATTTAGATCGTGTCGTAGAATCATTTCCTTGCAATTCCCTCTTTTAGCAAAGTACACAACGAACGACCTACGTGATTCCAAGAAAGCCATTGCAAAGGAAGAAAAGACTACAATAGAGTTATCTATGAAAGAAATGTGTTTACCCGTCGATTAATTATCGGACAATTGTGAAGTTATGTGCGACCCTCTTTAGGGAATCTAGGTATATTACCTAATTCTGTTTTGGTATAATTACAATTAGAATCCAGTGGAACCTACACAGGTATGCTGTCATGGTCATTAAACCTAAGTTTGTGTTGCTTATAAAGTACAAATCAACAAGTATAGCCACTAGTGCAGCACTTACTCCTGGTTGTAGGGCAAAAGTATGAATTCTTTATCGCGGTGAGCCAGCAATGACTCCGTCATGTAATCCTCGACGAATTTTGCATTCTTTTTTATGGTTTGCAAGGAGACCAAGTGTGGGTCGAGGAAACCTACCGGTGAATTCCTTAATTCGACTTCAAAAATCAGATACATACACACACACAAAAGCAAGGAGTTATATCTAATATTTATCGGTATTACACGAATGTTGACCATGATTGTACGCACTTACAGTGTCCAACATCGCATGAGTAAGGCGTCGAGGGCATCGAGATTGAAGAGAAAGAACAAGTCCTCGAAGGTCACCGTGAAGACACAGTCTTGAACCACATGGTTAAGATGATCCTTCTTGAACTTGACGTTGACACCCGAGCGTCGTTGTCCATCCGTCTCGTTGGACTGTTCTATGTACCATATATGCAAGCTCGTGCAAGAGAATCCTAGAGTATGGTCGGGCTTTACCGCCTCGACCAACGGCTGGCCTAGCATGAATTGCTGGGCCAACGGTAAGAAGGGGATATCAGAACAGGAGCCGACTGTCTTTGATTTGCCCTTGCTGCCTCGTTATTTAGAGGTCGACTTCACGAGAGTCGATCGGGTACGAAATGTAGATGCATCTGATGCACCGGGCTCTTGCTGCTTCGGTGCAGGTAGCTCCCGTGGACTTGACACCATTGCAGGACATTTCCGTGAAGCTGACACCAGAGCAGATAGCTCTAGGCAGATGTCCCTCTTGGGCCACTGGATGAATGCTCCAACGGCTTGCTCTAGAGTCATGACCTCGTCGTTTGGGGGAATCTGTAGTGGGACGACTGTGAAATTGGCACAAACACCGTCCACATTCACTTTTGCAAAAATCGGCGTTGAATTTACATCGTGCACCAAAGCCCCGACATCGGTGGATACATCTGGGCCCAAGCAGCATCTAGGGCAACGGAGGCATATCTCACTTAGAGCTTGCACTTCATAGCCACATACATAACGATACAAAATTAGCTACTCCCCGAGTTGCCAAGGATGACACCAACCAGTTTCGGAGTAATTACAAACTAGGTAGTTTGATATCTTACAAAGCGCTGGGACACTTGCTCGTCTACGGGGTTTGGAAAGGAGATTACCCCTGAAGACAGGGTGGATAACCTCGCTCTTAGTCAGTTTCGGGCGCGCTCATCAGGGATCCCGACAAATGGTGGGGAGGCATTCAAACGGTTTACCTATTGGTTTTGATACCTCCATTACTGGATGTTACCGGTATACCCAGCGGTGCCGAGTCTACGAGAATGCATGTTTTTTGCATGAGTAAGGCGTCGAGGGCATCGAGGTTGAAGAGAAAGAACAAGTCCTCGAAGGTCATCATGAAGACTCAGTCTTGAACCACGTGGTTAAGATGATTCTTCTTGAACTTGACGTTGACACCCGAGCGTCGTTGTCTATCCGTCTTGTTGGACTGTTCCATGTACCATATATGCAATCTCGTGCAAGAGAATCCTAGGGTATGGTCTGGCTCTACCGCCTCGACCAACGGCTAGCCTAGCATGAATTGCTGGGCCAACGGCAAGAAGCGGATACCAGAACAAGAGTCGACCGTCTTCGATTTGCCCTTGCTACCTCGCTTTTTAGAGGTCGACTTCGCGAGAGTCGGCCAAGACGCAAATGTAGATGCATCGATGCAGGGCTCTTCTTTGCCGGTGCGGGTAGCTCGTGGACTTGACACCGTTGCAGGACATTCCCGTGAAGCTGACACCGGAGCAGATAGCTCCAGATAGATGTCCCTCTTGGGCCACTGGATGAATGTTCCAATGGCTTGCCCTAGAGTCATAACCTCGTCGTCTAGGGGAATCTGCAGCGAGACGACCACGAAATTAGCATAAACACCGTCCACATTCACTTTTGCAAAAACCAGCGTTGGATTTACATCGTGCACCAAAGCCCCGACATTGGATGGATACATCTGGCCCCAAACAGCATCTAGGGCAACAGAGGCATATCTCACTTGGAGATTGCACTTCATAGCCATGTACATAACGATACAAAATTAGCTACTCCAACAGGCCTATAAATGGATCGAGCATTCCAGATATAATAATTATTACCAGGATTTCATCGATAGGAAATTTGTCGTCGCCTTTTGCGGTAGGGTAAGGGTTGGACGTGCAGCTACTCGAAAGTTTGGGGGGGGGGGGCTAGCTAGCACAGTAGGGGCAGGGCTTACAACTGATTTTCCCTAAGCCTTTCCTCAAGACTCTTCATCTATCGTCATGTCTCATCTCTGACGCGATTATTGATCTCATCTATGATTGATTCAGTGATCTCATCTCTGAGGGATTCATGAATTCCTTCTCGTAGCTTTGTATCGTGCTCGATTTTGGCTATCTTCCTACTCCGGTACGCTTCGGAGTCCTCTGAGAATCCATGTTTCTATGAAACATAAAGACCAAGCCCTCTCGTGCGACCCGGGGTGCTTATTGTTCCCTAGGGCCGCGGAGAGTATATCTATCTCCCAGACTACCTGGAATGAGCCTTGGAAAGATTATGCACTCAGCGTTTCCTGCAATAGCCCGACATATCATTTCACTTCCTATAAAGTTATGGAGTAATTACAAACTAGGTAGTTCGATATCTTACAAAGCGGTGGGACACTTCCTCGTCTGCAGGGTTTGGAAAGGAGATGACCCCCGAAGACAAGGTGGATAACCGCGCTCTTAGTCAGTTTCGGGCGCGCTCATCAGGGATCTCGACAAATGGTGGGGAGGCATTCAAACGGTTTACCTACTGGTCCTGATCCCTCCATTACTGGATTTTATCGGTATACCCAGCGGTGCCGAGTCTGTGAGGGTGCGTGTTTTTTGCCTGGAGGGCTCTGTGCGCCTCACTTTCACTCCTAAAATCATATGTCATCTTCTTCGTCACAAAATCTTTCCAGTACTCTTCTAAGAATGGATACTTGTGGAGGGGGCTTCAGATCCTTCTCCACATAGTTCTTGACAAACGCGCTCTTAAAGTTCTTCCACGTTTTGCTTGCTTGTAGCAACGCGTGTCGTCGCACAGAGTCCTGGTGTTGTTTTGGGATCTCAAACAATTGAAAAATATCCGTCAGCAGCTCACCTTTTTGAGATTTGGTCAACTGCTTCCACAAATCGTAGGTGATGTTGGCTCGTTCCCGTGCAACTATTCCGACTGTTCTCCGAAATGCGGACGTTGCTCGGCGAGGATTGATAGGGTCCCAGACCCATCGACCTCCGTGATGGTAAATCAGCTTTCGGGCCTTTTCGATATTCCTCTACCGCGCTTGGATATTCTAGAGGACGGCGCATCAGACACATGAGGCGATGATGACAAAGAATGAGCAGAAGGCATCTTCACAAGAAATAGAAGTTCTTACACGCATAAACATATTATCATAAGATTCGATCTCTATGTGTACAGGTATACACACCAATTAATAAATAATTCAGATATGTAGGGAAGAAATTAGGACCAATACGATGATATAATTGACATATAAACATGTAAATCCTCCAAGTCATTCAAAAGGAATAATATGCTCAGTACAAACATCATGTGAACAAATAAAATCAGCATAAAGCTAAGATTTAACATTTTGATATTGCTCTCAGATGTAGAGTAAGTATTCCAAGTAGAACTCAAGTTCAAACCCGATTATCAAAATAATTTTAGTACAAGACTATTATCATCACAGAGCATTCATCTCAAGCCTGCCATATTACATTGCAATATATTCCAGTAGCTATATTAAAACAAATACTATATGAATCACTGACTAAAACAAATACAAATTCCTAAAACAAGTACAACACCTCATACTACTCAGTGTTTGAACCAGATACCAGTGCAATTATCATAAGTCCATGAGGACCATGACAGCATGATAGATTATTGATAGAAAGAGTGAGGGAAAGGGGCATCGGGGTCGGCAACTCAGTATCAATTACCTTTGGGCGTCGAGGAGAAGGACGAGCAGGGAGCAATACCGGTGCAGCAGAGTGGCGTCGAAGGGGAGGCACGCTAGGATCGGGGGAGGAGGAAGCGACGTGTGCTCGGGGGAGGGGAGGAGGCAGGCTTGGGAGAGGAGGAGACGACGCGTGCTCGTGCTCGGGGAGGAGACGGTGGGCTCGGGGGAGGAGGCACGCTGGGCTCGAGGAGGAGGCGACATCGAGGACGGCGGTGACGGGTTCGGGAGAGGAGTTGTGCCGGGCTTGAGGAGGAGGCAGCGTCGAGGATGGTAGCGATAGGCTCGGGGGAGGATGGAGAGTTAAGAAACTTAATCGTCCGAGTGAGGGAAGCGAGCAAACCCTAGAGTCTAAATATAAATAGGGTTGGACATCACAAACGGTTCTAAAGTAGAACCGTCTGTGGTAAATAATACTACAAACAATTCTAATAAATAACCGCCTGTGATATATTGTGTATCATAGACGGTTTGTAGATGAAACTGTCTGTAATATATTATCACAGACGGTTTGTAGATGAAACCGACTATGATATTCTTTTGTGTTGGTAAATCTAGTTTTGTTTATTGGCTAGCCTCAGGAAATACTAAGCATGCCCTTTGAAACAAGCAGAAACACAACAAATGCATGTATACATCCAATTCACATTTATTTCAGAAACAAACACATATATTTCATAGTACAAATCAATTAACTCAAATGAACTAAAATTAACTATTCAGAACACATATACACACATTGTTCAATCTTTAAAAATTAGCCCTTCATGATGATCGACGCGTATGTAGCTAGTTTCGTCATGTTGTTCTTCCTCGACCCTTATACCGTTTCCGAAAGGAGGCAACTTGTCAAATTGATTGTATTCTTTCTTGTCTACTACATTCTCAACTCCGACGATCCTCCTTTTTCCATGAAGAACTACGTGGCGCTTCTTATTTGTCTGGTCGGTTACATAGAAGACTTGAACAACTTGGTTAGCGAGTATGAATAGTTCGTCTTTGTATCCGACACGTTCGAGGTCCACAGTAGTGACGTTGTACTTGTCAACCTTCACCTGTGGGAGATGGACCCAACGGCACCGAAACAGGAGGATCTTGAAATGCACGTAGTCGAGCTCCCAAATCTCCTCTATGAGTCCATAGTAGGAGCTCCTCAGCCCATCGATACTGAACGCATCTATGCGGACACCGCTATTCTGGTTAGTGCTCTTTATATCTTGAGCTTGCATATAGAATGCGTACTCATTTATGTCGTATCCTTGCCATGTCACAATTGTAAATGTTGGCACTTTTGCCAACCATGTCATCATATCACTTGACGAGCTCCTAGCGAATCGCTCCTTCAACCATTGGTTGAACCGACTGTTGTGCTGTCTCGTCATCCAACATATCCGGACGCTTCGAATTTTATTGTCGAAGCATATCCTTGTGCTGGTCGATATACGGGGACACTTCAGTCATGTGTTGTAAGACAGTGAAATGGGCTTAAGCATATGCATCCATATCTGGAGTGATTGCTTTCCTTCCATTGGTCCCGATACCCTCGAGCCTCCCCTCATGGCGAGATCGAGGCACACCTATCTGTTTGACCTAAGCCATGTAATCAATGCAGAACTCAATGATCTATTTGGTTGCATAACCTTCGACGATGTTGCCCTCCGGCCGAGATCGATTCCGTACAGAGGACTTGAGAATTCCCATGAACCTCTCGAACGGGTATATGCTACGTAGGAACACAGGCCGACACATCTTTATCTCTCTCACAATGTGAACAATGAGATGGACCATGATATCGAAAAATGACTGAGAGAAATGCATCTCAAGATCACATAGAGTCATCATCACCTCGTCCTGCAGAGCATCTAGTCCTTGGGGATCGATGACCTTCTGAGCAATTGTGTTAAAGAAATAACACAGACTCATGATTGTCTCTCGAACCTTGATCGGCAAAATACTTCTAATTGCAACAAGGAGTATCTGTGTCACCAGCACATGACACTCATGAAACTTCATGCCAATTAACTTCAAATCTTTCATCGAAACAAGTTTCTTCATGTTGGCGGAGTAACCGGACGGAACTTTCACACCATGTAAGCACTAGCACAGTTCAGTTCTCTCGGGCTTGGGCAGAGTGTAACAAGCAGGGGGGAGGTACGTTTGTCCTTTATCGATCTTTGTCGGTGCTAACTCAGGTCTGATGTCTATATCAACCAAATCAAACCGTTGGATAAGTATTGACAGCAATGGTGCTAGGTACACATCAATATCATTCTCAGGTTGCTTCGGCCCTTGGATAAGTATTGACAGCAAAATATACTTCCGCTTCATATACAACCAAGGAGAAAGGTTGTAGATACAGAGAGTCACGGGCCAAGTGCTATATCGGCTGTTCTTGTTACCGAAAGGATTCGTTCCATCTGTACTCAATCCAACCTTACATTCCTCGGTTTCGCACCGAAGTTCAAACCTCTTATCGATGTTTCTCCACTGGGCGGAATCGGTAGGCTGTCTTAGCTTTCTGTCATTCTTATGCTCCTCCGAGTGCCAATGCAGCAGTTTTGTATCATTTTGGTTCGCAAAAAACTGTTTGGGGAATTACAGGAAGATATAACTCCATCTTAGCAGGAGGTACTTTCTTCACCTCGATTCTCTCGCCGTCACTTGATTGATTCTTACGCTTGTATCGGGATGCGTTGCACACTAGACATACATGCATGTTTGTATCCTCTTTACGGTAGAGGATATAATCATTTGGACATGCATGCATTCTTTCTACTTCCATTCCCAATGGACAAAGAACCTTCTTGGCTGTGTAGGTGGTTTTGGGCAACTCGTTTCCTTCCGGAAGCATATTTGCTAAGAGACCTTACAACGCCGTGAAACTCTTGTCGGACCAGTCGTTGCTTGCCTTCAATTTCAGTAGTTCAAGAACGGATGACAACCTTGTGTATTTCGGTTTAGCCCGGGAACAAAGGTTTCTCCGAGTCCTCTATCAAGCCCCAGAATTTAACATACACCCTCTCATCACAGTTCCCTTCTAAATCGCGAAGCATCCGATCTAAATTGTTATCGTGCAGCCTATCCGAATCGGAACCACAATCGACATCATCTGGCGGCATATCGTTGACTTCGTTGGCGATGTCATTATTACTACCTTCCTGTATAATCTGCTCTTCACGTGACTGGTCAACATGTATAGCCCTTTTTGAAACCCATTCGAATCAAGTATGCTTCGATCTGCGCTCGGTTCTTAAACATCTTCATATTCTCGCAGTCAATGCATGGACAGTACATATATTCCACCCCCTTATTCAACATATCCTCCTCTGTAGCTCTTGTAAAAGCAGACATGCCATTAATATACTCTTCACTCATACGGTTGCCAACGTACATCCAGATTCGGTACATCTACACAACACATACAACAGTTTGGTGTTAAATATTGAATTAGCTAATTAGTATACTATAGATGCAACTTTTGATATGTCATTTGAAATATCTATTTCTAATGAACTGAAAAAACACCAATACAACCTAGGGTCGGGTTGTTCATCACAAACACATTATAGATAGCCTATTCCCAACTTCATATGGCAAGAAGCCAACACTTGTAAAACAACACAAAAAATTAGATCTAAACCATCTTTAATTCTCTCTTTACCAGGCTAGACTTAGAATATAATGCAAGCAACAAATTAATTACGTATTAACCATCGATAACCATGAACAAATTACCAAATCCGTGGTCTCCTTTCACCAAATCGTCTCAAAGTCTCACCTTCAGCAGCGGCAGCGAGAACAGAGTAGGAATTTAAGATAGATCGATCTGTGAGGGTCTGGTCTGCAATAAATGGGATTATCACGGACGATTTTTAATACAAACCGTCTGTGAAAAGTACGTGAAGTCACAGATGATTCATGTTGAAAACGCCACAGATGGTTCATATTGAAAACCGTCTGTGAAGTATCATAAACGGTTCTGAACAAGAACCGTCTGTAATATTACCTTTTTATAGACGGTTTTTAACGCAGAACGTAACATAGAGGATCGTTAAACCAAAACCATCTATGATTGTGTTTAATACAGACGATTTTGATCAATCGTCTATGATCAGACATTTAATATTAGTTTTTTTTTTTGTAGTGGTGACTATTCCTAACCTAAACATAATTGAAGAAAGAGGAGCACGAACGTTTGTCGCGTCCGTGCGTACTCCATAAACTATACGCTTCACCATAAAAAAAAATGAACGCCCGTCGTTTTTAGATTAGTTCGGCTTCTCGTACGCTTTTGCCACGCAAGAGCTCGCTTTTCTTCTGCTGGGTTGTTATTATCTGTACGCGATACGTAACTTCTACGTCACACCTTAAAAAAAAAAGGCCATATTATAGTATTAGAATACTGGTATTACTACTTGGAAATTAAGCATTTATAAGCTTGCCTGGACTGTACGTCAGTATCGACAGGAATGTGTGGCTCCCAAGCATTTTTCTAGTTTCTATTGATCAGTAAGCGAACAAGAAAAGTTAAACCATTGGAAACGGAGTTTTCAGCATATTTGGTACCGTCGTATGTCGAATTAGCAAATCTAGTCACTTTTCATGTGAAGTGATGGTGATATTTTTATCATTTCGTACAGGAGTTGGCTAAATTTGCTAATTCGGTATGCCACAGTATCAAATAAGCGAGAAAAAAACCCTTCGAACAGGTCTCGGAGGTAGACACGGCCGTGGTGATATTTTTACCACTTTACACAAGAGGATGCTAGATTTGCAAAGCTAACCAGAGATACTTACCTTGCTTTCACTGATCGACTTGATTTGATTAGACTGCCAGCCCGTTGGTTCAATTCCCGAGACGGTTAGCGCATATGCTTGTCCAACACCAATCACAAATCTTGGATCTTGCATTTGCTTTTTTTTGGGCATTCTGCGGGCAGGTTTCCATTGGTCCGTTGCTTAAAAAAAATACAACAGTACGTACGATTCTTATTCGGTGTCAAATGCTGTGAGCCTTGTTGATTTGTTGTTTCAAGCTGGCGCACACAGACTAAGCAATCCGATGAACTTGAAAAGAATAAAGGAGGCTAAGGCTTTGCTTGCTTCTCTAGAAATTTTTTTGCCGGTAGTTTTTGAATTAATAAAATTAATTATCTATAATACTTATTATGGATAAGGGTATTATTAATAGCCCTCGAATATACCCTTTGTCGGAAATACCCGCTACGACTAGGGAAGGCTACGATCTCATTAGGTCACGACCACTCTATGGTCGTAAGATCTGTGTCAACCATGACCACCTTGTGGTTGATAAAATTCACATACATATGGATCTTATCGACTAGAGGCTTTGTACATTGCGCTTATTCGTGTGTAGTAGTTAATATACGAGTTGTTTGTCTCTCACATAACCTCACGTAATTCTCTTTATCTCTTGCGTAACCGCATAATGAACATGCAGGAGAGTGTCTCTTTGACAATAACTGTAGCCAACGTGCACAATCGGCCAACCGACAAGACGTCTCTTGATGCACAACAACTACCACCCCTTCAAAAGCTATATAAAGGGTGACGCCGGTGGATAAAGAAAGGAAGAGGGTCGATTCAAGACTCAAGGATCTATTATATCTAGAATACATTAGACTTAGTCTCGGTAGCTTGTTCCATTTTGTAAACACATTCAATACAAGGACACGAGAGTAGGGTTGTTATTCTCTCTAGAGAAGGCCTAAACCTGTCTAAAAAGCCCTGTCTCTTCTTGCGTGATCTCAAGTACCGTGTTCGATAGTTGGCGTCATCTGTGGGGGAACACTCCGACGATTTTGTTCATTTTCTACTCAGATGTCTCCATGGCAAACGAGTGGAATGAGGAGAATTGGTTCGATCTCGTAGATTACGCAGGGCTCGACATGGATGCCTGCCACGACTACGAACATAGCGTCTTTTCGTCCGAGGACAATGCCAACTCTAGGGACCCTTCACTTGCTCCAGGGGGATCGCACCACGGATAAGATTGATGAGGGCACCTTCTCTCCAACACTCTTACCAGCACCATTACGCCTAGAGGGGGAGTCAGAATCCTCACAGGGCAAGTTTCCAAGCGACCGTGACCAGTCTCGCCCGACGATAGGCGTTGAATGCAGTGAGCCTCCCACCTCCGAGCACTTAGGCACGTTCAAGGACGCTCATTCTCCTTCGTCGAGTCTTGGAACACACGATCCCGGGGCTCAACCGTCATTTGTTAATCGTCATACTGCTATTACCCCCACTCGACGCATGATCGAACATGTTGCAATTGCAGATTCGACCACATACTTGGAGCATTCGCCTTCGACTGGATACAGTTATAACCCCGAATTCCCCTTTGTAGTGGGGATTGCTCCGAGTCATGAGGCATTGTCTTTCAACTACTCATTGAGCCAGGAGGGCTCGACCGCATGCAGCGATGACAGCACATAAGAGGTCTTCGTCCTCCCTACAGATCCTGATCACTCTCCGCGAGACAGGACTGGGGATGTTGCTCATTGTACACACGCTTCGGACGCTCGTGCAAATGGTGAGAACCCCTTCGACGACGAGGAAAATCTCAACATTCATGAGCATAACCGATATCCTCGAGGCGATCACACTCCACTGAGAGATGCCTCGGCAAACTCGGATGTAGAAAATCCTATGACTATCCGGAGAAGAAGAATTGCAGCCTAGAGAATGCTATCTGGTCGGATCCAGTACCGATCAAAAACAGCTCGAGAACTGCAATAGATCAATGATATAATAGAAAACCCAAGTCAAGAGTTTGGATGAACACCGGTCTATGATCTCTTCGCTCAAGAGATCGTTCAACGACTTTAGGATACTATGACCAGGGTCGAGCGGTACCGGCGACAACGTTTTGGTAACCACACTGGAACAACTCCATCGAACTTCGGGATACTCGAATTTTCTTGTAAGATCCACAATCAAAGAAACAAAGAAGGAATGAAGACACCCCATGCAAAAACCGTCATAAACATACAAAAAGTCTTTTTAAAGAGTACTGTCACGTTACTAAGGGCATGTTTGGTTTGTTACCAATGTGACACCATTAAAAAATAAAAATTGGTTATTGATTGTTTGCTACAAATATTTGGTAATACCAACAAAAAAATGGCAACGTCAACGAAATCCAATGTCACACGTTGGTAATTCAAGGGTGAGAAAATCGCTCACCAAATTTTTGGTGACGCCAAAATTTGGCTTGGCAACAATTTAAACAACATTCATTTTGCCAAAATTTAGTTTTATCTAAGTTTTAACTTTACCACCATATTTTGTCTTGATTCATTAGGGCCACGAACCAAACAGGCAAACAGCCCCTAAGGGCATTTCCAATAGTTAGAGATAACCTTGTCTCTAACATATGCTACACCATCTTTAGAGACAACATCTCCAATAGATAGTCTCTAGCACACTCTTCAATATTTATATTTTATAATTTTCTTTGAAACAAACCTACATGTCAACTAGAGTAGATTAATGTATTATGTTTTGTTTCGCGTGCACGATAGTCTCTTAAGGAAGAGACGACCTGTACTCTCTCTCCTCTCTCTCTTTCCTTTATGTAGAATTTTATTAACGTGATATAACTAAAAGATAATTATAAATACACCATTGAAGATGCCCTAAAGACTCCACGCCTTTGGTCATCTGGCAAAATTGGGCTGTTTGCTTTCTCTTTCCCAACCGCGGAGGGCTGTGGAATTGATGGAAATCACATGGTCTATATGAAAAGTGAATAGCAAATGTTAAAAATGCAAATACCGATAAAAGTACCTCGAGACTAAGTTGCTTGCATGATGTTCATGACTAAAAGTTAACAGTCACTTCCACAGCTTAAGCACTCGACATAGTAGCGGATTATTCGAGGACATTGCCACGTCATAGCCTTTAACCCTAACAATTTTTGCATTTTCTTGATAAAAGGCAAAAAAAAAAAACCCTACCTCCCACCTCGCTTGTAAGGGAGGAATACCAAATTGGTGCATTCTCTCTTTTCTAGGGAGATGAAGAGCAATCGACAGAGATATACTTCAACAAAATATGCCGTGCAACTTTGTTGATGCGGATCGAACCTCGAGATAAAGACTAAATTCTATAGGTTGTTCGATCTTTCACGGTGGAATAACGGTAAAAATACAGTAACATTCTTGTGATCTTGTAATAACACGATGTCTTTCGTGCAATAATACTCTTAGGTAGTGTAGCAACACGATGTCTTTCGTGTAGTAAAATGAGCTTAATAACGTGGTTAAATCGTACTAGATAAGCAAGAACCGAAGTAGAAACGATTAGTCGTGACCTTCCAAACTGTGAACAAATGATTGATCACGAATTAGAAGATTGAACCGTGAATGTCGCGGGCTTGGCCAGGTTCCGCGCCACCGGAGCGCGGGAAATCGCCGGCTTCCTTCTGTGGTACCGGAGCGTGGGAAGAACGTTCATTTCCGTACATGTTAATTGTGATACATTCTATCAGTTTACTCTCCTGTATGCTGTTACTGTGCGCAAATCAAATCCTTTGACAAGCCATCAATCACCTGCCGCACTTGTGTCGAGCGGAAGGTCGCTGGGTCCTTGCCGCGCTCTGGCTGCCGCGCTCCGATGGTGTGGAAATCGCCTGGGCCCGCTACCTTCCATGGCTGCTGTTCCAGGTTCCGCGCCCTTGACTTCAGACGACGACCGCCTTTTCGCCTTCAAGCGAGGCATGTGCCACGCGTCGTACTCCAGTCCTTTCACGCTCAGGGAGCGAGGTTTACAATTTTCGTGGTAAAGGACTATTTTTTTTTAAAAAAAGAAATTCCGACCCCGGATGACACACCCACCGTGGCGCGAAGGGAAGAAAACTAGGAGAGGAGAATTGAAGAAAAATATAGGAAGGGAAGCCACCTAGATCACAGGGCGCGAGCAGCCCTCCAAAGGTTGCGATATTTCCTGCAGCGGGGCCCACCACCCTCCTTCAAGCTTTGCTTATATTCCCCATCCCTCTCCCCAAAGCCCCTTCCCCGAAATCTAAATACATCCCCCACGCAAAAACACAGCCCACCCAAAATTCCCCGGGATCCCTTCCCCTGCCTCTCCTCATGGACTCGGTGCCAGGCGGCGGAGTTGGCGGCCCTGGCCCTGGCTACCCTGAGTCCACGGACTCCTCGCCGCGCAGCCGCGGCGGCGACTCGTGGGACGAACCCTTCCCGTCCTCCGGGGCGGGGGGCGGGCGGCTGCGCCTCATGTTCAGTTTTGGCGGCCGCATCGTGCCGCGGCCGACCGACAGGTCGCTCTGCTACCTTGGCGGGGAGACCCGGATCGTGGCCGTAGACCGCAACGCCACGCTCGCCGACATCCACGCGAGGCTCTCGCGCTCGCTCCTTGGCGGCCGCCCCTTCACCCTCAAGTACCAGCTCCCAAACGAGGACCTCGACTCCCTCATCTCCGTCTCCACCGACGAGGACCTCGACAACCTCGTCGACGAGTACGACCGCATCGCAGCCTCCTCCTCCGGCAGCGGCTCCTCCCGCACCTCGCGGATCCGCCTCTTCCTCTTCCCGGCCAAGCCCGAGTCCTCCTCCTCGCTCGGCTCCCTCCTCGACGACTCCTCCAAGTCCGAGAACTGGTTCGTCGACGCCCTCAACAGCGCCATCTCCGGCTCGCTCGACGACATCCCGCGGGGGATCTCCACCGACTCCGCCTCCGTCAACTGCCTCCTAGGCCTCGAGGACGACTCCTCCACGCACTCCCGCGGCGGGGTGCCTAACTCGGGTCCTGCGGAGGACCAGCGCGTCAACCAGCAGAAGCTCGCGGCCGCAACAGCAGCCGCGGGGAGGCACCCGCACGACGTGCAGTCGGTGCCCGACTCGCCGATGCTGGACAAGAACTCCTCGTTCGGATCGACGTCTTCGGCGCCGTCGCTATCGAATCTGCCGCCGATACGGGTGCGGCCCGAGGACCGCCCTCCTGACGGCCGCGTAGCTCCACCGGCCCCCGTTGAGGATCACTTCGCCCAGATGGGGATCTCCGAGCAGCGGGTGCCGCCTGTAGTGGGATACATGCAAGCGCCTCCGCAGGTGCCGATCCCCACTATGGCGGTGCCGGCGGCCAGCATCTCGCCCTCGGAGGCATCCAGCCGAGTGTTCTCAGATGATGACAAGTCCGATCACGGCGGCGGAAGTCGGAAGCCACATCCACCCGTCGCCGACCCCACCAACAGGTAGCGTAAAACACGAGCAGTTTTTACTTACTGTGCTTGGATTACTCGATAGAAGGAAACCTTATGCCGGCCATGTGTTCGATCAAATGTTTCAGGGCCATGTACTACAACGATAGGTCGCCTCCAAGCGAATTGAAGCGAGACATGCCGGTGGGAACTGATGCCAGCTATCGCATCCCAGTGCCAGCTCCAGATGCAGCAGCAGCCCCTGCGCCGCCCCCAGCTGGATATGTCTACGCCCAGGTGCATGCACAGCCGCCACAACAGCAACCCCCACCGCCCCAGCCGCAGCAACCACAGCAGCAAGCTCCGCAGCAATATGTCACCACACAAAATCAGCATTTCATTCACAACCCCGCCACTGGCACGTTCATTCCAATCCAATCCTATTACCACCATGCCGTCCCTCAGCCTGCGCCACAGCCCGTGCCTCAGCCACAACAGTCGCACGCATTCGACCCAAATACTGGCATGTACTACATTCCTATGCGTCAGAATGCACCTCAGCCGTATAGCATCCCTGCTGGTGCTGCAGCCGCTGTGCCGCCTCCCACACTTGTTGACACTGCACCAAAGCCAACCGTGCCGATTCCTCAGATGGCTGTGAAGCCTGAATTGCAGCAACCTGGTTTGTACGGAACTACTGCAGCCGCTGCCCCTGCAGCTGTGCCTACTACGGCCCCTGCATACGCTGGGATGGGCTACCACCATGTTATTCAATCCCACCACCATCCCGCGACGCAGCCTGCAGCGACCATGGCCGGCAACTTTGGGTATGAGTATGCTGATCCCACACGCCCACAGTTCTTCTACTCGCAGGCAGCAGCACCTCCAACATTGCCACCTCAGTATCAACCCATTGGCCCACCCGATGCTGGCCAACCTGATTTGAAGCTGACCCGCGCTTCATAGCTCAAGGATTGGTGAATTCTGGTATGTTGCGAATCCTAGAAGAGTAGTTATCCTGCTGTTACTTATCATTAATGTTATTACATGTTACATGAGTCGTTGGCGAACAGTGGATGGTGTTATTAGGCAGCTGTGCATTTGGGATCAAATTAAGTATGCATCTGGGCATGTGATTAGAGGTGGTTGAATATAAGATCAAAATGGGGTGGTGGTTCTTTGTGTTGGTGAGACTCAGATGGTGTTTGTAATTGGTTCCGGAGAGAGGCCAATTGCCAATGTTGGAGCAAGTGTGGGGAAGAGTGTGAAGTGTTGGATCCAATTCCAATTGCTGTCTTCTTATTTTTGAATAAATATATAGTGTCTAAAAGACTCAGTAAAAAAATCCGAATAAATAACTCATCATTTGTGTAGCCCTCTGTATATTTGAACTCATGGAAGTTATTGAGGTTGATTTGTCAGATAAGTGTTATTAGTTTGCTTGTAGAAACTTCATTCGAGTTAAATATCATATATACATCGGTCCCATCTTTGTACTTTGATATTGATGTTGCTATGTTCCTTGTGGTTTAATACATTGACTTCAATCTTCTTGCAACTCGGTCACTCTTGGTTCCGTGTGTGTTTCGCTTTGCTTCAATTGCGTTTGAATTGCAATACGAGTGGCTGGCAAGTGTAGCCGAATTATTTCTTCTGGTTCGTTTGCACATCCAGTCAGCATGAACCTCACGTTATGTTCAATCTGTATTGTTCTGTTTGCGATCGTTCCTGGAAAAAACAAGTTAATAGCGGGAAGAATTCCACAAATTTGAAGTAACTCCCTCTTTGTACCTGGGTTGGCACTTGCCAAAAAGATCATATTTGATGGGGCTCTCATCCTGAATTTTTCTTGAAGATGTACATATTTGCTGAAATGATCCTATCTGGATTTTCATGCAAGGAGAAACGATGTTCATGAGATCATATGGGGACCCGTTTTGTCGATGTGATGGATCGACCAATTCAATCGGGGTATGCTGGGAGGAGTTAGATATTTCCTGTTGAGCTTCACAGCCACATGTAGCCAGGACTTGTGATGTCCGAATAAACCTGCAAACTGCCCGGGACAATTTGACCGGCAAACTGTTTAACCCACGTATAATTGGCATGAGGCCATGACAGCGATCCCTGGGAGAAGTTTTAGCCAGAGGACACCATGATAGGATGCAGCGGGGCTCTTTTCTGGGCACTTGATTATGCGGTGCTAATGATGTGATTTGCCGGGGATCTCATTCTTCGGTAGTGAGATCCAGTGCCGCTTTGCGATCTCCAAGAGATGGCCCTAATCCATTGCTTCGGCTAAAGAGGCGGCACTTTCTTTTGGCGCCACGCCAAGATAATTGATCAACAATCTGATGATCATTCGTCTCCCCCCGCTTGCCTTTACGGCTCGTCTGCCAAATTGTTTATGTATTGTAGCACAGCGCTGCCCATCCTTTTGCCGCGTAGAGAATTGGGTGGTGTTGTATGAACAGAGAGATGCTACAGTGGTATGCGATACGGTAAGGTGATCCCATCAACATGGCTCGCTTTACGGCTATTCTTGTACTATTCAAAGGGTTCTGAGAGCCTGGCAAGCACCTCCATGCCCACTAATCTCTCCACTTGATTTCCCTTTCTTGTTCCTAATTTTTTTGGCTCAATAATTTGGGGCTATCGTTACACTTTGAAGCCAACAAGACTAGTTTAGTAGCCGTTCCAGGATTCGCTACTGCTGCTATGCTAGTCATCACGCCGGCGGAGTCGGACGCTGTGCAGACGTGCAGTGCGTTGCTTGCTGATGAGCGAGTGGTTTGGAGTTGCTGAGACGTGAAAGGGAACTGTAGTGCGGAATTTTTTGCCAAATACAACACGTTTTCAATCCGTATTTGCAGAAGCAACTGTACGTGAGCTGTATTTGCAGATATAAGACCCATTACCGCACGGCCGCCGTGTGGCAACGCATTAGCCGCCGCCATGTGGCCTCTCCTAGTCAGCCCAACCGCCACGTCAGTCGTTGCCGTATGGCCGCCGTGCGGCAACGCGCCTGCTGCCGCCACGTGGACACTGTAGCATTTTCTTTTTTTTTCTTTTCCCTTTTTGTAAAAAAAAATCATTTATGCATAATTTTTTGTATGAATTTTTAAATATAGAAAATGGTCTCCAAAAATTATGATTTTTTTTTTGTGGAGCCTTCTGATATACTGTACTTGTTTATGTAATTTTTTTTAAAACTTATACGTTCTAAATTTTGCTCGAAAATTCCTACAAAGTGTAGTTAAATGAATTTTTGAGAAAAATCCAGAACGTATTTTTTTTAAAAACATTACACAAGCAATTACACTGTGTTAGGAGACTCTACAAAAAATTTCATATTTTTTGGAGTCTATCTGCTATATTTAAAAATTTCTACAAAAATTAGACATAAATGATTTTCTACAAAAAGGGAAAAAAAAGGAAAATGCTACAGTGGTTACCGCATGGTGGCCATGCGGCAACCACACTGTAGCACATGGTTGCCGCACAGACACCGTGCGTCGACCACTGTAGAACTTTTTCTTCTTCTTTTTGAGTAAAATTTTAAACAGATTAAATTTTGAAAAAATTACGCAAACAAGTACACAGGGTCAAGAGGCTCTACAAAAAATATTATATTTTTGGAGATCATTTGCTATATTTAAAATTTACAACAAAAATTATGCACAAATGATTAAAAAAAGAAAAAATGCCACAGTCGCGTTCTTGTCAAGACATGGTCGTATTTCAACCGTGACGTGGCGGTGGGTTTGGCTAGGAGAGGCCATATGTTGGCGTCGTAGACGTCGTCGTACGGCGGCCGTGCGACAACGACTGACATGACGCGCGGGGAGGCGTGGCAATGGCTGACATGGCGCGCGGGAGAGGCGTTGCCGCACGACGGCCGTGCGGCAGCGATGCTATATCTGCAAATAGCAACTCGCGCGTGGTCATTTTGTAAATACGGGTTGAAAACGTGCTATACTTCCCAAAAATTCCCATAGTGCGAGCGTGTTGGCGTACCGGTATTGGTTGACGTATACACGGACTCCTCCAACCTAGAGATGAATTATTGGTTGAAATGACACATTTTCGCCTCATATTAGCCAGAGTGGCCGTTTGCGGATTTTTTTTTGGGCAAAAATGGGCCGTGCGGCAGACCCTCCTCGTCTGCCATCTATCCTGCTGTCACGCATTCGGCGTCCATGCATAGCAATGTCGTCGCAGAGCCATCGCGACAACCACTGTAGCAAGTCGCTCAACAGTTGAGCGACTTATGCTAATCGCTCAACGGTTGAGCGACTTGCGTTGAAGTCGCTCGACACATTCACTAGCACTGGTCTATGTGCCGCTTAACGGTTGAGCGACTTACTACTTCAGGATGGCAGGCGGACGCAGGCGAGCGGGGATCGTCACCGTACGGTGGTTGTGCGGCAACGGGGTATATGGCGGACGGGGATCGTGACTGCATGGTGACCGTGCGGCGTAGGACTATTTTTGTACAAAAAATTCTCTAAAAAACATTTCTATAAATACGAGACAAAGCAAAAATTCACCGTAGACGGATGGATTCGGCGTTGGATCCGGAGTGGAAAGGTTGGGGTTTCATCCCGCCTCGGGATGCGTGGTCACTCCGCGTTGGCGTTGTGCACGTGGGCCCCTGCTTACTTCCTCTGCCTCGACGGCTCAGGTGTTGGCGCGGAGGATTCTCTGCTCCACCAATCCCCGTGTGCGTGTGCCTGCCTGCTGACGACAAGGAAGAACATGGGGGCGCGTGACGGACGGACGGTGACTCGGCTGCACCGCCGTCGTGTCCGTGCACATGCGCCTTCGTCGGGAAGTGAGGTTTTCATTGCCCGCTGTTTTGGAGGTTCGTGAGAGGCGATGATTCTCATGAATGCTGCCAAAAAGTCGCGAGACTGGCCGTGCGGGCTGTGGATCTTTGTTCGCTTGCCGTCGGGTGAATCTGTCCTGTCGACTGTCGTCGCCGCCGCGCTACCTGCGTCACTACTCGCAAAGCGGGCGGCGTGGCTAGGCTCCGTCTGGACAGGCAAGATTAGCCTAAAAACTTGCAAGCCATCAGCCATGGTCCATAAGGTTTTGCTAGTATTCATTTATCGCCCGCTTCTCACTGATCGGTACGGCGACTATGGTCGTATCTCGCAACAAGTTCCACGGCCTTGGACCTGACCGTCCAGTCATGATCAGATCAGAGGGATTAGCAAGGAAGATAACGCGATGTGTTAAAGTAGCTAGGACTGGAGTAGCACTAGTACCTCGCTGCGTCCGTGCCTTTGCCCACATGGGTGTTTAGTACTACGTCGCAGGCACACGCAGGCAGGCATCCTCCTCCTCCATCCTTTATGATTTGGGATTCATCCGGCCGTCAGCAAGCCAAGCCACGCCAAGCGTGCTTCCCAAAAGGCCAAATGCGTGCATGGTTTTCCTCCATCCGCAGACCAACCGTCGTCGCCTCTGAGCGAGCGAGCAATCATGCTGCACCGGACCACTCCACTCCCCCTGCTATCCTCCTCTTTTGACTGGGCTCGGTTGCCTGCCTGCTGCACGCCAAAAGTTGTGGGTTCGAGGTGAGCAAAGCAAACCATGTCCCCCTCAGGCGCAGTACTACGCGCTCGCTTGGCCCGCCGGTCTCGATACCACCGGCACGGCACTGGCATCCCGGCCGCTCGGTAACACTACTCATCATGCCACGCTAACTTTTGCCCTCACAATCGCACAGTTACTGTTCAACCATAGGACTGCTATGCTCTGCATCTTAGACAGTTCTCCTTAAGCACAGTTCTCCTTCAGCTTTTCTTAACGGCACATGAATCTGAAACTCACCGTCGAAGGCGATATCAGCTTGGAAGGGGGCCTCACCTCACCCACTACGCTCGCGTTGCTGTCTTTGCGCACACGTGGACTGACGGTTTCGGCGACCTACCTCATCTGACGATCGAGGCTAGCTGGTTGTGGCCTAGTACATTGAACAAGATAAGCTCGATCCTACCCAATCCTTCCCGCATTCAGTTTCATCTGGATATATATACTCCAGTAACTCCACCGCACATGCGTGAGCATGACGAAACTTGCTACTGCAACTGTGCATGTACATGACTACCACAAGCAAAGCTGACCGACCATCTGTATATATAGGTCCGTCACACTGTAGCATACTTCAGTCCTAGCACTATGTTGATCTGATTCTTTTCCGTGATGACCAGCCTCTCCTGTCGCAGAAGCGTTAGCCAAGAAGCCGAACGCCGAGGCTTTTCTGCGTGCAATTGTCCGAGACAAACCTACAGTAGCCAACTGGTAGATAGATAGATGAAGCGATAAAGAAACAGATGGTTCTATGTCATGGTGCATGATGTGTCACCTTGCCAGTTTTGTCACCTTCTTTTTATATTTTTTTGGCATGACGGAGACGGTAAGGAAGAACTAAAGATATACGATGACTAGTTAAGGAGTAGGTCTTGCGAGGAGAGGCGTCCAATCCAATCTCTCACAGTGATATCATCCAAGGCAAGGCAGGAACACAAGAGTCTGTTCATTGCCTCAGGCAGACGGAATATAATCTTTATCCGAAAGGTGCGTGTCCCTGTCCTCTCCGGCTTCGCCATCAATGGTGGAGCCCATGTGTTTTGCAGTCAGTCAATGTAGTGCGTGTCCTCTGTTCCCCTCCTCACGGCGATCGATCGCAAAGAAGAGAAAGCGAAAAGAAGAAAAGAGATACTAGATAACACTGTAAAAGTGCACATCATGAAAGATTTAAGAAATCACTGTTGCATGTATAATGTAACAGCAACTTTCAACTTTCAGGTCTTCTTCGGAACCTATCTGCAGCTTTCTGTACAATTGAATTGAGGAGAGCTTAAGTAACTATTCTTTGAGATCTTCAGGGATCGGAGAGACGTGATCTTAATTCGTTTTTATGGCTGATGTATACATCGCAATTTAGGTCGATCGGTCGTGCTCTCCTTAGTTAATTAATTTTCAGCAGTTCTTGTCCCTCTTGGGATCTTCCTCAGAACACCTGAATCCATCCCGTCGAAGTGGCTCCTGAGATCATGCATCCCTCTCGCGACCAGGTGGTCGACGTCGCTCTCGTACTGCTGGTACAGAACAGGCAGCGTCATCGTGCATAGGACAACTGCGAAACAACGATGGGAAGGATACCATGAGTTGATCTGATGCATTAAGAATTGGCAACCTCTGAAGATTCTGAAGAAACGCTTAATCAGTTACCAAGGTAGAGGAGAGTCAGGGAGCTGAAGCAGCTTGCTATCACTGACGCTATGTACAGAGAGAGCACCGTCTGTAACATGTACACAAGCAGATGAGTGCGTGTATCAGGTACAGATCAGTCAGGCATACGCTAGCACATATTTTTTGTGTATAGAAACTCACCAAGATGAACATTTTGAAGTTCTTTCCACACGCAATGTCATAGAGCCTGTTGACGAACCAGGTTAGCCTGCTGTGCAAGGCCAGGATCACCTGCCTGGTGGTTCTCTCCGACAAGACATTTTCAGGGATTCTTGGAACCGGCCTGCAGTTAACACCACAAAACTCAAAAAACTTTTTCTGCATTTTCGACTCAGGATTGAGAGTAATACCAAAACAAAATGGAAAGTTTAGTGGGCTGATTTGATATAGTGGGCCTGGCTAGTGATCCTTGCATGGGCTGGTATGTTCTACTGGAAGTCTGAAACAAAATGATACGACTGAAAATAGGTACAGTACAGCGGGGGAGAGACATTTACAGGTTCATGAAAGCACAAGCGTTGGTCCATATGAAGAAGATGAGCATGCCAAGGATGGCGATGTAGCAGACCAGCGTGAGGAAATGGTACTCCGCCACCTCGAACAGAGCCCACGCAGCCGTCGCGGCTGCGAGGATGGACGCCGACTCCTTCTTGTTCCTCCAAAGGATGATGTCTGCGGCTGCATGCATGAATTCAGTCAGAGCTTAGTCTGTGAGTATTTCACACTGATTGAAATAAGCTCGTTTCAGTAAAGCCATGCACAGGCTAGCTTGCAAGAATGGCAGATGCGAGGTTGTAGCTAGCTAGTCACCTCTGTGTCCACCTAGGGCATCATGGAGTGGCCTCTCCCTGCCAAAGAGCTTCGGTGCCCTGTGTCCAGCCATCCGTGTTGCCATTTTGGTGTTTTTTTTTGAGGTTTTCGTTGCAACTCGCGAGGTTGTGTTCTTATAACCAGACCAGCATGCATAGGCTTTCACCCTTGGCAGTCCACAAGGCGTCGTCCTAGTGCCGGGGAAACGCAAGGCATAACTTCGGCCCCCGCCTTTTGTTATTGGTATTGATACTTTGGTGTCCAAGTGCCTTTTGGAGTTGGGATCTGATCCAATTCTTGTGATTCCGGATTCTGTAGATTCGTAGTATTTGATTTCTTTCGTGAATGAAATGTGCGTTGCTTGCGCTCGAGAGTGTCTCTTTTCAGGTAGGATAATGCAAGTCACTGCATCCTTTCTGGAGTTACAGAGCAGACTTGGGAGCTTTTACTTCCCTTTTTTTAAAGGACTTATTAGCAATTGGATGCTATACTCTGCAATTTAAATTTAAAGCTAGATCATTGACCTAGTTGCTGTTCTTTATGACCGAGTGAGAACTTGAGTCTTTGAAACCAAAGTTTGTAAAGGTGAGAAGGATTCGACACGATAAACACATTGAACAAGCAACAAGTACTACAAGAAAGGTTATTTCAACAACTAAGTTTGAAAAGCAGGACACGCCTGTGTAGAGCTCTTGAACAAGTACTACTCTTCTGTGGACTCACCAGAGTGCTTATTGCTAACATGGTACTGTACTGCTGTAGATTCAATGAGTTTCTTTTTTTTTAAAGGACTGTAGGTTGAATGAGCTGTGATATGGCATTTTTTAACCATTGATAAAGGTCACTGTGATTACTTGACCTCAAGACCTCTTAGTTAGCTTTCACTGTAGTCCTATTATTGTTGGAATCCGATGACAACCTGATTGAATTCTCATATCTGAAAACTGTGGACGACAAAAGTTTCCAGGTACTGCAACTGCCTGGTACAACACTATATACAACTCGTCAACTCCCAACTGATTTGCAAGACATTAGATCAAGAATGATCAACTTTGTAAGGGTGCCTCTCATTCAAAAAAAAACTTTGTAAGGGTGCCAAGATGCTATTTGTAGCTTTGGGCTTTGGCCTGCTTGCTTATTTATTTATTAACCACATGATGAAGACATAAAGTTTTCCTGATTAAAAAATCAAGCCAAAGACGCTGCAAGGTATAGTGCCAATCACGTGGACGATGCTAGCAGGATAGAACCGCTTCAAATATCCGCATCTACCTTCGTAGATTATTATTACTCATACTACATCAGAAAGGGGAATATTTTCTGTATGGAGGAGACACAATCCACATCCGTCAGATCAAACATTACAGTATGATCGGATGGCTTTGCGTTCTGAATCACACGTGGTTACCCCACCCCCTGAATTTTAGTGCGAGCTTACCTCGTGAATCACATGTGGTTACCCCACCCCCTAAATTAGAGTGCGAGCTTACCTCTTGACTTGACCTCAGAACTGACAAATAAACGCCTCCTTGGTGATCGCAAGGGGCGGATTTTTCTTGCAGAGATGCGACCCCAAAACAATTCTGCCCGGCGGCTATCCGGCGTAGGCTTGTTGGTCCCACATTGTCACCGACGCCCGATTTTTTATTCTTTTGGCCCCACGGTGTCACCCGAATTACAAGATTAGCTTTGTTAGCCCAAAATTTTCAAATTTGACTTCCTCCCAAGCGCAGAATGACCGGAGGTTGACATGCGTCGCTTTCCGCGCTCGGGGGCGCGGAAACTTGGTGATCAATGCGGCATTTCAACCGGCGCAGGAATGAGCACAATGCTGCGGAAGGTGGCCGCGAATTGCCCAGCTGCTTTCTGCGGCAGAGGAGTGCGGGAAATGGGCCGCATTCTTGCTACGCTAGTGCGCCCAACTGATGAACTGAACTCTCAAGCATTTAATGCAATGCCAATGGCGCCCAACTGATGAACTGATGTCTCAAGCATTTAATGCAATGCATTGGCATTTGTTGATGCATGCTTCGCATGAGCACTGGCTTCCCGCACTCCTTGCCGCGGTAACGGCCCAGCTCCTCGGCCGCGGAAGGAGCCTTTTCTACTCTCCATTTCCGCGGAAGGTAGTTGGGCCCATCATCTTTCGCGGCGATGTGCTCGTTTTCGCGTCGGTTGGAAACCCCGCATTGGCCACCAAGTTTTCGCACCCCTCGAGCGTGAAAAGGTTGACTCGCGGTAATTTCGCGCTCAGAAGGAGACCAAATTTAAAATTTTCAGATCAAGAAAGCTAATCTTAAAATTCATGTGGCACTGTGGGGCCAAAAGAAAAAAAAAATCCCCTCCCCCCCGGGGGACCGCGCACCAACCAACCACTCAAGTCCCTATAAGACGAGCACTCTGTCCTCGCGCTCGTCTTCGTCCTCCGAACCCCACACTCTCGCCAGCGTCCAGTCTTCACTCTCCAGTCCAGTGGCCATGGACATCTCCATCTCCTCCTCCTCGTCGCCCCTCTGGCTCTCCCAAAACCCAAGAAACCCGAGCCCTAGCACCAGGCCTCAGGTTCTCCCGGTCGGCCGCCAGCCCGCAGCTGCCACCCGCCTCCGCGCCATCTCGCCGTCGCCGTCCCCTCCGACGCCGGTGGAGACTTTCGGCTTCGATGCCCTCAAGAAGACCTTCTCCGTCGACGTCGCGGCCGCCGACGCGCGCCCGCTCAACGTGTCGCTGGCCGCGCCCTTCACCATCGCCTCCTCGCGGCTCGAGGCCGTGTCCAACGTCGCCGTGCGGGTGGAGCTCCGCAGCGGCGCAGTCGGCTGGGGCGAGGCGCCCGTGCTGCCCTCCGTCACGGCCGAGGACCAGCCGGCCGCGCTCGCCGCGGCGGGCCGGGCATGCGCCGCGCTAGCGGGCGGGCCAGCCGCGCCCCTCGGCGCCGTACTCCAAGACGTCGCCGGTGCCCTCCCGGGACACGCCTTTGCCTCGGTGAGACACCCAGACCCTCTCGCCAAACAGCTAACAAAATTTTCCTTTGATTGTCGTAGTTTGACGAGTGTTTCATCGTAAGAAATTATGAGATCCGCATTGAAAAGTTTACACTGTTGTGCAAACATGAACCTTTATAGTGTTAGAAATCGACAGTCCAATAACAAAGTAGGTCAAGAACAAGGAGACACCAATTTTTATGTGAAAAACCCTTTCGAAAAAAAATAATAGGCGCACGACGGCGATCTTTATTATATATATAAAAAAATGTTTACAAAACGCAGAGATTTTCATGAGTCGTCAACTCTTTTTGTGCGGTTTACCAGGGATATATATGGTGGCATAAAACTGACTCGAGTTGAAGGCGAAAACAAATCCGAAAAAGAAGAATAATCCGTCTCATGGGGCTCTCATCCTCAGACTCCCGAAGCATTGTAGAGCCTCCGTATGGGTCTATCGACACTCCACACCTCTAGACCTTGGCCTCTTTAGAATTCGAATCACGTATCAACAATCTCCATCTTAAGACGATTTCCTCCTTTTAGTATATATATAAAAAAACTTCACCAATAAATAACCACTGTGCACCGAAAAAGTCTATTAGACTAAACTTTAACACCAACCAAGCTTGAGCAAAAACTCAAACTTAGTAACTGGAACTGGCTTTGTCATTATATCAGCAAAATTATCATGAGTGCTTATCTTGCATACCTTAACATTGCCTTGAGCTATGACATCTCGAATATAATGATATCTGACATCAATGTGCTTTGTCCTTTCATAAAAACATCTGATCCTTTGTAAGACATATAACACATTGACTATCACAAAACATAGTAATGCAAGAAGTATCTCCACAAAGCTCAGTGTATAAACCTCTCAACCATGTACCTTCTTTGCATGCTTCAGAAATAGCCATATACTCTGCTTCAATGATAGATAAAGCTACAATGCCTGCAAACTTGCTTTCCAACTCACAGCACAACCACCAATAGTAAACACATAACTTGTAAGTGACTTTCTCTTGTCCAAATCACCAACATAATCAGAATCCACATAACCAATAAGTTCATCTCTAGATTTTTCAAACTGTAAACAAGCATTAGATGTACCACGCAAGTATCTGAAAATCCACTGGACTGCTTTCTAATGCTCTTTATCAGGATTAGCCATGAATCTACTAACAACACTTAGTGCATGTGATAAATCAGGATGAGAACACATCATGGCATACATAAGAGAACCAACTGCACTAGAATATGGAACTCCAGACATGTACTCAACATCATCATCTGACTGCGGACATAAAGCTGAAGATAATATGAAATGTACAGCTAATGAAGTACTCACTGGTTTAGCATCATACATATTAAAGCGACGAAGGACCTTATCAATATACCCTTTCTGACTTAGGTATAATTTTCCAGAGGGTCTGTCTCTAGATATCTTCATACCAAGAATTTTCTTTGCTGCACCTAATCCTTCATCTCAAATTCACCACTCAATTGCGCGTTTAACTTTGCTATCTCTGTTTTATCTTTTGCTGCAATTAGCATGTCACCAACATATAGGAGCAAAAATATAGCTGAACCATTAACAATTTTTAAATAAACACAGCTATCATAATCAGACCTCTTAAAACCTTGAGAAAGCATGAATGTGTCTGATCTCTTAGAATGTGTCTAATCTCTTATACCACTGCCTAGGAGATTGTTTCAATCCATAAAGAGACTTCTTTAACTTACAAACAAGGTTCTCTTTCCCAGGAACAATGAAATCTTCAGGTTGATTCATATAGATATCTTCTTCTAACTCCCCATGTAAAAATACAGTTTTAACATTTAACTGCTGAAGCTCATAATCATGCATAGCAACTATACTGAGCAAAGTGCGAATTGAGCTATGTTTAACAATAGGAAAAAAACCCTCATTAAAGTCAATACCTGAAATCTGGCTATAACCTTTGGCAACTAACCTTGCTTTATACCTTGTCTCATCATTTGGAGAAATACCTTCTTTTCTCTTGAAAATCCACTTGTAATGGATGGGCTTCTTCTCTTTTGGTAACTTTACCAATTCCCAAATGCCATTCGTTTCAAGTGACTCTATCTCATCATACATAACAGTTATTCACTTATTGCAATTAATGGAGTTAATAGCCTCATAGTATGATAAAGATTCTGTATTACCTTCAATTTCTTCTGCCACACTCAAAGTATAAACAACAATATTAGCTTCTTCAATTATCCTCTTGGGTGGATTAATCTCCCTCCTAGGCCTGTCAACTGCAATGAACCGTTGTGGTGGCTGTTCAACAATAGGAGGATCCTCAACAATAGGTGCATTATGAACAACAATATTTTCCTTATCTAATGTGTCATCTGAACCAACAGAGTGCTTCACCTGAACACTTGAATGCTGCTCACTCTCAACAGGAACATTAGTAGACAGTTTATCATGAAGCATAGCAGATTCATTAAAGAAAACGTTTCTGCTAATCACAACCTTATTTGTTTCAGGATTCCACAACTTGTATCCTTTAACACTGGATTTATAACCAAGATACACTTAACAGCTCTAGGCTCTAATTTTCCATTATCAACATTAGCATGAGCCGCACAACAAAAAACTCTTAATTCTGAATAATTTGCTGGGGAACCAGACCACACCTCAATTGGAGTCTTCTTTTCAATTGCAATAGAGGATGACCGATTAATAAGATAGCAAGCAATAGAAGCGGCTTCAACTCAAAAACGCCTATGCAAGCCTGCATTTGACAATATGCAAAGAGCCTTGGAAATGATGGTCCTGTTCATACGTTCAGCTACACCGTTTTGTTGAGGAGTATGGGAAATGGTGTAGTACCTAACAATGCCTTCAGTCTTGCAATATGATTCAAATTCATTAGAATAGAATTCTATCCTATTATCAGTGCGAAACTTCTTTACCTTCTTTTCAGTTTGCCTTTCAACCACAGTCTTCCACTCTTTAAATGCTGAAAATGCTTCTGATTTTTGCTTCAAGAAATAAGGCCACACTCTTCTAGAGTAATCATCAATAATTGTTAACATATAATGAGCACCTCCTAGCGATGGCTGCGAGATGGTCCCCATAAATCAGAATGCACATAATAAAAAAAATACCTTCTGTAGTATGAACCGAAGTATTGAACTTCACCCTCTTGTGCTTGCCGAAGATGCAATACTCACAAAATTTCAGGTCGTTGATGCTATATCCTTTCAAAAGCCCTCTCTTGCTTAATTCTGCTAAGCCAAGTTCACTCATATGCCCAAAACACATATGCCAAAGATTAGTAGCATCAAAATCTGATAACCTTTTTGAAACAACAGTAGCATTACCTGTAACTATCGTGCTTTGAAGATAATATAGGTCATTGGAAGCCTTTCTGTCACCTTTCATTACAACAAGAGAACCTTTGGTGACCTTGAGGACTCCACCTCCACCTGAATACTTGTAACATTTATCATCAAGAGCACTCAGCGAAATAAGATTTCTCTTCATATCCGGAATTTATCGAACATTCGATAAGGTTCTGATGGTGTCATCAAACATCTTGATCCGAATAGAGCCAATGCCTGCTACCTTACATGCTGAATCATCACCCATCAAAACAGAACCAACACTATTGACTGGCTCATAAGCGGTAAACCAATCTCTATTCGGGCACATATGAAAAGTGCAGACAGTATCAAGAATCCATTCATCTTTAGTTTCAGCACATCCAGCAAAAACATAAACAACAAGCATCTCACCATCAGAACTACTATCATGAGCTATATTTGCCGTACCTTCATCTTTTGTTTTACCTTTCGGTTTGTATGTGTCGTTCCTCTTTTCTTTGTTCTGCAACTTGTAGCATTCAAATATGTTTTGCCCACTTTTCTTGCAATATTTGCACGACTTGTATTTGCCTCTGGATTTCGACCGGTCCGTGTAGCAGTTCGAACTTTTGCCTCGAGATCCATTGTTTGAGTTTTTCTCCTTTTGCCTGCCACGAACAAACAAGTCTTCTGCTTGTGAACCTGAACCTTCGGAAGACACCATCTGTTTCATTTTTTCCATGGCATGCAAGGCTTCATAAACCTCGTTGAGGGTTAGTGTATCATGACTATACAATATGTTATCTCTGAAATTTGAGTATGAACTAGGCAGATAACACAAAAGAATTAAACCCAAATCTTCCTCGTCATATTTTACCTCCATTGACTCTAGGTCAGAGACGATCTCTTTAAATTCTAAAAGATGATTCAACACATTACATCCCTCTTGCAACTTGTGTAAGAACAATTTCTGCTTGAGATGCATCTTGCTGGTGAGATTCTTTGTCATATATATCTCTTCCAACTTTAGCCATAGAGCACCGGCTGACGTGAATTTCAGCACCTCTTGTAGAATATTATTATGCAGGTGAAGTTGAAGTTAGGACAGTGCCCTATGGTCCTTTCTCTTCTCTTCATCGGACCAAGTATTGGCTGCCTTCTTCCCGAAGCCATCTAGCGCCTCATCTAGATCAGATTGCGCCAATAACGCCTGCATCTTGACTTGCCACAGAGAGAATCGTGTGTCCTGATCCAGTAACGGAAGATCATATTTCAATGATGTCATGTCAAACAAACCCTAGATTGAAACGGGCAACGAACGTGGCTCTGATACCACTTGTTGGAAATCGACAGACAAATAAAAATTTGGATCAAGAACAAGGAGACACCGATTTTTATGTGGAAAACCCTTTCGGGAAAAAACCACGGGCGCACGACGACGATCTTCACTATATCAGAAAAAAGTGTTTACAAAACGCAGGGATTTTTATGAGTCGTTAACTCTCTCCGTGCAGCTTACAAGGGGTATATATGGTGGCATAAAACTGACTCGAGTCGAAAACGGAAACAAATCCGAAAAAGAAGAAGAATCCGTACTGCGGGGGGCTCTACCCCCCGGGCTACGTCGTGCGCCTCTGTATGAGCTAGGTCTGTCGACACTCCGCACCTCCAGACCTTGGCCTCTTTAGAATTCGGATCACATATCAACATATAGGGTGCGTGCACCCTAGCTGATGTTGATGCGGGATTACAATTTATATGTCAGGCCTTGATGTAGATGGAGATCGCCTTTCCGACACTGAATTGAGGTGCTTGATCACTAGTGTTCTGCGCCCAATGCGCCTTTTCCAAGTATCTGGCCTAGTTTCAATGCTGGAATTTTGTGAAAGATCTTACCCACCTGTTTCCTCAGAAGCAAAATTAAGTTTTGTTACAACCGCTTATACAGGCTCATGCCCTTTGTTCTAACATGGAATACACCTACACCTAGGAAAATTCCACATGAACAACCCTTGTCAACTGCAAAGGAACTATGAGCTACAAGCCTGCAATACCAAATAAATGTTCTAATTGTTTTTGTTGGAACTAGCTGGATGGCCCATGCATTTGCGCAGCAAGATTTATTTCGAAGTTTGTATAAATGCTTGAAAATATATTTACGTATCTTGTAGGCTATTTAAACTTTTAAGATATCCAAAACATTGGAAATGTCAATAGAAGCTCGAAGAAAATTACAACCTGGGGAATGTAATTGAAGTATGTCCTTTGATGGAAGAAAATCATTGAGCATAATAAGTTGTTGGTGTTCTTATAAACTAATCAATCTCCATCATGCATAGATCATATAGCTGCATGCCTCTATTCTTACTCTGTTAGTTATTTTTTTTCCAAATTGTATGCATGCACATGTGCCTCTATTTAATCTCAACAAATACATTGATTATGTGTGTAGCAAATTAAGAACTACATTGATTATGTGTACGGTAAATTATCTTATTAGTTTACATACGCATACATCGATGCACCATAGACGACCTATCTTGAACTTGTCTACCCTCACATGCCGGCTACCACACCAAACCGTGTGGCTTCTATTTCTTCTCGTCGTCATGACTTTTTTTTTGCTTCAACCTCCAACAGTAAGCTCAAATCTCGATCGATCCCTCTCAGCTGCTAGCTCCTTCCAATGCAATACTTTACCACATAGTTATCTTCTACTTCTCCTCAATTATTGTTTAATGCTAACCATTGCGACATCAACACACATACACATGCAACCGTCATCGATCCAGCAAGGGACATGTATCACGTTCTCTCCGGTGACCCTGAGCATATTCCCTATGGTTTTGCCATCTTTACTCCAAGCTTTTTACTCCCCTGCCTCTGTACGTCCACACTTCTATTCGTATGGATATATGCATGTACATACACATACATGATGTTATACATGCTTGATGTCCTCTTCTCTCGTGTTGGTCGCTCCTCTTCTTCGATGTTGGACAACTCAATGTTGTGGCTTCCTCACTAACTGTGGTGACATGTCATCTTCACTAATGTCGGCATGTCTGCTTTAGTTGTATAATGATATAGAGAATCTTTTTGCCATTGCCGGCGACGACGTGCCCCTCACCAGTGATGGCACGCTCCTAGCTACCCGATGACCCCATATCATCCATAGCTTGTCTTGAATGCAAAGCTTTATCTCCTCTCTGCCAGGGCTCCCCCATCATCGAGTTTTTTTTTGTCACTAACTTCTTCAACAGCGTCGACGCTTATCACTTGTCATCACAGTCTTTGGTTCCTTCAACACTGGACTTTCTCTTCAATGGTTCTGGCGAGCAGCACGACATTGTCCTCATTTCCATTGTCGCCGCCTCAGCTCTTCGCTTCCCTGTGGGTCAATATCTTCTTGTAGGATAGATCGATGTCACTACACTCTTTCGTGGTCTCCTTCGACACCATTTGTGTTATCATCGTTATAACTTGTATTTTTAATCAAAATTTCAATTTTTTTATTCCATATGAAGCAACAATAGAAACATGTGATATTGAGAGCGAACATGTGGCTTGTTTTGTGTCTTATCCGACACCATCCGTGCTATCTTTGTTATAACTTTTATTTTTATTTAACATTTCAATTATTTTTATTGGAGTTCGTATACAAATCAAATTGTCAAATTTCTTTAATTTATTCCGAATTTTAGTTATTTAGGGATTTTTACTTTGGAATTCGTATGGGAATCAAATTACAAATTTTCTTTTATTTTAATTCGGAATTTCAGTTTTTTTCCTTGGAATTCGTATCCAAATCTAATTGCTATTTTTTTTCTTTTTTTCTTTTTGGTTCCGGATTACATGCTTATTTAGGATATTACTTTAGAATTCATATTGAAATCAAATTGCTAGTTTATTATGTTTTATTCCGAATTTTAGTTATTTTTTGGTTGGATTCCGTATACAAATCTAATTGTCAATTATTGTATAATTTTTATTCCGAATTATAATTATTGGAATTGTATTGAAATTAAATTGCTAATTTTATTTTATTTTTATTCGAATTTTAGTTTGTTGTTGGATTTAGTATACAAATATAATTTTCCAATATTTATTTAATTTTTATTCAGAATTATAATTACTTAGGGATAATTATTTAGGGAATTGCTAAACAACATGTACCTGGTATCTTTCAATCTGATGAGGATGGGTAGGCATCTTCTCTCTTACTTTTTTTCTTCTTCTCGTAAGTTCCAAGAGAGGCGTTTTTTTCATGTGGCCCAAATTTTAGTTTGGCCATGAGGAGAAGCAGTCTTCTGCTAGGTTGCGGTATATTTGGATTAGTACTACAATTGTAATATCTATCTAAATATATTCGATCTGCAACGTTATAATCTGGATCTACCACGATCGACGGTATAGATCTTTCTCTTTTTTCACCGATTAACGTGAGAATTTCTAGCCATTGAGAGTGAACGTGGTGGCTTGTTTTGACTCTGCTTTAACAAGATAACAGATTTGGTGAAATGTGAATATAAGGAACCCACTTGGATTATCATATGATTCTGATTTTTTTTAATGACTACACAAGTATTTCACTGCTGTTTATATACAAGATTTGTCCTTTGATGTGTACTTTTCTTCTGTTCCAATGAAGGCTAGAGCAGGAGTGGAGATGGCACTGATTGATGCAGTTGCTAATAGCATTCGCATCCCTCTGTGGAGATTATTTGGAGGAGCATCAGATAGTGTGACAACAGACATCACGGTATGGTTATCCTCTGCTGTGATTCCAGAAAGCTTATGGCTGCCTTTATCAAAATTGTTAATTTCATCTATTTCTGAGTTTAGATTCCAATTGTGACCCCAAATGAAGCTGCTCAATTGGCTGCAAAATATCGAGGACAAGGGTTTCAAACCCTAAAGCTCAAAGTCGGGAAAAACTTGAACTCGGATATAGAAGCTCTCAAGGCTATACGGCTTGTCCATCCAGATTGCTCTTTTATCTTGGATGCAAATGAAGGATACATGGCTAATCAAGCAATTGAAGTTCTTGATAGACTAAACGGTTTGTACTCGTGTAAATTTTATGCTACTTCTCATTTTAATCTTGCTTCAATATGTTGAGCCTTTTCGCTATTTAATACCCGAGTCATCTGACCTTTTCCAGTGCTTCCACTAAGTTATTTTATTGCCACTGTCATTGGTTTCAGAAATGGGAGTGACCCCTGTACTCTTTGAGCAACCAGTTCATAGAGATGATTGGGAAGGTCTCCGTGATGTCAGCATTGCTGCCATGGAGAAATACAGAGTTGCTGTTGCTGCTGACGAAAGTTGTCGGAGTTTACATGATGCTCAGAAAATAATACATGGAAATCTGGCTCATGTTATTAACATCAAACTGGCGACGTTCGGGATTCTTGGAGCCCTCGAAGTAATTGATGCTGCAAGAAAAGCCGGTATTGCACTGATGATTGGTGGTATGGTCGAGACTAGGATCGCTATGGGCTTTGCTGGTCATCTAGCTGCTGGGCTCGGTTGTTTCAGGTTGGATTATTGTTAAAATTATGGAAAACATCTCTTTATTGACCAGAGGCAATGCCATCAGGATTAGGATGCTCAAATGTAAAACAATGTTACAATGTTCTATACCTTATATATGTCAAGTAAGGCATTAAATTGCTTTTTCCCTTTTGTGGATGCAGTTTTGTTGACCTGGACGCACCTCTTTTACTGTCTGAAGACCCTGTGTTCGGTGGCTATGAAGGTAGTCTTAGACAACGTTCTTTATATCTGTAATTCCCTTTTTTAACGATGTTACTTACTTCAGTTATGGATACAGTAATGCTTTCATTTTTTGCATGTAATGCTGCAGATGTGTTCTGTCCTTAATCAATCTAATCTACTATACCCAACCTCTCAATATCTCAAGATTTCATTTGAGAAAACCAGTCTATATTGTGAAAATTATGTTGTTATATGTTAGTTGATTATTGCTATTCGTATTTCTGCTGCCTTGCCAATGCTTATGCTATGATATCTAGAAATAATACTGCTCTGTTCTTCTGTTTGTTTGAAAAGCAATTGTTTTCTTCATTGCAAGCTCTGGACCTTCAACAAAATACACAGCTAGTCTATAGTTCATATACTTACACTTCTCTCAACAGCTTCTGGACCTCTGTACATGTTTACAAATGCCCGGGGTCATGGTGGTTTCCTTCACTTGGACAACAATGGCATGGTATGTTACAGTTCACCCCCGTTGCGTAAGTTAGACTGCCATTTCCTGCAAACTTATTGTATTCTTTCTAGCATCCAAATGTTATACTGAACTAAAAATGTATCCACTTGCAAATATTGTTTGGAGCTGTAGTAAACTCAGATTTGCCTATCAAATTGGGTTACATGTATTTTGCATGACCAACCTATTTGTGATCTGACAGTGACAGTAGAGCTCCTCTGAATAGTGACTTCTTTTAATCTACTTTACTAGTTTTCTCCTGGGACAAAACGGTACTAGAGCTCATGCATTCATGTGATTTTTGCAGAAATGAAGATGGTTAAGGCACCCCTGTGCCTTTCTGGAGCTTCATAAACCATAGTAGTACATTCAATGTACACATTGTTACATTGGACGACCATCGTGTGGAACTGAAACCAGGCAAGCAATTGTAAGCTTTGTAGCCTTCATCGTGCCGCTTATTTACTGTTGTAAGTCCAGTGAGATCTAGAATATTTGATCAGGCTGTAGATAGATATTCAGAAGGCTAGTTCAGCTGGCATTGTTTTTTTATCCAAATGTTGTAGCTAGTAACTATTGTACAATAAATACATATGGTGAATAAGGCTAATATATGCAACCTTGATAAGCTAAAACAATGTATCCTTATCTTTTGGTGGTTCTCTACTTCAGTTTGAATAAGTTTTTTTTCTTGATGATCTGAACATATGGAAGAGGTGCAAGCGCTGTCTCTGCCCATCCTGCGCTGCGCTTATGGCCACCTCGTCGAGAGGTCTACGTTACTGTTCAATTTATACTGCACTCAATAGCAATCTCTCTTCCATCCACGGGGGGCTTGTTCACCATGCCTGACATGCCCGTGCCACCTTGCGTTTGCTTCGGCACATCTGGGCAGTGGGCACTAGTAGCAATTTTCTTCCGACCAACTCGAAGCTCCTGGACCATCCACCTTTGGCACTTCCCCATTAACCAAGAACATTTATGCTGCGGTGTCTACGTTTGTGATTTGTTTTGCTTTGTATAGTAGTAAACTAGTAATCCTTTTTTTTTGCCTGCGTTGTCTTCATTTTCTGTGTCGCCCCACCTCATGTATTCCAGTTCAGATTTCGTCTGGTTGCCTGAGAAGAACTCTGTTTTGGCCAATTGGCCCCTTGAATGTTACTAAAATTGTTCGAGAACGGAGTAAGACAAGAACTAATTGTGCTAGTAGTTCACCCTTAAGTTCTTCCTTTCTAGCGGGACTGTGACAACAACCCAGCTATGCGAATTCTTTACCATGTAGTTGCCATCGGCATAGCAATTTTTGAACTGTAATATACTATATCTCGATAACTAGGGAGAGGAGGATATGGTATCCGATAGTCTTTGGACAATTTGGTTACTCCGGTGCAGAAAGACAGGTAAGGCGAGACCACCACTGGATGCGACCAACCCATATTTTAGTTCCTAGTTTGGCTCTTGGTCTTTCCTGTGATCAGTTCAGGAAATGAGCTCAAGTCAGCGTGCTGCTTCAGCAGGTGCACTGTACAAATATGCCAAGTCAAACAAGCAGGGAGCCCCAAGAAACGCAATACTTGTCTCATAAACACTTGCCTTGCCATTCATAACACCAGGACGCAACGCAACACTTGAAGGAGGTTTACACTGAGATAGTACACGCGTCGAAATCGGTCGTAACGTCAGTCATGCAGTAGGCTGCAGCTTCCTGTCGAGCACCTCGGAGCAGATGCTGCCCATGATGTGGTAGAAGGAGGCGAGGTCGGAGAGCTGGTCGGCGGACATCTTCGCCATGAGCGCCCTCGCCGCCGCCTCGCGCTCCTCGTTCAGCTTCAGCCTGTTGAGGTAACCCGACGCGTTCCTCACCGTCGCGCCCATCTGCTTCAGCCTCTTCTCCTGCTGCACGCTCAGCGCCGTGTTCGACTGCACGCCGTCATGTAGCAACACCCAATTAGGACTTGGCTTCGCTGAGCTAGCTAGCTTTTGCAACAACACTGCAAGTGTGACCCGATTGCTTCCCTCGAGGAACTCGGCGCCGGCTTCGAGGTCGCGCCGCTCCGCCGGCTGCGTGCCGGCTTCGCTGGACACGTACAGGTTCTTGGCGAGCGAGAAGCTCCGGACGATGACCTTGCGCTGCTTCTCCATCTCCTGGTTCAGCTTCGGCGGTGCGGAGCGCACGCCCCGGGGCACGGGCACGTCCCGTCTCGCTGTGGCGGCCACCTTCTCCTGGTACGCGACCACCGCGCGGACGAACTCCCGGTAGGCCTTGGGGCACCCCGGGTAGTCGAACTCGTCGGAGACGGCCTTGCGCATGCGCTCCGGGTGGAACTGGAGACCCATGATGAACTTGCCCTCGCCGGGGTTGTACGCATCGGGGTCATAGAACCCTTCGATCAGCCCGTCCGGCGCGAACGCCATCGGCACGAACCGTTCCGCCAGCCGCCGCACGCCCTGGTGGTGGTAGCTGTTCACCATCAGCCGCGCGTCCTCGCCGTCGACGAGAGACTCCGCGAACCACTCGTGCAGAGGCGTGCCCGGCAGGACGCGCACCGGGTGCCGGTGCCCGTCGTAGTCGTCGTAGTTGATGTGGCGGACGGCGGCGGACGAGGGGGCGAGCTGGGGGTCCACGTCCTGGTAGAGCGAGCCGCCGCAGGCGACGTTGAGCACCTGCGAGCCGCGGCAGATGCCGAGGAACGGGATGTTGCGCTCGAGGCAGCGGCGCGCGAGGCGGAGCTCGATGGAGTCCTTCTCGTGGTCGATGGCGGCGTCGCTCGGGTGGAGGCGCCGCACGGCCTCGAGCTGCTCCGTCGAGAGCGCGCCGGCGTCGCCGTAGAGGGAGGGGTCGATGTCCTCGCCCTCGCACAGCAGCACGCCGTGGATGGGCTCGAACGAGTCCAGCAGCGTGTGCACGCCCGCCACGCGCGGCACGATCACCGGCACCGCGCCGTAGCCCACGATGAGGTCGAGGTGGTACTCCCCTGCGACAGACACAACCATGCACATGTAAGCGTCCAATGAATCCTAGACTCCATGCACGGCGCAAGGCCAGCGCATACATGCATGCATTCTTCCAAACGAATCCAAAAAGAAGGGAACTCACCGACGAAGTCGACAAACTTGTTCTTGCGGACGGTGCGGCGGGAGACGATGAGCACGCGGGGGAGGATCCGGGAGAGATCAGGGGAGGAAGACATGGCTGGCGCCTTCAACTACGGAAGCAATTAAAAGCGATCGATTAACCTAGCCGCGTGTTACTAATCCCTCTTGTGATCTGTAGATTAAGGGTTGGTGTTCTTGCATTTGGGAGGGTTCTCGCCGGATCGAGGATTCGAGGTATTTATAGAAGGCAATAGGGAGTGTAGCTGGACGGGATCGATCTGACCACGAATTGGTTAGTGACGGGGGTGCGTGCGTATGGCTACGCCTACGTGTGTCGGTGTGTGTACGACCACGTCTGGTCGCCGCGTTACAGATCGGGCAGCTACCGAAGGTCAAAGGGGGCAAGTGAAGTATTGCTAAACGTCCCCCCAAAAATGCCTACTATATATTGTCAGAATAATTGCGTAACCAGGGATATATGCTAATCCAGCACGGCATACCATGATATATATGGATTTGCTCTTATCTCTTCATCCTATTTAATTTCACGTTTTCTAATTACTATTTAATTATGAGAAGTTTTGTGTTTTTTTGTCCGTTGCTATACATTAAAAAATGTATTTGTTAGAGGAGGGTCCCCGTGCTACCTCGAGCCGACGATAACCCCGCAAATGCATGATGGCCAGACGGATCAACCCCGAATGAGGTCAGGGGACTAACCTCACCGAGGTACGACACATCGGCGAACCAACCCCGGACGGGGTCCGGAGGGGGGGGGGGGCAACCTCGCCGAGGTACGGCATATCGACGAGCCCACTCCGAACGAGGTCCGGGGGCCAACCTCGCCGAGGTACGATACATCGCCGAACCTACTTCGGGTGAGGTCCAGGGACCAACCACACCAAGGTACAACATGTCGGTGAACCCACTCTGGGCAAGGTCTGGAGACCAACCTCAGATGGGGTTTGGGGGCCAACCTCGCTGAGGTGCGACACATCGGCGGACCCACTTGAAGGCGGCGGGACCCGCTTGGCAAAACATATGAAAGTACCCCCGGGATGAACTAGGTACCGAGGGCAATAATATAACTTCGCATGCCTACTCCTTCCACTCTATAAACAGGCTCCATGTAAATGAGAGGGGGGAGGCCAATTGTAACTCCTACTACACATACGTAATACAATGCTATAGACTCTCTTGTGTGATTCTCGTTGAAGTCCCCTTCGCACCCTTGACGGTTGACACGTCCGACTGGGGATGCCATAACTTTACTATCCGATCTTGTATCAACGACAATATTTATCAATTAATTCTTTCCGAATAATGTTTGTTACATGAAATTTGGCACCCAATTTTTTCTTAACAAGAGCAAAAATCCCTCGCAAAAAAAAGCAAGAGCAAAAACCATTTTCCCTTTTATACCTTTCAAAATCGATAGTTAGATGATTTCCTTTTATGTAAAAATAATGTCTATAACATTTCTCTTTTTTTAGATAGAATTTAACCATGCATCATGGATAGGCTTCTACTTCTACTCCATCTAATTCCAAATCTAAGTCGTTTTGGACATCGACACGGTCTCTAATGTGACACTCTGACTATCAATTTCTATGAAAATATGTTGTTTCAAATAAAAAAAATATTATACATTATGAAGTATATTGCATGATGGATCTAGTAATACCAATTTCATGTTATCAATCTTGGTAATTATTTATATATTGATGGTCAAATCTAAAAATGTTTGACTGACGCAGATACTAAAACGACTTACATTTGGAATCGTAGGTAGTATTATGCAATTGATTATAATTGTTTTTTACATTGTAAACCTACATTTGAGCTAATCATGATCACTTGATTAGGAACAAAAATAATTATTCATGTCCATCATCTTTGGGAGATACTCTTTAAGGGATTTTTTTTTAAAATAATCCTTTTTTTTCTCCAAAATACAGTAATATACCTCTATTTTTTTATTTTACAAAAATAATCCTACATCGTTGCGCCATTGGGCGACTTAGATCAAGTCGCCCAATGGTTGAGCGACTAGATCCAAGTCGCCCAACAGTTGTGCGACAAGTGGAGTAGTCGCTCAACAGTTTAGTGACTAGTCCCTTCGGCTGCTAGTCGCTCAACGGTTGAGCAACTACTCCACTTGTCATGCAACCATTGGGCGACTACTTGCTACCAAGTCATCTAACGGTTGTGCGACTAGACGGTTGTATAGAAAGGCACACTCGGCCCCCTCACGGTCTTTTTCGCCATTTCTCTCAGGAGAGAATGCGAGGAGCTCGGGAGAGGAGAAAAGGCGATGGAGAGAAGGAGAGGGGAAGTGAAGAGGGGGAGAGGGTCGGGAGAGGGGGAGAAGGAGAGGAGAAGAGAGAATGACAGGGGAGGGGGGAGAAGCAGAGGAGCTCGGGAGAGGGAGAGGAGAGGAGATGAGCTCAGGAGGTAAGAGAGAAGGAAGAAGGAAGCTTGTTGATAAGGAGAGAAGGTCTTCGCATGAAGGTAATAGTCTCATCCATTCTTGTTCTCATCCGAATGTAGGCAACGTGTCGTTACTTATTTGTTTAGCACGTATTTCATGAATGTATATTGACAAATGGCTAGTTGGAATGTTCGTAATATTTGCAGTGAGAAATAAGTCATGTTGGAGCCCACAAGATTAAAAGTGCATTACGGTGTTGGTACAATTCATGAAGGTCCATACGGTGTTGACCTGAGTGGTTTTTCACAAGTCAGTATAGTACACCCGGACACAGAGAATGCTCTAATCGGAGATGTCATGCGTTGGCTCACCTGCAGCTTCTCCTTGGACCCCGATGTGTGCAATGTCATCCTACATGGGCTTTGGAGTCGGTCTGCCACGCACATTCGGTGGGAGTTGAGCAGACTGATGCGCACGGTTGTATGGAAGGGCTTTGTGGAAGGCTACCGGCGCCGTGGATATGAGTGTATGCTACTCGTGCAAGCATGTCCGAAGGGAGTCGCACGAGGCCCTGCCGACAGCTATCATCCGTTTAGTGGGAGCAGCTCGGGCCTGTAGCGCGTGGTTCATGAAGAGGACGCGGTGGCCGATGTTGCGGAGGTAGAAGAGGAAGATCGCACACCGCACGCTGAGCCCGCTAGACAGGCAGATGCAGGGGAGCATGTTGACAGCATAGTGCTTTAGATGGAGATCGATGACTCGATGGCCTAGGCCGAAGAGGAAGCTTTAGAAAAGGATGGTGATGACTCTTCCAATGAGGACGAAGGTCCCATCCTGCAGGAATGGAATAGGGTGGACGTTGAGGGTCTTGCTGTGCTTGATGAGCACAAATCACCATGGGAGTGTCATGGTACGGAGGTTTGGCTTCATGTAATGTTTGCTGACAAGGAATCACTGCAGGATGCCATTAAGCTATGGGCATTGTCCATGCAGCGGATGTTTCGGGTCCTCAAATCCAGCCAGGAGCAGTACACTATGGTTTGCGAGCAGGCTGGTTGTCCTTGGCGTGTGCACGCACGTAGACCCAAGTATGAGACTCACTAGTTTGTCTCCAAGGTGGAGGCGCACTCTTGCGTGCTCAGTAGTGTTTTGCCGAAGCATCACAGCCTAATATCCACCTTCATAGCCAATCTCATATATGAACAGATAGTGAAGAAGAAGGACCTGGAGGCCAAGCACATCATGGTGGCTATCGAGCATAAATTCAAGTACAAGATTAGCTACGTGAAGGCACGGCGTGCAAAGTAGAAGGCTTTGCAAAGGAGGTTCGGTTCTTTTGAGGCAGCTTACAACAACCTTCCTCATATGCTCCAGGTGCTGTAGGACAGGAACCCAAGCACATACATTGTTGTGAAGGACAAGCCATCCAAAAGACCGTTAGGTTTCACGGTATTGTAAAGGACCTTCTTAGCCTCTGGTGCCTGCATCGATGCTTTCAGACATATGTTGCCCGTGATCTCAGTCGATGGGACATTTCTAACTGGGAAATACAAGAGCCAGATCATGACAGCAATTGGCGTTGATGGCAATAATCAGATTCTACTCTTGGCCATTGTATTCGTTGAAAGTGAGAATTTCGCCAGCTGGTTGTGGTTCCTTAGATATTTGAAGGAGGGATTAGTTGGGGCACATCCTGATGTCTACATAATCCATGATCGCCACCCCAGGATGATGAAGGCCATCAGAAAACTTCAGCAAGACCCCGAGGAGCCGTTCCCTTGGCTAGACATGAGGAACAGATGGTGTATTCGCCATTTGGGGGCCAACTTCTTCAAGCAGTTCCCGCAGCAAATCATTGATGAAGATGTTCAAGAGGCTGGTTATGCAGAACCAGCAGTGTAAATTTGATGCGTTGTGGGAGATGTTGGAGGAGCACACCAGGAAGCATGTCATCAAGAGGAACAAGCGTTCGCCCATTCCTGGGACGGCGCAACCCGAACGCCTCACACCACTGCTAGAGCTTGATCCTCCCCGTGTGACACAGAGGACCTCGAGGAACATCAAGTGCTTTTCCCATTGGATTGAGGCCGAGCCATTAGAGAAGTGGTCCTTACTACACGACACAGACGATGCAAGGTATGACATAATGATCACTAACTTTGCGGAGGTGTATAACTGGGTTCTTAGGGGTCTCTGTCCTTAGCCCCTCGTCGTCATCGTGGAATGCGTTCTGCATGGTACAATCGGATATTTTAGGAAAAGACATGTAAATGCGACACTTCATGCAACCAACCCACATACACTGTACTGCTCGAAAATTAGAACGTACATGCAGGCCAAGACCGAGAAGGGTCAGTCGCACATGGTCTTCATGTGAGCAATACGGAGCACCGTTTCGATGCGCTCCTTCGGGGCAGAGCCGAATTTGGGACGACTCGCTCTCTTGTTACCCAGAGGTGTGCCTGGGAGATCAAGTGAATGAACCTAGCTGCACATGCAACAAGCCAAAGCTCCTTCACAAGCCATACTCTCATATCCTCGCCGCATGTGGGACTATCAACATGGACCCACCGAACTTCATATCGGAGTACTTTATGAAGGAGAGGGTGCTGCAGGCGTGGTGCGGCGAGCTAAGAGGCTTCAAGGTTGTGGGCAACTTCGCCACGTTGGATATGGCGCAGAGGACTTGGATTCCGGATCTTGACCTGTTGAAGGGTGGGAAGGGCCGTCGAATTAGGAATGATATGGACGAAGGGGAAGCTAGAACGGCGGGTAGACGTTGCGGCCGCTGCGGCTAAGAAGGCCACACTGCGAGAAGTTGCAAGGCGCCTACCGACAAGTAGGAACATCGACATGAAGTGCAGCACCACTTATTGTTACTAAGATTAGAAATGCTATCATGTTGTAACTTGTAATTCAGTTAATACTTTGCTTGTTGTACGCAGTGTGGAACTAATTGTATCGTAATTGCAAACTTTAACTTCATTTCCAGTGTCAATCTGCCGTTGTTACCTATCTCTGCAAAGCAGGACGTGACCTTGCTCTGCAAAGTAGGACGTGACCTCGCTCTATAAAGTAAGACGTGATCACTCTCTGCAAAGCAAGATATGACTTCTCTCTGCAAAGCAGGACGTGACCACTCTCTGCAAAGTAGGACGTGACCTCGCTCTGCAAAGCACATAGAGACCACTCGATTGCCACAAGCTTCCTCCTCTAAGGGTGCGGCGCATGGATATGAAACACATCCATGCCTCATCGCCATGGAGCCGCTACAGCTGCGTCCGCTCCTGCCATAAATACAGCGCTACTCGGCCAGGAACTCCACACCAACAACACTACCTAGATAACATGGACAAGGAAAAGGAATGGAAGCATACACGTGAGCTTTTGAAGGACTGGGAGGCTCTCCAGCATACCGCCGCTCACCACAGGGTGCTTAGTCAGCAGCCTTACACACACCACCCACCTTCTCACCAGCCACCTTCAGAGCTCGTCGATCTAAGGAGGCTGCCTCGCAGTACGCCCAATGATTCTGGGTCGAGCTGTGCCCCCCTCCTATGCCCGCTGAACGCCCTCCGGAAGGGCCCCCGACAGGGGTGGCGCCACCTCTTTGCTGGTGTCAGGATGCCTGCAAGTGCGTCAAATTAACCGACGAGTGGACCATTGGGCAACGCTATTGGTGTTGCCCAAACTTCTACACAGACTACCCCGATCGTAGGTTTGACACACCGAGCCACATACGGCTGGTAATGAAATCATATTTCAGTGCACACCACTATTTTACTTCCCGTTACGCCGTAACCATGTCTCTCTTCCCACTGCACTCTTCGTCGCGCCTATGCGACTTCAACCAGTGTATCGACGACAAGATTCACCCCTACGACATATGGATGCTGCTGTCATGCAAGAGGTGGGCCAGGGAGGACTACAAGGGCTGTGAAAGGCGCCTCAAAGAGCTACAGGCTGAGATGGAGGAGAAGAAGAGGCAGGAGAGGCTGCACGAGGAGCAGGAGCGCGAGCATGCCAGGCGACGTGAGGCCGAGATGGTGTGGAAGAGGGCCATCACAGCGAAAGCCAAGGTGCAAGGCGAGGAGTACAACGCCGAGCTGGGCCGCAAGGGCAAATGGCCATGTTCCACGCAGTAGTTCGACCCTTTTTGTCCATATGTCCTATGTATTTCTAATTCCCTAAAGGCATGTGTGTACCATCCTTGCTTCATTAGCCTACGTGCCATGTAACCCCATTGTCGGATCAACTGTCGTGTTGTTATCATTGCGCTATTTCTCCAAAGTTCTCCACCGTGTATGAATTCCCTAGCACATCGCAATATCACTTACCTTCCTACTAACGAATCATTGCTACCTCAATCGTCCTCATAAAATTCTTAAGAAATTTATCACACTACAACAACATACGACGATCGAAAAATGTTATTGTGAGTCTAACAGATTTCGTACCCTTGAGAATCTACAAAAATCACAAATGGACCAACCAACCTTGTCACCACCCTTTTATTTCCAAAAAAAATTAACAACCTACAAACAAGATTTGCTAAATGTATTACCTACAAAAATTGTCATTTTTCCCCCACAATTATTTCCATCAGATTAATAAAATAATAATATTATTATTTTAAATCGCCAAACCGGTGCGTGACTTGTCGATGTGTCGCTCAACCGTTAAGCGACTAGCACAAGTCGCTCAACCGATGGGCGACTTGTACACTTGTCGCTCAACCATTAGGCAACTTCTGCAGTCGCCCAACGGTGGAGCGACAGATGATTATTTCTGTAAAATAAAAAACGGGGGTATATTACTGTATTTGGGAATAAAAAAGGATTATTTTAAAAAATCATTTGTAAGGCCATGTGATAGTCCCCATGTGTTCCAAATGTTGTTGTGATGAGTAATTGACAAGTTGGATGTGATAGAATTGGAGTTTGAAGTTTGTTTTTAGAAAGAGTTGAAGATTCGAAGTCATTTGTGTTTAATAGAGTAGATGATTGGAGTGGGTGGATGATCTGAATAGGCCAAACCTTTGGGTCGGATCATTGATCCAGAGAGCATTGGAGTTGAATTTAGTGTGAGGCAGATGATTTGGGTGAGCCAGACCATTGGGTCGGATCATTGGACCAGAGAGTATGCAAGTTGAAATGCATTGGGGCGGATCATTCGGGTCACCCGTACCATTGTTCCAGTAAGCACATTTTTTATGTTTTGAGCTGTTTCGGAGTGTTCGTTCAGTCCGGTAGCCATGAGGCCTTAACGTCTTTTGTAGAGGACTTCGAGATGAGTCTATTGAAGATGTTTTTGGGCTAATGGTGGCTTGTCTATGATGATATTAGTCTATGCATTTTTTTTTCTTGTGGTATGGTGCATGTATGTGAATATGGAGAAAAGTTGGTGAAATGGCAAGCATTGATGGCTTGATAGCTTTGGGCCTTTGCATACATGTTGTTAAACACGTGTTGAGCCACCCATGGTATATTTGAGTAGATGATCATGACGATGCTTGAGATGATATGTGTGAGGTGCTAGTGGTGCATTGTGAGCCATGAGGTGGCTTTGTGGTGTGGTGATTCTTCCAGGAGTGAAGCATTGAGGTATGTATTATTTGCTCATCAATTGTGTCAATTGATGATTATGTGTGTTGTGCGGTGCTACGTGACGGGTTTGCTTGTCCATGATGGTTGTAGAACTTCAGAGCAATGTCATGGTGAGGCGTACAGAACTAAGACTAAGCTAGAAGAGCTTAGGTCCAAAGCGGTCAAGGGATTGAGACTAACCTAGGAGATCTTAGGTCCAGAACGATCAAGGTGTCGCCGAAAGATGACCGAGGCTAGCGGAGTGGTTACAAGCCATGAAGATAATAAATCGGAGTGGGAGCTATCGGTGATGGAGATGACATGAAACGACGAGGTGCTCGGGAGGAGTTGAGGTCCAGAACGGTTAAGAAAGTTGGGTGCCATCATGGTACAAGGTAGTGCGCCTAGTGACTTGAACTGGTGCAAGTGCGGTGGTAGTTCGACGGCGTCCGGAGCTAGAGAGACTTGCTGGTTGGGTTAGTGGCTACTTGGACACATGTGCGTTTATGGTGAAGACACATGATGAGAATTGGAAGAGAAATCTTGACTGGGTCAACTGGGTTAAGGTCAAGTGGAGGCTTCCGGAAGAAGGACGATATCTTTGAGGAGACGTCAACTGCTGTGAAGGTGTATTCCATTTGTGATAAGGTGTGGATGGTGTTGGGCTCAGTGATAGGTTTCCAATGCATCCAAGAACGTGTAGTTCGGAATTCGTATGCGAGAGTTATGCTCGGTTTTGTTAATGGGTTTCAGGTATGCCCGAATTTGTGTTGTAAGTGAGTTGAGCGGGTGGTTGGTAAGTGGGTTTTGAACCCCACCACCACGTTAGTGTTTTGAGATGGAGTGGTTGGCATGTCCACGACTATAAAAAAAAGAGGAGTGGCTTAGGGCTAAGCCTCTGTGATAGAGTTGAGGAGAGGAGCAGGTGTGCTTTTGTGAGAGCTTTATGGAGATATTGAGATGCTCTTGTGTGAGAGGTTTTTGTCAGCCTTAGATTTGGAGTGTGTCTAGGGAGTGGCTGTAAAATCATACATCCCTAAGAAATACAAGATCAAATTCCAAATACCTTGTGTCCTTGTCTCTCCATGTGATGGCTTGATTTGGTTTTTTGTTTGCTCTCTTGTTCTTTATCTTTCCCTCCAGATTTTGCCTTTGATTGGGATGTGCAAGGAATGATAAGTGATGGAATAGATAGCTCATATTTAGATCCATCCACCTAGTGCAGTTTGCAACTTTGCCGATTTTCTTTCTTCTTGATGAATATGGCTTGAACTTTGTTTTTTGTGCGAACCTTGCAAAGTTTAGTTTTCGATTTGCTTTTCTAGTTCAATGATTAGGGGTGAAAACGGATCGGATATTTTCCGACCGATGCGGACGAAAACGGATTCAGATTTTTCTCGGATCGAAAACGGATACGTATTTTTTTGTCGGGAACATATACGGATATGGTAGCCCTGTTATCCATTGGATACAGATATGGATTATCTAGATAGTACGAAGGTCGGATATTCGAATTTTGGCCCAAAAGAGAAAAATGAGATTTTAATTGATTTTCAAATTTCAGAATATACAACAAATCAAATAGCCTATTAGAAAATAGCAAATAGGCTTCAACAATTATAGAAAAAATCACAAAAATTCCTTGAATTATTTTGAACTTAATAAAATTAATTCCAACTTAAAGTTGATTTTTATTTTTGCACATAAATTATTTTTAATTTCTGAAAAATAGGAAAATATCCTTTTCAACCGAGAAAATTCAATAAATTAATCATAAATTTCTTTTTCACTTTAAATCCAATAAAATCCTAGAAAACTCAATAAATTTTATTTTCAACATTAAAAACTAGGAAATTTAATAATTGACTTTATTTTATTTTTTCATTTTTAACCAAGAAAACTCTTTTAAATCGAAGAAAATATAATAAAATAATAATTTTATTAATTTTATTTTTGGTAACATACTTTGGGATGTTACAGTCATTTACGTATAGATTAACCAGCCCGCCTGATTGATGTTAATGTGAACTAAGTTTTATGTATGTGATGAACTAAGTGTGAATGCATGATGACTTGTGACTTTCTGAGTTATGACTTATGAGTTAAATATGGTAAACTAAGTGTTATGTTTGTGATAAACAAGTTAATGCAGTTTGCTAGTGCCAATGTTATGTGTGGTTGCTGAAAATATGAACAATTCATAAATGTTTACATCAAATAAACTAGTTATATGTTTTTGTTAATTTCTGGCATACAATTTAAGAGGTTTTCATGTTCCAAAAATATCCACGGCTGTATTCGTTTCGATTCGTATTCGCTATTATTTGTATCCGAGGTATCCGTATTCGTATTCGGATCCGAAAAATATATGGCAGAGCCATTACCCATTCGTATCCGATCTGTTTTCACCCCTAGAAATGATGGGTGTAGAATAGACGTGAAAAATCACAGGTTGATCCATCACCCGAGTACTTTGTAACATCCCAAAGTTTTGTTACCAAATATAAAAGTAATAAAGTTATTATTTTACTAAATTTTCTGAGTTTTAAAAGAGTTTTCTTGCTTTTCTTGAATTTCCTAGGTTTTAAAAGTCAAAAAGATAATTTGTTGAGTTTTCTGGAATTTTAAAAGGCTTTCCTATTTTCTAGAATTAAAATTAATTTATGTGCAAAAATGAAAGGCAACTTTAAGTTAGAAATAATTTTCTTAAGTTCAAAAATAACATCCCAATTTTCGGGACTTTTTGAATTTTTCAAAATAAAATAAACCATTGAAATTTATTGAATTAATTAAAGCTTATATTGTAATTTTAAAAATGAAAACATTTTAAATGAGTAATCAAACTTCAATTAAATCCAAAATGAGTTTATTGTATTTTCTAGGTTTTCTTGGATTTCTTTTTCCAACATCCTTTTGCCTTTTCGTTTGAGTTCTATTTATTTTTTTGCTATATTCCCAAAATATCGTTTCTTTGTTGTAAAATTTAATTTAAATTAATTATTTTAAATGTGTGAATTTCTTTTGGAGTTCTTGCATTTATTTAAATTTCAAATCCAAGTTCTATCACCTGAAATTCAAATATTTGTTCCAAATCAAATCTTTTTGTGGCAAATTCTGAATTCAAATTCTTATTTTAAATTCATCTCAAATTCAAAGCTCGTCGTTAATTTCCAAGTTCAAAATTTGAAATTTGAATTTTCCCCGCCCCATTTTTTTCCTTTTTTCCTTTTCCCTTCCTTTTCTTTTTCTCCTTTCTCTTTCTTCCTCTTCCCCTTTTCTCTGTTTGTCTTGTTGCTCAGGCTTTCCGAAGCAGGTTCACGTGCCCCACCGCTGCCACCCCCTCCCCCCGCCCGGAGCACCACTCGTCCCAGCTGCAACCTTGCGTCGCTCATGATCCCATCCGCGCCCGCACCTTCCTCCTCTCTATCTTCCCCTATAAAACTGGTGGCCAACCCCTTGCTTCCCTTCCCCCCTCTCCTTCTTTCCCCACCTTGGAGCTTACCGCCGTAAGTTCCTCCTTCTTCGCCAACTCCGGCCACCTTCCCCCTCCTCTTGATCTCCCTCTCCATCCACCATTTTGCCGAGCCAAGTGCGTCACTGTGTGTTCCAAGCCTTCCTCATCCACCTCCTTCATTCTCCCCTCCTCTCTCGCTTTCTCCTCTTCGCAAACGAGGATTTCTTCTCGCTGGCCGAAGCGTCTCTCACCACCGTTCCCGACGCCGTCGACCACTCCCCACCGCCTTCGACCCCACCACTGGCTTCATCTCTCCACATTCTACCCGATGCTCACCCTAACTTCCCCATAGCTCCATCCCCTCGCCGGCGCCGTGTGCTTCCCATGCGCCACTTTCGCCTTTTGCCGCGTCGGACCTCCTCTGCCATCGCCACCACCACCCATGGGACCCCCATCCCAGTGGGGTTTTATTTTGGTGCTCCCCAGCCACTGCCTCCTTGCCCCTCGTTGGCGCTGCCACCTTCCCAGAGCGCCACCTTAATATCAGAACAGGGAGATTCCAGAATATTCCCTCTATCCTATTTTTTTCCTATCATTTCATGTGACTTCAAACGTGTGGATGTTTGTTCTCCTTCATACAAACTCCGATTCTGTCGATTCTTATTCCTAAATTCATCTAAATTCATAATATATCTAATAGTACTAATTTTATTATTTTTGGATTTTATTTGAATTTGGCTCGTTTTCACGTATAGATTTCGACGACTTCGGAGAACCAAATTTTGGCGCTATTTGAGAACAATAACTATTTAAGTAATGAAAGTTACATCCTTTGATCATGTTTGATCCCAATATTTTGAATTATTTAAATTTTGTTTTAAATTGTTATTGCATGCTTATTTATATTCAAGGTAATTTAAATTCCTATTTCAAATGTATAGTTATTCCCAATTCCATTTTTATGGCCAAATCTTGACATTGAAATATCCATACATTTTCACTTAGATAAAATCTAGTTGATGCAATAGTATGAACTAGAACATTTTAAAAAATTAAGCTTAGTCATGCTTAGACCTGAAATATTTGATTTGGGAAATTTTTGCCAAATATTCAATTATGGTTTAAAAATATGGTTATGACATTGGTGTGCCATGGAAATTTACAAATGATTTGAAAAATAAAATAAAAGGAAAACTGGTTTGGACTTGGACGAAATGGATAATTGGTGGGTTCATGTTTATATACGGGATCAATTCATTTCTATGATTGAGACCAGGGTTTTATTGGAAGTCGCCCAAATCAGTTAAGGACCGGTCTTCGAGCCGCATCTTGCAAAGCTTCACTGTACTACCACAAGTCTGGAATGGGAGAGACTAGGCTAAATAATTTACAACATTTTACCGTGGTTGTGCCATCTGGTTGTGTGGGTGTCAGAATATCCTACTTTTTATATATTCTCACATGGCGCAAGAGGGGGCTTCTGGCGGATGGTTCAATCTAAAGGAAGTGAAACCTTAGGTTTTAATCTTAATCTAGTTCAAATTTCAATTCATTTGGAGCCTCGGTTTGAAAGTTGTGCAAGTTTTAGTTTCGGGTTGTGTTGCAGTTTTTCTATTATGTTGACCCAGATCATCCGACCTGACTGAGATAATCCAAGTCAAATGTTTTAAGCAAGCCCGTGAAGACTTTTGGTTAGGAATTTTGTGTTGGTTTCCGCTATCTGTCTTGATCTGACCTTTATAGTATGTCATAGCTATCAGTGGAAAGAACTTTTGGAATATTTTAGAGGAATTTTGTAATACCCCAAACATTTATTGGAGAAAAATATCATTCGGGAAAGCAAAATTTATTCAATTTCAAAATCAACCAAATTCTAGATTCAAATTAAGTTCAAAATTCGAGTTTGGGGAAACTTAGAGCTTGGGCCTCCGCTTTAGTGTTAATATTCAACCTTAAATTCCAATTAGAGAGAATATTATTCGGAGAGGGAAATTTATTCAATATCGAATGCAACAAAGTTTAGAGATGGAAATAAGTTCAAAATTCAGATTTTTGAGAGAGTTTTGGGCCGCCAATCCATAGTCGCGGGGGAAAGAGCTGGTCTTAGAGGCCCATGGCCCATGGAAGGCTAGTAGCCCACTTGAAGGCAAGGAGGGGGGGGATCAAGCCACAAACCCTAGTTGCTACAGTATTTCCGTACTGCTACAGTGCCCGCTCCGCTACGGTAGCCATGCCCTTGGCCGTCGCTGCTATCTCCGGTGTTTCCCCTGCAGATTGGCCGGCCATAAGGAAGAGGAAGGAAGGGGGAGAAGAGAGGAGAAGGGAGAGGAAGGAGAGCTTCTTCGTGGGTTTTGGTTCAGCATCTTCTTGGGGTTCTACTAGGGTAACGAAGTGCTTTCCCCGCTGGTTGATGAGGATTAGTTGCGAATTCGATTATTTGGGTTGGATCGTTTTGCTGCCGGTAGATGTTCAATTCTGTTCAGTACCTTGCGGGGTCAATTTCGGGTTTTTAGAAGCCGAATTGGGGATTCCTATCTCTTAGAGATATCTATATAATGTTTTTAGCTTTCCGTGGCCACCAAGAACACCTAATTCCGACATACGGATCAAAAGTTATGATAGATTTAGTATCTACTGTCCAGATTTCTGACGAGATTAATCTGTTTTGTTATTTCGTAAAATATGAAAATGTAATTGGAAGAATCTGGGTTTTCACCCAACTAGGTTATTGTAGGTAATTCGATAACCTTTCCAGATTATTAAAGAACGATCAATTCGGAGTTATACATTAAAAGTTATGATCGATTTAGTACTGCTGTTTGTTCATTTAGGCAGTTTCTGTTCTGAAAGTTCATCTATCTGTTAGCATACTAAATTGGCTGAATTGGATTATCTTGTCAACTAGAGTATTGTATATTTGTTAGTTAAGAATCCACAGAAACTGGACTCACCTCGTTCCGAGTTTCAGACCGTTAGTTATGAGTGATTCCGTGCTGCTGTCCAGTATCAGTTCTATGGTCGTGTCATCTGTTTTCATATTAGAACTATCTAGTTAATTGTGGGTTGTCGGTAAGGCGTTGTAGTACGTTAATGGAAGCGTCATGTTTTATGTTGTTCTTATTTTGAATATATATATATTGTGTAGGCGGAGAGGCTTCAGGTTTAGGAGCACTGCCATTGCCTCACAACGCGTCGTATCGCGGAAGGCAAGTACCTTGATGTTTTGATGTTTAGGAAATGTTGAGTGCTTGATGTTGATCCTGTACTTTTCTAAGATCCATGATAGTATTTAAGTTCATATTCCTTCCATATGTGTGTTATCTCCATGATTCGAGAGCGTGTCTTTTCAATATACATTTTTCATTCCATGCATTCATTATTCATGTTCCATCCACGGGAGTGGATTAAAAAGACCCATCAATTCTAGGATGGGCACGTAAGACCCACCATTCCAAAGTGGGCCCCACCATTCCAATGTGGGCGTTTTGGGACACCCGTATGAAACGTTCTTCATACGGGACTTGGATCCCCGCCTTTTGTTAAATGCGGGCTTAAGTGAACACCGACGGGTGTGTCACTAGCAATACCAGTATATGCATGTGTGTAGTCCCTCCATTCCATTCACTCCATTCATTGCATTCATTCAAATACTCGTTTTGTGATTCCTTCATATTGTTCAATGATGTTGACTCGTTAATGTTTGTGGTATGTTCCATTTACTCATTGTACTTACTGAGTCTTGGACTCATTCTTGTATTGTTTGTTTTATAGGTAATCATTGATGTTAGCTCTTTTGGGAGGGAGTAGACACGCACTACTCATTCACATCATCCTATTCAAGTTCAAGATTATAAATTAGTTCTATCCTTCACTCATTATTGACAAACTGTAATAAATAAGTTTAGATGGAAAAGGAAGGATACCTTCTCCATGATACGGTGGATTTATTATTGCTTGTGAACCTTGTTTAACGACAAACTAGAATAAATACAATTAAACGGTGAAGGAAGGATACCTTCTCCATGTTATGGTTGATTTATTTATGCCTTTAGATGTTATATTATTCAGATTCTTCCGCAATGTGCTGTATGTTAGAGTTCTTAGGTGACATCTTGGCTTCCAAATAGCCAGGGTGTTACAAATTTTTTAAAGGCTCTTATTTACCCCTCTAGTCGCTAGCCACCATCTTGCATACTCTAAAATATCATGGGTTATAGAGAATGCATGACAATATCTAAAATATCTAAGCTAAACTAACCCAACCAGTTCTGAAAAAATGCAGGGAAAAACAAGATACAATCAACATGTTTACAAATTGTGCACTGTATAACTCTCCCTAAAACGGTCGTGCTAACCCTGAAATGAGGGCAAAAACATGTGTGGCTATGGTTTTTGGGACCATTAGGCTGCATCAATCGGGCTTCATGAATGGGCTGCCTAGGTTTGTCCGAATGAACTTGAAGTAAGATGAAATTTATGGAGTCCTTACTTATCAATAGTAAATAGGTGGAAAATAGAAGAAAATATACCGGTAAATGTAGTGTTACAAGTTATATAAAAAGATACATGCAATTTAGTTTTGGGGAGAGTGTAGAGAAACGCTACTAAATTACCATCCCTGGATTTTGAAAGCTTTGTGAATTGTTGAAAGCATCTATGCCCATAAAAATGATTTTGGTAATTAATGACAACAATGTGTTATGGGACTAACATGTGTGCTAAGATGTTTTAAAGGTTTAGACCTGGAGTTTGAATAATGACATGGAATTGGCAAAGCAAAGATGTTACAAGATCGACATGGCTCATAGCAAAGGTATTGTATAGCCTAAGGATTCTTTTGTAGTTTTTACCGGTCTTGGTGATTGGAGAAAAGACCGGCTTTGTAGGCTAGATGTTGTACTATAAAGAGGGATAATGGATAGTAGTTTGAAAGTTTATTTGGTGCCATTTTGATCAACCAAGCGTTATGCATTGCATTTAGTTTTGCCTCTGGAAAAATGTTCAGTAAAATCAGTATGACCGCAGTTGATGTGTGGTACTACCGCAGAACGGTAGGACCGGATTCTAGTTGGCGGTATGTATTTTCTAGAGAGCATGTTTTGGGAGTTTTTCTTCTCCCCTAAAAATGGTATGACTGCATCCTTTGAGAGGTACTACCGCAGTGCTGTAGGACCGATGTTTACATGGCGGTACATTATTTCCAGAGAGCATGTTTTTGTGATTCTATGATCCTCTGGAAACCGGTAGTTCTGTTCTAGCCAAGCGGTACTACCACCGTGTGGTAGTACCAGACCTTGTGAGTGCGGTAGTACCGCATCTTTATGTAACGGCTAATTCAGAAGCATTTAATGAACAACAGACGACCGTTGAACAGTGAATGCGATAGTACCACTGTAGGATTTTTCAGGGATTTGCTTCAAACGGATAGTTTTATGGTTGGGGGATATAAATACCCCCTCACCTGTACCAAGCTCAGAACCTTGGACCTCATTAAATACATTTGAGCCTCTAGTGCACTCTCTACTACTCATTTGCTCATATTTCTCATTTTGAGGTGGTTGAGAGAATTCAAGTGCATTGCATCATTGGTTGATCCTTTTGGCACTTGTTTTCTTCATGCAAAAGCTGTGGTTTATTACTCTTGGTGCTTGTCGGCACCTAGACGGCTTGGAGAAAGGGTTTGTGCAGTGATCTCTTCAAAGAAGATTGTGAAGTGACCTAACAAAAGTTGTGAAGTGGTGTTGTGCTCACCATCTCCAGAGAGGAGGAATAACAACTCTACTGATCGACGGAAGTGCTCGTGTGGAGCTGACTTGATTTGTTCAAGTTTTCTCAATGTGAATTAGTGAAGACCGGCAAGTCTTCAATACCATAGGAAAAACATCAAGTGTCTTCATTGTGGTTTATCTCTCTCGGCATTACGTTTTCGTATTTACATTTCTAGCTCTTACTTGTGTAGAACTCTTGCTAGAACTGTTTTAGTATAATTTTTTTGTTGCCTTAGCAAAATACTTTAACATAACTTTTAACTTGTGCTAGAATTCTTTCATTAAGATCATAATTGTTAAATTTGTCTATTAGAGCACAAGAATTTTTATAAACCTTCGATTCACCGCCCCTCTAGTTGGTCATCCTTGATCCTACAATTGTGAGTAGTGACGATGGAGTGGATGGGGCCTGGAGTCTGTGTGGGTGGTGCTGATGTGTAAATGGTGGTTATCTAGGGGAGCAGTGGCGGGGCTTAGTTGACACCGAACAGGGCTCTGGCCTCCCCTTCCAAAAAAAAGGATCCAATATTCATATGGCCCATCTAGGTACCTAGCCCAGTATTTGGCCCACTCTAACCATTAAGCATAGCAGTGAGCACTACACCACTTCTTGGTTTCTTCATCGATCCCTTACAGACTCACTCTCCCTACCTCTTCTTCTTCCCTTGTTCCCCAATGTCCACCATTTTTAGGTCACTAGATCACGACTCACAAGTGCTTCTTCTCTCCATAGCATGTTGGACTCCCAAATTCTCACCATACTCTCTCAACTGGGATTGGGGACTACTCTGGTCTGGCCGGTGGTTGTCAGGTTGAAGCTCTCATTTTATGGTAGCAGCTTCTAGCCATCTCGGAGCTTTGTCTCTTACTGCCATAGTTCCATGTAAGCTAAGAAACTACTTTAGATTTCTTATAAATTGAAGAGCCAATGTTGATTGGGGCAGGGCATATGCTAATTAGGTCTCAATTTGGGTAGAAATATAATGCATTATGGACATTGATGCTTTGGATTCCAGAGGAGAGCTTCTATTAGAAAATTGGCACCAATTGAGAAGGTACAAATTTTTCTAAAGTATCACATCTTAGCCTTTATAGTTGCTCTGATACGATATAATTGCTTCGATATGATATTGATAGTAATTTATCAATATATTTGCTCATATATGATATTTTTGTGACCCAAATATGAACAAGACCAGTCTCTAATTAGTAATTAATACTTCCTTGATTATAAGTTCTTCTAAGACTTATTTGTTGATTTAGCACTTGTATATTCTTGTTGATCCTCGCAAAAAAATATTGTTTTTGAACGTTAGTGGGCAATGCGTCTCCTCTTCTTACTGCTTCACGCTCCGCCACTGCAGGGGAGGTTGATGGATTGGGATCATCTACATGCGGAGGATCTACAGTAACAGACATTAGGAGCGGCTTTCACCGTTCGATCGAAAACCGAAAGTCCAGATCAATTGTTCTGGATCTGGGGCTGATGCGGCCTATGACTAGCTGCTAATGCCTATTAGCGAGCCCATCTCATATTGTCTTCATTCTAACTAGGTAGGGATGCACGCTATGCTGTGCCGGGGCAAACAACGTTAGAACAACATAGGGTCTGCCTGTAGTAACAAAGAATACGCTAATTCAATTCTTCTCCACATTTCCATATAGCATAAAATATGAGAAACATAGCATAGGAATACTTGAACATGGCAGGTCCATTCAATAATCTATATGTTAACAAAGTAAACATAAGATATTCATACACGCAAAGGAGGCCAACAACATATATATGTCAAGCTGAATATGCAGCGCATATAGGTCCATGCATTAGGCGATACAAAAGAGACATACAAACTGTTTTTTCATAACTTAGAAAGAAGACATGAAGCAGACCAATATATGCTCCGAAAGCTATAAATATGAAGGAGACAGAAAGTAATCCTACCCGTGACACGTTTCTTTTATCTTCTCATTTGGTAGGTCCATAAAAAAATCCCAAAATCAATACTTTTCTAAGAAAGAATAACATGTAGGTGTACTCATATAATTTTAATGAAGAATAATCATTAAAAAAAATGTATAGAAGAGTCCTCGTTTGCAACCAGTATTGAAGTCGTAGTGCACTGAGACAAAAAAATGAAATTAATGGAGTTAACTTTTCCAATTATGAGAGCAAAGAAACAAGCACATAGCTAGCACTGCAAAAACTTGGACTCATCGTCTTTTCCAGTAGAGTAAACAATGAAGACAATACCAATTTCCCAGAATCAGCATAATGGTATTCTAGAATGATAATCTCTATTTTCAGTAATAACATCATCTAAAATTCTACGATTTTCTTTTCAGTAATGTGCCATTATCTACCAATTTTAACCTCCACTTTGTAAAGCAAATTAACATGTATATGATAAGACATGTACATTATTCAATTTGGATCCATTTCACACAACATGAATCTGCAAGTAATAAGAACAAATAATCCATATTGGTTTCTGGCAAAATTATAAGTACTACCACAAGGCAGGCTTCATTAATTCAGATGTCACATTACGAAAAGGAATGACTATCTGGAAAGAAATGTGATATGCAGTTATGCATTGTGGCTGTGAGTATCGTTGGACTGGCACCTTCAAGCAAGGCTAACCTGAATACACATGGCCTACCTAATCTTGGGCTAGCACCTTCAAGCAAGGTTAACCTGATTACACATGGTCTGTCTACCCAATGTTGGCATCATTATTTGATTTTGAGACTTGGCATATTTCTTTAGAGAAATCCACAAGCATCCGACAACATGAAATTGAAAGGAGTTTGCAACACGTAAATGGGATAAAATAATAGGCTACCCATGAACATTCAAATAGATGCATGATGTTAACAAAAAAAATCATAATCTACTTAACAACAAACCAGAGTTACGATATGACAATAGAACTATGATGTCTTTCAGAAAGTATAACTACAACAAAACTTAGTTCTTATGCATAATCGAGGATCACATGAATTTTTATCTAGGAAAAAACTAAAGAGGCTGACAATTTTTGTCTGTATAGAGGAAAGCAAAGCTAAATCAAGGAGCAATAGTGACCTTGCTAGCTAGCAGCAACCACATTCCACTGTGTAATTCCGGCTCATCATAAACTCACAACTCGACTCACAATATTTATGGGTTGGATAGTGGAACATTTACAGGAAACAATAACAATCATGGTAAGGTAATACACTAAGAACTAAGTTATTACAGGATGTCGACCTCTTATGTGCGTAGTTCATTGTATGGCTACAACATGATCTGTAAATTAGAAAATTTGAGAGATACGATGGATGAGTTTCACTGGAGAAATAAATTAGACATATTTAGGTAGCCTTGTAGCCAACAAGGAATTACCCGATTGTATATAAACCCGACACAAACAATAGTGAAGAAATAAAAAAAGAGGCAACAACATAAAGGGAGGAACGGATGAATGAAACACACCTAGAGTTGTAAAACTGGGACCGTAAGGCAGGAACTCTACTCCTGGACATTCTCCATTCAACAAAACAAAGTGAATTTTCATCCCAACATAAAAACTGTGTGGTACAGCCAAGAAGTTTCCTCTTCAATCAAAACGGCAAACCAAACTTTTATATCAAAATTCGAGATTAGGTGGAACATCCATGACTGATCAAGCTAACCAAGGGGGTACATCAGTAGGCACATTATCAAAGCTGTCAATTGAAATTGTCTCATAGAAGCATTGTCCCATAAAATAAAATCTAACCAAAGGATAATAAGCGAACCACACACATCTTATATTTGCTAAAAGCATTGTCCACAACTTTGGATATTTTCATTTGTGCACACATGGCAACCATCTATTATAACATCATGAAGTTTCTGTAAATATGAAATTGCAAAAAAAACCTAGGTAGCACAAATTGGAAAAAGTTTAATGCTTTTTACCAACGAATTTGGTATGGATGTTCTGCAACTTCAGTGGTCATCAACCTTAAAAAAAGACGTCAAAAAAATAGAATAATTTTTTTTACTACATGCAGCAATGAATCGAACAAATTAGATTCAATCTAAACTAAATGCTTGATATGGTCAGTTATCATGATAGCAATGAGAAAATTTCAAGTATATGCGGGAGTAGCGCTAGTAAAAACATCAGAGAAGGAGAAGTTACGTTCTCAACCTCGGTGGATAGGGTAAGCTTGATGATCTTGAAAACACATTCAGCCACTAGTATAGCCGACTGGTCCTCCTCCATCTCTCTACAGATACTCTGAAAAGTATAAGAAAAGAAGAAGAAGCAAGAACAACAACAAGCTAGAACCAATCGTTGCTTCAAATTACACAGCATCAAATAGCAAAACGAAAACACAAAACAGATTAAACAACACCTAAAAAGACGCATCAGTATGACATTGTGATTTGATATGAAAGAAACTTGCCAAAAATTGTACTAATTAGTCTCTAGGTATAAACTACCACGTAAAAGCATAACCTATAAATAAGGAACACCTAACTTGCTAATTTTACTGAGAGTGCAATCAATGAAAAAGGAAATCCTCCGTGACGTTCGGAGAGGCGCAGACCTTGAACTACAAGCTGAGGAAAATCTTCATGCTGTCCTTGGCCTTACGACGTTGCCACCGTCAGGATCCTCGAGGCTAGGTATTAACATGGGTAGCAGGTCCCTCTTGAACAATTATTAAAACAAAGTAAAATGACAACATGTTTCCAGGCTAAAACGCATTACTAAATACTAAAAAGTGAAAACGCTCTACACATGGACAAAGATTAGTTAAGATGGTTTAGAAATTCTATTCCAGTTCAAGATAATGCATCTAATTTCTTTGACATATCTCATTGCAAGATAAAACAACAAAAGTGCTTGTGTGTGCAGCAGACGTTGCTGCCGTCGGGGTCCTCGAGGGCAGGTGTTGACATGGGTAGCAGGTCCCTCTTGCACAACTATTAAAACAAAGTAAAACGACAACATGTTTCCAGGCCAAAATGCATTGCTATAATATTAAGAAGGGAAAATGCTCTACACATGGACAAAGATTAGTTAAGATGGTTTAGAAATTATATTCCAATTCAAGATAATACATCCAATTTCTTTGACCTATCTCATTGCAAGAGAAAACAACAAAAGTGCTTGTGCATGCAGCAAACGTTGCCGCTGTCAGGGTCCTAGAGGCTAGGTATTGACGTGGGTAGTAGGTCCCTCTTGCACAACTATTAAAACAAGGAAAATTTGATATATGCCAGTGCAGAGTGTCTACATCAGAGAAGTGCTACTACAAAGTGACGGCTCCTAAAAATACCATTGCAAACATCTCTTGCTCATAAAAATGCCACCGATCTACATATTTCACAAATATTGGACGTTATTGCCCCCATCTTCTCACATTCCCATGTCTCAAGCTCATCCATGGCGACACTATCACCCAGATCTTCTCCTCCGCCTCTAAGCCGACGGGTGCCGCCAGGAAGACGACGTTGTACACGGCAAGCTCGCACGTTAGGTCCGCGACGTTGGCCGTGCGGAGCAAAAAACAACATAACTTCACAAAGCTTAACACAAATCAAGCTCAAAGTCTGGATTCTGGCATCATAAGAAGTAGAAGAAATCGGATTTGGGGGAAAGAGCATACATGCGGGCCACACGCACGACATCCAAGCCGGGCCGGGCTACCAGGCCGAGTCGGTGGCGCACGGCCGCCCGACCTGGCTGAGCTGGGGTGGCACAGCGTCGTGGGGAGACCCAGGGGAGAGAGGGAGGGCGCTGAGCAGGCGGCCAAGGTCGGCGACGCCATGGGCGAAGGAAGCGCCAGCAAGGCAGCAGAGGAGACGCAAAGTAGCGACATCGGTGGTGGCGACAGTCGATCGGTAGGCGAAGCAACGACAAAGCGGCAGCAATGGCGGCAAGCAAAGACCGAGGCCGGGTAGGAGGTGCCATGGAGAGAGGGAAGAGAGAGAGAGAAAGATTCGGTCGAGTGAGAGAAAGAGAGGCGGCACCGGAAGGAGAAGACCCAGGGAGAGAGGAAGCGGCCAGCAGAGGCGGCCAAGTGAGGGCGACGCCATAGAGGCAGCTGAGGCCAAGGGCCAGAGGAGACGAAAGTAGCAAAGGCTTGGTAGTAGGCGAGCCAACCGGGAGGCGAGCGACGACGAGCCGGTAGGCTAGCGGTAGCGCAGCACTGAGGCCGGGTAGGAGGTGCCACGGAGAGAGGGGAGAAAGAGAGAGCCGGCCGAGTAAGAGAGAGAGAGGCGGTGCCGGAAGGAGAAGCGGCCAAAGCCGGCGGCCGCACCCGTGGGAGAAGGCGCCACGGGGAGGTGCGGCCGGAGCAACCATCGGAAGAAGACAGGGAGGAAGTAGAGAGGAAGAGTAAGATTGGGGAAGAAATGGGAAAATTTGATAAACAAGACAGGTGCGAGGAGTGAGGACGGAGAAGGTAGGGGCAATTTGGTCCAATACTGATAGAATACGTATACTAGTGGCATTTTTATGAGCAAGAGATGTTTGCAATGGAATTTTTAGGAGTCGTCACTTTGTAGTGGCACTTCTCTAATTTGGACACTCTGCAATGGCATATATCAAATTTTCCCTTAAAAGAAAGCAAAATGACAATATGTTTCCAGGCTAAAATGCATCGCTGTAATACTAAGAAGTGAAAACGTTGTACACATGATAAAGATTAGCTAAGATGGTTTATAAATTATATTCCAGATCAAGCTAATGCACCCAATTCCTTTGACGTGTCTCATTGTAAGAGAAAACAACATAAGTACTTGTGTGTGCAGCATGATCTTTAGCAAAAGCACTTTTAAATATCTAGAGGGTGAAACTTGCTCAAGGTAAATATACCTTGACATGTTTTGTTGAACCCTTAATCTTTCCCAATGAAACTGCTTCATAAGGTTGTGCTCCAGAATCACTACCATCAAACTCTTGAGCTGTGTTCATATAGACTGCATGATCTGCACCATTGGGAAACATATTGGCATTGCATATATGATGCTTTGGAAGGCCTTCACCAAGAATTATGGTCCCTGTCTTCCTTGGTGTTGCATGCATGGCTTCCCCGTTCATCAATCGTATATCTACAAACATTTGAAGCACAATATGAGAAAGAAAGGAAAAGCAAAAGCAACAAAAGCAAGCACAGTGGAACTTGCCTTGTACAATGTCAACAATTAGACCAGGATTGCGGACTGCAGACAGAACAACATGTCTCCAGTGGTCCATTAGTCAACGCTGGGCATTATACATGAATATTGTTTTGATCAAGCTAGGGAGAGTCAGTATTGCTTGGCCTTAGTCTTTTGAACTGTAAATCATACAAAAGCACCTAAATCGAATGTAAAAACTTAAACCCAATAAAGACAAGAAACTCAATGTAGATCTGTGAGTCATACTCTCCATGGAAATCAAAGGCACACCATCTATTCTAACATCAAGAGAAACATCAACTATATGTTGTTCGGATCCACTCAACTATGTTTGGCTTCAAGAAAAACAAAGGCTAAAATATGGATACTAAGTACACTGAATTAAATTAGTGCAACAATAAGCATGCTGATGACCTTGCATTTGTGGGGACGCATAGGCGGAACGGGGACAAAGCGGCGGCGCTGTGAGAAGATGGGGCCGGTGGCGACAGAGGTGAGGAGGTGGACGCAACATAGAGAGGAGAAGGCTTGGATCCATGGCCTTGTGCCACTACCATGAGCGAGGGGATGAGGCAGCGACCTCTACAAGGGGATCGAAGGAGGACATGGCTAGGGAAGGAGGGGGCGGATGGGCGAAGGGGAGGAGGGCGTGGCACAGGAAAAGGGGAGGAGGGGGGCTGTGAGGGCGACACAAGCGAAGGGGAGGAGGCGGGCGGCACGAGCGAAGGGGAGGGGGCAGCCGGCATGGAAGGTGGAGAGGAGGGAGCGGTGGCGGCAACGACGGGGGAGGAGATGGGAGAGGAAGCGAGCGTGGGGGTGGCACGACCGAGGACGGGGAGGAGGTGACGATGTTAGGGGAGGGAAGCCGAGTGGAGGAGGCGAGGACACGGCCGTGAGTGCCGAAAAGGGCATGGTGGCGTGTTAGGAGGAAGGAGGCAGAAGCCAAGAAGCGCCAACAGCAGCCCCAACCCCCCAAAAAAAAAGGACAAACCCACGACGTTGAGTCGACTGTTGGCCACGCGCAGCGATGCGACCAAACAAAAACTACCAAAACGGGGCTGAGAGCTCGACACAATTCGGTAAACCTCCGGGGGCCTTTTTGCAAAATCCACGGCTGGATGGCCTAGGAGGCCGGCGAACTGTTCTGCTGTAAGAAAGAGAATACTGCCATGCAGGTCAAAGTGTAAGGCATGCCATGCATTGTAGCTTTGATTTCTACTTGCCTCTATGTTGCGATGAAATGTGTTGCTTGAGTTGTTGGCAATGTTGGTGACGCGATCATCTAGGTGTGGTGCGGCGCGATGCAGCTAGTGTGCCATGCATGTTAGATGGCAGGGAGCATCCATTGGATTCATCGCCAGTTTTAGGTTCGCTCATCATGTCGCTCCAACTCCGAGAAAGCGGTGGACTCGACTGCACTCCGCACATGCCTGCCACATACTCCTAGTGTCCAAACTTATATTCATACAATTGAGCAGGGTATCGGTAAGAAATAAAATTCTCATTTATATTTAGATATGAAGAGGATAATAACCACTTATTCATGTTTACCCATACCCATTCAAACCTTGGGATAAGAATGGATTTGGGTTATTCATGAGCTTTGACTACTCATACCTAGTTATAGCTTCCTATAAAAGCATGTAGGGTCCATCTATGTGCATAGGCCCGCTAGTTTACACAAAGTAGCCCTCCACACGTAGAATCATCTCCAATAAATTTCAGTCGATTTTGTGAAACTTTTATGGTGTGAACGCGAGTTTGAAATTCCAAATACCAGAGTTTTACAAAAGCTTTTTATAAAAGCATGCGGGCCCACCTATGCGCCTAGCCCGCTAATTTGCACAAAGTAACTCCCCTACAAGCATAATCATCTCCAACAAATTTCAGTCGATTTAGTAATTTTTTGTGGTATGAATGCGAGGTTAAAATTCCAAACACTGATGTTTTACAAAAGCTTCCTATAAAAGCATCAAGCATGCGGGGCCCACCTATGCGCCTAGGCCTGCTAATTTGCACAAAATAGCTCCCCTATACGTAGAATCAGTTCCAACATATTTTATTCGATTTCGTGAAACTTTTATAGTGTGAACAAGAAGTTGAAATTTCAAGTACCAAAGTTTTACGAAAATTTCCTTTACAAGCATCTTTGACTTAAACTTCTCTATCTCCTTCTTCTTTACCTACTAGATTACCTAAACCCATTGGGTATACCCATTTTTATTTGGGTTTGGGTTTGGGTTACCCATACCCTACCAAGTGGCAACCCTAGACGGAGGTAGTATCTGGTTTGGCTCTCATCACTAACTCCCCTGGCGCATCGCATCGGTCGGTTACCATCTAGGGGAGGTCATTCCTAGGACACCACAAATACACCAACTTCTTCCACTTCCACACTTTTCACATGCTATAATAATTTTTTATCTCCAAAATGATGAGACAAAATACTATTATATACTCCTTCCGTTTCAAAATATAAGAGCATGTACAATAGTATGATGTCACCTGTATGTAATATTTGCCACGTTAGACATTAGATGGTGTGGGTGAGAGAGAGGGAGCATAAAGAATTGAGTCGTCTCTCATGCAGTAGTCGACTATAATACGAAAAACAAGACAAATTATATATGAATGAGTTGCCTATAGAGACATATAAAAAAACCTATTGTAGGAGCTGTCTTTAGTGCTATCTATAGATGATATGAAGAGGTATTATAGACAGCAGTTATCTATATCATTGTACATGTCTAATAATTTTTGCAATCTTGTTTCAAAATATAAGACGTGCATGAGTTAATGAACATTTCTCTTTTTTGCCTTCGTTAATCCCCCTCTCTCTTTAATATTTATGAGTAAACACTCACATAACTATCCTCTTTTATTCCCAAGATATTAGCACCATGGACACTATACTCATTTCCTTCTACCATTCTATTGGTTTCGTAAGCTCCTTAATCCCTGTGTTCAACCAAAATACGCCTTATAAAAAAAAATGGAGGGAGTACTAGTTAAACACTTGTCCAACCAACATTTCGACTGCCACAGGAATTTGGAGAAATTATCGAGTTACAAACGGAGACCTAAAGAATATACAATGAAAGAAGTCGGTGGCGGCTAGTCTGCGTCAACTTTTTCCTTAACCAATTTGTGTTTATATTTAGCATGCAAGACCAAATTTTAATTTGATGGTTTGCTATATTTTTGTACGGGACAGATCGAAGCCGGATGATTTATAAAGATGAGATGGAAACCATATTCCTGCGTTGTCCATCTTATGGGAATCGATAATATGCATACGTCCAGTGCAACTGGACGGTCCACCTACTTCACTCTCTCACGCGCATTCACAGCCAGCCACACATTCCCTCGTTCTTATCCTTCTCCTCCGTTCCCCTTTCTCCCCATGCTCATCTCTCAGACACTGCCCACCCGTCGCCGTCCCCGATCGCTTGTCCACCACCACACCGGCTCACCCCCTTCTTTTCCCCCTCTCCTCCCCCTCGCACTCACTCACACCGCTGCCCCTCTCCACCATCGGTGATTCCCAACGTTGGAGGAGCGTCGTCCCTGAGCTCCAGGCGGATTTGATGGCCACGTGTCCTCCCAGAGCTCTAGGCGCCCGGATCCGGTAGCGGAGTGTCTACCCCAAGCTCCAGGAATCCGGATCCAGCGGTAGCGTGTCTCCTCCGAGCTCCAAGCGTCCGGATTTGACGGCATGACACGTTCTCAGGCCTTCCTGCGGTCGGATCTGGTGGTGGCGACCTACGAGGACGCTTGCACCGGCCTCCCAGTGGCCGGATCCGTCTCTATCGTCCCCAAGTGTGGTGGCAAGACCAACTCATCCGCCGCTGCCGTCCCTACCTCCTCCCCAAGCATTGTTCTCTCCTCCCCTCCGGCTGCTCTGCGCATCCATAGTCTGGCGAGGTAAGTCTCCACCTCCCCTCTCCCTCGTGTCTTCTCCCCTTCCTCGCGAGGTGATCGCGGGAGCAGAGCAAGAGAGCCGGAGGGAAGAATGTTGCAACCGTGGAAAACAATTGTTGCACACGAGGGGAAAATTTGTTACATACGACGGAAAAAAATGTTGCATTAAAAAAATCTGAGATGTTGCATTTTTTTATATGTTTGGCGTCTCCAGATGTGTTTGTGTGCCTGATTGTATGATAATAGTTGTGTTGTTTTTTATTCTGAGAATTTTTGTTGTTTGATCCTAAGATTTTGATGTCATGTTGCATATGAGTGTTTGATATGTTACAACAAAAAAAAAGAATATATTGCATACCAATGTTTGATATGTCGTATCATCCAACTGGATCATACGGTGAAAAAGCTCCTACCGTACCTCCGAACCGTAGTAGCTCCCCCCATCTTGTTCTTCTTAGCAAAATTAGGAGTCAGGATACAAAGGCAGCCCCAAAAGCGTCCAGAACCCAGTGAGCGTCACCTGGGATGCACGGCCGAGAGACTGAAAGCTATTGGACGTCGTCACCGGTGACGCCAATTCTCAACAAACGCAGCAGCTACACCCGTAAACACAGCTTTAGTCCTGTGACCATCAAATACTAGTACTCCGTACACAACCACCACCCTGAAAAAGATTATCACGCGCGCGCGCACACACACCAATCTTTATGTAGTACAGCTCCCTAGTCCCAACACTCAAGTACTCAACAGCATCGTCGCAAAAAAAGAAGAAGAAATATACTCAACAGCAGTAGATGGCTGCCTATATATTCCGTCGTACAACAAGAGGTCACGTATTTCACCCCTACCTCTATCCGCTCTTTGTTACACTTTTCTGAAATTTTTTGCAGAAATTAAAAATACTAAATTAAACCACATCTATATCCCGGCCGGATTCACATTTTGTTATCCTAATCTTCCTGACAAAGAACAAGTGCAAGTACTCGTTTCCAGTGCACTTGCGTTGCAACAGGACAGCAAAATTATCTCCTGGGTACGACGTGGCGAGCAGAGAAGAAGCGGTGATCCGGGTGGTGAACGCGCAGGAGGCTGAGCCAAGCGTCGGCAGCCTGCGAGAGGGAGGCGGCCAACTGCCGGTCACGCCCGCCCGGACCCCACGCCGCGGCTTTGAGCTTGTACGACGCCATCGCGAAAGTCGGAAGCCGCATCGTCGTCACGGGAGCACCGTGCGCTCGCGGATTGGCGGTAGCTTTCGCTGGCTCTGGGCCACGCAAGTTGTGGCCGACGCTGCCTGCTGAAAGAAAAGATTTCAATGTGCATGCATCACACCTCAGGTATCAGCAGCCAACCAGATGATTCTGGATCATGCATGTTTCGCTAATGCTGATACGAGTACGCTTCAGTGTTTGCTCATCAAGTCGTGGCACAATAATGTCAGACTTAACGAGCTGCGCACCTGCGAATTGCGTGGAGAGAGAATGATAGGTGAGGAAGCAGGCGTCCAGATCACGCAGTGTTGGTCCCGTCGGAATTCGGTATATGGGGTACCTGCATCAAGCGTGCAGAATTCAACGTGAGGGGCGATTGGAACCTGAATTGCCACAACCAAAAGCATGTGAATATAAACATCTCCAGTACTGCATTGTACTACCATGCAACGGACATCCAACTGGCTGGTGACAAATCACAGCTCCTGAGAGTCTTCAGCTCCGGAAAGCGCTTGGTGAGGCTAGAAATCTGCACCAAGTAAGTTTGATTCGTCAGACAAGTCACGCGTTTGCGAGCCTGATCGATGTGGCATGAGCCTGATGTGAGATGAGTCTTTGTCAGACATATGCCTTATCAGCCAGCGGTTCACGCTGGTAGGGAGGCTCTGATTCAAGAAACTCGAAGATGAGCTGCTCGTGGCAGTTTCTTGATTCTCCTTCATCGCTCGAAGCTTCGCTGGTGGAGCTTTCGCAGGTATCTTGGGCTGAAAACGCATCTGTGCTGGGGCTTGTCTCGTGCTCAAGGTCGCTGGCGTCTTCGCTACCTGTATCTAGGCAATAGTCGCTGTCGCTCTCCTCTCCACGTGTCCTACGTTGGAACGGATGGATATCACATGAGTGAGAACAGTGGGGTTAGTTGATTTCATTAGTGATCTAAAGCTGTGCATCTCCTGTCTGAGTCATCTGTATTAGACCACGTGATTTCTTGATGTGACAAGTGACAACTAGTAGCACCCTGACCACAAAAAATGCAGCTTAGTAGTTCTATATGGACTGTACGCTTGATACGATGAATTGAGGATATACTGTTAACGGTTTTGCTTCCAGAGAGTATCATGTCAGAGAAGTTCCCTGAGTACATCCAGAAATAGAATCTTTGCGTATGAGCAGTCCAAATTGTTACTGAAGACAGTGCAACTTTACTGGAAAAGTAGGGAATCGGACACCTGTGTTTTGCTGGGAAGCTTCAGAAAGTAGCTAACGCGTACTACTTGGTCCTAAAATTTAAGTCAATGCTCCCAAATTTACATTTTTATTCAGTAGATGATCTCTCAAGACTGGTTTGTCTTTTTGTTCCCTTTTCTTGAAACAATGGTCACTTAAGCAGCTAAAATGCATTTTCCCTGTTCCCTTTTAGGAGATGCAAAATGTTCTTCTGAAGGAGCGTATTGGCAAATGTACTTGCACAGCACTTGTTCGGCATCTCTAGTTTAACAGTAATGAATAACGTTAACTACACTATAAGTTGAAACATTGCTCTACTTCTGAGATTATGCTGAACTAACTATGAACGCAATGCCACCAATGGCTGCAGGCTTGCACAGTTGCACCTAATTCTTTGTTCTTCAGAACATCTGTAAGCTACAGCAAATGGTGCAATGCTATTGCTGCCCAAACAAACTTCACAAAGTATAATCCTGTGTTACCTCGAATGGTAAAAATACCGCCTGAATCCACCGTAAAGTTGAATTGCAGATAAGTAAGGGACGTAATACTGCACAATGCCATCGCCGCGACCGTTCAGAACAATTGGCACAGCGGTGCCGTATGCACTGCATTCCCTGAATGCATCCCAGAGGTCGCCCAGAGTGAAGAACGTCATCGCGTTGTCTGCATCAGGTTGCCTCCGACCATTCATGCTCCTCTGTAAAGACAACAAAACCCTCAACTGTAGTATGTCACATAAGCCCACTCCAAATGTATTGTTAGAACAGGAGCAGGCAAAGAACTTCTGAAATGATACTCTACAATCTGAATAACATCTTCCTCTGTTCAGAAGTTCACTGTTACTGAAAATTTGTAATTCAGTTATGTTCAGTCTTTGTTTTATACTGATCGAGTAAACAAATTAAAATGGACATTTTTGAACAAGTGAAGATACGAGTTAGAATTCCCAGTAAGTTGTTCATCTAAAAATATTTTGTAAATTGCAAGGTGATTAACCTCACAATTCTTACAAGACCAGGCAAGTAATCTGGTGGCGAGCTTACAGAAAAGAGGGGAATGTAACACCAGTAAGATACTTTTCTGCGGTTCAATCACTACATTTTCGGTTCTTGACTCTTGAGAGAAAAAGTCCTAATCTATTCAACAGGTAATCAAGGCAAGGCGAGTACATATCCTGATATATCGATCTCAACGTTGCATTGGTTGAATCGATAAAAAGCTAGAGAGAGAAAAAGAAGACTGTATCTCGCATTACCTTGGAGGAGCAGTGCGTTCGGACTACCGGCGTGGTCGCCTCGAGGAACCGCTCCAGGTTACACCGTCTCGCCGGAGCGTCGCCGGCGGCAAACCTTCGGCCACAGTTTGCCATTTTCTCTCTTCTGCTAATGTGCGGAATCGAGGCTTGGAACTTGGAAGGGGATTTCTTTTGCTTGTGCGGTGGATGGTATCGGAAGGTTTTGAAGAGTTAAATTAAGTCTTAAACAGGTAAGCTTGTGCTATTAATAAGGTTAGCAAGAGCTGGGGTTTGCGCATGCGCTGGAGCCGGAGCAAAAACTTAATCTGATGGGAGCACGAGATAGGGGCACGTGTCGAGGTAGGCACGCGTACGGTTGAGATCAAGTTGGCAGCTGTGGTTGGATTGGACCGGCCCGAATTTGGGCGGTGTACGGTTTGTTCTGTGAGCCATAGTTTATTCGCCAGTGACGTGTAGATCGGACGCCGCATCACGGCATCAGCCCTCTCCATTTTGTCACGACCTCACCTTGATTCTGATGACAAATGCGTACATTGAACGGTTATAAAAAAGCTCGGCGCTAGTGTGTACGTCCAAGCGCTAGTATAGTCATGTACTAATCGTAATAAAAATGTAAAGTCTAAACAAACATTTAGAAAAAAAGATACGTTAGAAAATCCTGTAACACCACCGTAAACTAGTTTACAATTTTTTTTTGGCGGTCGTAATATTTTTATCAACGGAGCGTAACATTTTTTTCAACGGATCACAACATCTCAAAGAACAACATGCAACACTTTTTTTCAACGAGCCACAATATTTTTTTCAATGGATCATAACATCTCAAAGAACAGTATGCAACATTTTTTTCAATGGATCACAATATTTTTTTCAACGGACCGCAACTTCAGAACAATTCACCAGTTTGCAACAAAAATCAGAAGAAAAGGAAGGGGAAACGGGATCAAGCGGAGCCAGTGGAAGGTACAGGAAGCTCATCTTGCAACACTCCTTTCACTTCTCTTGGCGTCGAAAATTTGGAACGTCACCGGCGCGGAGCAGCGAGGTCCCAATCAGATCGAACCAGCGAGATGGAGGGAATGCAAGCCGGAGCCGGAGGCGGTGGGGGCCGGCACCGCTGTGGATGTCTCTGGTCGGAGCAGGCGACGACTGTGGAGAAGGAGGACGAAGAGGTAACCAGCCAGCCTCTGATTCCTCCTTCCCGCCGAATTTTTGGCTTCCCTTTTTGCTCAGTAGTTCTTGGGTTGGATACAAAGGAGAGAGAGATAGGAGAAAGAGGAATGGGAATGGAGGTAGACTCTGGAGAAGAAATGCCGGTGGTGGAGTTATTAAGGAGAGGTGGGTAGAGTCATTAAGGGGAGGTGGGTAATAGGCTGAGTGTCTGACTCATCGGACACTTAAACAGTAACGTTCCCAAAAAAGAATATTGCACTATCCTCTGGTGCTACTGTACTAGTAGTATGTACTCCAGTGACTCGATTAGTTTAACAGGAGAAAAGAATATAAATTATTCTGCAGCTATATGCGCCTGAAGAGCAACTCATCTGGCAAGATGCTTCCAGACTATTAGGCTCCGTTCGTAGTCGCATTTTGCTATATTTTGCCGCACTGGCAAATTTAATCGAGACATATGTTAGTTTAGTTGGTAGCCACACTAATATAAAAAGATATCTAACTAAATTACATATTCCTTCAGAAATTGGCCTAGGAAACAATAGGCGCAGAGACGCAGACAGCAACGGCCAGTTCTGTTCTTGCTCATTTGCCCCTTTCCACAAACGCAATTTTTTTTTACCACACACAACAATGGCCGTCCACTTCGGCTTTACTTTTCAGTTTCCTTCAGGTATCCAACCCTATGCCCTTTTTCTCCACCATTCCAATCCCGTAATTACACTGTGCTCTCTGGTGTACACAATCTTGATCTGCTTGAGAGAAACAAATATGGTTAGTTTTCGTCAGTGATCACAAGAACATTGGTCGATTTCGACGTTAACCAGAGTAATCTGCAATTGAAACGTACCGCTGAGTGAAACCCGAGGCAGAAGACGGATAACTGGACGGGAGTGAGGGAGGAGGAGAGTTGGAAGGAGAAGAGTGGTACGGCCTCGGCGGCATGGTTAGCTCACCGATGCTCCTCTCCAGCATCTCCAGCACCCTGCTCATCGATGGTCGGTTCGCCGGAACGGTCTGTATGCACCAGAGCCCGATCAGAGTCATCTTCCTCGCGATCTCCTCGCCTCCAGACTCCGTGCCAACGTCGCCGCCATCCTGCAGCACGCTGCCGTCCTCGAGCAAGTGGTCGTAAATCCAGAGCGGGAAGAAGAGGTCGCTCGATTTCTCGGCGTAGGCCTTCACATTGCTCCTGCCCCCGACCATCTCCAGCAGCAGCATCCCGTAGCTGTACACGTCCGACTTGGCCGATATGTCGCCGAACCCTCGGGAGAAGACCTCCGGCGCGATGAACCCTATGGTTCCCCTCGTGTCAGCCATGGATAGGATACTCTCTTTCGGGTTGCACAGCTTCGCCATCCCAAAGTCTGCGATTTTCGGGCGGAAATCCTGGTCAAGCAGCACATTGTGAGGCTTGATGTCGAAGTGGATGATGCGCGTGTTGCAGCCCTCGTGCAGGTACTCGAGGCCCCGCGCGACGCCGACCGCGATCTCGTGCAGCATCTCCCACCCCAGAGCCTTGTCAGGGTTCGCCGAGTAGATGTACTTGTCCAGCGAGCCGTTCGGCATGTACTCGTAGACCAGGGCTCGCTTCGACCCCTCGAGGCAGAACCCGAGCAAGGTGACGATGTTCACGTGGGACGTCCTGCCGATGCTGATCACCTCGTTGAGGAACTCCTCGCCGTTGGGTTTGGAGTGGCGCAGGAACTTGACGGCGACCGTGCGGCGGCTGTCGCCGGCCTGGGTGCCGCTGAACACCGTGCCGTAGCCGCCTTCGCCGAGCCTGTGCTTGAAAGATTTGGTTATTTTCTTCAGCTCTGAGTATCTGTACCGTCTGGGAGCTAGGGATCCGTATTTTTGCAGCAGTTTTTCCACGTTTGCGGTGTCGCTGCTGCCATTGTCCATGATGTTGAATAAACTGAAACTGCGTATCCGTCGACGATACCTCAAGATGAGGATAATGCACGCCACCAGCAAGCCAATTGTGATCGATAATGATACTGAAAATTGAAGAACGAAATTACATGACTGTACACTTATTATTGGGTAGCATCAAAAAATGCTGCAGTATCATATGGGAAACCGTGTAGATGACTAGTTTAAACTGATGTCAATGAACAATTAACAAAACGCTTTTGGTAGCTTCTAGTCATCTAAAATTTTCTTAAAACCCAGGCACCTACAATTGCATAGTATTAAGCCTAAAATTGCATTATCAAGTAATGTACAATTTTAGCACAATTTTACTGTAACTTTTAGCTCTATTTGTTTTTGTATTGGTAGGATTTACCTAGATTTACTTTTGTCTAGTTTAGAATTTTTTTTGTTTTGTTTTTGTATTTGTAGGATTCACCTAGATTTTCTTTTGTCTAGTTTAGAATTTATTTATTTTTTTTGTTTTTGTATTTATAGGGTTCATCTAGATTTACTTTTGTATAGTTTATAATTTTTCAAAAAAAAAAACAGAAGTCATTGAATAGTGATCCAATTGCTCAAAAAAAGTGACTAGGTTTTTTTTTTGTAGTTTTCAAGCGACCATAGCATAGTCAGCCCCATAACAAAATAGTATCATGAGATGTGAGAGAAACATGCATGTACTTGATGGGCTGATTATGAGAGAAAAACTAGCGCGTGGTATACCGTGCTACCCCAAACTAACGGGATAGCAATATGTCGGTCATTTCCCTTAATTAATGGACTTGAACCGTCAAATTTGGGTTCGGCCTCTACTTTATGCACACATCTATAGGTTTCTTCCTGGACGTTTCTGCCTTTACACATCCACACAGAGGACGTAGCACTTTCCCCATTCGAGTCTCTCTCTCTCTCTCTCTCTCTCTCTCCCCCCTTACACTTGGAATCCATGAGTCGTGATGACAGCGTGCTCGAGTGGCAAGCGGGTGCCACGTTGTCGACGATCGAGTCGCCGATTTTACGAAATAAAATAGAGAAAAATAGCATTGATTTCTTGGGAAAGAATGGGACTGCTCTTTTTTTTATATGAACTGGCTATTACAAGGGAGTGCCTACGATCAGACGGTGGACTAATCCTACTTACACTGAGTATGATGCTTGCTATACTATTTTATTAGACTTGAAGCATAAATCTAAGGCTGACTGCGCTACTCTAATCTGATGCCAGATGATCCATCCCATCTTTCACCCGCGCTCTATCCTTAAATAACTTCCGAAGAGGTGGCAGTTGCTCCTGGAGAAAACGTCCGTTGTGAAGCGTTGCGACTGGTCGGAACGAGACGATGGTTGATAAAGTATCAATCGCTCTGCGATTGAGCGTCTGTGAGACACTCAACCGTACGGTGGTTGTTTGTTAGTGTCTTAGGATTATGTAACGTTGTGTGGTATGGATTATACAACACGTGTTCCATTCATCACACGGTAAAGAATATACTTGGAATTAGATCCAGATACTAGTTCATAACTCCTATGAGCAGCTACTTGGTCGGAGACTAGGTGTTGGACCTTGTCCGACCAGGATACCCATTATGTAACCTCTGGAATCCTTACGACTAGTGAGGTTGTTAGCCTTAGGGGTTACGACTATGAAGACGTATGGTCTTTTATTATGTATTAAGGTAATACATAGAGATTTTAATCCTCGTCACATGTGCAGGAGCCGCGGCGACCGCTGAGTGGGCGAAGGGTGTAGGCCACGTGAGCCCACATCAGAACGACTGAGAGCGCGGCCGACGCTGTCGCAGGAAGGTTAAGAGGCGCGGCGGGGAGTGGGCATCAAGAGCCCACAACCAAGGCGACGAGTGGATGCAACGATGCGGCGCGGAGCGGGTGCGAGAACGATGGTCGTGGGCGGGCGAGGCAGAACCAACGGGGAGTGGGAGCGACGACGATGGCCGCGGGCTAGCTCGGTGACGCACAGGAAGAAGAGTGGACGTCGAGCTCATCCAAGTGGCATATGACCGCGTGGGCGTGGCCAATGAGGATGTCAAGTATGTCCAAATTTTATTTTTGTTCATACTTGTTCGAATTTTGAAACTTTTTTGCGAATTTGCCTGAAATGAACTTCAAACGTCATGTTTTAGACCTGAAACTCATTAAAATACCAAGTTTCATATTTGAAACTCGGAGCTCATTTTTTAAAACTTCATGAAACATCAGGGTTCGGATGTGAAACTTGTTGAAACACCAAGTCTCTGATTTGAAACTTGAAGCTTGTTTTTTTTAACATCATGAAACACATCACATTTTAGAGTTGAATCTCGTTGAAACACCAAGTTTTAGATTTGATATTTGAAGCTCGTTTTGGGAAACTTCATGAAACATCACATTTCGAACGTGAAACTCGTTGATACACCAAGTTTCATATTTGAAACTTCATGAAACATCATGTTTCGGGCGTGAAACGCGTTGAAACACCGAGTTTCAGATTTGATACTCGAAGGTCGTTTTTTTACTTCATGAAACATCACGTTTTCAGATATGAAACTTGTCGCCACCAAGTTTCATTTTTGGAACTTGAAGCCACTCGAAACTCCTCAAAACTTTGTAAAACTCTTTGAAGTTGTTGAAACTCTATGATACTTGGCTTGTAGAATATAAAAAAATTATTAAAACTCTATGATACTTAGCTTTAGAACCTTCAAGTCTTGTTGAGACTCTATGATACTTGGTTTTTAGAACCTCCAAAATTGTGTGAAACTCTTTTGTTACTTAGCTATGGAACCTTCTAAAATTTGCTGAAACTTTATGATACTTGCGGAGTTTAGGAACCTCAAATTTGTTGATGAAACTCTATGATACTTGCAGTTTTAGGGAACCCCAATTCAGGTGATGAAGCTCTATGATACCTACGGCTTTAGAACCTCCAAATTTGTGTGAAACTCTTTGTTACTTGGCTTGAAACTCACAAATTTCAGATTTGTAATGGTTAAAACCATTGAAACTTGAGATCACCTTTGAAATTTAAAGTTTTGGATTTGAAACTTGAAGTTTCATTTTTTTTACTTGAAACACATCTAAAACTTTAAGCTTCATTTTTTTTATTTTGAATACTTGTGAAGCTTGCTTGAAACTCGGAAGTTTCATCATGTCTCGTTCATAATTGAAACTTCCTTGAAACTTGCAATTTTTTGTGAAATTTACTTGAAACATTTCTCAAACTTAATGAAAAGCGCCAAAAGTATTTTGAAACTTTCACAAAACATGTTGAAACATGCTTGAAACATCAAATTCGTAGCTTGAAACCTTTTTGAAACTTTTCACGAAACACGTTGAAACCTATTCAAAACTTCAAAGTCAAAATCTGAAACTTTTAAGCAACTGAAACTTCACAAAACTGCTATACTGATAGAAGGCATATGCATACCTATCAGGATGACCTTCTTCCCGGACTTCTTTGCATCTGCATATATAGAAAAAGTCATTTCATTTTAGTCAATACACACAATGTCAACAATCAAGCAACGTACTGATCAAAGTAGTAGTCAGACTAATTAATGAAGCAGGTCTTGATGAACGACTAATTAACCTGATAGGGATGCAATTGGTACCGTGCTCAGGCCGGGATGGGCAATGGCTAGTTGCGTCATTGATTTGGTAATATGAACGACTAATTGAAGCTGGTTCGGCATATGCATCTGAAATCTCACCGGTCGTGACAAGAAACCAAATTACAGACGCTAGCTTAGTTTAAGTTTGGACTATGTTAAACGTATGTCGTGTGTACGCACGTCCTATTCAAATTGGACAAGAGCTCGACCTTTACATACATATATAGATCGATCACTGACCTAATTAACCAGAAGCAGAGGCGGAGCTGGGTCTCGGCCTTTCGGGTACTGGCCTGAGGCCCAGCAAAAAACTGCCGGTTAAAAGGCAAAATTCCAACGTGTATAATCTGATTTTGAGCTAACACATGCTGGGCCGGCGCTGCCCCGCCCTGACCAGAAGTGTACATGAACGGGTAAACGGACGAAATCTAGTTCGAAGAACACAACAACCACTAGCTGTCTCGTTCAATTCACACGATGCAGGCATGCTCAAATTAATCAAGTCAAATCAAAGTCATCTTCCAAGACACACGTAATTAGTTGAGCCCTATTCTTATCCTCGTGCTCTGGAAGTCAAAGAGTAGTAAGCATCAGCCGTGATGCTTGCTACATGTAGACGTTGGTGAGGAGGACGTAGAACCCCTTCTACCTGTAACTAAAGTATGGCTTTAGGCCGGACCTACGTGGAATCCATTGGCTGTCGCCAAAAGACTAATTGATACGAATGCGATGAGATCATGATCACAACAATTGACCCCCTAACCAAGTCCAAGGGCGTACGTGTAATACGTCATTTCAGTACTCCTATTGTTAGTCATATCAAGAACCTTGTCCTAAAAGTACAATCACCAAACCTTTTCTTTTCAGTTCCAAAATCACAAGCTAGAATTGTTTTGTGATCAGCAAAAGCAAGCAACCATGAGAATTTCAGAATGCCGCGTACGTTCACCAATTCACGACAATTACGATCTTCAAAATGTAATCAGAACTAACTAAATTTACACATTTTCAGTTCTAATTGGTTTATAGTTAGGCGCCACTTTCTTTTTTGCTTGTCAAAAGCGTTAAAAGGTTAGTTTGACATGTAGTAGTTCTGCAATTTGTGATGAAAACAAGAAGCAAAAGAGTACACAGTATCGATCGGTACGTACCACATCTCGCCGGGCGCGCCGAGCCGTCGCCGCAGATGCACACGAACGCCTCCGTGTCTTCGTCGTACCCGCACTGGCCGCCGCTGGCATTGCACGCCGTGCAGTTGCCGGCCGACGCTCTCCACTCCAGCAGGTACCCGCCCCTCAGCAGCTGCGGGTAGTCCCCGGCGCTCGCGCCCGGGTACCCCACCACCGGCACGACCAAGTAGTTGCAGTCCCCGGCGACCGCCCTCGCGTCGGTGGCGTTATAGCCCGGGTCGAGGCGGACGACGGCCTGCGTTCCCGGGCACGTGACGTTGACGAACCCGGGCGGCAGCGGCTTGCTGTTGCAGTTGGAGAGGAAGACGAGCTGGCGGTTGGCCGTGCTGGCCGTGAAGGGCGCGAGGCTGAGGCTGGCGGAGACGTCGAAGCGGGGCACCGGGCAGCCGGTGGCGTCGGTCTGGATGTTGTCGTTGGCGACCACGACGGTGCGGTCGGCGTAGGACACGCGGAGGATCTTGTAGGCGCCGCGGAAGGAGCGGGCGAGCGAGGCGCGGCCGGCGCGGCAGTCGACCTGGAACGCCGGCGGGCCGCACGGCGGGGAGGAGGGCTGGTCCGGGAGCCAGAACGGATAGGCGATGGTCACGTTGCCGCACGCCTTGGGCGCGCAGCTTGCCACGGCGGCCGCGGCTGTCGTCGCGTGCAGGACTAGGCAAACCAGGATGGAGGGGAGCAGCAAGTGGGGATGCATCGCGACGAACATTTGTTGGTGGGCGCCGTGATGGGGAAGAACGTACGGTGTGTATGTATATACTAGAAGAAGAACATGCTAGGATGGTTGATTTCACTAGCTAGTCCGCACTACCATGTTGTATATATGGTCTCTCTCATTCTTGGACCTTTTCTCTGTTCCGTATGAAATGAAATCCACTTGTTTTCGTTGCGTTCATTAATTTCTTACTGGGCATGCATGCGATTTAGCGCGACTGGTTCTGTGCAATGCTTGCGTACGTGATGCTTACATCATGAGATTTTCACGGGCTGGCAGTGGCAGCTGCCTGGGCCGGACGCCCGCACGCAGTCTCGCGCGAGACTTTTTTTTGTTGTTGTTGAAAGTTCCAGCTTTTGCTGGCGTTATATTAGGAAGAAAGAAACCAAACAGTATTTCCAGCAGAGAGCACGATTAGACATGTGAAAATGAAAGGAATTTTACACAACTAGACATGTGAAAATGGAAGGAATTTTACACCGACGGGATAAACTACTGTTGGGGGATCCACTATGTGGGCTGCGCATTGGAAGCACTTCTCAAGTCATGTAAAATGAGTTTACAGTGTATAGCCTCTGTCACGTAAAATTTAAGCTGATATGGATGAAAGGGAATAAAGAGAGAGAAATATACAGTCTATAATTCTATAGTCGACTGTAGCATCAGAACCAAGAAAAACATTAAAAGATTATGTGTTGTCTACCGACTATATCACCACAATCATTGTTTGAGCTGTCTTTAGTAATATCTAAAGATACTATAAAGAGTTGTTTTAGACAATAACTATCTGTACTACTGTACTTGTCTTTCAACCTTTTATCATTCTTGGCCTCTTGGGCATGTCGGCCCAAATCTGCCAATGTTGATCGCCCCTGATTGAAGCGTGGATTTGCGTTACGCCGCCGCCGGCTCTTATGCCCCCCATTCGCCGCGCCCGTGCTGTTTCCGTGCCACTGCAGCCTGCAGTTGCCGTCGTGAGCCGCTCGCGCAACGAAGAGTTACTAGCCTCTTCTCGACAGTCTCCCGCCGCGGATCGCATCGAGTGCCACCGCTAAGGAGGAAATCGCAGAGCAAACGCTATCCCCGCTCGCTCGGCGGCGGCGATGGTTAGGGCGGCAAATGCGGGCTGACTACTGCTCCAATGCATTGGGCAGAGGCTTCCCAAGCTGACTTCTGCTTCTTCAGAGGAAGCTACCAAGTAAGCACGTTCGCTTTGATTGTCTCGTAGATTTACCGATTGCTGTGATTTTTCTAGTTGTCACAATCGTAGATCGATTTGATTAGGTGGTATCATATGTTAGGTTGATGGAAATTTCGGTATTGAATCGTTGACCAAATCACATTAGTGTTTTAATACCAAATCACATTAGTGTTTTATTTCAATGTATTCGACATCAGCCATTAGCCTTACTACTCGATGCTGCTCTAATATGCATCATTCCATAAATGTAATGCGGTGGCATTTGTGTACCTAGATTTGATGCTGGCACCAAGGTGCACATTAGTATTTGGTAAATGGTCTGACTATTCGGGGGTAGTTGTGTGCGGAGAAGCAAGCTTTAGATCAATTGAAAACTAAAGAGGTTTGGATCAATTTTCTTGATGATAAATATCTGATAATACTTTGCTAATTTGGACAATATTTTCTTTTCTCCTTTTGGAGTCTTAGTATATATGTACTACTTTCAATGCAAGATAACATAGTAGCCTATTTTCAAAAATGAAAATTCTAGTAGCCTCAGATTGCGACCCTCGTACAAATGAATTACAGGAATATGTTATCAGTTATGATACTCCAGTATAGGTCATCTTTTCACAGAGTTGGTAATCGTCTTAGGATTTTCGAATTCACAAGGCTTATCTCCTCAACCTTTAGCGCTTCACCAAGAGATTGTGCTTTGAAAGGACTAGTAGAACTTGTGCTTTCTGCATTCAAATTGTGAGCTGAATCTTCACTGAAAAGAGAAATAACATAGGTCAACTTCGTTGAAAATGGTACCAAACAACATTAGAAATGTGTAGAGAAAGTATCTTACAGTATTCCACAGAAGTTTTGCTTTGGTGGCATTTCCAGTTTGTCTAAATCTCTCTCGAACATATCTAAAACCTGGGTTATCGTAGGGCGATGCATAGGTAATACTTGTACACACCACAAGCCAATTAAAGTCATCTTTTTGGCGATTTGCTCAACTTCACTTGTGACTTCACAAGCTTGTAATCCATCATCCTGAGAAAAGTGATCATAAATCCAATCTGGAAAATACTTTTCACTAGATTTTTCAGCTCTTGATTTCACATTTTTCCTGCCTCCAACCATCTCTAGCAACATCATTCCATAACTATAAACGTCTGACTTTGTTGAAACAACTCCAAATGTTCGATATACAACTTCAGGGGCAATGAATCCAATTGTTCCTCTAGCACCAGTCATCGAAAGCTTGCTCTCCTTGGTAGGACACAATTTAGCTAAACCAAAATCGGCAATCTTCGGGCAAAAATCCTGGTCTAGAAGGATATTTTGAGGCTTGATATCGAAATGGACGATGCGTGTATTACAACTATTGTGCAAGTATTCTAGGCCACGAGCAATCCCAATTGCTATCGTATAGAGCTTTTCCCAACCTAAAATTTCTTTGGGGTTCTCTGAGTAAATGTACTTATCCAAAGAACCATTGGACATGTACTCGTATATAAGAGCTCGTTTTGAGCCCTCCAGACAAAACCCAAACAAGCTAACAATATTAACATGAGATGTCCTGCCAATGCTCATAACCTCATTCACGAACTCCTCCCCTTTTCCTTTGGATTCATGCAAGAATTTCACAGCAACCTGACGACCATCTTGTAACCTACCTTTGAAAACCACACCATAACCATGGTTATTAAGGCGTCGCTTAGGCGACGCCTAAGCTGCCGCTTAAGCGGTAAGCGCCGCCGTGGGTCAAGGCGTCGCCTCCGCTTTGCCACAAGACGCTTAGAGGAGGAGCACGATGTGCTTGGTCATTGGCCTTTGCTTGAGGAGGAGCCGAGGAGTCGTTAGCTAAACCAGCAAATGGGAGAGAGGGGGGGACGAGGACTCACCTCGAATCTCCTAGGCGGCGGCGCCCATCTCACCGCATGCCTCTGGCGGATCTGCAGGCGTCGCCTCTCCAAAGATCCTCCTGCCTCGGCGAAGTCGTGTCGCCTCTCCAAAGATCCTCCTGCCTCGGCGAAGTCGGTCGCCGCGCCTGCTTCTCTGGCTGAATCTTGGCTCATCGCCACCGGATCTAGGAGATGAGAGGTAGGGAGAGAGACATGGGAGACTGGGAGATGAGGAGAGGAGGAGAGGCGGCTGCGGCTAGGGCTAGGAGCCGGATGGGGACTTGGGAAGACTGGTGCTGGGCTGGCTTCCATAATGGGCTGAGCTGGGCTGGGCTAACTTTCTTCTCCTCCTCTTCTTTTTTCTTTTCCATTTCCCTGCCAATCGTTTGCATCGCTACTCCTGTTTTCTCGTCGCTTTCTTCCGCTGGAATGGCGTCGCCTTGGACGCCTGAGGCGACGCCTAGGCGTCGAGCGGTCCTCTGGCGCCTCGCCTCGCCTTAGCGCCTTAATAACCATGACCATAACCACCTTCTCCAAGCTTATTATTGAGAAAAGTAGTTATCTTCGTTATCTCTGAGTACTTGTATCTCTTTGGAGCTAGGGATCCATAAGATTCTATTAGGGCCTCCATGTTCGTTTCAGAGGTCCTGCTAGTCTTTGTGCAAAGGAGGCAGCGTAATTTCCTCCCCTTCCTGTGCCATATCAGCACATAAATACATGGAAAGAGCAAGCTTGCAGCTGCTGCTGTCAAAACTGAGATTAAAACACGTGTTATTTCCTTTTACAAAATTGGAATGTATATTATGGACATTTAGATTTCCATGAACATATTTAGCTTTTTCCTTCTTTTTAACATAAAAAAGTGGAAGGTGGCAAGAGCTACCAACAAGGTAAAGGCCGCTAATTTTACTTCAAATCAACCAGTAGTCTTATATCAGATGAAACACATTTAGGGTTTACTTGCTTAAAATTTTTATGTTATCAATGTGTAAATGATTTTAGCATACCTATTAGTTTTATCCTCCCACCGGTCTTGCCTTCTGCAATAGCACATAAGGTTAATTAACAAAAGTAATATCAAGAGTACTATGTTTGAAACTTCAATATTTTGCACATGACCTGCACTAACCAATCACAAGGAGAAATATACTGCTAGTCATTGAAGAATGGGGATGACATTTTTTTGCTTCTTTTGATTAATGAAATAATTCACT